>BDSL01000056.1:0-656014 GCA_003116995.1 Yamagishiella unicocca
CCCCTCATCCCCCTCATCCCCCTCATCCCCCTCATCCCCCTCATTCCCCCTCATCCCCCTCATCCCCCTCATCCCCCCTCATCCCCCTCATCCCCCTCATCCCCCCTCATCCCCCTCATCCCCCCCCCCTCATCCCCCTCATCCCCCTCATCCCCCTCATCCCCCATCCCCCTCATCCCCTCTCATCCTCCCCGCGACTCCCCTACTCCCGCCCCCTCGACCTAAGGCTCGTCGACTCACCGTATGCATTGTCCCCCTTCCCCTTCCCCTTTTTCCTATCCACCCGCCCGCACCCGGGTCTTCTCGCTAACCCCCCCAGCTCCGCTGCTTCGACGGTCGTGACGCCCGCAATGAGGCGGTGGTCCAGGCGTTCGGTGTGCTCGTGGACACGGAAAACTTCCATGCGGTGCTGGACGATCTGGAGCCGGCCAGCAAGGCGCAGGTGGGCAGGTCTCCGGGGCGGGAGGGGGGAGGCTGGGGTTTGCTCCCTGGCATGCCAGAGGGGGTGGGGCTGGGATTCTGTGAGTCCGCAACCTGAACAGCATTAGGTAATCCCCACAACCTGAACAGCATTAGGCAATACACAATTCTTCCCCCCCACCACGACCCCAGGTTGAGAACCGGCTGGGCAAGGTGCGCATGTTCTTCCCCGAGAATCCCACCGGCCGTTACACGCTCATGCTGAGTCAGCTGCCGCATCAGTGCGTCGCCAAGCAGCTTCTGCAGCAGTACGTGCTGCAGTACGACGCCAAGATGACTCAGCACCCCAACCGAGTGTGCTTCACCACGTGCAACATGGACGGCGTGCCGACGGACGTGTCGGACCCGCACAAGCTGTGAGCGGGGGGAGAGTGGGGGGGGGAGATGTACGGCAATACCCTAGGAGCTTGACAGCGGCGGAGTGGAAGGGGACGGGGTGAAGTTTTGGTTGCTGGGATGAGCGACGCAGGCTCCCCTTCCCCTCCTCCCTACCCCCCAAAACCTGCCCCCCGTACCGCAACCACATGCACAGCCCACTCGCCCCTAAACCCTTAAACCCTAAACCCTTACAACCCTAACCCCCCCCCCTCCCGCCTTCCCCTCCGTCGCGCAGCTACCTCCCCCAAGAAGGCATCTTGGAGCTGTGCTTCGTGGACCTGCGCCACCCGCCGCACACCGCCCGCAGCCTCAGCCGCTCCCAATTCGCAGTCCTCATCTCCCACCTGACTAACCAGGACGTGCTGGACCCCGTGGGCCTTACCCGCATCATCGACCACCCCGCGCTCGCCACCGCCGTGGGCGCGCTGCGCCGCTGGGACGCCTGGACCAAGAACCACCCCATCTCCTGCAACGTGCAGTACCTGTGGAACGCAATCCACGACATCCGGAAACGCGACGATCCTGACTTCGCTGCAGCCGAGGAGGCCGCCGCCGCCTTCGCCGCCGCCGGCGCCGCCGGCGTCACCAGCTCCGGAACCGGCCCGGGTGTTCGGGAGGCGCCGGCTGGCAACGGCGGGGATCTCACCCCCGGCAGCATCGCCCGAGGATCCACTGGATTTCCGCGCCTGATGCGCGAGTCCACCACTGATCCGTCATCTGGCGGCGGCGCTCCACCTCACACGCCGCCCGCCATGCGTGCATCCGTCTTCGGCGACGCGGGGTCTCCCGGGCCAGACACTCCCAACCGGCGCAGCAACATCGGCGTCCGCGAATCCACGCCGAACCTGGTGGACCCGGCAGACCCGGCGGCGGTGGCGGCGGCCGCCAAGGCCAAGGCCGCGAGGCCGCGTACGGCGCCCACGGGACCGCCGCCAGTGTACGTGCGAGACATGGAGCGGTACGTGGAGGCGATCCGGATCCTGTCCGTACGGCATTACGTCACGTGCTGGCAGCTGATGCAGCTGCTGCAGCTGCTGCCGCCGACGGCCACGGACGAGCGGGTGGAGACGGTGACGGCGTTCTGGGCGAGGGTGACGGACCGAGACGCGCACATCGTGGACGTGATGAGGTCGCTCACGAACGAACAGCAGGTGGGGGCGGGGGGGCCATAAGGGCCCGGTTACACGACCGGGAGAAGGTGGAGGGGTGGGGGGGCAGGGGATGGGGACCTGTGGACAAACGTGGCAGGGCAGGGCAGGGCAGGCCCAATGTGTGCCTCCATACTGGTGCGGGAGCAGGCAAACGGGACAGGCTAGAAGGTGCTTCCGTACCGTGAGCTGGTTTCGGAGAATGATGATGATGATCAGTGATGGCTTTAAGGCGGCGTACCTCTACCCCCCCCCGCCGCCACCACAGCAGCTCACCCTCCTCCCCCCTGCCCTCCCCACCCCTGGCTGCACAGGTCCGGGCGTGCCAACGGCTTGGCTACATGAACGTCTTCAGCGACCACCGCCCCGCCATGCACTACCGCCTCCGCATGTACAAGGTACGGTACGGCGCACGTACGACAACGGGTCGCGTGAGCCGCTGGGACTCCAGTTTTCCGTTCTGCGCCACCACCACCACCACCGCCGCCGCCGCCCCCGCCGCCACTATCGACTCGCCCCCGCTCTACTTCTTGGTGTTACGTGGCTAGCTCTGCGAGTTTCGTGGCGCCAGTGCTGCATTCACTTTGCTCACGTTGCCGTTGCCGTACGCAAAAAATGCACTTGCCGTACGCAGGAGGACGAGCACGAGCTGGCGTGGCAGTTGTACAACAAGTCGTTGGACTCCCCCATGCCGTGCTGGAAGAACCTTACCATCGGTGAGTCCAGCTGAAGAGAGGGAGTGCAGCTGAGCGCTCGTCGCTGAGGGACGCAGGAGGGGGGTGATGGTGCCCTAGGTGGCTGTGGCTGCACTTGGCCTGGTTGCATTGCGTTGGGAGGGTCCCCCATCACCCCCACTCCCCCTTCCCCCGGTTCGCCCTCACTCGTCCCCTCCTTCCCCTTCTCCCGATTCGCCCTCACTCCTCCCCTCCTCTGCCCTTCCCCCGGTTTGGCCCCCCTCCCCCCCTCGCCTCGCCCTCCCCCCTCCCCCCTCCCCCACAGACGACCAGCCCAAGCGCGTCAACCAGGGTGTCAACATGTGGACGGTGCTGCGCGGCAACGCGGCTGACGGAACCACCCCACAGACCACCCTGGAGTTCGACTTTGTGTGGCCGGACGAGCAGGCGCATACGGTACGGCACAGGGAGGGGAGGGGAGGTCAGGCGAGGGAAGTAGGCAAGGGAAAGGGGGAGAGCAGCAGGCGCGAGGGGGGGGGGAGCAGCAGGCGGGAGGGGGGGCGAGGAGCGGGGGGGCCAGGCGAGCGCGTCCGGCTGCTCGGTTCGGTGCTCCTCGGGGGCCGCTGCCCGTTGCCCGCTGCCCGCTACCAAGGCACCTGCACGCCTCCTTTCGCTACCACCCACAGCATCCACCCTCCAGCATGCATTCCAAAACGTCTGTTCTAAACGGTTTCTCTCGCGTACACTGGCCTTCCTTGCAACCCTTCACCCCTCCTTCAGCCCCCCCCTCGTCCCCTGCGCTCGCTGCCGGCCCCGCAGACGCTGATGGTCCGGAACATCCAGCGCGCCTGGCGGCTGCACAAGAACCCCCTGGGCGGCGGCGTGCCGCAGATGACTGGAAGTCGCGTCGCGGCCAACCAGCAGCCCCGCTTCTCCAACTTCACGAAGAAGAAGACGACGACCGCCACCAGCAAGATGAACGACCCTAGCACGCGCAAGAAGGGGTCCTAGGCAGCAGGAGCTGTCGGGCCGACCCGGGAGTGGCGATGTGGGGTCTGGGGGGTGGTCATGCGGGGTCTGGGCCGATCATGTGGGGCCGCCCGTATATGACGCGGAAGTGGGACCGGGGAGAGGAGGAGGAGGGTGCGGAGGAGGCGGCAGCCGGGCGGCTGGCGGCGCGGCACCGCAGCGTCCGCGGTGGTGCCAGGGAGGCGCAGGTAGGCGGGTTACACGGAGGTGGAGGACCGTGATGGGGCAGAGGGGGCGGAGGAAGAGCAGGAAGGGCAGAAAGAGCAGGAAGGGCAGGAAGAGCAGGAAGAGCAGGAAGAGGAGGAAGGGCAGGAAGAGCAGGAAGGGCAGGAAGAGCAGGAAGAGGAGGATGAGGAGAAAGGGGAGGAAGAGGAGGAAGAGCAGGAAGGGGAGGAAGAGGAGGAACGCTGTGGGGCGGGCGGCAGTCGGCAGTCGGCGGGGACTATCAGAGGCAGGCAGGCGAGGGGGCAGGCGGCGAGGGAGGGAAGAGGGGTCACCGCCCTCGCCGCGCGGGGGCCTCCCCGGTCCCTTCCCTGTAGGGGCAAATGCTCCCCGGTCCCTTCCCTGGAGGGGCAAATGCTCCCCGGGACGCAGGCTAATGGCTGGACTGCCGTCGCCGTGTTCCGTACACGAAGCACAGAAGCCGCAGGGGCGGCACGAAGCACTCCTCGGACGAGTGCGAAGGTCGTGGATGTGCGAGTGTGTGAGAGAGACTGAGAGGGTGGGAGGGGTCTCCCTGGAGCGGCCTCGTGTGGTTCTCGCGGTTGACAGGGGGACACCTCCGCGCGGCGTCGTGTGCATACCGTGTGTGTGTGTTTCGTTGTGCCCTGCGGTGCGCATCATGATTCTCCTTTATTCTCCCTCATGATCCTCCCTTTCCTAAGTAGGAAGAGCCGGTGTTGACGGCGTGTGCCGTACCGGCTGACACGTGGGCGTGCCGCGCGTGGCGTAAAGGGAGGAGGAAGGGAAAGCCGACCCGTGGGTCGCGGGTGATGCGCTGCCGTTGGGGTAGTGGTGTGGTAGCGCGCTGAGGGCTGTCGTTTGGGTGACCGGACCTGTGAGGCGGGAAGGTTGAAAGATCGTGCACAGAAAAGGAGGAGAGACGAGAAGGAGGAGGAGTAGCATTGCGGTGGCGTTTGGTTGCGTCGGTGTTGTTGCCCAGTGACCCGAAGAGTAGGGCTCCTGGGGCTTCCTATAAGGCTATCTTATCTTGGGGTTCAAAAGCGAGCAAAATTGCCCGCGAGAGTGTGCGTCGTTGCCGTGACCCCCTGAAATTGACGGCGTATCTGTGGGTAGGGTGCTGGCACCAGGGCGTGTTGGTCCCTGGAAAGCAAACGCCAAGTCGTCGCCCTCCTGCTGCTGCCGCATGCGTGTGTGTTTTCACGACGCGTGCATTGTGCGTGTGCGTGTGCGTGCGTGTGTGTGTGTTTCGACAGGTCCGGGGCCGTGGCCTTCCCTGACAACGCGGCGTGCGCACGACGGGTCAAAAGCAGGTGGCTCTCCTCAGGGGGGAGATGGAGAGGGGTTGCAGCGAGGGGGGTTGCGCAGCAGGGGCAGCATTATGCGGTTGTTCATGAGTTGGGAGGTGTTGACCACCGGCGGCATTGGCGTAGTGGTTCCAGGCCCCGGAGGAGGTTTTGTTTTGAAGGAGGGGCGCTTGGATTCGGATCTAGCGTTTTGTTGCCTTTGGATTCGGCGGCCCGCGCCGGGCCCCGTCCCCTTGCGTTGCGCTTGTGACAGGACTGGGTGCGCTAATCGGTTAATGGTTAATGGTTAAAACAGTTATCCCCGAAGTGCGCAGCCCAGCGCTCGGGCCCACCGGGTACATACTCGAGGCCCCGATACATGTACGGCATGTCGGGTGTGACGTAAGCAGGGGTGTTGATGCGGGTGTAAGTGTACGGCTCTCATCTTCTGGCAAGTGTCCAAACCCAATGGCCATGTTTACATAATGACAAAACGGTCGCCGCGTACCCGCGGGGTCTTGAGTGCCGCCACCAAGATTTGACATCCGATCAGCACATGGCAGGACCCTTCGGGCAGTGCAGCATGCTGTCCTACTCATGACCCACAGCGTCTTGTACAATGCCGACTCGGGGTTCTGGGCCGCATATTCGCGACCCATGTGGTGCGTGGTGGCGTGAGAGGGCGTGGTCAGGTGTGGGCAGTTGAAACATCTCACGCGCGTCTAGGCATAAAGTCCTACTGAGTATTACGCTCGGAATGGAGAGGCGACGGCCGACGAGCGTTTTCCTAACGGCATTCGTACAACGACCTCGGGCAGGCTTGCCATATGGGCATGTGAATGATGCATTGCAACTCGACAGGTCCTGATTGTTGCGTTAGATACGTGGTCTGATCGGTCATGCTCCGTCCGCTTAGGGTCATCAACCTTACGTCGTCCCTCACTCGCTACACAGCAGGACTTAATCTCCAGGACTCAATAGCCGAAGAGCGCAAACAAGGATTGGTTGAAGATACGCTCATCTTACTGCAGGTGGGATTAACGTCCTTTCGCTGATTTTGCACCGGCTTGCATATGAAGCGGACGCAGTTGCACCCGCCCATTGCAGCACCATCCCGCTTATACGGTTGGACGACGGGGAAAGGCCGCAGATTTTAAAAAGCCACAAGAGGTAAGCCAAGACTGTGCAATCGCTGGTGGCCCAGCTTCTTAACACCTGGCTCCTGATGGCCGAGCATGCCGACCTTAATAGGAGCTTGAAGCGACTGGTGCTGAGATTTGCGTCGTGCCGAGGGGCGGCGAGGTCACTTTCCATGGACCCGGCCAGCTGGTCGCATATCCCATCGTGGGCGTACGGCAAGCTGGCCTGGGGGCTCGGGCCTACGTCGAGGGCTTAGAAGACAGCATCACTGACTGTCTGGCAAAGTACGGTCTTTCGGCGCGTGGACGCGTTCCCGGCGCCACCGGCGTGTGGGTTGGCGAGCGCAAGATAGCAGCCATCGGCGTCCGCATCTCCCACGGCATCAGGTGAACGCGCTGGAGGCAATGCGGTGCGATATGTCTCGTGCTGTGCGCCGCGGCATGGCGCAACGCTCCTTTGTGCCGATGCTAGGCGCGAGGTGGTCTTGGTGCTGGCGCTGGTGCTGGTGATAGTGCGGGTGGCTTGAGCATTGATTTGGGTCGGCACGATTTGGGTCGGCACGTCATCGCATTTTGCAGCGCTGCCACCATCGTCACCTGACGTGACAGAGGCGTAAAAGCGGGTGGTGCGCAGCAGCTCTCGCGCCTCAGGAATGGCAATCTTTACTGCTCCGATACGTCGTTTCCAATTGGTTCCATGTTGTAGGAGCAGCATAGCTCATGTCATGCCCCTGCCCAGCCCGCCGACACCCTCACCCCCCTTGTAACCGTCCCTGCCGCAGCTCCCACGGCCTGGCGCTCAATGTCAGCACCGACCTGTCGTACTTCGACCACATCGTACCGTGCGGCATCCCAGACAAAGACGTGACCTCAATTAGGAGGGAGCTGGACGGGCGCGGTCCAGAGTTCTCGCAGGTGGTGGACGATCTCGTGCGGACATTTCAAAATCGGCTCGGCTTCGCCGGCAGCTAGACCGCGATGCCGACCGCGACAATAGTTTATGCACTCGCTGTTTGGTGGCTGTTTGAATTGCCGGATGCGGATGTAAGTGTGGAGGCAGGCAGGCCCTAGTGCGCTCCAAAACCCTAAAACCTGCCAGCAGGCCTCTTGACTGTGACTTCCCATGGCAGCAGCGGCGAGCGCTGCATATGCAAAACAAGGTTGATGAGTCACGTCGCAAGTTTGCAGCAGGGCGGCGTGGTTGGTTGTTTTGGTCTAGAGCAGGCACTAGGGCTGGCGGACCCTTGGTCGTCGCGGACGCCTTTCGTCTGGTGCGGGGGCTCTTGGGTTGGGGGCGCACACGCTGTCCGTTTACAAAGGAAGCGTAAGTGTGGATATGACCCTTTCGAGCTCTGATACCGTGTAATATATTCAGCGTCGAAGCCGACAAATCGCCAAATCGCGCGAAAAGAATAAGTCCAGTGGTGGAATAGGGTCAGACTGCCGTAGCACAAAAATAAGTTTTGTCAAGATTGCCGTATGTCGGCAGCCTGCAGCCTGGAGCCAACGAGCCACGAGCGCCGAAGACAACACACCCTGCAAGGCGGTGTGCGGGTCGAGGTCTGTGGACCGTGATCCAAACCCATCCTTGGCTGTCCCAACGCACGTGGGTCTGAATCCCAAAAAGCGTCGCCAATTTGGGATTATCGGGACGACTTTCATTGCCCTGCAGCCGCACGGCCAGAGGGTACACGGCGGCTACAAACAGCAGACCAGCAGCTCATCGGTCCGTTGGATTGACACATCGACTACCGCAACGACAATACGACACGCCAACCGACTCCCGCAGCCGCGCCTCCTGCGCGCAGCACACCTCCGCCTCCGCCCCTCCGGCCCCGCCGCTTCTGCTTGCTCGTCCACCACGCGCCGCACCGCCTCCCTCCATAATTTCCTTCACGCTCGTCACCCTGCCTTGTCAGCAAACTGTATTACGCCTCACTCTCCCGGGACGAATCCTCGCCGGGACACCCTGGGTCGTGTCTATGTAAGGTACTCGAGCCCCCCCGCCAGTCATGACGCCCGTGACGACGCCCGCCGATCCACACGCCCGAACTGCCCTCCTCCTGCCGCCGATCCAACCGCAACCAACAACGGTCGGTCGGCAACGCTCTCCAACAGGCAACGCTAACGCCCACGCTCCCACTCACGCAACGGTCAACGGTCTCCGAAGCCCAGCAAAGCTGCTGGACGGGGCCTCCGGTCGTCGCGCTGCGTTGCGGGAGGAGGGTTCAGCGGCGCGAGCAGCTCCGAACAGCCATCACGGTTTTATTTTACCAACAGGAACCGGGCCTCGGTAGCCTCTTGGTGCCGCGGTCCTAATCCTGGGGAAGAAAGTGTTCTTCGGTCCATACGCACATACACACACGCATACAAACACACGCGCGTTGGCGGTGGGGGGCTCGAGGGTAGTTCAAATCAACCGTCAACGACTCACCGAGCCATGACACGTACGACACGTACGATGCGTGTGGCGTCATGCAAGCAAGGGGCACACGCCCGGCCGCACAGGAGACACGCATACGCCTCAAGACCAGCACTGCACTGCACTGCACCACACTCCAGACGTCACTACTCCGCTTTGGGTACTAACAGGTACACGTATCGCACGTCGAATTACTAATCACATCGCACATACACCATACACAAACACACGTTGATGATCACGTGTGCCCCGTTATGCCGTACATCCTGCCACGCGCCGCCGCGAGCGAGGCGCAGCAGCCAGGCCCGAATGATCTTGCCTGCTGGTCGCCGTACAGCCGCGTGCGCGCCAGCGGCCCCGCTCCGCCCCGAAACCCCACGAGTGGGTGGGCCTGGAGCGGCCCGCGCCAGCGGCGCCAAGCACTCGAATTCGCTGGGTGTGCGGCGTGACAGTGGGAGATTGACTGGTGTGGTTTGCTGGCGTAGACGGGGGGCTGTCGCACGCAGCGCAAAACCCTAGACCCTTGCCCCAACGTTCGGGCCTCGCTGTTCGCATTCGGTAAAGCCGACGGCAGACAGCGCCAAAGCCCCCCACGTTCCCGCCGCTCCCGCCCAAAAGAAGAACCCATCAAAGCGCCTGCCCCGGCGTCACACGTCGAACGCGGGCCTAGGCGGCAGCGATCTCTTGTCGGTTCCGGCGTCCATGAGAGAGATTGGATCCACGATTGGATCCACGCTGCCGCGAACCTCACGTCACTGCCGTCACCACCGCCACCACCACCGTGATATCATCCAGGTGGCCGCCTCGAGGGAACAGACGGGCCAGCCAGGAGGCCTGCAGAGGGCGCGGGAGAAAGGCCGATGGTGGGTCCAACAACAAGGTCCCGAGGAGGCGCATCCGGCGAACACAAATTCAAGGCACATGCGGCAAGGCCCTACACTCCAGCCCTCCCCGACTAGCGATACGGTGATTCCCCCGAGAGCGCCCACTCGCGTTCGAACGTATTCGCACCGTACGCCTAAGACAAGCAGCCGCCCGGGAATGGCTTCAGATTGCTTCAGGTTGCTTCAGATTGCTTCATAATGATTGCTTCAGATGGCTTCAGAAGCGACCCACATCGGAATGGTTGCTTCAGATGGCTTCAGAAGCGACCCACATCGGATTCCACACATCCTGGCGCTCCCATGACTTCTCTGAACCCCACCTGATAAACCCAGGCGGATATGTGCCACCGGCATTCTAACCGCACCGAACCCAACGGCCAACCGCTCACCGATGACTGGTTCGCCAGCTCCACCGCCCATGGGGACCGGAACGAGGGGTCCTGCGCCTGGCGGTAGGCGGTGGCCACCAGCGTCGTCGCCAGCTGCTGCGCGGCGGACTGCGAAGCCGCAGAGGCGGCGGCGCCCGCGGCGCCGGCGGGGATGGCGGACATGGCGGAAGCCGTTAACGACATCAGCTGCTCGTCCCACATGTTGTCGTACAGACCGTCCGTGGCCAGGATGATGACGTCACCTGGGCGGACGGATATCTGCGGCAGGGGCGAGTGGTGGGGGGTGTTTTTGTTGTTGTTGTTGTTGGCGGGGCGGCGGTTGGGGGGGAATCGGGGAATGCTGTGTGAGCGGTCGCTGGGCTGTTTGGGAGCGCTTGAAGGCCCGGATGCAGCAACGCGCGGGAGCACCTCGGTGCCGAAAACGACCTCAGCAGCGGAGCACCGCCTCCGGGGTGGCTCCTTCGGTGACCCTTCGAGCCCGTCCGCTCCTGACTCCGGTAATGCTAACCGTCAGGATCCCTGCACACGCCGCATCGCCTCAAACCCGGTCGTCTGCATCGCACCCAAAGCCCTCCAGCACTGCTCCAACCTGTCCCCCACCTCCCCAAAACCGCTCCACGCCTGCCAGCACCCCACACCTCTGCCTCCCAAACAACACCCTTGAGCTCCTCCCCCCTTTTCGTCCGCCCCCTCTCCCCCTTCCGCCTCCAGCCTCTCCGCGCCTCCCGCCTCTCCTCCCCGCCCGCCTCCTCCCCCTTCCTCCTCCCGCCCCTCCCAGGAGCTCTCCTCCCCCTCCGCCCCTCCCACCTGATAGACCTGCGCGTCCGCCGCCGTGTCCGTGTCCGGCAGGTTGTCGGGGTGCGCCATCTGGTAGGGCATGTTGAACTGGTGCTCCTGCGCGCTGGTGGCCAGAACCAGCGACCCGCGCCGCACCACCCGCACGCCGCTGTCTCCAAGGTTGGCGATGGACAGCAGGTCGTTGGCGCCGCTGCTGCTGCCCGTGTCGGACAGCACGGCCACGCAGGCGGTGCAGCTGCCGATGGTGCGAACAGTGGCCTGGGCCTCAGCCAGCAGCTCGCGGGGGTCTGAAAGGGGCGGGGATGGGAAGAGGAGTCAGCCGGAGAGCTGGCGGCAGCTGCTGTACCACTGGCGCTACACCCAAATTTGCAGCGTAATCGTGAAGTTCACAATCAACATGAGATATCATGGCAGCGTGCGGGCCTTACGCGAGGCTCGGGCGGAAAGGCTCCGCCGCCCTGGCCACCACCCGCCACACCGCTCCCACACCATTTCACCCCCCTCCCCTCCGCACCTGCCGCCCCCCCGTACTCCTCCGCCGCCCTGGCCACCGCCTCCATGACCTCGCGGCTGTACTGCCCCGGGTCCACGTTGGCCTCAGCCCAGCCGCCCACGCCGTCAGCCACACCCAGCGCGCTGATGGCGCCAGGGAGGGCAGCCGCTCCGGGCGAGCCCGAGGTGAGGGGTGTCAGCATGAAGTAGGCGTCCTCGGAGCCTTGGTCCAGGCCCTGTGGGGGGGGGGGATCAGCGGAACGGGTGGGGGTCGGGGGGTGGGGGACCTGTCCAGCCTGGATTGCTCCTGGACCTCGCTGACCCAGTCAACAATTCTTCCCTTCCCTCCCCTTCCCTCCCCTTCCCTCCCCTTCCCTCCCCTTCCCTCCCCTTCCCTCCCCTTCCCTCCCCTTCCCTCCCCTTCCCTCCCCTTCCCTCCCCTTCCCTCCCCTTCCCTCCCCTTCCCTCCCCTTCCCTCCCCTTCCCTCCCCTTCCCATCCCTCCCCCTCCTCCCCCTCCCCTCCCCCTTCCCTCCCCCCCTCCCGCTCCCTCCCCTTCCCTTCCCTGCCCAGCCGCACCTTGCCCGGCTGCGTCATCTTCTCCGCCGCAGCCAACAACCCCAGCTTGCGAACCGCCGAGCCCGATGGCGGCGAAGACGATGACGTCGGGGCCTCCCCCCCGCCCGCCACCTGCGCTGCTCCCGCCCCTTCGGCGAACGGTCGACCGGATGACGGCCCAGCCAGGCCGCCCGCGCCCGTAGCCTTGGAGCCCCCTTCTGATGGACGCCCGATGGTCCTCTGCACCAGCGACTGTGCGATTGCGGCGATCTCGGCGCCAAGCTCGGCGTCAGAGAAGAAGGCGCCGGTGCCGGCGGCGCCTGCGGCGCCGCCGCCTGCGGCGGCGATGCCGCTCGGCGGCGCCCGAGTGGCGGCGGAAGCGGCGGCGGCGGCGTCGCCCGCGGGAACTTTCGTGGCGGCGGCGGCGGCGGCGACTGGTTCGCCGTCACTGGCGGCGCCGTCGTCCTCGTCCTCGGCTCCCGCCCTAGGGCGGCCCCACTCGGAGATGGGCGACACGGCAAACCCTTCATGGGGGGGGGCAGGGGCCAGCGGGGGGGGGCGGGGCGGGGCGGGGCGGCAATACACCAACGTACGGTCGGCGCCGCGATATGGAAAGTACGACTTTTGTCGTACGAGTACAACAAGGAGCAGCTCGGTGCAGCACGACGCTGTGCGATCGTGCGGTGCTGCTCCCTTCACCTTATTCCACCATTGCGTTTAGTTGTCGGAGATTGTGTTCTCTTGTGCTCGCGCTGTGACCGAGGGTTCAAACCCGGAAAACTACGTTCACAGTCACGTGCCACGACCGACCCTAAAACCCCAACTCCCCCCTCTTACCCTTGGGCTTCTCCCGGGGGACGGGTTCCGCGGCGGCGGTGCGCTTGGCGGCGGCGGCGGCGCCGGCGGCGGCCGCCATGGCGGAGGCGGCAGGCGACGGGCTGCGGGACGGCTGTTGCTGTGGCTGCTGCTGCTGCTGTGGCCGGGTCCCAGGCGTCGTCGCCGTCCGCCGGATCTGCTGCGGAGGCGAGGCAGGTGGCTGCTGCTGCGCCATTGGCTGCTGCTGCGCCATTGGCTGCTGCTGCGCCATTGGCTGCTGCTGCGCCATTGGCTGCTGCTGCTGCAGCTGCTGCAGCGGTGGTGGTGGTGCGGCTGGGCGGACTGAAGCGGAAGATGACGCGGAAGGTACGGCCGCCGACGCCGACGCCTGCGGCGGCGGCTTCACACCCGCCGACGCCGGAGCGGGTGGCTTCACTTGCTCCAGGGAGGGGGGTGCTGGCTGCTGCTGTCGTACTTGTCTGCCGTCCGTCGGCGCCGCCGGCGGCGGCGCGGGTGGCGCAGTCGCCGCCTGGGCTGGTCGAGCGGCGCCGGAAGGGGGACGGAAGCCGCTGTACGTCATCACCACCTGTGGCGGCGGCGTGTCGTCAAATGCAGATTGTCGCTGCCGCTGCTGCTGCTGTACGGCAGGGCCCACGTCGTCGCCGTCAGCGCCCCCTTCCTCTCCAACAGCTCTTCCGCTAGGGCCCTGGTCCTGGCGTGTGCGGGGGGGCTCCGACCAGGGGTTCGGGGGTTGCTGTTGTTGCTGTTGCTGCTGCTGCTGTTGCTGTTGCTGCCGCAGCCGCCACTTGGGAAGCTCGGGAGCCGATTGCGGCGACTGCTGCCACGTCTGGGTGCGTCGGACATCGCCGCCCGCCTTGGTATCTGCCTCACCCTCATCCTCACCCTCATCCTCACCCTTGGTGTCATCCTCACCCTCACCCTTGCCCTCGACGTCACCCTCACCCTCGCCGCCGTCGGCTCCCGATGTCTGCTCCGAAACCTCCCTGGACGTCAGGATCCGCGCCCACACAGACATCACGCCGCCGTCAGCGCCGCCGCCGCCCCCGCCGCCTCCAGCGGCGCCACTGCCGCTTCCGCTGCCTTCCCCTGCGGCCGCTCCCCGCTCCAAACCCTCTGCACGCGGAGCCGCCAGCATTGGCCTGGAGGCAGGCGCCGGCAGCGCCGGAAAGGCCTGCTTGGCCCTCGACGCCGCCATCGGCGGTGCCGCCGCCGCCTGCGGCCCAGCGGGCCGCTGCGGTTTGGGCGCCGGCGCCGGAGCCGGAGCCGCCGTCTCCCAGGGGTTTTCTGGCAAGGCCCCTGCCGCGCTTCCGTGGGCTCGGCTGCTGGCGCCGGTTGGCGGCGAAAGGGGGCGGGCGGGGACGGCGCCGCCGAACTGCGCGGGCCAGCCAGGGCGGATCGGCGTAAGCGTCTCGTCGATCGCCGCCGCCGCCGCCGCCGCCGGCGGTTCGGATGCGGCCGACGGTGCCGTCCCGGGGCCTGCCGCGCCCGCTGAGGGCGAGGTCGCGTCGGTGCATGCAGCAGCAGCCCTGCCTCGTACCGCGCCGGCTCGGGGTTTCGGAGCTGCGCCGGTGGAGGCGTCCCCTCGCTGCGCTTGGGCGGCATCGGAGGATGAGGACCCCGCGGGTGGCTGCTGCTGCTGCTGCTGGTGGTGGTGGTGCTGGTGGTGCGGTGGTGGGGGCTGCTGGGCGGCGGGCAGCAGCGGCTGCTGCGCGGCGGCGGCGGTGAGGCCGGAGGAGCTCCAAGTAGCGGGGCCCCGCTGCTGCTGCTGCTGCTGCTGTAGGCGCCTGAACGGCGGCGGCGGCACTACCGGCAGGGAGCCACTCGCCGCCGCCGCCGGCAACAACGTCGACGCCGTGGCCTGGCTCGCGGCGGCGAACTGGCGCTCCCGCTCCTGCATGCGACAACAGGAACAAAGCGAATCGAAACACAGCGTTCGTGCAGTCAGCTGATGTCGAACGGTATATTTTACGACACCCAGCCTGGGCGGTTCATAATAGCGATGAGGCCCGCGGCCCCACCCCCCTTTTCTCGCACCCACGGGTCTTCCTCGAAACCCCCCGCCGCACCAGCGACTTACCAGCAGCACTCGTCCCCCCCCCCGCCCTGCTAAGCAGCGCCTGCCTCTGAAAAACACGCGTGCGCGCCGCCGCCGCCCCCCCCCCCGCGCCAGTTTTCAGCCGTGGATTCGCGGATTCCTCTTAATCTCCCCCGCGCCGGATTTCCTTGCAACCCTCCCGTCCCCCTGCCCCGTCCCCCTCCCCTTCCCAACTCACGCTGAGCGAGTTCTGCAGGCGCACCACCTGCGCCGTCAGCTTCTGCACCTCCCGCACCGCGCTGGCGGACTGCTGCGCCGCCGCCGCCTTGGAGCCCTCGGCCGCCCGCCGCAGCGCCGCCACCGCCGTCTGCGCGCCCGCTAGCTCCTGCCGCAGAGTGTCCAGCTCGGCAAGCTGCTGCCGTACCTGCGGGCGTACGGCGTACGAATGGTCCTGATTCCGGCCCCGACTCCTCCCTCCCTCCCTGGTTGTCCCCCTCTCGCTCCTTCCCTTCCCTGCAATTCCTTACCGCCCTTCCTCCCACCCCCTTCCTCCCCCTCCTCCCCTTCCTCCCTCCCCCTCCTCCCCCTCCTCCTCCCCTTCCTCCCCTTCCTCCCCCTCCTCCTCCCCTCCTCCCCTTCCTCCCTCCCCCTCCTCCCCCTCCTCCTCCCCCTCCTCCCCTTCCTCCCCTCCCTCCCCCTCCTCGTCCCCCTCCTCCTCCCCTTTCTCGCAGCAGTGCACCCACCTGCACACCCGCCGTGTTGGCCTGCGTCGCGAGCCGCTCCTTCTCGGCGCTGGCTTCCTGCAGCGAGCGGGTGAAGGCGTCCAGCTGGCCGCGCCAGGAGCTCTCCATCAGCCGGACCTGGCGGGCGGGATGTGGCGGTGTGGTTAGGGGTCGGATGTGCGCGGTAGCCAGCACACTAAAAATGGCGCTGGATGGAGTATGTGGGTTTCGAGGAAGACCCGTGGATGCCCGAAAAAATCGTTTAGAACAGACGTTTTGAGATGCATGCTGGAGAACTGGGTTGGGGATACTAAAGCCGAAGGTGGTAAGGTGACCTTTGGCGGCTTAGGTGGGAGGGGGGCCGGGCGGGGCGCCCAGGCGCGAGAGGAAGACACACAGGGGGTTGGGTCCATGGAGAGGTGGAGAGGCAGGGGGTTCCCTGCAGAGCTTCTGAGGGGAGGAGCGAGTTGCCTCTGGCTGGGTTAGTACTGGAGTCGTGGTCGGGACGTCCCTCCAATGCAAGTTACCAGTACCAGTACCAGCACCGGCACCGGCACCAGTACCGGTCCCGGTGCTATGAGTCGCCTCCACGATCCAAGCATATCACCGCCTCCTCCGCACACCTGCTGCGCCACTGCGTCCTGTACGGCCCTCAGCTCCCGCTGCTGCGCCTCCTTGCTCTCAGCCAGCCGGGCGTCCAACTGGGCCTGATGGGCGGCATGATGAGTTGGGGGTAAAGGATAATGGTGAGTTGGGGGTAAAGGATAATGGTGAGTTGGGGGGTATGGGGGAGGGACGAGAGAGAGATGGAGGGGGGTTCCCGGCGCGGGTGGGAACAGGGGAAGGGAATGTGGGAGCCGCCCGTCGCTTGGGAGTTGGGAGGGGTAGGTAACGAGTGAGGGGAATGAGTGGCGACGATGGCGACATAAGGCCCGTCAGGCCGATGTGGTGGAATAAGGCCCAGCACGCGCCGTCCCTCCACCCGGCCACAAGCTGGATGTACCGGTGAGTGTCCCAATCACGCAACGAGGTGGCGCCCCAGACGTCCCAAGCTGACGTCCCAGGGTGATGCCTGACGTCGCGAGATGACGTTACGGCGCCGAAACCGCGCGCGACGCCCCGCCGTCCCCCCCCCTCGTGCCCGCACCTGCAGCTGCTTCTCACGTGTCGCCGCCTGCTGCATCAGCTGCTGCTCCCGCTCCTGATAAGGTGTGTGTGTGGCGGAGGAGGGGAGGGGTGGCATAAATATCGGTTTACACGGCTAAGGGATAGTAGCTGGCGCATTGTGGGAGGCGCGGGGAGGAGGCGTCACAATGGCAGCCTTGGGGGGGCCCTCGGGGGTCGTGTGCCGACAGAGGGGGGAGAGGGAGGGAGGGAGAGAGCCAGCGCCACCAAACTATCTGAGACGGCGGTCAGTGAACACAACAGGTAGCCCCCCTCATCCCCCCCCCACACGCACGGTATGTTTTGCAACCCTTCCCCCCCCACACACATACATCCACAGGTTTCCCGATCGTCAACCCCGGCTCTCCGGCATGCACACTCAGACGCGTGTCCGAGGACTATTCGCCACCTAGTTCCTGCCCTCTGCTTCCTATGCCATGTAACCGGGTCTTCTCGCCCATTCCACCCGACCCCATCCCCACCACACACACGCTGGGACGCAACACACTCCCTTGGGACTGGGGAACACCGGCCAGCAAAGGCGGCGACTGGCCCCTCTCGCTCGCGGCCGCCGCACCCACCAGCAGTAGCTCCTTGACTCGCGTCTGGACGCCCTTGCGCAGTTGGAGCTGGCTGGCACCCGAGGCGGACGCGACCGCCTGGGTGAGGGTGGGTGGGTAGGGCGGATAGGCATATTCCACCACGTCAAAAAATACGTGGAGGAGCAGCGTGGGGGGGAGCCGGGGGATGGAGGAGCGGGTTCCAAGAGGACGTCACGACAGCGGTGCGTGTTGCGGCTGGCACAGCGGCGTGCGTGGGGTTGCACCCCAGGCGGCACCCCAGGCGGCATCCCACCCCACCCTGCCCCCGAAACCCCACCCTGCCCCGCCCCGCCCCATCCCCCGGGGCTCCGAAGGCACCTTGCCGCACGCACATGACGTTTCAACCCCATCCCTTTGTCGGCATCGCTTTGCGGGACATACATGCTGCCTGGGGTAGTAGCAGACATCACGTCATCCTGGACAAACCTGACAGCAACCAAACGTTCTGACGCTCGACTGACTCGACTCAGCGCCACCACCACCACCACCACCACCACCACCACCACCACCACCACCACCACGACCACCACCCACCCGTTGAAGAGGCACCTGACACCAGGGGTCCCCCTCCCTCCCGAGCGGGGCAGCTTAAAAACAAATTGCAAGGCTTCACCGCGGTCCCCCCTCCCCCCTCCCACCTCCCACCCTGGCCCAATGCGCCAGCTATCCTATCCATGCCGCCCAACCAGTTTTTATGGGCCCCCCGCACCTTCTTGCTGTCCCTCCGTGTCACCTCCTGCTGCTCCAGCGTGTGGGCTCGCTGCTCCAACACGCCCCGCAGCTCCATCTCGCGGTTCTGCAATCGCCGCGGGCGGCGCCGGGACGGCGCCAAGGCAGGGCAGGGCAAGTCGTGTGGGGTTGCGAAAAGGACCCGAATGTGCCGTGCGCCCCAAACCCGGCCCCCTCTGGAGCTCCTCCTCGGCGCCTGCACCGCCGCCCCCCACGGTCGACCTACGACCTTCGTCTTTCGTATCCCCAACCCAGTTCTCCAGCATGCACCTCAAAACGTCTGTTCTAAACGGTTTTTTCGGGCATCCACGGGTCTTCCTCTAAACACCCCCCCACACACACACCTGCAGCTCCGCCCGCACCGCCCGCTCCCTCGCCCTGCCCTCCGGCGCCATCACCAGCCGGTACAGCGAGCCCAGCTCCGAGGTGATGGCGTCCAGCTGCTGGGAGGCCCGCTGGGAGCCCTGGGGGGGGGCGGGACGCACACGCCGTACGTCGTACATGAAAACACACAGTTTGTGGTACGGCAGGGCGTGGTGCACGAAGATTGTGTCGGGGAGCCGCGAGGGGACTCGCGGTACACAGGTCGTGGTTTCGGGGCTACCCGGTGGCCTGGCGGCTAGCAGGCAAGGGCGGTGGCAAGGACTCGGGCGGCATGCAGGTGGTGGGTGGGGTGAGGGGGCAACCCAGGTTTAGGAAAACAGGAAACCAACCCAGGGCGGTGGGGTGAGGGGGCAACCCAGGGCGGTGGGGTGAGGGGCCAACCCAGGGCGGTGGGGTGAGGGGGAAACCGACGGCGGTGGGGTGAGGGGTCGGTACGGGTAGCCGACTCATGCGGGCTGGCTAGTGGCGGTGGTGGTGATGGTGCTGCGTTACATGGCGGTTGCTAGTTACATGGCAGCTGCTACTTACATGGCGCCTCCTCCTCCCGCCCCCTCCCTTCACCCACCGAAACGTCTCTTTCTTTCGGTTTTCTTTCGTACACGGGTTTTCCTCGCAACCCACCACCCACCAGATCGTCCTGCGCCGCCTGCTTGGCTCGCAGCACCTGACGGAACCGTGCCGCCGCGCCCTCCAGCTCCTGCGCCCGCGCCACCAGCGCCGGCCCCAGCCGCGCCACCGCCGCCGACTGCAGGCGAGTCAGCTCCGCCTGCAGCGAGTCCAGCTGCTGCCGGAGGGCGGCCTCGCGCGTGTCCATACCGCGGAGAGCCTGAAGGCCGGGGGGCGGAGGGCGCACGGCGGCAGTAGCAGCGGCCAGTAGCAGCGGCAGTAGCAGCGGCAGTAGCAGCGGCAGTAGCAGCGGAGCAATGCCGTGTAGTGGCACTAGTGGCAGGATCATAGCATAACCAGCAGCAGCAGCAGCAGCAGCCGTAGAGCGGTGGCTGTAGTGGACCGCCGTGTACACGCGCGCCGCGTACGGCAGCCCCCTCCCTCCTCCTTGTAAATCAATCCCTTCCATCCTTCCTGCTCTCGCCTTCCTTCGGTTGGGGGTGTTGAGTACAGTGGTCGTGCTGTTTGCCACGCAAGGAAGTGTGGCCGAGACCGTTGACAGGATTTACACCAACCAACCGACCAACCAACAAACCAATCCCCCCCCGGCCTGGGCCCCCGCGCCCCCACCTGTTGCGTCTCCGCGGCCGCAGCGCTGCGCCGTGAAGGGGCCTTATGCCCGGGCAGGACGCTCCGGCGCAGGTCGTCCTGCGCAGCGACACGAGTTGCGGGTAGCGGGTAGCGGTTGTGATGACGGTTAGGGGTTAGGGCAGGCAAAACCTCAGCCGTTATGAGGGCCACTGACTGGGACACGCAGACATCAGGCGCGGCTTATCAAGGCCACCTCCCATAAATAACACACACATACACACAGCTTCTCCCGTCATCCCTCCCTCTTGCCCTCCCCTCCCTCTTGCCCTCCCCTCCCTCTTGCCCTCCCCTCCCTCTTGCCCTCCCCTCCCTCTTGCCCTCCCCTCCCTCTTGCCCTCCCCTCCCTCTTGCCCTCCCCTCCCTCTTGCCCTCCCCTCCCTCTTGCCCTCCCCTCCCTCTTGCCCTCCCCTCCCTCTTGCCCTCCCCTCCCTCTTGCCCTCCCCTCCCTCTTGCCCTCCCCCCCCTCCCCCACCTCCAGCAGCTGCAGGAACTCGTCGCTGAGCACCCCGTCCAGCTGCTCCTTGACGGACAGCAGCTGGCACCTCGCGTCCAGGGCCTCCTGCCGCGCGGCGCCCAGCTGCACGTCCAGCGCGGCCCGCAGCTCCGAAACCTCCGCCACGCGCCGCGCGGAGGCCTGCTCGGCGCGCAGCTTGGCTTCCTGCGGGAGTGAGTTCGCGTATAGCATGACGTAATGTGCGTAATGACGTAATGCCCATGATGACGTAATTCCCATGATGGCGTGATGCGCATGATCGACGTGATGCGCATGACGTGTGCTCATGTGGCGCCGCGTGGTGCGGCGGAGGCGGCGGGGCGTGCGGGGCTGGTGCACCAGGCCACGGACTGGGCTCGTTGCTGCAGCGGTGGTGGCGATGAGCCCTCGTGGTGGTGGTCAGACCCTCGGTCCCGCACACGGATCGGGTATCCGAGTGGGGGATGAGCAACGCAACGCAAGCTCCGCGACCCGTGGGTCGGTGCCACGACGTGTCGGGGCAGCTCCCCCTCCCCCTCCCCCTCGCGAACACAAACACAAGCACGTGCCTAGCGGTAACACACGCACCTGGAGCTGCTGACTCAGCGCCTGCACCTCGACCTTCTGCGCCGCCGCCCGCACCGCCGCCGCCTCCGTGAAGGCCGCCGCCTGCGCCGCGCTGTCGCTCAGCTGGGCGCTGAGGCGACCCACCTCCGAGTCACGGGCGGCCTCCAGGGCGGCCAGCTGGCGGAGGGGGATCACAGAAAAGAACCGGCGGATGGGGAGGGGGAACGGGGAGGGGGAGGGGGATCACAGAAGAGAACCGGCGGAGGGGGAGGGGGAGCGGGGAGGGGGAGGGGGATCACAGAAGAGAACCGGCGGAGGGGGAGGGGGAGCGGGGAGGGGGGAGGGGGAGGGGGAGCGGGGAGGTTGCGTTGCGGTGGTTTCGGAGCGTGATGGAGGCCGGAGGGACAGGGAAGGGGCGGGTGCGGGTACGGGGGTTAAACAGAGGGCAAACAAAGGAAAAGAAGGGTTTCCCTGTTTCCAAAAGGGCATTCGGAAGCGGAGGCGGCATGGAAGAGGCGGCGGAGGCGGAGGGAGGGAAGGTAGCATCGGAGGCGGGGGAGGGAGGGGAGGCGGCGGAGGCGGAGGGACGGAGGAGGCCGCGTGCATCAAATGGCGGGGCTGCGGAGGGACGAAGAATGCCGCGTGCATCACGTGGCGGGGTGGGGTTACCTGCTGCCGCAGCCGCTCCGCCTCCTCCGAGCCCCGCTGCTCCGCATCGGTCAGTGACGACCGCAGCAGCTCAATGTCATCGTCCCGCAGCCGCAGCATATCGGCCATCTGGGGGGGCGGGGGGGGGGCCGCAACCAGCAGGCGGATGGGCGGGCAGGCAGGCGAGGGGGGCAGCGGAGGGGCACCCTGAGGGGTGGGGTCACCCAACCTATCACCGCCCAGCACTCGTCACTGCCTAACGGCATCGGGAACAGCACCGCACCGCACTGCACTGCGACTGGCCTGGATGGACCCACCTGTTGCGCCGCTGTCTTGCTCTGCTCCAGCACCTCCTGCAGCTCCGCCTCGCCCGCCTGCAGCGCCGCCAGCTGGGCCTCCTTCTCCGCCAGCGCACCCTGTCGCACCAGCGGCGGCAGCGTAGGTCAGCGAGGCCGCCCGACCGTAGTCCCTCATTATCCCTCGCAGCCCCAGTCAGTCCCTCGCAGCCCCAGTCAGTCCCTCGCAGCCCCAGTCAGTCCCTCGCAGCCCCAGTCAGTCCCGCAGCGCACCTGCAGCTTTGCGATGTGGAGCTGCTCCTCGTCGGCGGCTGCCTCGAGCTGCGGACAGAGCACGAGACGATATGTGTGTGGGGGGGAACAGCACGTCACGGTGCAATAGGAGGCCGTGCGGTCCTCGACCGCTCAGCAGCAACGGAAAGGGCATGGATGGGAGGGTACTGCATTGGCAGCATATCCAGCAGCAGCAGCAGCGGCAGCAGCCGGGTTGGCTCACCGCCCGTATGCGGTCCTTGGCCGCCTCCGCCGCCCGGCCCGCCTCCGCGGCCTGCTCCCGCAGCTCCTCCTCCAGCTCCCCCACCCGCAGAGCCAGCGCCGCGTTCTGCTTCGCGAGCCGGGCCACCCGGGTCTCCAAGTCGGCTGCTCGACGCAGCGCCTGCAGGGGTGTAGGCCGGCGGGCGGGTGATCCACGGAAGGGGCTCAGGGGGGCACTCTCCGCCGCAAAGCTCAATGCAGCCGCAGCGCTGTTCCGCGGCCCCTCCTGTTCCCTCCTGCCCGGCTGTGTCTCTCCTGCCCGGCTGTGTCTCTCCTGCCCGGCTGTGTCTCTCCTGCCCGGCTGTGTCTCTCCTGCCCGACTGTGTCTCTCCTGCCCCTCCTGGCCCGCAGCCGTGTATGTCTCACCACTGACAGCTTGGTCTGCGTGTCGATCAGCTCCGTCCGCAGCCCGGTGATGCGGACTTGCATCTCCTGCCGCTGCTCCTCAGAACGAGCCAGCTCCAGCCGGCCGGCCTCGACCTCCTCTGCGGGTGCGGGCGCGGGTCCGAATGAGGCCAGGTGGTGCGGCATGGGACCTCCCGGCTCCTCAAAGTGTTATGGTTCCCGTGCACCCCGCGCTTCCGCAGTGTGTAATTCGTTTTTTAGGCTTACGTTCGTGGCGCAAGAACGTAATGCGGGCCCCGTCGACTTCCTTTTCCCGTCACTTTCCCCGTCGACGACTATGCGGGCCCCGCCCCGCTTCCAACCCTTCATCCGTCCCGCAGCCCCCACGGCCACACGTGCTAGTTGTTCACACGGCAGTGCTGCTGCCCTCCTCCTATCAGCACCAGAGAGCCCTCCCCGCGGTGACCGCCAAGCCACCTTTTCCCCTTTTCCCCCTTTCCACCATTGTCAGACGGCGACACCATCAAGGAGGCGTAATTACTCGACCCCACCATCGCCATTGCCGTCACCAATGGCACGACAAACCCCGGCACACCCAACCCCCGCCCCGCCCAGCCGGTCCACCCACCCGACAGCGCTGTGTTGCGGTCCTCCTCCCGCTTCAGCCGCTCCCGCAGCGCCCCCACCATCGCCTCGAGCAGCTGGGCTTTATGCCGGGACTCCTGCGACACAGGGGCGAGGAGGGGTGCTTGCTCGCTACGTACGACTAAAACCAGCGTCAGGGGGGTGCCCCTTTGGGGCGGGGCGAGGCGAGGAGTATTTCCTGTGTATTTGTCGGCCCATGTGTTGTTTCCCTCTCCAAGCCCCCTCCCTTCCTGGAGCCGACACTCGCCATGCCCCACCTGGAGCTCCTCCCTGGCCCCGTCGACCTGCGACGAGGCCACCTGCTGCGTCCTGTTCAGCTCCACTTCCAGGTCCTGCAGCTGGGCCTCCAGCTGGGCCTCCAGCTGCAGCGCCGCCTGGATTGGGGGGGGGCATACAAACCGTTGGCGCAAAAAGAAAGAACAGGAAGGACAGCTGGGTTGGGGGCGGAGGTCTTACAAGAGAACCCGCGAATCCACGGCCGGCATCCCCGGTCGGGGGCGGGGGTGAGGACTGGGGAGGGGTGGTGGGTCGCGTGATTGGGGCGTGGTGGGAGTGATGACGTGATTTGGGTTGACGCTTAATGTGGAAGCGGAGGGTGTGGGTGTGGGCCACGGCCGAAGCCCCTCGGGGGGCCCTTCGCTCCCCCCAGCTGCAGCTAGGCGGTTGGACCCCGGGTGGTGGGCGGAGCAGGGGATGGAGGCGAAAGCAAGGGGCAAGGGAGGGGAGCAGTAGGGACGCGGGCAGTGCAGGTGTGCGTGTGTGTATTTGTGTGTGTGTGCAGTTGAGGTCCTTCATCCGCGGCCCTGGCGGCTGCGGTTCTGGAAGCTGCGCTCCTTGGGACTCAGACGGCAAGCCATCCCCCCTTTGGAGTTGACGTTACCACACATCTGCGACGACGATCACGACGGCAGAGCCTAGATGCGGCACTTGGCAACTTTGCCTCAGCAGCAGCCGGCTGAGCGCTCTGCGAACGTATGACGACGAGAGGTGCCGCCTTCCGTGCAGCAGGCGGCCTGCTACGCAGTTGGTCGTCTGTTGCAGCACCAGGTTAATATGGCTAGGCTATGGCTGCTCACCAGCATGGCTTGCCCGGCATCGTCAGCAGCCCCGGGCTCCTCGCGCCCGCCTGTTTCGCCGCTGGGTACTGCGCGTGGCGGAAAACTGAAGAAGTGCGCTCGCCTGCACCATCCAAGAACGATACGCAGTTTGTTGGCGTCTCCACGATGCGCTCAGGCGGCGGGGCACTTGACCGAAAGGGATGTCCCCCATCCCAGAGTTATTAGTATGGACACGGAAGCAAAGCGATTGATGAATCATGACATAAACTATGACAAATTAAAGGCATGGAAAACGGGAAGCAAGACGTGTGCATCGCAGTGCCTTCCGTTTGAAGCCAGGTTCGCAGCGGCGCCGGGTGGGCTCCGCTGTAATTTATGACAGGGTAACGCGCATACAGACGCACATTTTGAAGCTATCCTATGGCGAAAGGAAGCTCTTTCCCAGCACTCACCGCTGCCATAGGAAGGCGCCAAGGGCACTTTGACAACTAGCGCCAACGAAGCCAATTCGTTTCCGTAGAGACAATATCCTTGATTGGCATGGTACAGCTCTACTCCGCATCCCTGGCATGGCGTGCCCGACCATGGATGCCTTATGTTGCTCCTTCAGGACGCCGTCCAGCACGTAAAAGCCACCTCCAAACGCCTCCTCACTATGCCCATGCAATCGAGGGTCCCTCGCCCTGCAATCTCATGTCACTGTGCCACGCCTAACTCCACATTCGTATTAAGCAGAGTTGCTCGTGGCAACTATACACATATATTCTGCACTGACTGTCGTGTTTTGCTAGAAAAAGGTTCACAGCGCGATAAGAATGCAGAATTCGTTAACGTTGGTTGTTGTGTTGTACCGTGTGCCTTCGTTCTCAAACAGCTTACAAGTTTCGCGTTTCAGGCTTTACGCACAATTTATGCGAACTGAAATCCGGCTACGCGACGCTCGTTGGTGGCCGCAACGAGACATGGACATGCCGGCCAATGGCGGGCGTGAGCTGGCATTGGCCCAATAAGACATTACTACCAGAATTAGCATGCAGAGTGTTCAAGCTTTTTGGTGGCACTCCAGGGCGACGCGCAAATGAGGTGTGACATCTGGCACAGTAACCTGATTCGCGAGTCTCCAATTTACTGTGCTTGCGAATTTCTGCAAGCGCATCGCATTGAGGGACCACAGTTAAATTGACAGATCCAGCTGGGGGCCAGAATACTGCAAAAATCTTTGTGCATACGCCGAACGGGGCATGAACCGCGGACGCAGACAAGGTCATCCTGGTGTCTTCCAGTTTGTCGTATCAACTGCATAGCTGAAGACTAAGGGCAAGAAACGATTCCAAATTCAGACGTGGTGTGCACGGGCGTACTGCAGCCCGAGCGGGGTTCATGAGACATAAGAGGTTGAGTCGGTTGAAAGACGGATGCCGTTCATGTCCAGGTCCGATTCACAGAAAATTATCGGGATGTGACACCACACTGCTGGTGCCCCGCATGGTATATCTGGCCCCTTCCAGCCTGCCGTGCTGCGCGTTGCCGCGAGCCTGCCCTGCCGAGCCCTCGGTCTAACCAGCACACACGACACCAACGGCATACCGACGCCAACCAAGGCCCTTCCATCCAGCAGCGCAGCAGCATGCGAGCTTTCACCTAAATCCACCATCCTTCAATCCAGCCCTTGCCGTCCGCCTCGACCCTCCTCTGGCCCAGTACGGCACGCCGCGCCTTCAGCTAGGGTGCCATGCAGAGGCCTCATCAATCGCATTTGTTCGCCATTTCCACGCTTATCACGGAATATCGGTATCACGTCTCCGCGGCGCGCGCGTTGTCGCCGCCGAGGGGCGGAGGTGTGCCCGAGCTAGGTGGCATCGCCCCCGCAGCGACTCCCCCCCGGTCCAACTCCCGACTCCCACTTCTCCGCCTGCTGGGGCACACCCCCGCACCACCCCCCTCCTCGGTCCGCGGGTTTCCCAGGAGCTCCCATACACACACACGCACATACACACAAACGCAATCTCCAGTGCGCCGCCGCGTCAGCACATCCCACATCTGCGCCCCAAGCCAGCATCCCGCAACTGTACAGCACCTGCTTTACCTATACATACGGCATAACCGTACGGCACGTACACGCTCTATACCTAGACTGCGCATCCTGCTAGCCACACAGCGCGCTCCGCGGCGCCTGATCCTGCACCGCACACATACATAGCGCCACGTCCTTTTTGCTGAATGAACGAACGGCGCCGCCGCCTGCAACGTCTTCTCCTACATCGCCGCAGCTCCGAAACCGCCACGCCCTGTTGTGCCGCTCGCGCCACCCAGGCATGTCAGTGCGCACCTCTCCGGTGATCCGGCAAGGCCTGGCCTGCCACAATTATGCTGCTGCTGCTGCTGGCAATTGTACGGCACCACCAGACAGACATACGCGCCGGACGCAAGTGGGGTGTGGCATACGAAGGAGAGGGTGTGTTGGCGCAGCGTGGAAAGGGTCGGTTAGGGCAACAACGACGTCGCATGGAGGCGCCGCCAGATGATGTATTCATGCCAGGCCGTAAAATGACAGGTAGACTATTTGTACTCCGAATCACGCCAGCTCGCCGTTTAGACGTCCCTCCAATAGCGAAAAAACGCAACGTAAAAAGCGCGCAAAATGTGAAAAGTAGAAATGCCGAGATGCAGTCCTCACCGCCGCTGCGGCGACGGCGGTGCCGGTGCACCGTGATGCCCCGGCGGCGGCATCATGCCCGGCGGAAACATGCCCGGTGGTGGCATCATCCCTGGCGGAAACATGCCCGGCGGTGGCATCATGCCCGGCGGAAACATGCCCGGCGGTGGCATCATGCCCGGCGGAAACATGCCCGGCGGTGGCATCATGCCCGGCGGAAACATGCCCGGCGGTGGCGGCATCATGCCTGGCGGAAACATCCCCGGCGGCGGCATCATCATCCCCGGCGGCATGATGCCCACCGGCAGCACCCCCGGCGGCAGCGCCGCCCCCGACAGCAACCCCGGCGACGGCGGTCCCACAGGCGTCCCCGCACCCCCCCCGGACGACCCCGGTTGCAACACATCCTGCACTCGGTTCAGCAGGTTCATGGCCATGGTGCTCTGGTCCGCCACGCGCTTGAAGCGGTGCATGACCTGCGGCCGGAAGGGCTTGCCGTCGGGCGCCAGGCCGCCGCCGCCGCCGCTGCTGCCGTCGCTGGCGGGCGGCGGCGGCGGGGGGCTGCTGATGGCGGCGATGATGCGCGGGATGTTCATGATGGGCACCTTCTGCCAGGCGTCGGCCTTGGGACGCAGCGGGTCGCGGCCGATGGTCTCGGCGTGCTTGGCCACGTAGAGCCACTTGGTATCGGGGTGCAGCTGCTTGAGCTCCTCCTGCGGGGGGTTTATAAGAGGATCCGCGAATCCACGGCCAAAAGGTGCGGGGGGCAGGGGGTTGGCGAGGCAAACCCGTGTACGAAGGAAAACCCGTTCAGGACATGACGGGGGCAGATCGGTCGGTGGTGGGTACTGGCGGGTGGGTCAGGGTTTTGCGGGGGCCGGGGGACGTCGGGGGGTTGGGACGCAACCACCGCACCCCAACCCCTCACGCTGTAGTACCCGTGGATTCGTTCGCTCACATCGCGCAGTCGGCAGTGCGGAGTTGCTCCGTCCCGGTCCCACGACCCACAAACGGCACCGTCACCGCCGCCGCACCGCCGCCGCACCGCCGCCGCCGCCGCACCTGCAGCATCGCCACTCGGCGCCTGATGGCCTCGGGGTCCTCCAGTGTGCGTATCTCACCCAGCGCAGGGGCCGGAGGCGGGAGTGCGGCCACCCGCAGCTCCTCCTCGTCACGCAGCGCCTCCACGTCAGCCATCACCGCCGCGGCCTCCGCCTCCGCCTCCGCCAAGGCCTCCGCGGCCGCGGCCTCCTCCGTCAGCTTGGTCGCGGCGGCCTTGGCGGCGAGCGCGGAGGTGGCGGCCTCCATCTCGGCCGCGTGGGCGGCGGCCGGTAGGGCGGCGCAGGCGGCGAGCAGCGCCGCCACCATCTGCCGCACGGCGGGGGCGCCGGTGGCGTTGAGGTCCATGCCCTGCAGCGCCGTGTGTGTTTTGGAGTGGGGGAGGGCACGTGAGGATGGCTTGGGTTGGAAGGCCGTCGGTATGTATCTCGCAGCTCGCCGTCGATTCCCTGGCCTGATGTGGGGTATTGTGTCCGAGGGCCGTCTGGCGACTGCCGCGTGTGTGTGTGTGCGTGTGTTTTATAAATGCTGAGCTGAGCCGCGAAGGAAACGGAGCGCAAAGAGACCAAGGAATCCGGTGTGCGTGTGTATGTGTATGTGTATGTGTATGTGTATGTGTGTGTGTGGCGTGCGTTTCTGCAAACACACTCCCCCGACCCACTCCCGTCCATCACGCCGTGTTGGCTTCTCCCTCCCCTCCCGCCGCCCTCTCCCGCGCGCGCGCAAAAGCAAGGGATGACCCGAACCCACGTGCAGCGGCAGCGGGTTGTGCGCCAGCTGCAGCTCCGTAAGGCCCAGCAGGCAGCTGAGGCCGCGCGGCACGGTGGGCAGCGCGTTGTGCGAGAGCTTGAGCGACTTGAGCTTGGACAGCGCGCCCACTCCGGAGGGCAGCGTCGCGATGGCGTTGTGGGAGAGGTCCAGCAGGCGGAGGGAGAAGCAGCCGCAGAGCGAGTCGGGTAGGAGGGTGAGGCGGTTGCTGGAGAGGACCAGCGCCTGAGGGAGTGGTGGGGGGTACCAGATAAGAACCGTTTTTGGGAGGGGGGGGGGTACAGGTAAGAACCGTTTACTGGGAGTGGGGGTGGCGAGGAGACCCGGTTACACGGCATGGGAGGCGGTGGGCAGGACCTAGCCACATGCCCGCTTGAAGGGGGAGGGTTTTGAGGAAGGGGGAGGAGGGGTAGCGAAGAAACGCGTGTTTGCGCCACGCGAGACCTTGGGGGAGGGGTGAGCGGGGTCCTCCTCCGCTACCCCACCTCCTCCGCTACCCCACCTCCTCCGCTACCACCCCCCACCATGCCGCACGTCGAGTAACCGGTCCGTTTTTGGCCGCCCTCCCCCTAGGTCGCACCTTAAGATCCGTGAGGGCGGACACATTGTTGGGCAGCTCGGCCACCTGGTTGCCCTGCATCACCAGCGCCTGGTGGGAGCAGGCGCAACGGAGGTGAAGAAGGGTGGCATACAAACCGTTTACGCGACAGGGACAGGATAGTTGGCGCATGGTCGTCGAACACCGACTTTGTGGGCGCATGCTGGAGCACTGGGAGGAGGAGGACGAAGGGGGCGCTGGATGGGCTGGAGGGTTACGCGGGCCAGGGGCGTTAGACTGCCTGTCGCGGAGCAGGGCAGCTTCGGAGCTACCGGACCTGTACGGCACAAAATTCAAGCAGTTTTCAGCGATGGCCGCCAGCCACGGGCGATGTGCCCCCAGGTCGCATAAGTCGGGCCTTCCCGCTTGTTGCTTCCTTCTGTGGGTAAGTACCGTGGGTTATGGTTTATGGCAGTGCAGCCCCGTGCACAAAAGGGCAGTTAGTTAGTTAGTTAGTTAGTTGGTTAGTTAGTTAGTTAGTTAGTTGTACGCGTGTGTGTGTTGTGGGCGGGGGGGGGCCGTGCGGACCCACCTGCAGCTTGCCCAAGCCGGCCAGCAGGTCGTGCGGCAGCTCCGAAACCGCGTTGAAGGACGCCATGAGGATGGCCAGCTTCGGCATGCGCGTCAGCACCGCCGGCAGCGCCGCCAGCTGGTTGCGGTCCAGCACCAGGGTGGCCAGTGCCGCGAAGGAGGACAGCCAGTCGGGCAGAGAGGTGAGCTTGTTGGTGGCCAGCTTGAGCTGAGTCAGCATGCCGGCGTGCGGGGCCACCTCGGGGGGGAGCAGCTCCATGGCGCAACCCGACATGTCGAGCTTGTCTGGGGGGCGGGGGCGGGAGGGATATGCGGGGATATGAAGGAACATGAGGGGATACGAGGGGATATGAGGGGATACGAAGGAACAAGCAGGAATATGAGGGGATATGAGGGGATATGAGTAGCAGCTGGGGTCGACACTCGACCGCCGGCTTTCGCTTTCCTAAACCAAGCCCTCCAGCATGCACCTTCAAGTGTATATGTCACAAGCGTTTCCTAATCGGTTCTCCTAATCAGTACCAACCCACGGGTTTCCCCTCATATCCCTCCCGCTGGCCCCCCTCCCGCTGCCCCCCTTCCCGCTGCCCCCCCCCCCTCCCGCTGCCCCCCCCCCCATCTCCCGCTGCCCCAACACCCCCCGCCGCACCCGCATCCGGGTTGATGAGGTCCACCAGCGCCAGGTCTCCCTGCGCCTCCAGCAGCACGTCGTACGGGTACACCAGCGGGTTCTCGCGCATGCTCAGCTGGTGCAGCTCGGTCAGTTTGACCAGCTCCAGGGGCGGGCGGGCGAAGCGGTTGCGGGACAGATCCAGTGCCGTGAGGCCCACCAGGCGGGAGAGCTGGGGCACCTGGGGGGGAGTTCGGATGGGTGGGGGGGGAGATGAGGGGTTTCATGGGTTTTATGGGTTACACGGGTTTGAAAACACCCAGCTCCGGGCTCAACCCCGCACGTGCCCGAACCCCCCCGGGCGCCCCTCCTACCCGCTCCAGCCCAAGGCCCGACAGGTCCAGGGAGGTCAGCGCCGTGTTGTGCACCTGGTGAGGGGATGAGGGCGGGTGATGGAGGGGTGATTACATAAAAGAATGGAGGGGGGGAGGGGGGAAGGGGGGAGGGGAGAGCGAGGGGAGAGGCGATCGGCGGTGCATTGGGGGCGGGGGCGGAGAAGTGGGAGTGTGCCGACTCCAGCACCGGATGCGCGCGGATGGCCCACGGGACGACGGCAGGGGGCGGCAGTCATGATGTAGGGGCGGCGCAGCTGGCAGCCGGCAACCCACCCGCCAGCCATCGAACCAAACCCTTCCCCTTCCCCGCGCCCTGTTGTCGTCCCCTTCCCCTCCCCGCATCCTGTTGTCGTCCGCCTCCATCAACGGCCTCCCCCCCCCCGCCCGTCCACCCTGCCATGCACGGCGTCCCAACCCTCTCTCCTGCACATACTGATGCCAGCAAGTTATGAGAAATCAAGGTTTTTGGGTTCCGGGGGGGTATGGTCGCAAGGCTGAAACTCAAAATAATTGACGGAAGAGCACCACCAGGCGTGGAGCCTCGCCTTCACCCCTGTGTCCGCTCCCAAGGGTTTCCTCGCCAACCCCTCCATCGACCCCCTCGCCCCCTCTGTGTACCTGCACCAGCAGCAGCGGGTTAGCCGCGTACAGTGTTGCTGCCGGCTCGGGCAGCGGACAGCCCTCCAGCTGGAGCCCCTCCAGCCGCCGCAGCTCGCCCAGGCCCTCGGGCAGCAGCTTGACACCTAGGAGGGGCAGGGTGGTGGGCGAGAAGACCCGGGGGGGGGGCGGGGTTACATAAAAGAACCGGTAGTTCGACACCGGGGGGGGGGAGGAGAAGACCCGCTTACACGGCATAGGGAATGGGAGGCCAAAATCTAGCCGGTGAATAGTCTTCGGACATGTGTTTGAAAAGACCCGGGGGTTACAACAAAGGATCGGACGGGGGGGGAAGAACCGCACCCAGGGGTTCGGGGGCGTCTGGAAGGTGGAACTGTCAACCGGTCTGGCTCAGGTTTGAGGCCTACTACTGCGGCAGCGACCTGCGGTGCAGCCCCACCAACCTTTTCTTCGTGTCCCGCCCCCTTCTCACCCATATGCCGCCAGGCAACCCCCGCCGCGCACCCCTTCAGAGACGACAAGGGGCGGCTGAGCAGAGCCGTGAGCCCGAGCTGTCGGCGGAGGTTGCGGGTCTTTAGGGACCGGTATCGAGCCCGCAACGGCGGCGGGCGCCGCCACCAACACCCAAACCCGGCCCATTCCCTCGGCCCCCCCTCCCTCGGGCCCCCCTCCCTCGCCCTCCCTCCCCCGCCCCCCAACCCCACACCCCCCTCCCTCGCCGCCCCTCCCCCGGCCCACCCGTGTAGTCCAGGTTGAGCTCCAGCAGCCCCGTGATGGCCGTCACCACCGCCGGGAAGGACGACAGCTGGTTGAAAGAGATGTTCAGGGCGTTGAGCGCGGAGAGGCGCGACAGGCCGTCGGGGAGGCCTCGGAGCTGGTTGAAGGACAGGTCCAGGAACCTGCAGGGAGGGGGGAAGCGGCGGAGGGGGGTGATGGCCGGTTGGGGGGTTACTTCCCCGCGCGCGCCCCCCAGCGCGTCCGCCCGGCCCCCCTCAGCACCCTCCCCTCCGAAACGTATCCAACCCACCCCAAACCCGCATCCCGCAAACCCCGCCCGCGTCCCCCCCACGGTGGATTCGCGGATTCTCTTATAACCCCTCCCCCCCGCATCCAGCCGGGTTTTGCCGCCCTGCGGGTGGGTTCCTTCTCACCCGCCCCCCTCCCCCGAAAAAACGTCTTTTCCTAAACGGTTTCTTCTCGCATGCACGGTTTTTTTCTCGAAATCCTCCCTTGTCCCCCCCCCGCCCGCGCCCACTTTAGTGTCGCCACACTGCCCAGCGCGTCCGGCACCTCCAGCAGCTTGCAGCACGCCATGGACAGCTTGGCCAGCTGCGACATGCCCAGCACGGCGATGGGCACCCGCTCGAAGAGGTTCTCCGACAGGAACAGGTCCACCATGGGCAGGCAGGCGAAGGTGCGGGGCAGGTCGGTCAGCCGGTTGTTGGCCAGGTACATCTGCTGCAGCACGGGCGCGGCGCCCAGCGCTTGCGGCAGGCTGGAGAGGCGGTTGAAGGAGAGGTTGAGGACGCCCAGGTTCTGAGGGGTGACGCCTGGGGTGGGGCGAAGGGACGGGGGTGGGGCGAAGGGACGGGGGTGGGGCGAAGGGACGGGGGTGGGGCGAAGGGACGGGGGTGGGGCGAAGGGACGGGGGTGGCGCGAAGGGACGGGGGTGGGGCGAGGGGACGGGGGTGGGGCGAGGGGACGGGGGGTGGGGCGAGGGGACGGGGGTGGGGCGAGGGGACGGGGGTGGGGCGAGGGGACGGGGGTGGGGCGAAGGGACGGGGGTGGGGCGAAGGGACGGGGGTGGGGCGAGGGGACGGGGGTGGGGGTGAGGGGACGGGGGTGGGGCGAGGGGACGGGGGTGGGGCGAGGGGACGGGGGTGGGGCGAGGGGACGGGGGGTGGGGCGAGGGGACGGGGGTGGGGCGAGGGGACGGGGGTGGGGCGAGGGGACGGGGGTGGGGCGAGGGGACGGGGGTGGGGCGAGGGGACGGGGGTGGGGCGAGGGGACGGGGGTTTGTGAGGAAAACCCGTGTCCGAGTAAAAACGGGGGTTGGGGCGGGAAAGGAGGGCAGTGGGTCGCGTTGTGAGGTGTGGGACAGTGAGTGGTGTTATGTACAAATGGATGCAAGGGGGTGGCAGTGGCGGCAGGCTCGGAAGAGGCGGAAGCACGTCGCCCTTGGCTGCGGTCACTAGCGGATTGCTCCCCCATGGCAAGGTCGCATAACGTCACGTCACTCGGCATGACACCCGGGTGCCTCATCCGACCGTGTTCGTCCGCAGGATGCCCCCGCCCCGCCCCGCCCCCCCCGCCGGGTTTTCCTTGCAGCCCCGCCCCGCCCAGTTCCGGGCCCCGCCCTGCTCTGGCCCCTTCCCTGCAGCGCCCCTCCCTTCCCCTCCCTGCTCCAGCCCCTTCTCTGCTCCACCCCCCTCCCTGCGCCGGCCCCTCCCCGCCCCGCCCCTCTCCCTGCTGCGCCGCACCGTCCGCGAGCGTCTCTATGTTGTTGTCCGATGCGTTAAGCACCACCAGGCCGTTGAGCTTGAGCACCTCGGCGGGTATGGAGCCCCAGCCGTTGTGGCGCACGTCAGCCACGTACACGGCCTGAGCGGAGAGGGGTAGGGGGGCAGGGCGGGGTGACGGGTGGTGGGTGATTGGGTAGGGTCTAACCCAGCCCTAACCCAGCCCTAACCCAGCCCCCAACCCCTCCGCCCCCAACCCCTCCGCCCCCAACCCCTCCGCCCCCAACCCCTCCGCCCCTAACCCCTCCACGCCCACATCCGGCCCCAGCCCCCAGCCCGGCCCCAGCCTCACCTGTAGCTTGGGCAGCTCCGCCAGCGCCGCGTCCGTGCCGCAGTACTTGACATCCAGCACGCCCGTCACCGCGGCCGCACCCAGCCGGCGAGCGACCAGGTTGGCGAGCGTGTTGGGGTCGGCAGGTCGCCCCTGGCAGGGCGAGGGCGGGGACGAGGGTTCTAGGGTTTTAGGGGGTTATAGGGGACGACGACGAGGCGAGAGGGGCACGACAGAGGGGCCCTATGAAACCCCAGGCTGCGGGCCGTGTAGGCAACGGTGCCGTGCGCTGTCGTACACGCGCGGCCGCGGCCGCAGCAGCCCGAGTGCCGGACGGCGCAAGGGGAGTTGGGGGGGGGAGAGGGAGCCTGGGGTTGGGGGGGGGTGCACGTGCCCCGCTGGTCCGCGGCGCCTGAGCGCTTCCCGAGATTCCGACCCCAGCGGCCAGCTGCTGCAGTCGCCTTGCGACTCGGTACACAGAGGGACGCGACCGGGGCAGGGCCGCATCCTAGCACCACGTCGCCGCTTTCGAGGGCCGCATCCTAGCACCACGTCGCCCGCTTTTGACGGCCGCCTTGCTGCCGGCTGAGGCCGTGCTGCGTGTTTTTTCGGTGTTGTACTGGCGCGGAGGCCGAGCTGGGCTGCGCTATCGAGGGAGGGTTGCTGGGCCTTATCCCAGACCCGCAGCTTTCCGGCCCCCTCGTGGTTCCCTCCTCCGTCAAACCCCCCTGCCCGCGGGTCCTGACCCCCCGCTTTCCGGGTCCCCCGAGCTCCTCCCCTCCGTCGCCGCCAGCACTGCCCCCCAGCACCCTGGCGGGGCCTCACCCTCAGCGGGCCGCCGCCCTCCCCCTCCGTCGCCGGCGCCGCAAACTTGTCCAGGTGCTGCTCCACCAGCCGGTGCTGCTCGCAGATGACTTGCAGGTAGCTTATCACCGCCCTGGGTGCGGAGGGCAGTGCAGGCGGCGGTGCGTAGCGCCAGCGTCGGCATCCAGGATGGTGTTGTCCAGGATGGTGGTGTTCAGGATGGTGGCGTCAAGGATGGTGGCGTCAAGAATGGTGGCGTCAAGAATGGTTGTGTTGGTGGCGTCAAGAATGGTGGCGTCAAGGATGGTGGCGGTGTGTGGTGGTGAGGGGTGGTGATAGGCGGCGAGGCGTTGCGGGCGATGCTGGTTGCGCAGTACCCGTCGGGGTGACGGTTGAGTGGTATGAAAGTGCGGTGCAGGCAGCGGTGATGGCGATGAAGGTGGTGGCGGGAGAGGAAGAGGTGGGGTGAATGGCGGGGGCGGGGCGTCCCCTCGTGAACAGGGTTTGCTCCTAGCGAGCGGCCGATCCTCAGGGCCCCAGGCCCCACCTGAAACCACCCGCCAGCACCCCAGCCGGCACGCGCAGGTTGTCGTTGCCGCCAAGCTCCAGGGAGGTCAGCGGCAGCCAGCCGATGTCGGGCGGCAGCATCTTCAGGTCGTTCCGGGCGAAGTTGAGGGACTGCAGGGGGCCACGATGTACGGATGAGGGTACGGAGGGTACGGAAGGTTTGAGCCTTGGTGAGAGTACCGAGAGCACTGGGGCGCGGAATCGTAGCGGGGCAACCAAAGCTACGCCGTAAGCCATGCCGCACATAAGATGGGGCGCGCGAAAGCAATGGCGCATGGAAGCTGCGGTATGATCGACAGCTGGGCGTCATGGGTCCTTCGTGCATGTGCAGCACAGGAGGAATACATGGATTTACGCCCGGAGGCATACATGGAAAATGGGCGATCGCAGTGGCACCCACACAGGTTGCTGGACCGTTACGCCCGCCCACGTCGGCATCAATACCCCATGCCTGTGGGGAACACCGTGCAAGGCAATGCAGCGTCGTTCGCGCGATTCATGCCTTTTGACTGCCTGTTTTCATGGACTGGCAGCCTCCGGTCTAGATGCTTGACCGATGGAAAAACCTTTGTGCAGGCTGCAGAGAGCGATGCACATATGCCAGGTCCCCTTCTGGAGGCGAGGTGTGCGCACCTGAAGTGAGCTGAGGTGGAACCACGGGCCGCTGGCGTCTGTCAGCTTGTTGCGGTGCAGGTCCAGCTGCTCGAGGCCAGAAAGCAAGAAGATACCCGCTGGAATGACTCTGAAGCTGTTGCCGCCCAGCAGCAGCGTCTTTAGAGACCTGGCATGGTGACATGGCACTTGTTAAGGAATATACTGGGGCCTCGTCAGGTTAGAAAACATGTCGAACCTGCATGTTGCTAAATCAGTTGGAATCCCCGTGAGATGATTCTTCGACAAGTCCAGCAGCACCAGGTTGGGCAGCCTAGGGAAGACTCCCAACGGCAATGCCTGTAGGAACCGCACGGTTCATGTAACTTCCATGGAATGCATTCAATTTAGCTTTGAACTTACAGAGATTTTATTACGTCCAAGCTTCAACGCTGTGCAGTCGGGCCGCTGCAGCACCTGCAGACCATCGATTGTGCACCATATTGTCAATCACAGGTAGGAAAGCGGTCTAAGAGACTAAAAATATGAACGCATACCTCGTCAGGCACAGCAGCTAGACCTTCCGCCTCATGAAAGGCAACATAGTCCTCAGCCATCTCTGCAATCAATGCTACAAGAGGCTGTCAACCATTCGACACGTGCAGGCTGTAGCACACAAGTGACAGCATGTCCTAGAAACCAATTGACGATTTTAACATAGACACGGTGCCTGTCAAGGTGCTGAATAGACGTACTTCTGCTGCCGTACGCTTCCTCATAGCTTACTATTGCCCCGCAGGCGCCACAGTGGTTACGCCAAAGCTGCAAGCCACGGGGGCGCTACTTTGATTTAGGCGAGGAACAAGCCTGCAAAATGGATACACACTTTATTGTGGGGTTGCTCCCCCGCTCAACGTTACTACCGGGGCGGCTAACTGTGTCACATGGGCCGCCCTCCAGCCTTCGCCAGCGGAGGTATATCGGATGCCGATTTAGGGATTCCAACGATGGTAGGGTATCATCTCTAATTTCATCCTTCTTTCGCGAGGGGTGCCCTGTCCAGCGCGCCAGGGCCGCGTTGGCGGGCGATGCCGATACCGACCGGGTCGGAGCGCAGCGTTCGTACCGAGCGGTACGGCGAACTTACTATCGTTGCTCACGGTCTCCTCGGCAACGCGCCGCTTTTCTGCCTGCGGGTCTGTACGGGTTGGATCCGTGCGGCCTGCCAACTCGCCAGGCTGCCGGCGCGGCCGGCAAACGGAGGCCCGCCCTGAAGGGAGCAATTCCGTGGGCCCTATGGTGGCGCGGTGTGGTGCCGCCAAGCAACCCGCCCCGTCGGGGGCGTCCGGGGCGGCGCGTCGGGCAGCTGCCGCTGCCGCGTTCGGTGGGTTGGATGGAGCTTAGTGGTTAGCAGCTGCGGCCCCTGGAGCGGGGTGCCGCTGCTCCGCAGTCGGGGGCTCCCGTGTTGCGCTGGGGCGACCGGAGGGCCATCGGGCCCAGCTGCAGGTCGTACCATAGGGGGACTGGAAGCTGTTAGCTAGTTTGCAGTCGTGACACGTTTGCGGGGAAGCATGGGCATGGGCTCAAAATGGGCATGGGCTCAAAATCCGCTACTCGCTTGACAAAGCCATCCGACCGGCCTCACAGGCATCTGCGTCATAGCCATCCGACCCGTAAGCGCCGAACCGGCCGCTAGGGGCCAAGGGCCTTATAGCTGCGTCCGGCTGGAGGAGGAGCCTTGGTCGCGGGCGTGGTAGTCAGGGTGTTCAGCGCCTCGCTCCAAAAGCAATGATAGCCGAGCCATCTGTTTGGCTAGGTCGCCCAGCGGTACTTGGGAACCGGTGGCCCTGGCGGTGCCGCCAAGAGTGATGTGGGTAGGGGCCCGACCGCCGCCATGTGCTGCCGGTGACGTTCCTCGTCACGGTGGTCCGAGCGCCGCTGCAGAAATTGTTGGTGGCGCTGGGACTCGAAAGGCCGGCGTGGCTGGGACCCGAGACTCGATCGAACTCGGCAGCAGGGCCGCCACCCGCAGTGATTGCTGTAAAAGCCCCCTCTGCGAACGTGCAGGTAGTCGACAAGAATCCTGCTTGACATAGCGTTCCCGGCCATTGCATACACCTGGGAGCCTCTGGAGGTGCTAGAGGAATTCCTTACTAAGGGAATCATGAGCCCTGCGCTGAGACAGCTAAGGCCCGCGTGAAGACACGCCCTCAAAGGCGCTCAACCCAGGGGCAATGCGAACCGATTCATTCATCTACAGTATAACCCCTACAATCCCGTCACACCTCGCTATTGCCGATGCTGCGGACCAGGGATTGGTTACACTCGTAACATTGCTTTGAATGATTCTCCCATAGAGGTTGCGAAGGGAATTGTATGACGTGATATTACGTATTAAACACGCTCGGCCAACGTTTCGGAGCCTGGTTTCTTACACTTACGCCATCCTTCACTCTTCAAGCCAACATTAGGCTAGTTGTCATTGTGCCATAAGGTATGCTAGAACTTTCACCCGGATGAAGCAAGATGAAAACGGTGCACTTGTCTCCGTCGACGACCTGCTCGAAAAGGAGCTGGGCTGGCGGGGCTTCGGGCCAGCCCAGGCCCTAGCTCTGCTTGTAGGAGGTCTTGCGTACACAATTATGGCTCTTGTCCTGTTTCAAATGACCTTTGCATATACCGACCCGCTGGCCGGCACCGGGCCACCGGCATGGCGATGCAATGACGCCAACGACATGGCATGCGCGGCGGTTCTTAGCCAGCAGCAACGAGAGCGGGGGTATATAACGTCTCCGGTCGCCGCGTACTCTGGCATCACTAGCGACGGAGGCCTTGCCGAAGGCGGTGGCCGTACCGCCGGCAGCGGCGGTGGCGCGGACCAGCAACCGCTGCCGCGCAGCTTCTGCGACCTGGATGCATCGCAGTACGTGTGGCTCGATCCGGGGTTGAGCCTCAGCAGCGAGTACAACCTAGTGTGTGGACAGAAGTGGAAGGTGCGTGCCGCGGCAAGTGCGGGGCCGGGCAACTGTACTGCGGTGCTGGGTGAAGAGGCGGGGGGTTCGAGGGAAACCCGTGGAGGCGGGGGGGGGGCCGGAGGGGCGTCCCAACCCATCACTTTTTGTTGCCCATCCTCAGGCGAGCCTCCTAGAAACGCTCTTCTTCGCGGGCTTCATGACCGGCAACGGCGTCTTCGGAGCGGTCGCTGATCGTCACGGCCGCCGCATGACGCTGGCGATCTGTGCGGCAGCTACGGGACTGCTCACCGCGCTGTCGGCATCGCCGCTGGTGCCGCTGGGTCCAGGGGCTCGCGCGGCGGCGGCGGCAGCCGCCGCCGCCGCCGGCGGCGGCGGCGCTGACGCCAACAGCGACGGCGCTGATGGCAGCATCAGCGGCGGCGGCGGCGGCGGTGGCTACTGGCTCCACTTGGTTCTCCGCTGCGCCGCCGGCGTGGCGTGTGCGGGGCAGGCGCTTGGGGCGTACGTGTTGGCTACGGAGATGGTGGGACCGGCGTGGAGGGGGGCGGCAGGTGCGGCGGGGGCGTGAGGGACGGGCGGGGGCAGAGGAGGACCAGTGAATGGACATACGGGAAGAGAAGAAGCATCGTGTTGTCAGTTTGGAGGGAGGTCTGACGTCTGAGGCGGCATGCTGGAGGACGCGCCTCCCATCACCGGGTCTGCCCTCGCATGGAATTTCGGACGCGCTTCCCTTGGAGGACTCCCACAGGTTTTCCTACCCGCTCAGTTCACAAAGCCGTTTCCTCCTTCACCTCCCATCGCTGGGTCGTGCGTCAAGCGCCGCCGGGACGGGACCTCCTCTTCCCATGAAATTTCACACGGCTTGGCAGTGAAACCACGCACTTTCACGCCGCCCCCAGGCATGCTGACGCAGACGTTCTTCATCCTTGGGGAATTCCTGCTGGTGGGTTTGTCGCTGGCCTTCCCTCCCTGGAGGGCCCTCACGAAGGCGGTGGCGGTGGCTTGCGGGCTGGTGCTGTTGCTGGTGCCGCTGGTGCCGGAGTCGCCGCGCTGGTTGCTGCTGCACGGCAGGCCGGCCAAGGTGCGGCGGGGAGGAGGGGCTTTCCATGTTGGGGGTGGTACGGTAGTAATGGTGCCAATGATGATCAGTACGGTGATCAATACGCTGATCAATATGATGGTTAATATATATGATGATCATTACAATGAACATTATGGTAACCAACATGATGATTTACAGGTGGTGATGGTGGTGGTGGTGGTGGCGAAGATGACATGGGTTGAGACGCGGAGGGATGAGTGAAATGGAATGGAGGGTTGAGGTCTGCATGGCGGCCTTGGCGGGTCCAGGGATGGTGCTGGTGGTCCATTGGGGTTGCTGCTGCGACGGGAATCATGGTTGACCCACGTGCAAGTCGTACAAACCGAATCGTAACGGAAAGGACCCTGCCGCCGGCGCCGCCGGCCCCCTCAACCGAACAACCGATCAGGCTCGCTCGGCGCTGCTCTGGGTGGCTCGCCTCAACCGCCGCCCTCCGCCCGCTATGAAGTGCACGGCCGGCGGCGAGATCTACATGCTGCTACAGCTCCAACCACCCAACGATCATTTTAACGGCCACGGCGGCGACCCTGAGTCTGCCGGCCCCTTCGCCGCCGCCGCCGCCACCACAACCGTCGCTACCTTCAACCTCAATGGCGACGACGCGAACGAGTCGGAGACCGCACCCCTTGTTCGCGCCGATGCCGACGCCAACGACAATAACGGTATCAACGGTGCGCCCGCCTCCGTCGGTCTGTGGACCGCCCTGGCGCACCCCGTCACTCGCCGCCTGCTGCTGTCCGCCTGCTTCGTCATGTTTTCGCTGTCGGTTGCCTATTTTGGCGTCACGCTGGCGCTGGGCTCTCTGGTGGCGGGCTCGCTGCACCTCAACTTCATGCTCACTGCCGCGGCGGAGCTGCCCGCCTACCTGGCCATCGCCGCCACCACCGACAAGCTAGGCCGCCGGGTCGTCATCGGCGGCGGTACGGCGCTGGCGGGGGTGGCGTGTCTGGCGTGCGCCTTCACGTCAGCGGGAACGCTGCAGGTGAGGCGGGCGGGTGGGGTTTAGGGTTTTAGGGGTTTAGGGTTTATTTGGGTGGATTTCGATTGTAGCTGCAGGTGATGAGGCGGGTGTGGGGTTTAGGGTTTATTTGGATGGATTTCGATTGTAGCTGCAAGTGAGGCGGGTGTGGGGTTTAGGGTTTATTTGGATGGATTTCGATTGTAGCTGCAGGTGAGGCGGGTGTGGGGTTTAGGGTTTATTTGGATGGATTTAGATTGTAGCTGCAGGTGAGGCGGGTGTGGGAAGGCGGGGTGTGTCGAAATGGAGAAAGAAAGCCATGGCCCGAAACCGGATGCTTAGTGATGCGGGGGGGTGCATGGGAGGAAGCTCGTAAGGCGGCACTTAGAACCTGTGGGGCGAGTGTGGGACGGCGGTGGGGGTGGGAGGAGGCGCGTGAATTTAGGGTTGCAGGGGAACCGGTTGGGATGCAGGCCGTGAGGCGTTGTGGTTACGGTGGGGCCAAGTGGTTTTCAGGGTTTTAGGGTTTGGATTGAAGCCGTGGGGAGGCGGCAGGGGCGAGGGAGCTCTGGTTAAACTCGGGGTAGTCGTTTATGGCGGCAAGACGTTCTGCGGAGCTGACACGACGGAAAGGAGTACCTCGATTCCAGCGCACCTTCCCCCTCCGCCTCCTGTTGCTGCCTCGGCGCGGCCCCAATCCTCCCCCCGGACTTCGTTCCCCTCTCCCCGCTCTCCCCTCTCCCCTCGACACTTCCTCAGCAATTGTGCCCCCCTGCCTCCCTGCCCCCCTGCCTCCCTGCCCCCCTGCCTCCCTGCCCCCCTGCCTCCTTGCCCCCCTGCCCCCCTGCCTTCCTGCCCCACCTCCCTGGCCCTCCTGCCTCTCCCCTGCCTGCCTCCCCCCTGCCTGCCTCATCAGGTGCTGCTGGCCATGACCGGCAAGCTTGGCTGCAGCGGGGCCTGGGCCATTGGCCTCACCTTCGCCGCGGAGCTCTTCCCCACAGCCCTCAGGTCCACGGCGCTCAGCTTGGCGAGCCAGGTGAGCTGCGGCGCCAGGAGGGCCCTATGCGCCGCGACCCAGGGGACTGGACAACTCTCAGCTAGCCTCGGGTTGCTTGTCGGTTCGGTCCGCCGGCTTCCTCTCCATCCCCACTCACCTGCACCCCTCGCCGCACCCCCCCACTCCTGTGACGAAGAACGCACCCAACCGCCGCACACGGCTGCTCCCTGCTCCTGACCCCTTTCTTTGCTCTGTGGTATATCGCCGTCGTCGACACTGCCCTCCTCACCCACCAACAACACCCCTGCCGCCGCTCCCCGGCGCGGCCACCACACCCACCACAACAACTCCTCTCCCCGTATCCCTTGTCGTGTAATCGAGTCTTCTCGCCCCGCACCCCCTCCCTGGATTCGCGGATTATCTTTTAACCTCCCTCCCCTTTTTGCGCGCAGTCCGGCGATATGGGTGGCCTGGTGACCCCCGTGCTGCTGCTGCTGAGCCCGCCGGGCCGCTGGGAGCGGCTGCCCTTCGCGGTGATGGGCATCATGTCGCTGGCGGCAGTGGCGCTGGTGTGGCAGGTGGGTTGGCCGGGAGAGAGTGGGTGGGTGGGTGGGTGGGTGGGTGGCGGGGCTCCCGTGCGTGGGGGCCTACAGGTCCTGGAGTTTGGGTGGGCGGCGGTCACCTCGAAAAGGCGCGATGTGGCGGCGGCGCCCCTGTGAGGGCTCCTCCCTCCCCCGCCGACACCAGTCAGTTCCGTGCACGTCGTACATGTCGTACACGTCGTACACGTCGTACACGTCGTGCGCTCGTGAGTTTGCTGCCCGCGCGCGTCGTCGCAGCTGCCCGAGACCCGCGGCATGCCCCAGCTGGACACCTTCGAGGAGCTGCTGGAGTGGCTGAGGCTGCAGCGGGGACGCGCCGGCTCGCAGATCGCAGTCGTCAGTGCCGCGAGTGAGCCGCGCTGCGGCGGCGCCGGCGTGGGGCTGTCCCGCGGCGGCAGCGGGGCCGAAGGCGGCGCCAGGGCGTGGCAGACCGTCGGGGCGCCGGCGGGGCCCGGCAGCAGCACGGGCGCGAGTGACGGCCTGCCGCTGCTGCTGCATCGGCATGCGGACCCAGCAGCAGCAGCAGCGGCGTACGAGGGGTTGGTGGTGCCGGAGGCGCCGGCGCCGTTCCCCGTCGCTGTCTTTAGGCGTGCGGGCAGCAGCGGCAGCAGCACGGGGCCGCGGCCGCTGGGTAAGGGTTCACTGGAGCTGGCGGAGGCGCCTTTCGGCACCGGTAGCCCTTGGCGGGGAGCGGCTGAAGGTAGCGAGAGGACCCGGCTGAAAGGGGGGCGTGTCCCCTCTGAGTGATTGCGGGGGAGAAGGTGCGTGTATATGGGCAATGTGGCGGTTTTGGCGGCAGCCTGAGAGTGAGCAGGAGCTGGGTGTGGATGCGACCCGGATGGAGGGGAGGGGTCTGGAGCTCCCGCGCCGGGGGTCGGACTGGCGCCGCGTGTTGCCACACCTGGCGCGAGCCGCCTGCAGCAGCAGCAGTAGCAGTAGCAGCAGTACCAGCAGCGAGGAGTGTTTTTGGAAGGGTATCCGTCACGATGAAGATTATTTCTCTGAAGACCCTCCTGCAGAAGCGATGAAGACCACATCATATTTACATTCTTTCGACCTGGCAGGAAGTCCTAGCTCGAGAAAACTTGCATACCATCTGAGCTTGCCGCCGGCGGCGGCGGCGGTGACACCGCTGGCGGTGTGGTGAATGGCGGCCCGCGCATTCTTGCTCTGCCGCTGCAAATGTCCTGAGCTACTGGCGGAGTACCGGTACATCTGCGGGGCGGGCTGTTGACCCGGTCGCCTGCCTGCCGGCCCGCCTGATGGGTGAGACATGGAGGGGGACTTGCGAAGGCGGCAAACGTTGGGAGCGCCCACGCGAGCGCAGCCCCCTCGGGCCTCATCTGGACCGCAGCCGGAGGGTGCGCGATGCGATGGGTCGCGGAACAGGGAGGTGATAACAGAGCTGAGCTGTGGGCTGCAAAAATTAGATTCCACACCAGTTGCTAATCGTCCCCGAAGGGGAGAAAAAGTTTTTGTTCAACAAAAACCCGTGTACGAGAAAGGAAAACCGTGTGGGCGGGGTGCTGAGCTGCGGGTGGGGATGTGGCGCGTCGCGGCCATGATGCATGATGCGGGTGTGAAGGCGAAGGGATGGAGGGTGTTGAAGCTGGCGTTTGGCAAGCAATCCCGGCTGTTTGGTTCGTTTCATGTGCGGCCAAGCCGACGGACGTGATGCGGGGTTTAGGGTTTTTGACGCAGGAGACGCACCTCGATCGGCTCCTCAATTGTTGATTGGTTGCGAACCCTGGCGAGGGACATACCGACACACGTGTTGGAGATCGGCTGGTTCACGTGGTCATTGATCATTCATGAGGTGCGGCATGCCTGCAGGTGTGGTGGGATGGGTTGGTTGGGGGTGTATGTCTTGAGAAAGTAGCTAGCAGGAGAACTTCAGCGGCAGGGGGGACTCCAGGGAGGGTGCTCCTGGGGGCAGGTAGGACTCGTGACGCTACACGCTTTCCTGGTTGAATTGTTAGTTGTATTTGCAGGATTTTTGTTGGCACGACTTGAAGATACACAATTAGAAGACACATGAGGAGAACACTGCATCATAACCCTGTACATCTTACATCGTAGGGTGGACATGGGTGGGGGTTCAAGTAAGATGCGTCTCCGGAACATCTGTTGCGTGCTTGTTGCTCTTTGTGTGCCTGACTGGCTTACTGCTTACCGCCTTGCGCTAGGAACCTTTTTCGGTGACGGCGTCTGACGAGCGTTTTCTGCTTCCCCTAATGGCGGGCTGATGATGGTGGCTTTAACTTGGTCGGCACGGTGCCTGTGCAGATGAAAAGTAAGCCCCAATAAGGCCCCGCGCCGGCGTAACTGTTGTACCATAATGACTTGTGACACTCGGCAGACCCTGACAAGTGTACTGGCTCTGACCGATTTTCGTGTGGCCGGTCGTGCGGAAGAGCACGCGATCGCAGGGATGAGGCAAGGCCTGCGGTGGTCATTACAATGCCAGTAAATCCATCGCCCTTTTATCAACGAATGGGGGATTTAGGGTTTTGTCGGAGGCCGCGCCTGCAGTCGCAGCACGTCGCACGGGTCATTATGGATTTCGTCCGAGTAGTGTAGTTATTACTCATGATTGGCGGAGGTGGCGAGCGGCCCCTTGTGTCCGTTGGCGCGGTTGGGTTGCAACGCACCCCCCGGGTAGCAGGAGCCGCCAGTGGTTCCGGGGCATGTAAGATGCAGGAAGGATACCCGGTTGCGCAAGTAAGGAGAGGTGTTCTAGGTGGCCGATCCACAGACGAGCGTCCTCCATCAGCGGCGACACCTGCAGCTTACAGACATCACGTACACGACACACGCAGTGCAATGTGCACATCTATCCGCGCGTCGACCGACCCATGGGGTCCGACAGACCAGCAAACTGCCGTCTCAGCTTTCCCAGCTACCGTAGCTACACAAATGCGGACAGAGAGAACTCGCTCGGCCACTCATCAGATCGCAATACGGTTGAAAGGCCGTGTAGCATGTATGCCTACGTGGGCCCACATGACAGCTAATCAGGCGACACCGAGGAGTGCGTCATGAGTGAGCGGCACCTTACCCAAACGCCAACCCTGTGTCCTATTCAGGCACTCCAGTCCTCTTTGCCATTGCGCACTCCCTTCCCTTTCAAGGAAAATCACCACGGATTCATTCAGCAAGCTAGCACGAGGCAAGGTTGCAGCTACGTGCCGTCCTGCCCGCCTGCTGGCGTGCGGCGTCCGTCATTTGCATTTTATCTACAGCGTCCACACTGTAACAAACCACCGCGAATTACTATCTACATGTGGAATCACAAGACTCCGGGTACACATGAAAGAATGCTGGCAGCTGTCGCAAATGCGCACAGATTACTTGCTAATGTGATGCGTGCTCTCGCATCCGAGCAATCGCGGCACAACCACGCACGCGACGCAGCGCCGGCAGCGACCGCCTCTCCCCACTCCGCCACCTACCCAGAGCTAGGTCTGACTGAACCATGGCAGGTAGGATAGGTCAGAAATGTCCTCACTGCCAGTATTGGTCATATTAATTGAACTACGCGAAAGCCGCAGCTACCTGCCCGACCACCGCAAGGGCGCCGCCTGCTCACGTGCGGGAAACCACCTAACGCCTAACGCTCACCCGCCCACCGCTACTTAGCGATTCTCCACGCCAACGTACACACCGTTGGATTGGTTGGGCGCCTTCCCTTTTCAGCTACAGCGCAATAAAAATAATCGCATCCGTAGCATTGTTGTTCACAGGCACGCGGAGCATCATCAACGCCATCCGGCGTTACGGCCTTATGGCTGGAGGCAGGTCCATCATGCCGCTTCGTCCAAAGTCTCCAAGTTAAGCGACATACCTTACGCCAGCAGCCACGTCCCGCCAGTCGACAGACCTTCCAGGCAAGGTCGCAGGCTCTTCCGCCCTCATCATCATAAAATACCTCCCTAGCAAAATGCCTAGCAGAAAGTAATGATTGACTTGGGAACTATCGTACGGGCCCTGATGGCACCCATCTACCTACCCACGTGCCACGCACTGCTGCGCAAGCGGCCAGTCAGTCTCTTGCTGCGTGTCCAGGGTGGACGTCCGCGCCGGTCGCGTCACCATCTACGAACCTAAATGCACAATGCCGCGTCAGAGGCCGTTCACCCACATCGCAAAGCCCAGGCGCAAACAAAGATGAGATGCATCCACATCTCAAAGCCCAGGCACAAAAAAAGATCCATCCGCATCTCAAACCTCACGCGCAAAAAAAAAGAGTCCACCTTGCCTCAAAGCTCTGGCGGAAAAAGGGACCCATCCTGCAGGTACCACTCGCCGACGCCGTCCCCACCAAGCAGCGCCTCCTGGCTGCCGCCACCCTCCGCGCCAGTCGGGGCCATCCCCTCGCCGACGTCAGCAACGCCAACCTGCGCCGGCTCCGCCGCTGCCGGCAGCGCCGCCGGCAAATCACCAGCCGCAGCAGCGGCCGGCAGCGCCCATGGGAAGGTCTGCTGCGGGTCTTGCGGGGTTTTCGGCTCGGGGGGCCCGGCCAGGGGCGTCCTGGGTGAGGCCTCCAGCCTCTGTTGTAGCATGAGCTGCTGGTGGTACTGGAGCTGCAGCTGCTGCTGCTGGTACTCGTCGTAGCGGAGGTGCTGTGGCCGGTAGAAGTGGTTGTAGGCGTGTGCACAGGGGTGGACTGCAGGCACAGCAGGGCCGTCGTGGCGGACGCGCAGGGATGGGCCCGCGTGTGCAGGCACTGCCGCCGCCGGCGTCACCGCGGCAGCAGCAGCAGCAGCAGCAGGGGGCAGCAGGGGACCAGGTGCTCGGGAAACCTGGTCCTCATCGCCCGCCGCCGCCAGGGGATGTGACACTCGAGACCAAGCGCTGCTCGCAGCGGAGGCAGCCGCAGCGGCGGAGACCAGCAGTTCGCACGGCCGTAACTGACGGTAACGTGGGTCGGCCAGTGCCGCCTGCTGCTGCTGTTGCTGCTGCTGCTGCTGCTGCTGCTGTTGCTGCTGCTGCTGCTGCTGCATTCCCTGATCGTCTCCTTGCTGCTGCTGCTGCGGCTGTCCAGTTCGCGAGTACGCTACAGCCGGTCGGGCGGGTGGCATGCCGTGGACGGCCGTGGGGCCGCTCTGGCAGTAGCACCCCGGCAGGGGGCAGGCGACGAAGGAGCGCGCCGGCCGGTACACATACTGGCGGCTGTAGCAGCCCAGCGCGGCGCTGCCGTACCATGGTCCGCCGTACGCGTAGCCCGGGTGGCCTCCAGGGAGCCAGCAGTAGCCAGGCGGCGGTTGCTCCCCGCCGTAGCTACAGCCGTAGCCGGCGTACACGCCAGCAGCGGCCTGCAGGAGTGGCTGGGCGTTGTGATGTGGGTGGGACATGACAGGCCCGTAGCCGGTGGGGGCCGGCCGCCCCCGTGCAAACGCCATTATTGGTGCGCTTCGGTTGCTGCCGGTATCGCTGATCCCGGCGCGGTCGCTGCCGCCGCCGTTGCCGCTGCTGGCGGCTGCCCCGCAACTTCCGGCGCTGCTCCCGATGCTGACGGCCTCCTGGCAGCATAAGCCAGGGCAAAGCCCGACAGTGCAGCCCTCGCAACCGGCTGCACCGCCAAGGCCGAGAACTTTGCCACCACCACCACAGCTACCGCCGCCACCACCGCCGCTGCCGCCGCCGCCGTCACCGACGCGCTGCACACCGGGTCCCGTCGGCCCCACCTGAACGATCCCCAGTGCGCGGGGACACTGTGCAGGCTGCTGCTCTTCAGCGGGCTTCTCAGGTCCTTGCTCCCTTGCACTTGGTGGCCCTTGTTGCTGCTGCTGTTGCTGTTGTTGTTGTTGCTGCTGCTGTTGTTCCTGTTGTTGTTGCTGTTGTTGCTGTTGTTGCTGTTGTTGCTGTTGTTGCTGTTGTTGCTGTTGTTGCTGTTGTTGCTGTTGTTGCTGTTGCTGCTGTTGTTGCTGTTGCTGCTGTTGCTGCTGTTGCTGCTGTTGTTGCTGTTGTTGCTGTTGTTGCTGTTGACCGAGGACGGATTGTCGCGCCTCCTGAAGCACCGGGCCTTGCTCGCCAAGGGGTACCAACTCCCGCTCCCATGCCCGTGCCACCAGCGCTGCCTCGCGTCCTTGCATTCCTCGCAGCGCCAACGCCGCCTGCAGCTGCTGCACCGGCACTGGCGCCCTCTGCACCACGCCCAGCACGCAGCCGGAGATCTGCCGGGAATAGGGTGGAGCCACAACACCCAAGCCGCTGCTGCAGTTGCCGCCACCGCCGATTCCAATTCCGGTTCCGATTCCGTTGCTCGCGGCGCTGCCAACGCTAGCGTCTCGCGTGCGCCCCTGCGGGCAGTTCTCGTCACCACCGCTTCCGCTGCGGGCGCCAGCTCCAGTATTGAGGACCTTGAAACCGCCCTGGCCGAAACCGAGACCGCGGCCGTCGCCCGGTTGGGCGTTCAGGTGCACCACTCCCAGCGCTGCCGCCGTTCCCGGCGGCGCTGCAACCAGCAGCCCCGCCGGCAGTGGCGCCGGCAGCAGCAGCAAGTACGGCGGGGCTGCGGCCGGCGCTGACGCCGCCGCGCCCAAGTGGAGGCGCGCGTCTGCAGAGCGCGGCGCGTAGCCTGCTGGTGCTGCCGTGGTAGGTCCAGGCGCCTGATGCTGCTGGTAGCAGTGCCTGGATCGAGCTCCGAACAGGGGAGGGCGACCCGCTTCGCCTGTAGATGGGCCGGCGGCGGTTCCACTGGCCGCGGCGCCGGTCGCTTGGTGGAGTTCGCTTTTGCCTTGCGGGTTCACATCAATGTCGTCGAGTTCATTCAGCCTACGCTCGCCGCCTCGCAGCCCCGGTGGCGGCTGCACGCTCGACTCCGTAGACGGTACTTGCAGGGCCGCAGCTCGACGTTTGAGGGCGCGGCGGGGAGGTGCTTCGCTGCCGCCGTTCGAGCTCGCGTCGCTGCCGCTGCCGTGGGATTGTGACGCTGCGGAGGAGCAAGAGCACGAAGCAGCATGTGATGGTGGGTTCAATGGGCTGCTGCTGGGCTGGTCCCGTTGTGGTCCCGTTGTGGTCCGGTAGTGGTCTTGACGTGCGTGGTGCTACACGAGCGATGCGGTGCTGAATTTGGTGATGGTTCGATGATACCTTGGCAAAGCGCTCTCACAAGCATAGACCCAAAATTGCCAATACATGGTCCGCATCTAATGTCGCTCGTCCACTCCGGCGGCTTCGCGACCGCGCGACTGCCAGACAAAGCGACCGCACGCGCAGTGTCTAGACTCCTAACCTTGCCTCGCCGCGCTCTTGGTGCGGCGGTAGCGTTTGAAGTAGCTCCGGACGTCGGCGACTGTGCGCATGCCCTTGCAGTGCTGGATGGTGTCGTCCAAGCTGGGCCGGTCACCGTCTGACCAAACGACAGAGCTATACACTTCGTACCAACTGGCAAGAGGGATGGAAGGATACATGCCAGCGAGTTAGGATTGGGGCGAAGTGGAGCCGAGGGTGCGGTGCACCGGCGACGGGCTGGAGTCCGCCGACAGGCCAGGTGGCGCAGCATAGGTTGAGCGGTAGGCGACAAGAAATAGTGCAGTTTATTGGGGTTAAATCAGCCTAACACAACTATTGGCGGCGACACCTGCTGCAAAAAAATGAGTTATGATGCTGTGGAAGGGACATGTCATTTCCGATAGTTGACGGTGGTTCCATAGTCCTTACCGTATCACATCGTCGTTCCGCGGGCGGGATCCCGTCTGCTCCTTGAAGCAGCGCCACCAGTCGTTGAAGCATTCCCAATAACCAGACGGCCTCCGTCCAGCCGATTGTCGGTCCATAGAGCAAGCTCGTAAGGTTAAAGTTGAAATTTGGCGTCCTGCGTATGGCAGACGGCCCGCGGCCGGTGTCTCCCAAGGAATCCCGAGCGTGGCTGTGGGGAGTAGCACCCCGGAGTGCCACGCAGCCAACACCATTCACAGAAACCAGGTGAGGGAATTGCCTCCGTGTCCTTGTGCTCGACTGCATGCGTTGGGAACCATTTCGGAGCAACTACCCGGACGCATGTGAAACAGTTCACCCTTGGGCTCGCCACGCACAGCCGGCAGCACAGATTTCATGCCTATGACACCATATTATCGCACCTATCTCATAGGATGACACTGCTGACAATATGCGCGGCCTTGGTGGCTTCGCCGGTCGAGGTGGTTGGAAGGAAAGCCAGCAGCGAGCAGCCACACTACATTAAAGTCTTCAGCGCACATATACAAATTATACAAATTGTATTGACCATTATTTTTGATACGTATTGCACTTTATGGAGACCGTGCATTCCTCTGCAATCTTCTGACTTGTACCATCGCATGGGTGGCGGTCACGAGTGGAAGGCAAGACGAGCGTTGCCGGCATTGCCTTCCCCACCTGATCTCTGCAAACCGTGACTGCTGAAATCTAGAAGCAGGGGCGGCAGGAGAACACATTGGATAGGCGGGTCCGCGGGTCTGAGTACTGTATGGGCCTTGCCTGCAGTGGAACTGCGTTCACCCTGTATCGCACATTGCGGATTGCTATACGTGGCTTGAACTATCCCAAAATTCTCCACTATCCCAAAGCAGACCGTTTGGTGTAAGGTGCGGCTTCGCGCAAGTTGGTCTGTCGCAAGTTTGTAAGTCTCGCTCAGCATGACTTTGGCGACCTTGCATATAGCACCAAAACGCATGCAACATATGAAGGGATGTGGCAAACGAATATGTGCACGCATCCGAAGGGCTTGGATCAGCTGGGTACCGAAGCTGGCGTCATTTGCATGCATGAATGGTCACCGCGTGCACGGCACACTCCACAGCGGCTCAGCGCGTGTCACTTGGGTGACACTGCAAGCCTTCGAACCTCACAGTACAATATACAGCATATACGCATAACAGCCTCGTTGCAGCGGTGCGGTCGGACGCGTTGCTTTGAAGTCCGAAACCTACTCTCGCTTGCGTAAAGCCCAGCCGCAAAATGCAGCACAGGTTGGTATGCCCAACAATCTCAGCGACTTCGGGAATGCACTCTCGCTTATCGCGGCCGTCAACTAGCCGATGCCCTGTCCACTTTCGGAAGGCACCTACGATTCCTCAGAATGGCGACCGTTTCATATCGTCTCGAGGACGGGCTGCACAATTGCGTGCCACAGCTACACAGCAGCAGATTGACGCCGACGAAACGGTTGAGGAAGACTTCTACTCGCTCCTTGGCGTGGTAAGCGGACTACGAGCAGAACGAAATGATACAACGCTTGTCACAGGGTTCTGTCGGAGGCATCCAATTGCTTATCACCGTCTCGAGCTCACAACGGGCTACAATTCGCTGACGCAAACCGCCTACTGCCCCATCCACCATGCTGTGCGCGAAAAGAGCCCGCTCGCGGACGCGAGGGAAATCAAGCGCGCGTACTACAGCATGATGCGAACCTGCCATCCCGACCGGTCTGCGGACAACGACGCCAACGACTTCTGCGCTCTGCTCAACGAGGTGTACGAGGTGCGAGGTTGCAGGCTTGACACGTGGACAGCGGGCCAGCCAAGCAGCTCGCACAAGATGTGCGTTCATGGCTTCCTCTAGCATATGCTCCGTACACGTGACGTTGTGTCCCGGAGTGATTTCCCGTCAACGCACACGCTCGTCCCGTGTCATTGCCGTACTGGAGACGTGTTGATTGTCCATTTTCCCGTGCCTGCATTGTCCAGAAGCCTACGCGCACCTAGCCGCCAACGACTCCGTGAGGCCCTGCCGGCTCGCGCGCCTACTTAAGCCAAATCGCTAGCATGATTCTAAACAGAGTGTACCAAATGTTTCCTGATCGGTTTTACTTTTAAGTGCCGACCTGCGGGTTTCCTCTCATGCACCCCTCCCCACCGAGCCTTCCCCGCCTTGCCCACGGAAGTGATTTTTCACGGAATTGGTGGCCCACGGTGTGCACCCATCCCACAAAACACGCACCTCCACCCCCTCTCCCGAAACACACTCCGCGCCATCCTCCACCCCCTCGCCCAGACGCTGTCCGACCCCAACCGCCGTGCGCTGTACGACGAACTGGCCGGCTTCTCCGCCGCAAGCGTCAACCCGTTCCTGGACACCCGCTACCCTGTCGACCGAGTGAGTGCCGCGACGGCTGGGGAGGAGACCAACAGGCGCACGGGGGCAGACATGAGGGCTTGTAAGGAAAGAAAGCCGATCGGCATTGACTAAGAAACCGAACAGGAAAACGTTTGTAACACACGTTTGCAAACGAACGACACGCTAGAGATCTAGGTCAAGGTAACGAAATCCGGTGGTCGAATGTCGACCCTCGGCTGTGACGTCTACCCCGGCGGCGGACATGAGCGCTTGTGAGGGGGAAGAGAAGTCCTGCGGCCACGTTCGGTGACATATGATGCACCGCACGCAGGTGTTCGTGGACGAGTTCTCGTGCATCGGCTGCCGGAACTGCAACAACGTGTGCCCCAACACGTTCAGCATGGAGGACGACTACGGCCGAGCCAGGGTGATGCAGCAGGACGTGGACACAGAGGCCGCGCTACAGGTGGGGGATGGCCGCCCTCGAGTCTTTCCCCCTGCCCTGCCTGCCTCGCTGCCACACTCACTCCACCCAACCATTTCGATGTCCCTTGGCCCCAAGTCCCTTGCCCTCCTTGCCGTACGCACCTCGTCTTCCCGCAGGAGGCGATGGACACGTGCCCGGTGTCGTGCATCCACTGGGTACGACATGGCGGACTGATGGGTCGCGGGTATTAGGCTAGCAACCACCCCATTTCGGGGAATAGTGGAGGCGGCGATGGGGTCATGACGAGGCTCCGAAACTCCTCCCCCCCCCGCTGTCGTTCCCTTGCCCTTACTCTGGCTCCCCGCCCCCCCCCCCCCGCTGTCGTTCCCTTGCCCTTACACTGGCTCCCCGCCCCCCCCCGCTGTCGTTCCCTTGCCCTTACACTGGCTCCCCGGGCCCCCCCCCCCCCGCTGTCGTTCCCTTGCCCTTACACTGGCTCCCCGGGCCCCCCCCCCGCGGTTATCCTCACAACCCGCCCGGCCCCCTTGTATACCTAAACCTCCAGCACGCAGATCCAAACGATGTACCAAACGATTCCTCCTCGCGTCTTCCACTTTTCGGTGCCGACCCCCAGGGATTTTCCTCTCATTCCCCCCGCCCCCCCCCGCCCGCCCCGCCGCAGGTGACGGGTCCCCAGATGAACCTGCTCGAGACGGCCATGGCGCGCATGGAGCGGCTGCCCGTGTGGAGCATGATGGGCGGCGCGGGAGCCAACAAGGACGTGTTCACGGTGGGGGCGGTAGGGGGAGTAGGGGAGGAAAACCCGGGGGTGGCGTAAAAGCCGGTTACAGGACATGGGCATGACAGCTGGCGCATTGTCTTCGGACACAATAGTTGTGGGCGCATGCTGGAGCACTTGGATTGACCACCGAGGGACTGGTACAAGCGGCCCGGCGTCGGTCCATAGGAAGGAAAGGAAACAAGCGAATGTGCGGTAGCGCGCGATGCGTAAGACGGAGAACCAGATTGGTGGAATGAGGCATGGTGAGGTGAGGTCGCGGTGCAGCCCGGCTCCGCCCCAGCCCGGATACCGACCGTTACCGTTCGAGACGTGGTATGCTACCGGGCGGCACCGGCGAGCTTTCTTTCCCGTCGTTCCCGAAAACCAGGGGGGGTACCCTAAAATAACCGGGGGGGGGAGGGTTTTAGGGTGACACGGGAGGAAACCAATGGGTCGGCACCGGTGAGGCGCGGGAGGGCGGAGGGCGAAGGCTACAGATGGTGTATTGACGGGTTGTCGGTTGCGCACAAGGACTACCTGGTGGAGGCAAGGTCCTGCTGGTACTCGGCTTGTGGGCTTCCTCGGCCAGAGCTCGCCGCGGCAGGTCACCTTGGCCCTCTTTCCGCCCCTGCCCACGAACCAGTAACGCGACGCCCCGCTCGCCCGCTGCGACTGGAGCTGCTGAAACCGCCTTGCCAACCCCGCTGCCGCCGCTGCTCCCCCCCCGCTCCGCTGCCCCCGCCCCCCGGCTTCCTGTCCCGCAGGAGGCCAGCTTGGCGTGGACCCGCCGGCAGTCCGACATCCGGGAGCGGGTGCAGCAGGCGCAGTCGTCCTCCTCTGCGCCCCGCTCCAGCGGCTGGTCCTTCTGGAACAACACCGTCAGCTTCAGCGGCGCCACGGGCAGCAGGTGAGGCCGCCGGGACCTGGAATGCAGGACGACGAGTGTGTAGGGTTCTAGGGTGCCAGCAATCCCCTCCTCTTCACTCACATCCCCCCCTCATCCCTCACATCCCACACCCCACAATCTCTCCTCCCACTGCCCAACTCAGCTGGTTCCCCCGCAGTGCTTCCTGCGCTCTTGGCGCTCATCTCACCCCCACCCTCACCCCCACCCTCGCCCTGGCCATCACCCCCACCCTCGCCCCACCCCCGCCCCACGTACGTCCCAAACGGGTTTTCCTCCTTACACGGGTTTTCCTCCCCGCAACCCCACCCTCACCCCCTCCCTCACCCCCGCCAGGGCCTACCAGGAGGCCGACGACGCGCGGCAGCGGGCCGACCAGAAGCAGCCGGGTAGCGACCGGGAGAGCCGCGGTGTGGCGGACCTGGCTGCCCGCACCGCCCGCGCCGCCCGCACCTGGCGGCGCTACCAGGAGGTCACTGCGGCGTCGCGGCGGGAGCGCATGGTGATCTCGTCCACCAGCTCGGTGTCCAGCATGGACGAGTGAGGGGCGGCAGGCAGGAGGGGGAGGGCGAGGGGAGAGGAGGGGGAGGGGAGGGGAGGGACTGTCGCAACAAGGGAGGCGAGGAGGGCTCGGAGGTGCCATATCAGGCTGGTTCGGTGCCCGAGTTGCAGGTCCGCGTTGCAGTAGGGGCGTTGGGAGGTGGATTTCGTTGTTCGACAGCTAGGGTGCCGTTGGTCATCTGCACGCTGGGCCGTTTGATGTGTGTTTAATCGCAACCGCGCGAGAGACGCCGAGGATGAGGGGGGAGTGGCCGCCGTGTGTGTGCGGCCGGCGGTGCCTGCGCGTCTGTGGGCTGTGGGTGTTGTGGCTTTGTGAAGGCGTTGAGGGCCGCCGCTGTCTTGTGGCGGCTTCTGAGAGCCCGGTTGCGCACTCCGGAGGCGGAGCCTGGAGAGCTATGTTGCTAGCAGCAGGCAGCTGCACTGCGGGCCTGTCTACGTGTCAGCAGCTGCACTACGGGCCTGTCTACGTGTCAGCAGCTGCACTGCGGGCCTGTCTACGTGTCAGCAGCTGCACTGCGGGCCTGTCTACGTGTCAGCAGCTGCACTACGGGCCTGTCTACGTGTCAGCAGCTGCACTGCGGGCCTGTCTACGTGTCAGCAGCTGCACTGCGGGCCTGTCTACGTGTCAGCAGCTGCACTGCGGGCCTGTCTACGTGTCAGCAGCTGCCTGTCTGCGTCCCTGCGTGGCTGCGCGGGGGTTTGTACGCTATCGAATGGTGGGGAAGAAATCGAGTCGTGCATGCATGCACCGTTGCTCGGAGCCGCAAATTGCCTTTCGTGAGTTTGTGTTGATACATGGTTCGCGAGGCACGGATTGGCGCCGTGCCTCCTGCGGGGGGGGGTTGTTGCACGGCGCTCCATCCGCTGCGCCAGCGGCGGCGAGGAGAGCATGAAGAAGAGCTGCAGCGGGAGACGAAGCTGAAGACGAAGAAACACGAGGCACGGGGAGCACCCTGGCCGGCATGTGACCTGGCGTTGTTGGTGGTGGCGGTGGTGTATTTCCGGGCATACATAGACTGCCCACTGGGGGGTCAAAGCAGAAGCTGCCGTACAGTCATCAGGGGGTAGGGCAGCTTCAGCCACGTCCCCAACGACCTGTGCGGTGCTGGCAGGGGATGGGCCCGCAAGGGTACTGGTAGGCGTGGCTGGACCGGCGGCGGTGGTGGTGGCGGTGGTGGTGGGGTGCTACGAGATGCTACTGGCGCAAGGTAGCCTAAGGGTGCTGGACAGCATCCGCATGCAGAATCAACCAACGGTACCGGGCTCCGTAAAGGGCGTTGAGGAGATGGGTGGGCGGATGGCTGTTGTCTGCCTGCGTCGCGAGTGAAGTCCAGGGGGCCTGGCTAGCTGGCTGGCTAGCTGGCTGGCTGGCTGGCTGGCTATCTGGCTAGCTGGCTGGCTGGTCGGCTGGCTGGTCGGCTAGCTGGCTGGCTGGCTGGCTGGCTAGCTGGCTGGTCGGCTGGCTGGCTGGTCGGCTGGCTGGTCGGCTGGCTGGCTATCCAGGGGTGCATCAAGGGGTGAGGTCACAGCTTGTGGGTCGGGGCGCCCTCGGCTGGTGTGTTCGGAGGTTGGGCCTCCAGGGGTGGCCGACCGATTTAAACTTATTGCGGAGGGGCGATGAAGGAACATACCGGTCATGTTTGCGGCCACTGCGCTGCAGACGCATTGTAGGCAGCTGTGCGCGCGCGAGCTGCCATCAGCGGCGCGACTTGTATGAGTATCCAGTAAAGGAAAGAGCAGCGGCGGCTGGGCAGCCGCTCGCCTGCCTCCATCGGCTGGGTAGCCGGCTGTGGGAGCATGTGTGTCGTGTGCCTGGTGAGTTGCTGATTTGGTAACTAGGTCTGTACATTTCCTCCAGCAACCGCGCCTGTAGCAGGGGCTGTGTGCAGCTGGCTGTCTTCGGCGAATCAGTTTGATGGTCGTCGTGTTGTTGTCAGGTGATTCTGGGCACTCCACCACGTACCGATGTTTCCTTGTTTAATGGATGGCGACGTGCTGTAGAACGGCACCAATGTTGTTAGTAGCTCCTGGCGTTTCGTATCGCCTGGTTGGTGTGCCCCTTCATGAGGCTCTACCTAATGGACGCGGCACGGTGGTTAGGTTAGGGGCTATTTCGGCCCCGCCCCACGCGTGCGCCGTCAACTATCCTGCCCATCTCGCTCGTGGGCAATAACGTTACCAGCAGGCGTAACAGTTAAGCGGTGATTGGGTCGGCAGTCGAAATAACGTGTGGTGCTTCATTGCCACTATTTTGCCACTGTCATGTAAGTGAAACCCTGCTGTTGGGGGGAGGGGGCGAGAATCGTGGGTCGAGGGCATTGCATCGATTGCTATTGCCATGTACGTTAGCAGGTAAATGTGTTTAGAAGCAGCATAGGTACAGGCAACAGAGGCAACAGAGTCCATACTTGCCCAGGTACGACGGCCGTTTTCAGCTGCTATCGTCCACGAGGAAAACTCGTCACGTCTGAACCCGTATAGCTACAGAGTCTTCTCCGTATCCTTCGATCCGAGAAGAGGTTGCCATACTTGAATTTGAATGCATAAAAAGCCTAAGGAAGATTTGGGACTTTCGGCCTCATGCAGTTTGCTGAAACGGGTAGCATAATTTATATTTTGTGATCCTGGTTGTTTTCGTGACGAAACAGTTTTGGTGGTGGCGAAACAGCTTGGTTCCGAGAGCGAGGTTGGTGTAGTAGCATAGACGATACTTTCAGCAATACCAATTAATGTTCACTTAACTGCAGCATAAAAGAACTAGCAGGAAAGCTACTGATAAGCGCAGCCCTACCTGTCGGGACCCATTTCCTCAACAACTACAACGAACCTTGCCCCCCGCCCTGCACCTTCGCCCTCCACCGCCATCCTTGGCACCACCCCCACCACCTCCCCCACCACCTCCACCTCGAACAAGCCCCCGCCGCAATGGCCGCAGCCTTCTCAGAATCCCCCCTACAAGCTTCGCGGCCCGCCAAGGAGCGCGACGGCGATGCGGCGGATGCCTCGGCGCCGGAACCGCACGTGCCGCCGCCGACCCACCCCAACGTCATCTTCGCCGACGCCCGCACCGCTCCATCCCGCCACGTCAGCCCTGACCAGCTGCTGCTCCGCCCGCTGCAGCCCTCGGACGAGGCCACGGTCCTCAGCATCTGGCTGGAGGGCTGGGAGGCCACCCTGGCGTCCGTCGGCCCGCGGGCTTGGGCCGCCCTCACACGCTACACCCTGGCTGTAGCAGTGGCGGCGCTGTGCTGCTTGCTGGTCATCTACGCCGGCCCGAGGTTGCTGCGCCTGCGGGCGGAGTCCGGCGCGCAGCAGCCGCAGCCGCAGCAGCAGCCGCAGCAGCCCCAGTGGCTGGCGGCGGGGGCGCTGCCGGGGCAGTGGTTGGGTCTGCGCCACGCAGCGACGGCCCTGGGAGAGGTGGCGAGTGCGTTGCCGTTGTGGGGCCTGGCGTGCTGCTCGGCGGCGTGGGTGCTGTGGGCCGCTGTGGCGGCGGCGCCGCTGCGCAGTCGGACGGCCCTGCTGCGGCGGGTGATGTACGGGTTGGTGCGCAGGACCTGCCCCGACATGTGGTCCCTGCACCGCTCCTGGGTGCGGCCGGCTGAGGGCCGCGAGTACTGGGTGGTGGAGCTGCGGGGTAGCGGGCAGGTGGTGGGGGGCGTGGGGATCAAGGTGGGGGCAGCGCTGCGCCCGTTGAAGGCGGCAGCAGCAGCACCAGCAGCAGCAGCAGCAGCTCACCCAGAGGGGGCGGCGGTGGTGGAGGACTCGGTGGCCGCCGAGACCAGACGCAAGGACGGAGGTAGAGGTAGCGGCGGCTCGACCCGCGGGTCACCAGGTGGGGAGCCGCCGGAAAACGCTGCGGGCTTCACTCCGTTCGAGGCCAAGCCCCACAGCTCGTTGGACTCGCGGGACGCACTTATCTTCCGGATGGCCACGGACAGGAGCATGCGGCGGTGTGGCATCGGCAGGCTGCTGATGGAGCACGTGCTGGCGAGAGCACGTGAGGTGGGTGTGCGGCAGGTGCTGCTGGCCACCGCCAACACGGACGCGGTGGCGTTCTACGTGGCTTGCGGGTTCGAGGCGAGGCCGGAGGCGCGGCTGCCGGCTGGCGGCCATGTTCTGTGGCGTGCGGTGAGCACGTAGCGACGGAAGGCGCCGACGTGGACGGATGTGGGTGTCGGAGGTGTGTGTGCTGGCTGCCGGGCATACGGGGGGGAGACCCCTCAGTTCCCCACCCCCTTAACACACGCTAGGGCTACGCCCAGCGACACTATTATTATTATGTGTTGGCTGCCGTACAGCGTATGTCTTGTAGCCGACAGCAGGTTGTAGTGCAAGCGGGAAGTGCACATACCGGTTCAGCTGCTGCCGGCATATTTTTGCATGGCGTGCGGCGACGGCCTCCCACCAAGCAGTGGACGCCTGATTGTCCCGCGACAAGCGTGCGATGCGTGCGATGTGTGCGCAACTCTGATAACTAACTCCCAATTAACTGACAGCTCCTGCAATCATCATTGCGTTTATCGCCACAGCGGGCTGCAGGCTGCTGACTTGGCGCCGGGCGGTCGGGGGTCACTGTACACTTGGTCGATGCTGCCCTAGGTGGCCGCCATGGGCTCTGGCATATACTTATGTTTAGCCTCGTGGGACCCGGGGAGGGGAGAGGGGGAGGAGACAGACACGCAGATTGACGACGTTGGTGTACGGAAGGCTGGCAAGTTCAGGTTTCCACAGGGCTGTGGCTTGCGGTTTCTGCACTTTGACAGTAATATACTTTACCAATGTTGATCATGGCCGACCGCCTTATCTCCTCTTGCCCAGCAAGCCAGCATCACTTCGTCGGGGTCCGTCCACCGTCCTCTCACTTCTGACCTTGACACCAAAAAAATACTAAAGATGGAGTCAGCTATCGGATTTAACTTGTCTTGAGTTTGTGGGAAAGGAGATTTGCGGCTTTTAAGACAGCAGAAACAAGACGTCACAGCAGTCAGCATGGCAGCTTCGCAAGTATGGATACCGGATATTGTGGCCAAGATTGTGCATTTTCTACCCCCCAACGAGGTACCGTGCACCATCCGCCTGGTGAACAGGTCCACAGCAGCGCAGTTCCGTCAGTTCACGAACGTCCGGCTGTCGCTTCCATCTCCGCCCCATGCGTTTCGACAGCGTTGGGGCGTGCCGAGCGCCATGCGACCACTGACGGTGGATTACCGGCGCGAGCTGGTGTGCCTGACGGCAGCCAGCGGCGTCCTGGCAAACCTGGAGGTGGCCGTGGACAGCGCTGGGTGCATTCTTACGGATTACATGTTCGAGGCGGCGGCCGCCGCAGGGCAGCTGGACGCATGCAAGTGGCTCCGGCGGCGGGGCTGCCCCTTGGGTGACGCAATCACCGCAGCAGCGCGGGCGGGGCACCAACATGTGTGCGAGTGGTTAATGAGCAAGCGCTGCAACTCCTCATGCGGTTTAGATGGCGCTGTTCTTGGCGGCCGCGTGGACCTCGTGGAGTGGTTTCGGAGGTCATATCGACAAGAAGACGAAGACGATTACGAATGTGGCCGGCTACTTGTGGGGGTAGCCGAGGCCGCCGACCTGGCGACACTGCAGCGGATTTACCAAGAACGCCTGGAGCCGATTTGGCGTGTGTATAAGACCCCTCGGCAAGTCAGGATCTCTAGAATAGACAATGCCATAGTCGCGGCTGCCGGCAGCTCCACGCCCGACTGGCAGGCGAAGGTGCTGTGGCTTCAGGGTCGGGGTCGCAACCTCAGCCAGCTCACCGGAGTCTGCCTGGCTGCCGCTGCCCGCCCTGACGCGCTGGACCGGCTGACGTGGCTGCAGCAGCAGGGCTGCCCAGCAACCACGTCGGCAGTTGCTGCGGCAGTCCGCGCTGGCAACGTTGCTGCCCTAGAGTTCATGCTGGCGCAGGGTCTCCAGCTGAGCAACCATTGTGCAGTACACGAGGCTGCTGCTAGCGGCCACCTGGCCGTCCTGCAAGCCCTGCACGAACACGGTTATGGACTCGGCCCAGAAACCATCATTAATGATGCAGCGGCCAATGGGCGCCTGGCAGTGGTGGCTTGGTTGGTGGAGACGTTTGGGGTGGAGGCGCTGCACGCTAAGGCTATGGATAACATGATTGCCGCAGGCAGGTCGGGCAGCGTACGGATGTTGTCCTGGATGCTTGACCGCGGTTGTCATGTGAGTAACGAAACCCTGGACTTCGCTGTCAACAGTGGCTGCGAAGAGGCGCTGGAGTGGCTGGTGCAAAGGGGCTGTCGATTTCGGGTATGTGTGGCGGCAGGGTGGTGAGGGGCGGCGCAGCGGGAGTCGGGTGACAGGGCGGGAAGGGGCTTTGCTAGATGGCTGTTGTGGTGTCTTGGGGTTGTAGGGGACTATTGCTGCTCAGGGGAGAAAGGGGTTGGGACCATGAGGGGGGGCGGGGACGGGGGGTAGGGGGGCCTGGGGCGGGGACCTGGGGGGCGCGGGGACGGGGGGCTGGGGCGGGAACGGGGGGAGGGGTGGCAGGGACCTGGGGGAAGGGGTGATGGGGGCCGGGGACCTGAAGGGGCGCGGGGTTCAGATGGGCCTTTGCACCCTGGGAGTGTGGCGGGAAGACGAGGCTGACTGGTCGTGGCGGCATGGGCGACAGTACGAACCTTCAATGGTGCTGCTTGCTACTGCCGTGGACGTAGGTTTGGTCCAAGCCGGACGTGGTGGTCGGGACCTGGCACCTGGGCCCTTCTCACCTCTCCTCCCTGGCCTGGCATCACCATGTGCCCTTTCATCCCCCCCCCCAGTGCGACGGTGAGCCCTACTATCAGGCCGCCATCAACGACGACCTGGCCACGCTGCGCTGCCTGGTGCGGCTGGGCTGCCCCTGGGGGCCCCTAGGTAGCGTCTTCAAGAAGGCCCTTAATTGCATGTCCGTAGCAGTGCTTAATGCTCTGGTGGAGGTGGGCTGCCCCGTGGACTGGGACGAGGCAATGGAGTTCGCGCCCCGGCGGAGGAGAGAGGAGCAGGAGGAGGTGCAGGATTGGCTGGAGGAGCAGCAGGAACAGTGGAGGTCTGGACTTCCCTGAGGGCAGCGGCGGGTGGTGGCGGCGGCGACAGCAGTGGCGACAGCGGCCGTGGTGACAGGGGCAGTGGAGAGGTGCTTCCCGGCGTCCGGCACCTGCCTCTGTCGTCGCTGCTGCCGGGTTGCGGGAGCAGCGGCGGGTGGTGGTGGCAGCGGAGAGGCGCTTCCCGGCATCCGGCGCCTGCCTCTGTCGTCGCTGCTGCCGGGTTGTGGGAGCAGCGGCGGGTGGTGGTGGCAGTGGAGAGGCGCTTCCCGGCATCCGGCGCCTTCCTCTGTCGTCGCTGCTGCCGGGTTGTGGGAGCAGCGGTGGCGGCAGCGGCAGCAGAGAGGCGCTTCCCGGCATCCGGCGCCTTCCTCTGTCGTCGCTGCTGCCGGGTTGCGGGAGCAGCGGCGGGTGGTGGTGGCAGTGGAGAGGTGCTTCCCGGCGTCCGGCGCCTGCCTCTGTCGTCGCTGCTGCCGGGTTGCGGGAGCAGCGGCGGGTGGTGGTGGCAGTGGAGAGGCGCTTCCCGGCATCCGGCACCTTCCTCTGTCGTCGCTGCTGCCGGGTTGTGGGAGCAGCGGTGGCGGCAGCGGCAGCGGAGAGGCGCTTCCCGGCATCCGGCGCCTTCCTCTGTCGTCGCTGCTGCCGGGTTGCGGGAGCAGCGGCGGGTGGTGGGGTGTGTGGGCGCAGGAGGAGCGGGACGTGCTGGCGGCGCGGCTGAGTGGGGCCATCGGCGTGGCGGTGGGCGGGGGCAGTCGCGTGAGGGTGCTCCTGGCGTCACCGCACGACGCAGCACTGGGCGCGTGTGCGGCCGGGGCGGTGCTGCAGGCCGCTGGACACCGGGACTGGGCCGTGTGCGAGGCGTGGTGATGGGGCGGTAGCAAGGTTTGCACCAGGGCAGGGCACGTTACTGCACGGTGCGTTACCACAGACGGGGTCGGCGTTAACCCTAAAACTTGTGTGTGCGGAACGTGGGGTGCGGCAGCAGTCGCAGTATTCGTACTTGCAGTGGCAGGAGTAGCACAGCAGTAGGGCCCAGGGGTGGAGGTGCTGCCGTACACGTGCTGGGGAATTTCTGTATTCAGCCATGATTGTGCCCATGGCAGGTTTCATTAGCCCAGACACGAAGCCGCTCCCGATGAGGTGGACTTCGTCAGACCCTAAACCCTGGCATCACTACATCAGCCCATGGGGCAGCCCAGCCGCACCAGACAGAGCATCGTGGCCAGGTTGGCGTTGCCGGCGGCCTTACCGTAGGGCTGGCCATCGTTCTGCGGTGGGGCTGCATGGTGGCATTCTTGCGCTGACCCCTAGCAGTCCTAGCAATCTGCTGGCGGAGGTTGTGAGGAAGACCCGTGGATGCAAGAAAAGACCGTTTAGAACCGACATTTTGAGATGCATGCAGGAGAAATTGGTTGAGGAAACCACGGAGGTCGAATGTCAGCCTTCGGCTAGACGAACCAGGACGAACTGTTGCGATTCTGGCCGTGTAAGCAGCGGATACGTCTTAGGATGGGTTCGCCCCCTCAAGTTGAGATTCAAAGAGCTTCATAAGTACTTAGTTCTGTCTCAACTCCTCCCCAGGGTAGTTATACCCTGTTGCTAAGGGAGCCAAAACGACTTCTGTCAGTTCCTATGACACGCTGTCGGGCGGGGGTTCTCAAAAAGGGACAAAACTCGGCCACGAGCAGTCACAAAAGAGGAACTTAAGGACAAACTGTCAGACCGAAAACTGACTCTGTCTGACCGATCGTACCAGAGGGAACGGTCGGCACGGTCGGAGTGACCTCTGGAAGAGCGCTCCGATGCTAGGTCCAGGACCCAATAGGCATAGACGTCGAATTTGTCGCAGGGTATACAACTAACCAGGCCGGTAGCTGGACACTCCGTAAACGAGTCGAGGCCTGTAGATTCGCAGCACGGACGGCCGGGCACTGAGGAACAATGATTCAGATTTAATGCTCAGGCGAACTGAGCCTAAGACTCCAACTGTGATTCTGGCCGCGTAAGCAGCAAATACGTCTTAGGACGGGTTCGCCCAGGGCCAGGGCCAGGGCCAGGGCGGGAGTTACTATGACTCTCTTAAGGTAGCCAAATGCCTCGTAATCTAATTAGTGACGCGCATGAACGGATTAACCCTGTTGCTAAGAGAGCCAAAACGACTTCTCTCAGTTTCTACGACACGCTGTCGGGCGGGGGTTTCTGGCGTCCAGTTCGTAGTTCGTAACATGCTAGTGACGGCGTTAGTCCAACTGCTGGGGGCAGTCAGAAATACCGTCTAGAGAATCAGCAAGTGTTTAAGAACACTGACAGTGCTGTAGCGGTACGACAGCCGGCTCAGTGGGTAACGACAGACCGTTGGACCCAGTTCTCCAAACGATGCAGAGACAGTCAGCCCAGAACAGATTCCCAACTGTCACAGATTCACAGTTCCAGTCTGTAACGGCAGAGTTCCAGCCTTCAGAGACGTACGCCAGTAGTGTAGGTCTAACAGGCAGAATTGGCGGGAAACAGATCATTGTCGCCATCACGCTTAGTCCAGAACGTGATACAACAGTTAGCGTAACCCAGTCAGATGGCGTTGCCAGTAAATCCGTCTGACAGTTATCCTTAACACCGTTCGTAACATTTCTGTCGTCTTCCTGTAATCCTGTCACCGGGCTAACCGCCGGCGTCTAGCTACGTGCGACGCGCTTAGCAAATATGCCTAGACCAAAATCACGCCACAACACAAACGGAAGCGAGGACCCCGCGCGACGCAAGGAAACGTTTCGCGAAAGCGGTTGGCTTTGGGCGCTAGCTGGAGAACTGGGGGAGGCGGCGTGCGCTGGTGGAGGTGGGCTGCCCCGTAGACTGGGGCGAGGTGATGGGGTGCGTGGGTCAGCGAGCGGGTTGTAGAGGAGCAGGAGGAGGCGCGGGCCTGGCTGGAGGAACGGCAGCAGCAGCGGCGCCGACAGCAGCAGCTTCAGTGGCAGGGCGGTGTGCACCCCCGGGTTCCCCCTCGGTGCTCATGAACGGCCGCATCTGCCCGTGGGCCTTATAACGGAAGGGCGCCTTCGCCGTCAGCACACCGACGGCGGGATTCGTCGTACATCGGCGGGCATCAGAATTCAGAAAGCCTTTGCCAGAGAGAAACCGACTGGCCAACCCACGCGCTGCTGCTACCTTATAAACTGCGGTAGCAGCAGCGCGTGGGTTGGCCGGTCGGTGTCTGCTGCGTCGCACCAGTTGTCGCGAAGCTAGGGGCGGCTCACCGACTGTGCAGCTCCGACCTCCTGGATAAGCAGTCCCTCGTGCGACGTGGGCGTGGGCTGATGTTATTGCTGGTGCGCTAAGTGAAACTGCCTGGTGCGCGAAGTGAAACTGCGTGTGTCGTCGTACTTCATTGCTGCCTGGTTTGCACCGAGTGCTGTGAGGCGCCGACGCTGCAGTGGTCGTGGCGCCGGTGCCACCAGCTGCAAATGATAGGGCCCACAAAAGCACATTATGGCCGCGCGCACCCACCTTGTGGATGGGGTGCCATTTGCAAGTGCTAGCACAACCACTGATGGGTATACCTTCTGGTCTGGAGCCCACTGTAACAGTTACTACTAACCACCTTAGTGGCAGCAGGCAGCAGCAGGAGCCGCGCGCGGGTGTCAAGCATGAGCACCGCGTGCTGCACATTTCCTGCGCCTCCCGTGCGACACGTTTTTCGCGCTCGGCCGCGGACGGCATGGGTTGGACGACGAGGCGGACGGGTGGTGTGAAGGGTGTGGCTGCGAGCCGGTGGGCCGCACCCACTGTTCCTACTTTTCCTCGCAAGCGAGGCACACTGCCGGTAGTGCTCATCGGTCGCGTGCGAGAGCTTCCCACTGCCCTGCGAGCCCGGGACAGTGTTGTCTCAAGCGTAGGCCGAGCCCCTCCTCCGCCCAAACGCGCGCCGGTCTGCATGGCAGCCCTACAACTGGGTCGGGCTCTTGGTGTGGCCGGGGCAGCTTCTCAAGTTGGGGGATGGGTTAGTAATGTAGCCTGGGTTACGCGGGTGAAGCGATGTAAAAGGGCTGCGGTGTTGTGGTGGTGGTGGCGGCGGCGGTGGGCTCCGCGGTGAAGCTCGTGGCTGTTACTGGAGGCGCCGGTGGGAAATGCGGCGAGCAGGCATTGGCAGCAGGTGGGCTGTTGAGGTTCAGAAAGCCTGGCGGCGGACAAATCCTTCCAGCGCTGCTCCCGGTGGGATGGGTTCCCTGACGGCTGAGGTAAGCTGCATGGCTGCATGGCTCGTGTATGGTCCACTGGGCAGCTCGGTCCCTCCGTGGCGGTGATCAGCCGGGTGGCCGTCGGTCGGGCTGGGCGGGAGGTGCTGCCGCAGGGTTTGGGTTCGAACGAACCCCGGCTGCGGCCGCCCGTTTGGTTCAAGCACTCGATGGAACGAGTGACATGGTCCACTCGCGGTAAGGACCACGTCGGCGTCTCGTTCGCCTGAGTATGGCCCCAACAGCCACCTTCACCCCCACTTTCACGCCGTTGGTGCGTTACCCTAAACGTTACGCCTGCCAAGGCTTAACTCCTAAATCTCAGGTTTCAGGGTTGACCTCGGGTTCACCTCGGCCTAGGTTTTAGTCTGAGTTTTACCTGCCGGAGTCGAGTGCACCAAGCTGGCGCTTCGCTCCGGCACCTAGGGGCACCCATACGTCTGATGGGCTGCGGGGAAGCCTCAAGTTACCGTAGGGCGCGGAAGTCGTTTTGCAGTGATTACCTGAACCTGCAACAGCGCGCGTTTCCACAGCCGTGCATTCGTATGATGGGTGGGATGGGGCTGGACAGGGAAGGGATCAATGCGCAAGGGTTGGACCAGGTGTACGGAAACGACGTTGCCGTTCGTGGATCGGCACTTACAGGCTGCAGTCGCCTCTCGGCGGACTTCAGATGGGATTGGCATAGCACTCGACACCTGTTGTCATAAATTCGTAGCGCCTGACTTAGGCACGTGTTAAGACTTCGTCTTGACTCTATAAAGCACTCAATGTCCTAAATCTCGCCTCTCGTCATAGGCATGGTACTTCAGTTCAAACATACTTATACAGAGAGACGTCCGGAAGATTGGGCGCTGTAGGTTGTGGTAATTTCGTCCCACTTTTCGTCTGCAAATGGCGGGAGACAAGTTGCAGCTATCAGGACTGCAGGAGCAGGAGGATACTGACGTCGAAGTAGCTTCACGAATCTGGATAATTGAGGTTGTGGACAACATTGTCCGTTTCTTGCCTCCAAACGACGTGGCATGTACCATCCGCCTGGTAAACAGGGCTACGGCAGCGCGATTCGGGCACCACGTTAGAGTCCAATTATCTCATCCATCGTCGCCGGAAGAATTCCGGCGCCGTTGGGGTGTGCCTGGCGCCATGCAGTCACTTACGCTGCGACAACGACGCCAGCTGCTCTGCCTGACAGCTGCCAGCGGTAGCTTAGCCAACTTGCAGATAGCTGTGGAAAGCGCTGGCTGCGTCCTGCCAGCGGACTTGCTTGAAGCCGCCGCTGTAGCGGGGCAGCTTCACGCATGCAAGTGGCTCCGGCAGCGGGGCTGGCCCTGGGGCGCTGCACTTGCTAAAGCAGCACAGGCGGGACGTCAAGCTATATGCGCGTGGCTCCTGGCCGTCGGCTGCCCCTTGGATGGTACTGCAGGACGGGGCATTGATGCAGTCTCAGCTGCTGCTCGCGGTGGCCACGTGGACCTAATGGATTGGCTTCTGATGCACAGTCGGGATGCGGAGACCTACGTATTTGCAGGCGGCAAGCTACTGACGGCAGGAGCTGAGGGCTGTGACCTGGAAACGCTGCAGCGGCTGTACTACACGTGGCTCGAGGGCCGGGAGCTTAGCAAGCCTCCACCCTTCCACCAAAACATGCTGGCCGCGGCTGCCGGCAGCCCCACATCCGACTGGCAGGCGAAGGTGGAGTGGCTGGAGGGGCTGGGTGGCCCCCGCACCTCCGTCGGAACCTGCAAGGCTGCTGCTGTCCGTCCCTACGCGTCGGACCGCCTGGCGTGGCTGCGGCAGCGGGGCTACCACGCAGATGCGTCTGTGGCTGAGTCAGCAGCCTGCGCAGGAAATCTGGCCGCCCTGGAGTTCCTGCTGGCGGAGGGCATCCAGCTGGACAGTTCACGAGCAGCACGAGGGGCTGCTGCTGGCGGCCACCTGGCCGTCCTGCAAGCCCTGCGCGCACGAGGATGCCCCATCAATCCTCAGTTCACCGTCTACGCCGCAGCGGCTGAGGGACACCTGGAGGTGGTGGCATGGGCGGTGGAGACGCTGGCATTTGACGTGCGCAGCCATGGTGGGGATCTGCAGATCGCTGCGAGGTCGGGCAGCATACAGCTGCTGTCCTGGCTACACGAGTTTGGCGTCCAGTGGAATGAGGTCGCCTTCTGTGAAGCCACCGTGGCTGGCAGCGGCGAGCTGCTGGAGTGGCTGGTGGAGTGCGGCTGCCCGATGGGGGTACGTGATGTTGCTACCGGTATAAGACACGTGTCGGGGTGTCGGAGGGCCGGACTGGGGAGGGCGAGGCTCCTGGGGCCGTGTCGTTGCGGGCGGAGTGCAGGGAGTGGGTTGCACGTTCGCCAGGTTGGGTGGCTCTTGAAGCGGTCGGCGTGCGATGATGGTTGGAGTGAAGGGCTGCGGGAATGGGTTGGAAAGCGCAGCGTAAATCGGGATTGGGATCGGGAACGTTATTCCTTGGCAAGACTCGGCTTTCCATCAACGGCACGATGTGTTGATCCTTTCGACCGACCCCTTCCCCAGAACGACGGCCAGCCCTACGTGAAGGCCGCCGCCAACGCCGACCTGGTCACGCTGCGCTGTCTGGTGCGGCTGGGCTGCCCCTGGGGCCCTGCCGGCAGAACCTTGACGGAATGCGTTCGCAACGGGTCTCCGCTGCCGGTGCTGCGCTGGCTGGTCGACGCGGGCTGCCCGGTGGATTGGGGCGAGGAGGCGGAGTTTGCGGATGGGCGGTGCGGCGAGGATGTCGATGGGGAGGTGCGAGCCTGGCTGGCGGAAGAACGGCAGCGGCGACGCACCGGATGACGTAGCAGCGGCAATAAGAGGAGGGGGGTGCGGGTGTTGGGGTGGGAGACAGCACAGCACCGCATGCCAACGGCCTTCGGTATCACCAGGTGGGATGACCACCTGCCGGTATCAAGGGCGTTGGGATGGGGTGGTGTGGTGTCCAGGTGGCTTCCTGCCAGCACCCGAGACATTGCTGCTGCTGCGTCATCCAGCTGCCGCCGACACGGGTGCTGCCCTCCTCGTTGACGACACGGCTACGGCATGCGTTGCGGGGCCTCGAGGCCCGGTCCGACACTGTCCGGGGTCGGAGAGGGGGCTTGGTGCACCAGGGGCGACAGGAGGACCGGGGTCTGAGAGGGGCTTGGTGCACCAGGGGCGACAGGGACGGGCTCCTTGCTGAGGCAGCACCTGTGGAAGCTGCGGAGGTCGCGACGTCGTCGCCAGCTGCTGGCTTAGGGTAGCCCACGCATGACGATGCCACTAATGTACCGTACGTTGAGGAATTATCGAGGGGGGGGGAGGGGCCCTGTGGTATGAGGGTTGTGGGCGGTGTTGTGGTGCTGAGGGTTCCTTTGCGGTGGGCCGATGAGGGTGCCTCCTACCGTTCCAGTATTAGTAGTGTGCCGGCCGGCACACTATAGTCTTTGGTTAAAAGCTAAATGTCCTGTACCTCGGGCTGCTGAGCTGCATGTCACATGTGTTGCCGTGTGCCGACAGCTGCGCGGACGACGCTACTCGTAGATGTGTGCTCGTGCACGTGTCCGTTGCTCTGGTGTGGGCACCCATGTAACATGTGAGGTTAGATACCCGCGCTGGGTTGATGCCCGCGGCTGGTGCTTGGTCCCGGTGAGCAGTCCCCCGCCCCTGCCGCTCCTTCGGCACGTACAACCCCACCACAGCAGCATCGAATGATAGTAAATCTGTTGGGCTGTAGATCCACAGCAGCATCGAATGATAGTAAATCTGTTGGGCTGTAGATCCACAGCAGCATCGAATGATAGTAAATCTGTTGGGCTGTAGATCCACAGCAGCATCGAATGATAGTAAATCTGTTGGGCTGTAGATCCACAGCAGCATCGAATGATAGTAAATCTGTTGGGCTGTAGATCCACAGCAGCATCGAATGATAGTAAATCTGTTGGGCTGTAGATCCACAGCAGCATCGAATGATAGTAAATCTGTTGGGCTGTAGATATGGGAGGAAAGGTGAACCCCCAAGCCGTACTCGGGAGGTAAGAGGCATAGTAAGTTCCGGTACCAGCACGGAGACCCCCCATCGGCAGCGGGACCAACGCTAGCCAGTTGACTCGCAACAACTCATAGCTAGGGACGGGAGATCCAATTCCGCGAAGTTCCTCCTTGGGAGGCCCAGCACCGCAAAAACCCGCACATGGAAAAAGAAGACTTGTATCGCTACGACTATTGAAATCGCATTTTCCCGTAGGGTAGCGCCAGGGCACATACTAGCAGGTGCGAAGATTGCCACATGGCTTCTGACACATTGCTGCGCGCCCGAGGGACTCTGCAGCAACAAGGGTGCGCGGTCGCCCAGTCCCCCAACGAAGCAGGGGTGAAATAGGTGGACTGCAATTAGGCGGACTGCAGCGAAGAATGCCAGGAATGATGGTGAGCAAGGGAACGTTACAAAACAGTTGGTCGCCTTACAGAGGACCTACCGGGTGGTCTAGCCGCCCACTCAGGCATGCTGACCGTCTGCCGCCCGCAGCTACCCGTTTTCGCTGCTCAGTTTCCTGCCTCACGCGGTGCCGGGTTAATCATCAGCCACGACGAACCCCGTCAGGGAGATGCCGTTGCCGACTGTGGGCTCAGAGCGGACACGCCATCGACGCAGACGAAGTAGACCGATAGAATCATATTCACTTCCAACCATCAGCCCCCACTCGGGTGACAAGGGGTCGTGACACCCCCCGGCATAGGTTACGGAGCTCAGCCTCGAACATATGACGTCGAACTACATGCATTCGTTTTTGATTATATGTGAAAGGCAAGCTATGCCAAAGTAGATTTGTTGGCTTATCTATCGGGGCCCAAAAGTACGATCGTCGTACACGGTATCGGCGCGTTGCTGGGCGCCTGGGAGCTGGCGCCTGTTGCTCGTTGCGCCATATGAAGGCTGCTCGCGTCCCTCGCGTCCTCCTCTTAGGGAGCTGGCGGCCTGTTCCGATCCGTTTGATGCAGGGTGGTTTTAGCGCTCGTGTTTCAGCGCTTGTGTTTTTTGGGGCGCCCTGGTTGCCCGGGACTGCGGTTGCGGCCCCCCTTGCGCTGCAGGCGTCTCCCGCCCTGCACCCAGGGCCGCTGCCTAGGGAGAGGGAGGGCTTCCGGAGGAAAAACAGCATTCCAGGACGCGCCCCACGCCGAGCAGCCCGCTCCCATCCGAGAGCGCATGTCGCCCTGGATTATTGCTTTGTCTGTACGAGGGGCACCATCGGCTGTCGCGGTGCCCCTCTAGGTCCCGGCCCACTGCCACTATCGTTCAAATCCAGGAGTCAGCAGGAGCCCGAAGCACAGTTTGTAGTAGGCGTCGCCACTAGGCTTGGGCGTACGACATCACGGGGGGTAGGGTCAGACGTGTGTGACGGTCAGACTCCGCACATCTGCAAGTCGCAGCTAGCGGCCGTGAGGGGCCTCCGCCCCCAACCTGCCTGTCACCGCAGAGTACAGACGATACACGGAGCAGTGAGTGCAAACGAAGTGAAGTACATCTCCGTATGTATCCATACCGAAAATGCCATTCGTTACATTGGGACAAGAGTCCCAGCACAGCCAGCGCACGCCGACAGGCCCCTTCGCGCCCAACGCCATGTTGCACATGTCACATCACTGCTCGCAGTCCTCCCTCGTGGACATCATTGGATCGGAGGACCGTACTAATGCACGACAGCGACTGACGTGTCCGGCCGAACCCAAACCACAACACATCGATACGGCATCTGCTGACACGGGCCGCCGCTGATCACCCGAAGCCCAATCCCCCCCTGCGCAACGGCAAACGGAACGACGAGGCCCGCCGCCCCTTGCCGCCCAGTTGCCGAACAGAGGAGCTCTGCCCCTGCACTTCATCACAAGAGCCACACGGCGCGCCAGCAGCCGGCCACCACCCACACCACAGTGGGCGGGCTCACCCACTGTGGCCTCACCCACCGCAGCCTCGCCCACTGCGGCCTCGCCCACCGGGGGCTCGCATGTGGCCCTACAGAGAGGACCCCAGCCCTCCTCAGCCCTCCAGCGCGGACAGCGGCACCGCGAGCGCCACAGCAGCCCCGTCCCGCCGCCTCACGACCGGGCGCGTGCTGAACTGCGGCATCCACGCTCGCCGCATGTGCCTGGACCGGTTGGGGCCGCTGGCGTGTGCCAGGGTGTCCAAGAACACCACCTGGGGGGGGGGGGCGACGTACGCGCGGAGGGGTGGTGGGGTGGATGCGACGTATCCGAGGAGGGGGGTATGAGAGGAGACCCGTGGGTCCGTCGGCACCGAAAAGTTAACCCGGGGGGGGGGGTTAGCAAGGGCCATGGGGAGGTGTTACGGCGGTGACGGCAGGACGCGCATGTGCGTACTAGGATTAGGGTTTTAGTGTTCAGTGTTTCAGTGTTTCAGGGTTTTAGGGTTTCAGCATCCGCAAGTGAGGCTGGGCGACGGGTGGGGCTTTGCTCGGCGGCGTCATCAAGCACGCAGGAGAGGCGCGTGAGCACGTACGTACGGCAGACACGTGGCGGTGAGTGTGGTACGGCAAACGCCGCCGCCCGCCATCCCCCCGAACTCACCACGGTTCCTGCCGGCACCAGGAGGTGCTCAGCCGCCCGCTGCTGCCCGCCTGGGTCGCGCGGCTCCTGCAACGTGTGTCCCACCACTCGGTCCGCGTCCACCACGGTTCTGGCGCTGGCGCTGGTCCTGATGTTGGTGTCGGTGCTGGTGCCGGCGTCGGTGCTGGTGGCGGCGTTGATGCTGGTGCCGGCGCCACCGGTCCGACCGTAGCTGAGATGGGCACCCGCGCAAAGTGGGCCCTGGACGATGAATGAGGCCACCGGCGGCACAGCGGAGGTCCCGGCAGCGGTGGTCCCAGCAGCGGAGGTCCCAGCAACCTCCGCCGCTGCACTGCCGGCAGTAGCCGTGACGGCCGCAGGCTGATAGTCGTCCGGCCGGGGCCCAAGTTGGCTGGCCAACGCGGGGGGACCCTCCGGGCGGCACGAAACACCCACCAACCGCCGCCGCTTGCCGCGCCCGCTCTGCTCCGACCCACCATCACTGTCCGGGTCGCCCACCGCGGGCGCCATCATAGGGCCCCTTCCGGGCGCCGTCATAAGGCCCCTTCCGGGTGCCATCACAGGGCCCCCTCTGGGCGCCATAGAACCCTCCCCGAGGGGCTCTAGGTGGCTCCCCGGCAGCACGGCCAGGGCGCCGTTGTCTGCGGGCGGCGAGGGGGGGGGGTTGTGTTTTGCGTTCGTGGCGCAGCTGCCGTACGTAGCGCACCGCAGCAGTGGCGTGGAGGGCGGGGGGGCCCCTGGCTACTGCCGGCTGTAGCCGCAACGGAGGTCGGGTGCGTATCAACACCTGGTGCAGTGTTCAGGCAACAACGCATGCTATTGCCGTTTGTTGTAGGCAGGTAGGTGGATGGATGGACTGGGCAAGAGGCGGGGGTGACTCAGCAACCAGTCCCCCGCGGGAGCTTCCGCCCTGCCCCCTCTTCTCCCCCCTAGTTTCTGCCCTCCGTTTCCTATGTCGTGTAACCGGGTTTTCTCGCCCCCACACCCCTCCGGACCATCTGCCCTCTACGCCGCCACGCGCACACCCCGTCACGCCGCCACCCGCTCACCGGTATTCATGTCGTCCAGCGCCGTCCACACCTGCACACACTACCCGGGGACAGAGCGTCAGTGGGGGCTGCTTGACAATGTGGTGCCCCGCACACACACATCCGTGCGAACGCATGTGTATGGACACGTGTGCGCAAACACGTGTGCACAAAAGCGTGTGCACCTGCGCATGTGCTCCTTGATACCGGCTGCACCCTGGTGCTCCGGCCCGGTGCTTCCGCAGCCACCAACTAACTGGCTATTGTGCGTGGACCCGCCTGACTCAGACCCCCAGGAAAACGCATACCGGTAACCACATGACAGCGCCCTTTTCGTGGCGTTTCCATGACGTTGTGGTTACCCCGGGAGGCATCTGTGAGATACGCATTGGCATTACGTGTTGCGCGTGCGGCATGTATTGACGGCCGTCTGATGGCAGCCCGACCGGGCACCCCCCCCCGTGCTGCGCTGTTCTGCGCGCACCGAAATGTACGGGCTGTAGTCGTACTCGCGGCAGCCCCGGCACCAGTCCGAGTCCCGGTGCCAGCCGAACGCCGCCCGGCTGCTGCTGCGGGGCGCCTTGATGATGAACTGCTCGTTGAACAGGTACGGCCCGCCTCCTCCCCCTCCTCCTCCTCTGCCCGCCACTTCCCGGCCCGACGCCTCCGTCACATCAGCCACCTGCGGCTGCGGTGCTTCTGCTTCCGAAACCGCTACAGCCGAATCTGCCGCCGCTGCTGCTGCTGCTGCTAGCGCTGCGTCACTGGGCGTTGGCGGCACCGCCGTAGTTGGTGCGCCGCCGTCGTCGCTGCCGCCATCGTGGCTGCTGGTTTCACCTCTTTGTTGTTGTTGTTGTTGTTGTTGTTGTTGTTGTTGGTGGTGGTAATGGGTGCCGCAGGTGTTTGGGCCGCGGCCGCTGCTGTGGCAGGAGCAGCAACGACAACTGCAAGGGCGGCGGTAATCGCTTCGGGAGGAGTCCGAAGACAACCCGCACGATGGCGCCTGGGGTGGGGGGGAAGGGGGTTTCGGAGCTCTTAGCGCAAGATGCGAGTTGCAGCCAGGGTGCCAGAGACAGCAGCGAGTGGGGCTAAGCACGCGACCGAGGGGGCGAGGGGCGGGTGCCGGAACCTGCACCTCGCTGCGTCGCCCTCGCCCCTTCCCCCGCCCACTTCGCTTCGTTTCCACAAAGCCACACATCTCAACCCATCCGCTTTCCGACACGACGCCGAGGGTGCGGCAATCAATGCCGTCGCGCCGCGTCCCATTCTCGCGCCGCTCTGAGCGGCTAGCTGATGCAAGGTCCTGTACCCCAGGGTCTCTTAAGCAGTCGATCCACGAGGCCCCGTGAGGGACAGCGATCCCCTGTTGCTTATCTTCACGCTCAGCCGCGAAACTCCGCGGACCGCAGTTATGTGTTTGGTATTAACCGCGGGCTGTACTGCATGTTACTTCCGCACCCAACGTACGGCAGAGCCCCACAAGAACGCCCTTGGCCACCCGTACCTGCGTACCCTGGTCCCGTTCGTGGCCCTTCAGGTGGACGGGGGCGCCGCACTGAGGGCAGTGCTCAGCGCAGCAGCAGCAGCAACAACTGGTGCTGTTGTGAGCAGGGAAGCCCAGGGCTGCGCGCACGAGGTCATGCAGCCGTTGCGAGGCCAGGAGGCTTAGCCCGGGAAGCGGCACGGCTGCGGGCTGGCAGCCTGAGGAAGCGGCCGACGACGCGGCTGCGCCTGAGGTTGTCGGCGGAGCCTCCGCAGCGGCGCCGGTCGCGGCGCCGGGGGCATGGTGAGGGCGGAGGACCTCGAAGACGCAACCCCTGTGCGCCATCACAAAAGTTGTGGAGACGGCCTGAGAGCGCAACGCATGGCGCCCGCGAGAACTTGCCTCTTCGTAGCTACATTCTCGCAGGCAGGCGTGTCGCCGTCGTCGTAAGCCCCAGCAGCCTCGAGCACATGTTCGGCCTCCTAGGCAAGAGGCCATCGGTAGGTGCGGCTTACTTGCAGGTACAACTTTTAGTTATGCAAGTTTTGGAACCTACATACTGCAGCGTTTGCAAATCTTGCCCTGCGAAGAACTTTGGAAGGACGACAAAGCCCTCACAAAGCAAAAGCTGGCGTATCTTATAATTGCAATAGCTCTGCATGTTGAGAGGCTTCAGGTTATGCTGGAGACCAAACAGGGCTTTCAGGGCCATGACACACCATCTGCCCTGCCGCTGCGCGCCATTTCTCACAGACTTCGGAGCCGTTGCTGTTTGCGTCTGTCCTTGCCCCTTCACAATATTATAGCTTTACATAACTGTGTCTATGCTTGATGTTTGTCAACAAATGTATGTTTATTTAACACTTGCCTATGCTTGATGTGTGCCAAAGAAATGTACAGCATGAGCACAAACAAATCCAAAATTGCATGGCAACGGAGCTACGATAAACTGCACTGTAGGACTGCTATTCACTAAGCTGATACGCGAGGATATTTCGAGCGCCCGCCATCTTCGCCAACCGCATTGCGGCCCGCGGGGACTCTCACGTGATGCACGTGGTTCCCGTGACCCGATGCCCGGACGCTGCTTCGACCGCAGGCGACCGCATCGTATATTGGTGCTTAAACTCTTGCTATTCATGTTGAGATAGTCCCGTGCGTCCATACGAAAAGGTCTTTACGCTAGGCATAGCGCGCATGGGTGCAACCGTTACCCTCCGTTACAGAACAACACGTGTTGGTTGAGAAAGTGGATTGCAGGTTGTGAAGCCAAGATTCTCCAGGATGCAACGCTTGCAAAGAAAGTGTGATTAAGTCAGTGGAGGGTTTCGCATGTTCCGGCCCTGCTTCCATCCAGGCGCCTGTCAGGGAATTACGGCAGGGCCATAGACGGTGTCATCAAGTCGGCTTGAGGGTTTGACGTGGGGACGACGAGGAGATGACGAAGAGCAAACCAAAAGCAAACCCGCCGGGCACCCTCCACGCCGAGCCTCCCCCAACATTCCCATTGATTCTGAACCGCGATGCACCCCACCGCCAGCGGGGAATGTGCGATGGGAGGGCACGCGTGCGAGAGAGAACAAGAATTGTAGAGACCTGGTCACAGGAGTCCTGAGGACGCATGCGGCTCTTTTCTTGCAGCTTACAGTGACACCACGCCTTCAGTGGGGGCCCTCGCTTCATGATCATGCACACGGCCCTGGGGTCACACAATTTCAGCCCTGATGCAGAATGTCGTCCGGAATAAGGAAGCAGCCGAGATGGTGGATCCAACAGGTTTTAACGTGTTGTGAGGTATGTACGGTGCAGCTCGCCCCTGCATGCCGATTGTACCATCGCCATCTACTGCGCGCCGTCATCAACGATCAACGACCAACAGACGACGCCGTAGCGGGCAACGAAGCAACCAATAGAGGCATCCAACCATTCGGTAGCAGCCGTGTTGCATACCGATGACACCGATAAGCGCGTCGTTGTCCCTCGACACCCCTCCTGCTACGAAATCCCCTCCCCGTACTTGATACCAAACACACATAAGCCCGGGACGGCCGGGGTCATAGGAACGCTGGAAAGAATATACGTTGTTGCTACTAACGTAATAACTGGTAGTATGAACGAGTTAGTTATTTCCTATCGGGGCCCTCCGGGGCGGCACAACCGCAAAACGCCTCCCTTCCCCTGCAGCGCTTGCCGCGCGCGCTAGCCCCCTGCAACCAACAACTGCCCAGCCCAATCGAACGTGTCAAACACACGAAGTCGGCAGCTCTGCGCAAGCGCGCGTCCGAAGTAAGGGTGGGGTCGCCATAGGCCAGGTTCAGATGGCCGCCCCCGAGTTTTTTCCCGAAGTCAAAGCTAGCTCGGCTGGGTCACCGCCGCTCTCACAGGCCGTCCCGCCCAGCGCCCTCCCGTGGGTACAGCCACTCCATCCACCAGCGTCACACACCAGCGCAATCATTACAGCCGACGCGCGCCTCTTGGTCGTACATGTACGGCCAGTGCGCCCGCTCCGGCGCGACGGCTGGCGGGATCCGATCGGCGGTGTTGCTGGGGGCCGCGTGCCCCTTACTTGGGGGCCACGTGCTGCTGGGTGATGCTGCGGGAGGCGGGGCAGGGCGGGCAGGGCGGGACAGATAGCCGTCAGCAACGAAGAGGGGAGTATCGGCAGGTGCCGCCGGTCCACAAGTTGAGGGCCCCATCACCGAAAATGCAAGGGGTCGCACGTCGCCTGTAGGCCAGGATGGGAAGTTGCCGAGGCCGAGGAAGACCTCGCCGCCCCCACCCGCCCTGCTGCGCCAATCAACTTCCCCCCCCTGCTCCACCCTAGTCCAATAGCATGCGCGCGCATCCCGGTGTCCGCATGCTATGCGCCCACTACATTTCCCCAGTCGAGTTACCGGTCCTTTTATTGTAACACCCCCCCCCCCCGCTCACCAGTGCACATTGCCGGCGTTCAGAAGCACGTCGCGGCTGTACACGCCCACCACCTTGCGGCCCGGGTAGGCCCGGGACAAGATGTCCAGAGCCTGCTCATCAGACTTGCTCTGCGAGGGGGAACGACAGCGGTACGGCACGTCAGGGGGCACGGCACTTCGGGCCGCGGCGCGGCAGGAGGGCCGGCGCACCTCCCCCGTCCCAACCGCTCACGTTCGAATGCCGGCATCAGCTGATGGCCGGTAAGGGTGCCGCACGCATCGTCGCCCCGCCGTGGGGCTCGACAGCCACCCCATGTGTCGTACCTGTCCCACCTTAGTAGTGTTGGGGTTGTGTGTGTGAGTGCTACGTGGTAGGGAGCTACGGCAGCGGGTGGTGCCCCCCCGTGAGCCCGCGTGTGCTGATACTGCTGATACTGCTGATACTGCTGATACTGCTGATACTGCTGATACTGCTGATACTGCTGATACTGCTGATACTGCTGATACTGCTGATACTGCTGATAGTGATGATACTGATTCTACTTAGTGCACCAACGTGCACGGATTGCACGCACCGGTCCGTTCCATTGGACAGTGCGGCCTCGCCCTACGCGCTCATATGCCCCACGTTACAACCAGAGCGGGCCCAAGTCGCTGTCGCGCTGTCGCGCTGCTGACACTGAAACAACGACCTGCGCACCCACCCCCCTTGCGCCAGGTGCCTGCCTGCCTCACCAGGAGCGCATCTGCTTGCTTGCCGTCGCTGCGGAAACGCACACGCCCTCCCTGGACCAGCCCATCCTGGACGCGCGCCTGTGTTACATCGTCTCCCCCTCCTCCTCCTCCCCGCGCCCTAACCCCTGCACCCACCTGAAGCCCGCCGAACTGCGGGCATACGATGCCGCCGTTGGCGATGTAGTGGTTGATGTAGGAGGCGGCCAGGCGCTCTCCGGGAATGCGGGGCACGTAACCCAGCTTGATGTGGTCGGGGTGCACCTGGGTGGACTCCTTGAAGGTGCGGAACATGGCGGGGCTCGGGGCGGGCAGCTTGATGACCTGGGGGGGGGGTAGGGTTTTGGGGATAGGGTTTTGGGGGAAGGGTCAGGAAGGATGGCGGGGGGGGCCTGATTGGTCGAAGGGAGGGGTGGGGAAGGGACTCGAGGGTCGGCCGCCGCCGCCGCCGCCGCGCGGTTTCCAAACTGATAAACGGCCGGACGGCATCGGTTTCGTCGTGTTTTGGCACTTCCCCGCAACAGCAGGCGACTCGAGGCATCCCACGACGCGACCCGGACCAGGAAACCGTCCGTTGACAGTTCTCCCCTTCCCTCCCTCACCCCTCCGCACCCCTCCCCTCTTGCGCCAGAGCCCTGTCCTCCATCTCCAATGTCGGCTCTTCTTCGTCCCCCGCCGCCGCCTAGTTTCGTCAGCTAGTTTCTGCCCTACGCTTCCATGTAATCGGGTCTTCTTGTCCCCCCCCCGTCTTTTTGCACCCCCCCACCCTCGCGCTGCCGCCTCGCACCTTGATCCTGCGGCCAAGTGCGTCCTCCGTGTTCTCCAGGATCTCCAGGTTGCGCGCCGACACCTCGTGCTGCGGGTCGTTGGGGTCATCGCACCACGACAGCAGGATGGTGCCCGGCTCCGTGAAGGTGGCCATGTTGTCGACGTGGCCGTTGACCACCTGATGTACGACACGGGCGGAACGCAGGGGTGCGAGGCCCGGGAGGGCGGGGGTGGGTTGGGGTGGTGTGAGAGGCAGGAGGCGGGCGGCTCGCAAATCCGAAGGTACGACACATACACGGGCTGATGGATTGAAGGGCTGGTGTGCGCCCCACCGGGCCGTCCGTGCCATGCAATACCCTGCCGTGCTTTGCTCCTCCCCAGCGAGCCCTCCCTGCAGCTGGGGCGTAGCTCACCTGGTCGTCGCCCATCATGCCCTTCCACAGCCAGATGATCTTCTCCAGCCCCAGGTACTCCTTCAGCATCTTCTCGATGCCCTCCTTGCCCAGCTCAGGATTACGAGAGGGATGCAGCAGGCACTCCTCGGTCACGACCATGGTACTGCAGGACGGGGGGGGGTTACGATAAACGAACCGGTAACGCGATTGGGGAAATGTAGTGGGTGCAGGACGGATGGGGGGGGAAGAGGGGGGCGGGAGAGGGGGCGCTCCTGTGAATACCCGGCGGTAGTAACTGTCGCAGTGGACGCGGTTTTGCCGCCACACCGGCGGACAGGTGGCGTATAAAACACAGTCGTCGGAGGAGGCACCATACGTCACAGATGTATCGTCCCTGCCGGGTAGTAGCAACTGTTACAGTGGGCCCCAGACAAGAAGCTAGAGCCATCGGGCGCATCGCCTGACATTGCCGGGACTTTGGTGACGACAATCAAGTGGCACACTTCTTATCGTAAAGCGCGACATTCAATGCACCGTTACTCCTCCTCCTCCTCCTTTGGGGTACAACTCGGTCGCGCTGCCGTACCGTTGCTGACTCACCCCTGGCCGTCAGCGTGGATGGATCCTCCCTCCAGGTGCATGGGGCACTCGAAGGCCTTGATGCCAGCCCAGTCCAGGACGCCGCGCCCGGCGGCGTGGTCCTTCTTCCAGTCGGGCATCATCTGTTGTCACGAGCAGCAGCAGCACCGACAACAGCAGGGTCGTTGGGGAAGTAAGGGCGGCAGCAGGTGGGCGGTGATGGGCGCGGCTCGAGGTGAGGTTTGGGGTGGGGTTCGGGGTGAGGTTCGGGCGATGTGTGGGTGGCGATCAGGAGCAGACAGTTGTCCAGGGGGTCCCCCGACGATGTCGTCAGCTGCTGCCGACCTTGATGAAGCAACTCCGTTCCGTTCCCTTTGCCTTCAGACCCGTGGCGCCACACTTCGGCGTCACCCAACCAATCATCCGGCCCTGCGCCCAACCTCCGCATCCTCCCACGTGTCCATCCATCCACTCGTCTGTATCGATCCCTAACTAACCGACCCACTGACCCACCGACCCACTCACCGCGGGCAGGCCCATCTTCTTCTTGCCAGGCGCACCGTAGCAGTCGTAGTCCCAGTGCACGCCAGCCACCTCCCGCTTGCCGGTCTTGGCATCGTCGCGAACGATGCACTTCAGAGGAGGGGGCGAGGAGGAGGGGGCGAGGAGAGAGGGAGGAGGAGGGAGGGAGGAGGAGGGAGCGAGGGGGGGGGGAACCGGGGATGAGGTAGGAATAGGAGGGTGGCGAGAAGACCCGCTTACATGGCACAGGAAACGGAGGGGGTGGCGAGGCCCGCTTACATGACACAGGAAACAGAGCGCAGAAACCAATTGGTGCATAGTTTTCGGAAGGGAGGGGAGAGGACGACGAGTTAGGAGGGAAATGGGTGCCGACTCAGGGTCAATGGTTCGGGAATTACCATGAGCAACGCACCTGCCAACGCCGCCCGCGCTCGGGTAGGTGGACTATTAGTGCCAACATATGCCCATTTAAGAGTGCAGATGAAGCTCACATCGATTACGTTGTTCGTTTCGTCACAACGCCACCGATGTGAGCCCCTTTTTTAGGGTTAGTTCGAACAGCAGGACCAGGGTTCATCCCTGCAAGTCTACACGCGCGCTTCCAGGACGACCTCGAGCTCTCCGGCCTAACCGTCGGCCTGGCACATGCTTCGGCAGAATCTGCTTCATGCGTCGTTGCCTGGCGAGAGACGAAGACGCAGTGCGTGGCACAACAACTGGGCGTCTCGTCGAAGACCGAGACGTATCGTACAGTCCTAGAAGCTTCCGAGTTCTTCCTGAATGACTTACGGTGGGGCCCCAGTCGCGCAGCCAACCATCCTCCAACGGCATCTCAACCACCGTCACGCCTGACACGCCGCGGAAGTAGTTTCGCGCCACCTCGATGCTCTGTAGGCGGACGTAGGGCGGTGAGGAAACGAGGGCGGGAGGGACGGACCAAGGCGGGAGACTGAAGCACAGGCGCGGAGGGGAGCTGAGAGGCGATAACACGGAGAAGGTCGGGGCATCGAGGCCCGTCCCCATCAGTTTCTGCTAGCTTGTTGCAGTAGTTGTCCCAAAAAGCTAACATGCGCATGCTGGCGCGACAGGGCACTTCGGGTGGGGACCAGAAGAGCAGGGTTGCTGGCTGTAATACGCGAGTTAACACAAACGAAGCGGTGACAGAACATGGAGGCGCATGGCAACAGTGTTCCGAGTCGTCTCACCGAGGGGTCGGCGAACATCCACACCGGCTCGAACTGCGAGATAGCCTTGGCAATGGCGGCATACTGCTGCTGCGCGGGCTTGGCGCCATCGCGCCACAGATATGGGCTGTAGGGCCAACCCATCCAGCAGCCCACGTGCGGCTCAAACTCGCCTAGCAACCGAAAGCATCGGAAACACGAGGGCGAGACGCACGTGCGTCGGTAGGACAGTTTCTGGTGTCATGGTTTGTCTAGCTACAAAGATGACAACTCCGCCAACAGCGCGTGTGCAAGATGTTGGTTCAAAAAGGTGACATCCTAATACAAGCATTGGGTTCACGAACTCGCGATGGATGCCTCTACGACCGCCCTTTAACGGCCGACAGAATTATGTGGCAAAAACACTTACCGGGCATGGTGTATCCCAGCTGTTTGGGAGTTGGCTCGGCTGCCGCAGCGCTGAAGCCCGCCGACAGAGAGGCGCCATTTGCCCCCGCAAGGACGCCTAGGCCTGAGAGACGAGTATATACAGATATCAAGATACCATTATGTCTATCAGCTTACTCTAACATGCCGGCTACGCACGTTAGCTAGTAGCCATGAACGGCCATGCGCCCCGTGCTAGTCCGTTACAAGTAAAGCGCACCGCCATCACTCACCAGCCAGCGCCTTGCCAGCAAAGTGGCCGGCAAGCCCGACAGCTTTCGCGGAGGCGAGCATGGCTAGGAGTCTACGATACGACACGGTGCAGCGGCGAATACCGGTACGTAAAGAAAGCCAAAACCAGGCGAACACCGTGTATGAGAGCGAAACTCACTTTAAGGGGCTGCCTGTTTGCAGGAATTTGGTAGTTACTGTTAATCGAACTTGCGGAGGGGACACTCTCCCTGTACTGCGTTCGATTCTGTTAAGAGGTCCTGCAAACGGGACGCCTTCCGATCCAATACTACCCTGATCCCGAACCAACCTGACTGGTTTGAAAGTCGTGAATACGCCTGAATTGCCCGGACGTCCGACGCAGCCGGGTCCAGAGGCGCTCTTTGCTCAACCTCCAGTCTTCACAGTCACTACCAAAGGGACCCGCTTCGCAACAGCAGACCCTCAAGGCCGACGAATCGTGAGCTTCTCCAACACCTTCGCTTAGATTGGCCTCGTGTTCGTCGTGGCGCTGACGAATACTCAAAACCAAACCCTAGCTGTGACCAGTGTTGTGCCTACGTACCCTTAACGTTGGTGCAACGCCCCTGACAGGCAGTGACGGAACATTGAAGTTGTAAAGGGTGCACCATATCCTTGAGACACTTAGGAATCGTCCGCACAGCCCTCGACGGGCAACGTTAGTTCGTATCTGGCGAGCGCTATCGAGCCGGTTAAATGGCCGGTAAGACCACCTTGCCACACCACACGCTTCGGAATATAGGATGAACAATAGTGGGCCCCTGGTGCGCGCGTAACCTCAAAGCCGCTGAGGAGCAGCTGAAGCCCTTGCCGCTCGTCCATTTTCCTCACATTAAATCCCTCCTTGAGCGCCATTTTTGAAGTCATTGCCGGCCGTGCGCTGCAGTTTATTGTACGGAGGACAACTTTGAGATCACGCCGGGGGTGTTCACACACTCGCTCACGAAGGAGCAAGTTGAAGCGGAGTATGGCTGCTGCCAGAAATTCGTTTGCGGCATCCTATGCCCGGCGCCCTTCAACAGCGACGGCGTGGCAGTGCAATATGGCGTGCCTGTGGCGGTGGTCTCGCTAACGGTGTGTCGGGAGTAGCCTCGATCTGCAGCAGCGAGCAGTAGCGGCAGCAGTTGTAGCAGAGCTGTATGTATGTCTAGAGCGCGGGAGGTGATGGCGATAAACCGGTTAATACGACATAGTAGACCAAGGGGGGGGGCCGAGCGCGTCGAACGGTTGGTTGGGCGGCCGTCTGACCCCCACTCACCTCTGCGGCGGCGGCTGATCGGGTTTTCCTCTTCAGTGCCGACCCACGGGTTTTCCTGCCATGCCTCTGCGGCGAGCGGAGCGTCCCTCTCCGTGCAGGCCAAGCAACTCCGTGTCGGCCGACACGCACACCATTAGTCACCATTCATGCGCGAGCCTGCTGTACGCACCGGCCGACACGCACACTTCATTCATGCGCGAGCCTGCTGTACGCACCGGCCGACACGCACACTTCATTCATGCGCGAGCCTGCTGTACGTGCCTGGCTGGGCGGGGTAGCGGGTAGGTATGCAGACAGATACACACCAGCCACATCGAGAATATCGTTCGGGATGGGGCGGTGCGCAGCACATCGTACTCGTCGTTTGTACACGCAACGGCAGCGAGCCATGCATGCGGCGTTTCCCGTTGAACGAATACACGCAAGCTGCCACGGCATGGCGCGTGATGCGGGGGGTTCGAGGGAAACCCGTGGATGTCCGAAAAAATCGTTTAAAACAGAAGTTTTGAGATGCATGCGGGAGAATGCGCGTGATGCGGGGGGGGGGCCGCGCGTGCTCGCCCCCAACCACCTGCCAGCCAGGTGATGACCCGGCACGTGACCTTCAGGAGCACAAGCGGTTTGCTGGGGGCGGAGAACGCGACCAGTGTGCATTTGTTTTATTCTGCGCTCATTTGCTGGGCATGCAGTCCCGTGTCCACGGATACATCAACCGTACATTTCCGCCGCCCTGTACCCGCCGTACACCCGTACATGCACGTCTTGTCTGTGCGACGCACATACATACTTGCGCCTCGGCAGCACCAGCCTGCGTGCGTGGCTGGCCTGGGCGGCGGGAGCCAGCAGAAGGCAGGGAGCAAAAGGCAGATGTCGGCCGCATGCGCATGTCCCTTGCTTGCCCCCAATTACCCGGCACCGCACAACCTGCCTACCCTCCTACCTAATCAACCAACCATTGCCCAACTGGCCAACTGTGGTTTCTCCTCCTTGGCCCCCTCGCTCCCTATCCCCCTCCCTGCAGTGGTTCATCATGGCGCTCATCATCGCGCGCTTCACCATCAAAGGCGACGCGCGAAACTTCTTCGTGTGCAATCGGTACGCTTGACGGAACCAGTAATGGTGGTATGTGCGTACTCGCGTGTAGGTGATAGCTGCCACGAACTCAGCGAGCTCAGCTCAGCCCGCACTGAAATGAAGCACGGTAGGGGCGCTGATTAAGGCTGCGATTGAAGACGGAACGAGCTGAGAGCCGAAACCGCGAGTGCTCCGGCTGGGAGCCGCATGCGCGCGGGGAAATGCCGCGCCAAGGAGGGGCAGGTCACGGGTTCATTCCTTTACGCGAACTAGCTACTAGATAGATAGGCAATCGCGCCCCGCCTGGACAGCGTAAGTGGCGCGTCGTCATCCCCGTCGGCGGTCGATGGCTACGATCCGTCGTGTCCCCGTGGTCCGCCATTATTCATTCTGTTCCACATTCCGATTCCATCCAGCTGCAGCGGCGATGTATTCTGGCTCTCGCGATGATGAGTCACGATCAGATAGGGGCGTACGTCGTCGGAAAGCGCGGCTTCAAAACCCTAACCTGGTGTCCGTAGCGGACGAGCAGTCCCACGAGGCAGAAGGTCTATTTGAGAAAAATGGCACAAACCAAGAAGTTTCGACGCGTTGGCGCATGTCGAGTGAGCGGCGGGTAAATAGTAAGCAATCAGTACATCAGCTTAGGGCGCAGGAGTTCGATAGGTATAATTCAGTTTATCGCTGCAGGGTCTGCGGGTCTGGTTGGGCAGATGTGCCATTAGAAGCATACCGGCACAATGTGTTCCGGAGCCACAGTAGGACGCGACGTCTCGTACAGCCCGCGCTGACGGCCTCGTCGTTCAGGCACGCAACGTAGGCTCGGTCGGCAATTGTATTCCAGCCTGTTAGGAAGCTTCTTTCCCTTTTTGCGTTGCCTGAAGTCGTTTGTCACAATCCCACCCAAATCAGACGCTGAATGCAGCGGATGAAATTCTCTGCACCGCCGTGTGTCTGATGTGGCTTTACGTCGCTGCGAGGACGCTCTCCGTCTGTCTGCGCTGCGCACAGTTGGTTGGCGCCTGTTGGAGGCCCCGCTCTTGCACGTCCGGAGGTACACAATATTCACGATAGGCTAAATTATTGCTTGGATCGTTCCTTCCACCGCCCCACAGGACCCTGCCGCTTTACGTCGTTACATGCGCGCTGCTGGCTCAGGGGCTGGACTCTAATGCCACGCTAGGTCAGTTCAATTGGGCCCCCCGGCCCCCCTTGGCAGCACATGCATAATATCCGCGCGTTCGTGTGCAGCCAGGGCGCGGAACAGGACGGCTGGGGTTCGCTGCTGCTGGACTGAGGGGGTTGATGAAGCAGCTCGGTCCGCGCCGTACCTGCTGTACGGCGGCTCAGGTTCCATAGCGTCATGCTGCCAAGCTACGCTGCGCGATGCTCCGTGGCTTGTCACACTGGACGTATGTTTGCGTGGTCCTCGAGCGACGCCGGTGTGTGGGCTACTGGGTACACGTGGTTCGGTGTGAGTCGTGCGACCCGGTGCGCGAGCTGGTAAGCCGGAACTTGCGCAACGGCGGAAGCGGCGGCGGCGGCAGCGGCGGCGGCAGCAGCGGCGACAGCAGCGGCAGCAGCGGCGGCAGCGGCGGCGGCAGCAGCGGCGGCAGCAGCGGCAGCAGCGGCGGCAGCGGCGGCGGCAGCAGCGGCGGCAGCGGTAGCGGCAGCAGCGGCGGCAGCGGTAGCGGCGGCAGCGGCGGCAGCAGCGGCGGCAGCGGCAGCTGCGGCGGCAGCAGCGGCGGCAGCAGCGGCGGCAGCAGCGGCGGCAGCAGCGGCGGCAGCAGCGGCGGCAGCGGCTGCGGCAGCAGCGGCGGCAGCAGCGGCGGCAGCGGCGGCAGCGGCGGCAGCAGCGGCGGCAGCAGCGGCGGCAGCAGCGGCGGCAGCAGCGGCGGCAGCGGTAGCGGCAGCGGCGGCGGCAGCAGCGGCGGCAGCAGCGGCGGCAGCAGCGGCGGCAGCAACAACGGCGGCAGCAACAACGGCGGCAGCGGCGGCGGCAGCAGCGGCGGTAGCAGCGGCGGCAGCGGCGGAGCAGCGGCGGTAGTGGCAGCAGCGGCAGCAGCAGCCGGGGCCAGTAGCAGCAGCAGTCTTGCGCGGACTGCATGGGCGATGCAGCATGAGGCCGCAGTCGTGAAAGGGACCACGAGGGCGGTGCGGGTTCGTCCAGTTAGACCGCTAGCCGCATGCGTCGAATGCAGGTGGACGAGGAGGGCAGCTAGCGCGCGCGCAGCCTCGCGACCTCTCATCAGCTGCCCGCCCAGGTTCACGGGTGGCAGTCGAGCAGGATCCGCAGCGCCTCAGGCCAGCTGCCTGAAAGGCTCCACCGCAGTGCCCGACTCGCCGAACCGCCCCACTCACCCGCCGCCGAACCGTCCCACTCACCCGCCGCCGAACCGTCCCACTCACCCGCCGCCGAACCGTCCCGCTCACCCGCTGTGCCCCCCAACACACGCACACAGGCAACGTCACGAACGCCTACCGCTACGGCTTCTGGGGTGAGCGCTGAGCAGCCAGGGTCGGGGTGGGCATGGTCGGGCTGGGCTGGGCTGGGCTGGGCTTGCGGGCAGCTGTCGGTAGCGAGGACTGAGGTGGGCTGGGCTGGTACGGGTAGGGGTCGGTAGCGAGGACTGGTCTGGGCTGGGTTGGGCTTGCCGTCGTTCCCGGCTGCATCCTCGCCTATCCGCCTAGAGCCCCCAGTACGGCCCCACTCGTGCGTAGCTGCACGTGCGAGAGGGAGCAGCGTGCGGCGGAGAGGCGGCGGCGGCGGGTGACGCCGTAACGCCTGCGTGGCGGCGGCGGGTGACGCCGTAACGCCTGCGTGGCGGCGGCGGGCGGCCGCAGCTGCCGGCACAGGCGGCGCTTGCCTTTGAAGTTGCTTGCCAGGCTGTTGTTTCGGGGGCGTGGGGGGCCCGGGTGTACAGCATGTGCTGCTGGGTGTCGAGAGGCAGGGCGCGGGCGTCGACATACACACGCACACGCATACATCGGTGCCTGTCTGCGGCCGCTAGCGCCTCGCGATGGCGGCGACGGAAGGATGGCTGTTTGGGTGGATGGCTGGCTGGGTGGATGGCTGGGTGGGTGGATGGCTGGGTGGGTGGGTAGGTACAGGCACCCAGACATCGGGCTGGCGGGCTTATGGGAGTCCTGATGCGGGCCCCACACCTGCCGCCGCTGCCTCCTGCTGCCGCCTGCTGGTCCCATGGGTCGCTCCCGCCGCCCACCACCGCCGCCGCTGCCCGTTGACGCGTCGTCGCCGCAGATGGAGCCATGCTGCCACTGGGCCTCGGCGTTTCGCTGATCATCGTGAGTGAGCTGATGGGAGGGGCCTTATGGGAGGGGTCATGCGAGCGCGGAGAATGAAGTGAGAGGGGTCGAGCGGGCACAGACAATAAAGTGGGGGGGGGGGTTAGAGGGTACAGAGAATGGAGTGGGGGGGGCCAGGTTGCGCGGCTCGCGGACCGGGCTGAGGCCATCGGCGGCTCGTCAGTGGCCTGATGTCGGTAGGGTAGGCAGGGTTTGCGAACCTAGCCTATCCACTTGCTCACTCATCCGCCAAGCGCTGAACCCAAATCAGGGAGTTGGAAGGGGGCATTCCTGGCTGGCGGGCCGGCAGGGTGGAATGCGCGATGGTGTATCGCCAGCGGATAAGGTTCAAACGATTCAACGATGACGTATTGTCAGCAGCGGATACGGTTTAGCGATGGTGTACTGCCAGCAGCGGATACGGTTTAACGATGGTGCATCGCCAGCGGATATGGTGGCGCTGGGTGGCTCGTTGGAAGCTGCCGAGGCCACTGCAGCCCATATCGTGCGGCCACCGGCGGGATGTTGCTCTTACAGCCGTTGGGACGTGCGATCTCGCGCTTGTCGGTTGACTCCCGGTGGGGTGCGCGGGTGAAGTCCTGGGCGGGCAGGCGGGTGCCAGCACCCCCCCACGATCGGCGACGTGGCCAACGGACTCCCTCGGCAACGTGGCCAACGGACTCCCTCGGCAACGTGGCCAACGGACTCCCTCGGCGACGTGGCCAACGGACTCCCTCGGCGACGTGGCCAACGGACTCCCTCGGCAACGTGGCCAACGGACTCCCTCGGCGACGTGGCCAACGGACTCCCTCGGCGACGTGGCCAACGGACTCCCTCGGCGACGTGGCCAACGGACTCCCTCGGCGACGTGGCCAACGGACTCCCTCGGCGACGTGGCCAACGGACTCCCTCGGCGACGTGGCCAACGGACTCCCTCGGCGACGTGGCCAACGGACTCCCTCGGCGACGTGGCCAACGGACTCCCTCGGCAACGGCCGCCCTGGGGCCCCCCCCTCCCCCCCCTCGACCCCCCCCAGAACGGCTTTCTGCTGGCCGCGCCCATCAACCGAATGGGGCTGCTCACACTGCCGGAGCTGTACGGCAGGAAGTACGGGGGCCTAACGGAGGTATGCGGGGGTGTACGGCAGGAAGTACGGGGGCCTCACGGAGGTATGCGGGGGTGTACGGCAGGAAGTACGGGGGCCTCACGGAGGTATGTGTGGCGGGGATGTTTTAGACGTACGCTGTGTGCCCCTCGCGTGTATCGCGTGTATCGCCACCAAGAGGCTCCACACGGAGGAAGATGATCGGTCCGGGCGGCACTGTTCCCCACGCCGCGTTCCACATTTTATCTCATATCCGTAAATCAAATTGCAAACGTTTTACAATAGAAAAGTTACCCCAAAGTCACAGAGGTCCGGTGCAGAGGCTTCTGTGACGGAGCCGAGTTTCAGCTTGTGTACTCCTTGACTGTTGATTCCGCCGCTGCTGCCCCACCTTCCTCTCCGCCCTCCGCCCTACCTTCCCCCCTGCCCTCTGCCCCCTGCTGTGCGCTCCTCTTCACCCCCCCCCAGGTGATCGTCTCCTGCATCGAGATCGTGTCATTCACGTTCCTACTGGCAGGTGGGCTCACGCCGGGGCTCGGAGGGCGTTTGGGAGGGGCGGTTTTGGGGATGTGTTTTAAATATGCTGAGCTGAGCCGCGAAGGAGGCTTAGCGCGAGGAGACCAAGGAATCCGGGGGATGTGTGTGTATGTGTGTATGTGTGGTTACATCCTCTCACATCCCCTCACATCCCCTCATCACCTCTCCGCACGCACCATCCAGGCAACCTTGTGGGTATCTCGCTGGTGCTGCAGTTCTGTTTCGGCCTGCCCAAGGGCGCCTGCATCGTCATCAGCGGCACCGTGCTGGCGCTGTACTCGGCCAGCGGCGGCCTCTTCTCAGTCGCCCTCACGGACGTCCCGCAGGTCCGTAGGGGGGCGATGTGTATGAGCGCTCCACGTGCTGCCGCCTGATCGCAGCGGATCCATAGGATCCAGACGGATCCAGACGGATCCAGGCGGATCCAGACGGATCCAGACGGATCCAACAGGCGGCAGCTGGCGGCACTCGCATCCTCCTCAGTCGCCGGATGCCCCTGGACCTCAGCGTGCATGCCTACAGCCTCCTAGATAGCCTCCTCGTTTTGGACGTGAAATGGAACCGGTCGCGCCTGCCTCCCTGCCGCCATGCCGTACGTTCGGGTTGTGGCTGCAGCCCCATCGCCTCCGCTCGCTCCTCCGGCCCCCCAATCGTCGTGCTCCTACGCGAGCTGCTGCTGTCGTACGACCGATCCTGCGCCTCATTCTTGACTTGCTGGTCCGCCCCTCGCTCGCCGGGGCCTGCGCACAACCAACAACCAACAATCAACAACCAACAACCCTGCATACCTGCAACAACCGATAACCACTTGCCTGCGCATGCATATTCGCTGTGGGTGCGCGTGCGGGTGTGCAGGTGATAGGCGGCTTCACTGCCTTCCTCGCCACCACCATCTACATGTTCACACACGAGTCCGAGCCACATGCGGCGCCCCCCAGTTTGGGCTTTGCCTTGGACCTTGGGAACAACGTGACGGTGGGTGCGTGATGAGCTGGCCGACCCGGCCGACTCAATCGACCCAGTGGCGGACTGACTGATGGCTTGCGGTGATGCGCCTCGTGACACATGGAGCCCTAGCGTGCGCGCAACTGCACTCCAGCCTCCCCCCACCTGCCCTCCACCGAAGGCCGCCGAAGGTCGACCTACGGCCTCCGAGTTTAGGTTTCCTCAACCAGGTTCTCCAGCATGCATCTCCAAACGTCTGTCCTCATACATCGGTTTTCCTTTCGTACACGGGTTTTCATTGCACCCCCCCACCACCACCACCTGAACCCCTCCGGGCTGCTGGAGTGCCGCGTGCTGGTGCGCGCGTTCCGCAACGTGTACTGATTGGCTGTGTGTATGTGCCCCCCCTCCGCCCCCGGCCCCCAGGCCCGCACCCCAGGCTACGTGGGCCCTGTGGACTGCACCGACCCCGCCACCGGCCTCTCCACATGCGACAACTTCGCGTACCCTATCGGCGACAAGCTGGTGCGTCCTGCTGACGATTATTGTGGAGCAGTAGTGGCTGCGAGTGGCTGTGAAGCAGTAGTGGCTGCGAGTGGCTGGTCCCCGGTCTAATGTGTAGAGGCAGGGTGCTCCACTACCTGTTGCCTTGTTGGCTCAGCTCTTGCCATAGCTTGCGTTTCGTTCGGGAGCGTGGCTACATGGCTTCAAAACAGTGTGTGTGCGGTATTTTCGTGTGAGTGTATGTGTGTGAGCGCGATTGTGTTGAGCGACCCGCGAACCCACCCGCCCGCGAACGAACCCGCCCGCCTCCATGCCCCTGCCTCTGCAGGTGTACGACAACTCCATGTCCGACCCCGACGCCTACGCGCCCTTCCCCAACGCCATTTTGCTCAACTGGGCGACCATCTTCGTGCTGGGGCTGGGTAACCTGTGTGCACTGGACTATCAGGTGTGTGGGTGGGGTGGATATATATGGGGGGAGGCCCCAGGTGGGGGGTGGCATGAAAAACAGGTTACACGACATGGGTATAAAAACAGGTGGGGAGGGGGGGGGGGAAATCGCACGGACGGAGGCAAGGCAGAGAGGACGGACCTATGCTCGACGTGAGGTCACTGGCCTTCGGTCACTGGCCGCCAGGGCTGGTGCCGCCTTGCTCCATGTTCGTTAACCCATCGGCTTGCCGTGTGGGCTCGCCGTGTCGTACGTGCCGTTCCTCCTGCTACGTAGTAACCCTTAACTCAGAGAGATCGCAGCTACCCGCTCGCGGCTGTCGTACGTAACTCACATCCACTCGTTGTGGCCGGTAGGTGCCACGCGGCAGATATCGCCAAATAAACTTGCTCGTCCATCCGCCCTGTCGTACGCAGTCTCGCTGCATGGCCGCCAAGAGCCCCAAGGTGGCGCGCATCGCCAACTTCGTGGCGGGGACGGTGCTGGTGGGGCTCGGGGTGCCGTTTGGGCTGCTGGCTGGGCTGGCGCGGAAGCGGCTTGGGCCGGACTCGCAGGTGCGTGTGGAGAGGGGGGGGGGTTAAAAAACCGTTTACACGACCGGACAGTATAGTTGGCGCATGGTCGTCGGACACCCGGGGGTGTATAAAAACCGTTTTACGCAACGGGACAGGATAGTTGGCGAATGGTCGTCGGACACCAGTTTTGTGGGCACACCCGGAGTGGAGCAGCAGGGAGCGAGGTCAGGGAGCAAGGGTGGGGGAGCAAGGGTGAGGGAGAGGGATGAAGGGGGGAGAGGGTTGAGTGGATGGGTGCAGGAGGGGGTGAGGGAAGAGGTGCGGGGGTGAGTGCGTGGGTGCCGTGCAATCATGTCCGCCCGCCCGTCGCTGCCGCCGCCTCCTGTGTACGGCAAGGGAGGTCGTCGTACAGCAATGTCCGCGGCCGTTGTGGGTCCGCGCTGTGATGCGAGTGGCGGCAAAGGGGGCGGCGGGGGACAAGGAGGGTATATGTAGGCAGCAGGAGGGGCAAGCGGACGGCAAAGGGGGCGGACAAACTTGAAAACCTACCCTGCCCGGCCAATGCGTGGAGCCAGGAGGGATCGAAGGGAGGGAGGGGCGAAAGCTTGCTCTCACCCGCATCATAACCGGCCCCGCTCCTGCCCCCCCAATAACGACCCAGGCCCCGAGTAACCCTTTCCGGCGCCCCCCACCCCGTACGCACCCAATACATTTCCCCAGTCGCGTTACCGGTTCTTTTATGTACCCCCCCCCCGGGTCTGTCCTAAACGGTTTTTATTTCGTACACGGGTGTTCCTTTTACCCCCGTGCGTCCGGGTTACTTTTTATACCCGGCGCCCCTCCCCCGACCTCGCCACCCCCCCGCCGCAGTATGCCGAGTTCAACACCGACACGTGCAGCGCTCCTCTCGGACTGCCCAGCTGCGCCGAGTGGTTGTCTGACGACAAATTCGCGCTGTTCAAACTACTGTGGGAGTACGTGAGTGGGGGCGGGAGGGGAGGGGGGAGGAGGAGCGGGGGTAATGGGCGGAGGGGAAGGAGGGGGAGGATGGCTGGTTTGCGTGGCTCGGAGCGGTTACCTGGATCGGTCCCCTGCTTCCCGCCCTGCTGCATGTGCTGCCGCTGCGACGCAGGCCCCCAAGGCTCTGGGCGCATGGACCCTGGTGGCCATCGTGACGGCGTCGATGGTGGGTCGGGGGCGGAAGGGGAAGGGGGGGTGAGGGAAGCTACGAAACCCGGAGGGGTTGCGAGCGAGGAAAACCCGTGTACGAAGGAAAACCGTTTAGGATTGGACGTTTCGGGATGCATGCTGGAGACCCGGAGGGGAGGGCCCGGGTGGGGGGAGAACAACAAGGCGGAGCTCGCTATGCGGCGGTGGCGGCGGATAGAGGACGGCATTAGGGACTAGTGCAGGGGGGGAAGAGAATCGCGGGGGGGGGGAGGAGAAGCGAAGCGCGGGGGGGGGGGAGGAGAAGCGAAGCGCGGGGGGGGGAGGAGAAGCGAAGCGCGGGGGGGGGAGGAGAAGCGAAGCGCGGGGGGGGGGAAGAGAATCCTCGAATCCACGGCAGACAAACCGAAGCGTGATGGGGCGCGGGGGGGGGGGTTACAATACTAGAACCGGTAACGCGACTGGGGGAATGTAGCGTGTGCATAGCCTTCGGACACCGGGACGCGCGCGCGCGCATGCGACACATACACACGGACGCGGCACGGACACGGACACGGGCGCGGAGGGGGGGTGCTCCGCCGCCGCCTTACAACGACCCTACCGGTATCGTGATGTCGTTCTGGTTGAGTGTGGGCTCGGGGCAGCTTCCGGGGTGTGTGTGCTGCCCGCCGTTTCTCGGTTTACCCTGAGCGTAGCATCGGTACGTGCTGTTCCCCGCTGTTCCCCCACATGCACATACACGTGCTGATCTGCCGCATCGCCATCACTACGCCCGCCTCCTTGGTACTTGCATGGAGAGACCTTTCCAGGCATGCCCCTCCGTCCCCCACCCCCGGTTCTTCTCGCCACTCCCCGCGTGTCGTATAACCGGGTATTCTCTCCCCACGCGGCCTCAACCCCGCACCCCGCCCCGGTTCTTTTGTGCAGCTCCCCGCACCCCGCCTCTGTTCTTTTCTGTAACGCCCCGCACCCCTCCGATCGTTGCGATGCAGTCCACCGCCGACGGCGCCATCCTCGCCACCTCCACCGTGATGGCGCACAACATCTGGCGCAAGGTAGGACGGGCGCGACGCACCTGGCGGCAGGCAGCCGTGGCCGCTGCCTGGCTCCCGCCGCGACGCGACAGCTTGCGCCTCGAACCACGACGACATTGTGCCTGAGCTGTGCGGGTTGGCTGGGCGGCGGTGGCGGTTAGTTCTGCGCGGTGGCGGTTAGTACTGGGTGGTGGCGGTTAGTTCTGCGCGGTGGCGGTTAGTACTGGGTGGTGGCGGTTAGTTCTGGAGACCCCGAGGTGATCCAAGTCCCTTGTAGCGCCCCTCGCCTCCTCCGCCCCAAGCCCCCAAACCCCCCAACCCCCCCCCCTACGACCCCCACCTAAACCCCGCCCCCCCTCCGCCCACTCACCCGTCGTCGCCAGGTTCCCCGGTACGGCACCAACGAGGGGAACCTGCTCTGGGTCGCTCGAATCTTCCACGTGCCCATGACGGTCATGGCCTGCTGTGTGGCCGCCTGGGCTTACAACCCCGCCTACCTGCTGGTGGTCGCCTTCGACATCGTGTTCGCCGGCTGCCTGGTGCCGCTGGTGGCGGCGGTGTACTACCCGGCGGGAAGCCCCAACGCGGGTGGGTAAAAGCACGTGGGCGGGTAAAAGCACGTGGGTGGGTAAAAGCACGTGGGTGGGTAAAAGCACATGGGCGGGTAAAAGCACATGGGCGGGTAAAAGCACATGGGCGGGTAAAAGCACATGGGTGGGTAAAAGCACATGGGTGGGTAAAAGCACGTGGGCGGGTAAAAGCACGTGGGCGGGTAAAAGCACGTGGGCGGGTAAAAGCACGTGGGCGGGTAAAAGCACATGGGTGGGTAAAAGCACATGGGTGGGTAAAAGCACATGGGTGGGTAAAAGCACATGGGTGGGTAAAAGCACATGGGTGGGTAAAAGCACGTGGGCGGGTAAAAGCACGTGGGCGGGTAAAAGCACATGGGTGGGTAAAAGCACATGGGTGGGTAAAAGCACATGGGTGGGTAAAAGCACGTGGGTGGGTAAAAGCACATGGGTGGGTAAAAGCACGTGGGTGGGTAAAAGCACGTGGGTGGGTAAAAGCACGTGGGTGGGTAAAAGCACATGGGTGGGTAAAAGCACGTGGGTGGGTAAAAGCACGTGGGTGGGTAAAAGCACGTGGGTGGGTAAAAGCACGTGGGTGGGTAAAAGCACGTGGGTGGGTAAAAGCACGTGGGTGGGTAAAAGCACGTGGGTGGGTAAAAGCACGTGGGTGGGGGTTTCGGGTTTCCAGTGGGGGCCGGGCGGGGGGGGAGATGGGGTTTGGTTGGGGGGGGCGTGGAGATGGTATTGGGCGGCGGCTGCTGTGTTCGTGCCTAGCTGCTGCCAGAGGCTGCTGTCGGCTCCCCTTCGTCCATCCATCCATCTTTCCCTCTCTTTCCCATCAATTCACTCGTGGCTCCGCTAAGCGCGCCGGTTCGCCTGGCGTCCAAATTGACGTTAGCGATGCAGCTGACCGCTGAAGCAATAAGGCAAGGACAAGCACCGACACGTGAAAGCCGCTGGCTTGCGTAGAGGCCTCTGTCCTCTCCGTCCACCATCCGGCTTTGTTCCTCCGTTTCTTCCGGTGTATTGCCCGCACCCGCGCCCCATGCGCCATGCTCACTCCTCATCGGTCTCCTGCCGCTTAGTGACGGCGACGCGGTCAACCGTCGGCGTACGTCTTGCTCGTCCGTCCACGCTCATTCACGCTCGTCCACGCTCGTCCAAACCCCTTTTCCCACCATACACACCAGCTCATGGCACCCGCGCCGCCGCGGCGCCCCCGGCTTCCCGTCCGCCCCCCCCCCCCCCCGCCACGAAACGGCTGGTGACATTGCCACCTAAAAACCTACCAACCCTACAACCCTAAAAACCTAGAAACCTAAAGCTTCACCCTACACCCACCCCCGTGTGCACGGCAGGCCTGCTGTCGTGCCTGTCGGGGTCGCTCGTCCGCGTGATCCTGGAGTTCACGCTGCCCAAAGACGGCTCGCTGGTTGCCTTCGGCACGTACGCGTTGCAGTACGGCACCGCACTTGCGGGGCTGCCCAACTTCATGCAGATAGATCCGCCGGAGCTGCAGGACAGCGCGGGGGTGTGGGACCCGGACACAGCAACATGCCAACAACGTGGGTGCCGGGGGGGTTCGAAGGGGGGGGGGCCGCGCTGGCGGCGGCGGCGGCGGGGGGGGGCGGGGGTTACAATAAAAGGACCGGTAACTCGACTGGGGAGATGTAGCGGGTGCATAGCCTTCGGACACCGGGGGGGGCGGGGGGGGGCGATTGCGGCCGGGGGCCTTCGAGGGAAACCCGTGGATGTCCAAAAAAATCGTTTGAAACAGAAGTTTTGAGATGCATGCGGGAGAACTGGGTTGCGGCCGGGGGCCGGGGGAAGCTCTTGGGTGTGTATGAGGTTGCGGGTCGAGGAGGCCCCGCCGTAATGCGTTGGGTGCAAGCACGACGAACGTTTTGCGGCGGCTAGCCGAAAGGTGCCAGCGCCCTCACGTCAGTGTCCACACGCCCTGCCCCCGGCCCCCAGGGGTTAACATAAACACTTCTCGCCCAGCACGTCCCCGCACACACACCCCGGCCTCGCTTCCCCCCTCCCTCCCGCTCTGCAGCCCCCCTGGCGGACTGGACCGGCCTGGACTCCCTCATCGCCCCCGTCGTGTCGCTGCTGGTGTTCATCCTGGTGGCGCTGTTGGACAGGTTCTGGCCTGGCCGCGACATCCTGTTCTTCATCCCGAAGGTAGCTAGGGCCGCCACGAGCGGCGATCGAGGGCACGCGGGCAGGCAGGCAGGGCGGCAAAGGAGGGCCGCCGCCGCCGCCCAAGCTGGCAGGGGTGTGAGTTGCCCTCGGCAGAAGGAGGAGGAGAGGCGTCCGTACGTCGCCACCAGCACCCACCGTTCGTTAGTTGGAAAAGTTGCAAAAACCGTTGGTAGTTGCGTGCGCAAAGTTGCGCCACAGTGTCCACCAACCAACCAACCAGCGGGGCGAATCTCAAACGCATTCTTCCCTGGACGGACAAAAGGAGCCAGGTGTCGAGCGATCTTGCCTCCAAATTCTCAGTCCCCTAGCGTCCCCCCCCCCCTGCATGCGCCCACATCCTCGCTGTCCGCCGACCATGCGCCCATATCTTGTCGTTGTTCGTGTCACCGGTTTTCACACTACCCCTCCCTAGCCCGCCCTGCCCTTCCCCTCTCTCGGCCCTGCCCTGCCCCCCCCCCTTCCGGCGCCCCGGAAGGGGAGCCAATGCGCCAACTATCCTGTCCCTATCGGCCCCCGGGCCCCCTCGTCCAGTCGCATGCGCGCGCGTCCAGATGTCCGAAGGCTATGCACGCACTACATTTCCCAAGTCGAGCTACCAGTTATTTTATTCTACCCCGCCCCCCCCCGGCCCCCGGTCTGAAGGCTATGCACCAACTACATTCCCCAGTCGCGTTACCGGGTCTTTAATTGTAATCCCCCGGCCCCCCGGGTCTTCCGGGTTGAACCCCCCTCCCCCCGGGTTTTCCGGGTTGAACCCCCCCCCCCGGCCCCCCGGGTTTTCCGGGTTGAACCCCCCCCCCCGGCCCCCCGCAGTCCTGGCGCACTACCCAGCCGCTGTACCAGTCCGACACCGACGCCGACCCGGAGAGCAGCCGTACCCCCGCGCTGGCGGTGGACAAGGGCTCCGCCATGATGATGGTGGGCAGCTCCTCCGTGATGCCCCACCTGAAGGACGACGCCTCGGCCCGTGGGGGGCGCTTCGGGGGGGCAGCAGCGGGCGGTGGCGGCAGCGGCGCGGTGGCACCGCTGGCGGACGACCCAATAGCCATGGAGGTGCAGTTGGGTTCGCAGACGCGGGGACAGCAGGGGCTGTCGCACAGGGAACGGGTGGGTGCCGTGGAGGGCGGCGGGAGCCCCGCCATGCCGGTATGAGGGATGTGAGAGGTATGGGCGGGGGAGGGGGAAGGGCGGGGAGGGGGAAGGGCGGGGAGGGGGAAGGGCGGGGAGGGGGAAGGGCGGGGAGGGGGAAGGGCGGGGAGGGGGAAGGGCGGGGAGGGGGAAGGGCGCAACGTGGTGTTGACTGGTGGGTGCTGATGGTGGATCGTGGTTGGTTGGTTGCGTGTGTGTAGGGTTTGTGCGACTTGCGGGGGGGGGATTAGGGCGCGAGTGGCTGGATTGGGTTAGGGACGAATTCGTTTTTTGGGGGGGGGTGTTGTCGAAAGTGGACGTACGGTCGGGCGGCGGCCGTTTCTCCGGATCGAAGGCTGAGCAGCTGCAGGGGAGTGAAGCTCTTTTGGGCGGGAGCGGGGGTGCAGCTGGGGGGTAATCTTGGGTATTTATGACCCCTCAGGCCCTTCTCCCTGATCGGGGGTGCATCGGGGGCGGCGCGGGCGGAGGGTGCAGACCACCAGCCGCGTGGAAGCGGCGGTGAGGGCTGAGGATTGCTGCCAAGGGAGGGAGGTAGGCAGGGAGGAACGAAGGATCGTTAGAAGCGGCTGAAGGGGCGCACATACATATCGCGGGAGGGGCGGTGTCGCTCGGCGCCAGGTGCTGCGGTTGCGACTGTGGCTACGAGGGTTCCTGCGTGCAAGCGGTTATGCCTGGAAATGAAAGGGGGAGGGGGTTGGCAGCTGCAGCTAACCGTTACAACAACAAGCCAGCGCGGCAGGTGCTGGACGCGACAGACCCCCTAGCGCAGCTAATTCCAAATCCTCACCCAGACGCACGGGTGGCAGGCCAGCCGACCGGACAGCGAGCTATTTCGTTGGTCGTTTTATTGGTCGGTTGGAACAGTTAAGAGCTGGGAAAGCTGTGGGATGTCGATGGTGGCGGTGTTTTTTGGATGGGGGATTTGGACCCCGCTGAGTGATTTGTCCTATCTGGTATACCGTCTGTGCAACTGGCCAGGCGCTGGGGCGAATAACGGGGGGCCGGGGGTGGGGGGCCCTTCCGCTTCGCAACCGGAATCGCCACCTCCTCGCGGCGTCTCGAGTACGTCTCGAGGACGCACGTGCGGTACGAGACGTACGACAACCGACAACTTCCTCGCTTTTGCGGCATTTTTGGACCATTTTTGGACCATCTGTCCGTAGCGTGCAGGTTCCTTTCCGACCCCCGGTGTGAGCGAAGACGGATAGGCAGAGGCAAGCCGTGCTTCCAACCTATGTATGCAAATGTAGGTCTCGTCGTCGTCGTGTTGTTGTTGTGTGCTGTCGCATGGTGTCAGCTAGGCGTAGCTTGCTCCCCCTCGCTTTCATGCCGCTGTCCATCCTATTGCGTTAATAGACACACAGAAACGACACACCAGAGGTTGGACGCGGGCACATGTGTATGCGTGTATGTGGTATGTGTGTTTGTGTGTTACGTCCAGGGAGGGCAAGACACGCCGCGTCCCGGCCGCTGCGTGATGAGTCGACCTGACGTCTCCCCGTACCACGGCACTGCCGCCCTTCCTTCCTGGCGGTCAGTAGTGATGTCAAGAGTGATCTAACAGCTCACCCACGCACGCGACCATCCATGCAAAGAACACACTCCGTGTTTTGGAGTTGACGCATTGGTGGGCGCTAGCGGAGGCAGCATCCTGGGGTGGTTGGTCATTTGACGCCGTGGGTTCGTTGGGGTTTTTGAGCGAGAGCATAGTGTGGAGGTGCATGCAGAGCCCTTCTCAACACGCTACGCCCCCCCCCCTACCCGCTTTCTTGGTATCGTGTATGCATCTTTTCTGACCCTAAAATAATGCGGGAGACGGCAGGCTGCGACGACCTCAGCGGTCGTCTGCTGTGCACACAAAGTGGTGCGCTTGCGAGGAACCAGTCAACGGTACGTGGTCGTCGCATTCGTCACGGTGATGCTGGATTGCGTATGGGTAGTACGCAAGCGTGTTTCGGAGCAACCGGACGTAGATCCGCCCAGACCGGATGCGGGCTGCGCTGATGATTGCTCTCCAGGGCTTTTATTTCGGGCTTTTAGTATTCCGGGCTTTGCATCCGGCTGTGTCGACGATGGCGGTTGTTGGTAAGTAGGTACTCGCCGCTGGCTTCCTCACCCTTGCGAGCGAGGAAGGTTTTGGGGCGGCCTTGATGCAGGGCGTTGGTACGTTACCTGGGTACGAACGCGCTGTCGCCGATATAAGAAGACGTGCTGCGGCGGTTAAGGGTCGATACGTTATTCGGATTAGGTCGCGCCGTTAGCGACTGCTGACGCCAAGCAATACAGTACAAACTGACAGTTACTATTACAATAAAGCCCAGCTGCGCCCGCGTGATTTGGGGAACTCGATCACGATTATTTTGAGTCCCTTCTGGATCCGTCTGGATCCAGCCAATTCGATCGCCGACTTTGACCCCGTCTGCCGGCCGTCCCCGGACCGCACGTGTCGTCGTGGGACAGATTTGTAAAGATAGTTCAGTCCGAATTCAACACGCCCTTGCTGGGTTCAGTTGGTCTAAAGGTGCCCTGTCGTGACGGTGGTCCAAACCGTGTTCAGAACGTGGTCGAGGCGTTTAGGTTACGCACAGCTCTTTAGCTCGGCCAATACAGTCCGAGCTCACACTCTATTTGCCGTAGTCAGCGGAGGTGGACTTGCTACACTTGACCTGTTCAGAGCTGGCCGACCGATGCAGCGAAACCCAGGTGCCCTGGCCACCACAGCCTACCAAAAAGGAAGGGGTGGGAACATGTGGGAAGTGGCTAACGAGCGCTCCAGTCGCAGCTCTTTCCTAATTGATGTATGTTATCAAGGACGGCTCGCTTGGGGCGGGCTCGTCTTTAACGGTTACAGTTCATTATTATGCCAGTCCAGGCTTGGCTGGAATGTCGACTGTTGTGCGCAGTAGAGGGAGTGGTGTAAGAAACTGGGAGGGGGGCCGGGGAAGGTCGAAGGCACACGCAGGTAATCGTGAGCCATCGGTGCCACGGATACAACCCGATTAACATGCGCCGCAGGGAACTCCGTAAGCCACAGGGTTCTTCATGGTTTTCCAAGAACTCCAAACGAAAGAGCCACCGTACATTGCAAGGTGGGCCAGGAACTGATCCGGTTAGTAAAAATAAAACAATATACGACGTAAAGGGATTTAGAACCCTTGGACTTGGATGTGGTTTTGAGAAGTCGAAGGCCAACAGCGTCCCATACTCAGTAAGCGACCACAGTAAGCGAGTCCTCGGGCCTATGTAAGAACCTTGTCTTAAGCCAACGCGGTCAACGCACCGGCGCTGGTCCAAGTACTGGTATCCAGATAGTCACTGGCGGTCCGGTGCATTGGGACTAACGAGAACCGTTGCAGCATTCACAATTGGACCACATGTTTACCCTTGGTGGAATCATACTGGCCATTCCTTTCGTTGATTACAAGCTCTTGGAGCTCAGACGAGCCAGTCAGGGGGCCCTTGGACAGCGAAGGGTTTTAGGGGTCCAACTAAGCATGGCACAAAAACCTGGGATCCCCAACCTTCGTAGGCTAGATTCGAGTGTGCCGAGAACAGCCGAGAGCTAGACGGATTTCTTCGCAGCACGTTGGTTGTGATGTGTTTCGCCTTCCGCCATCACCAACTATTCCAAAAGGGATGCAAGCGTCGTCCTATGGATGTGCATGGGCTGGCATGGACTGCTGCCCAAATCCCGCAAAAGCAACTGATCGGGCGCAATGCCCACTCAGCCCGTCTCAGCCCAGAAAGCTTCTGTGCAACAGGACAACCATTTGTGCGACACGGTGCGACTACCCTGCGATTTCTTAAAGTACCAGGATCTCCCTCTGTTATCGCTGTTGTAGGGTTGTCCTGCAACCAGCTGAAGAACGTCCCTAGACCTAAACACCATCCTGCACATCAACAGCCGCACCAGCCGCACCAATTTTCAACCATTCGCGAGCCGTCTCACGTACTGCGGGGCTGGGGTGGAAGTGTAGGATCTCAGGTTGAGGCGACCTTCCAAAGGCTTCAGTCCTCTTCAGTTCACACCTGGCATGTAGGAACTGACTTCTGGTACGACGAGTGAGGGAGGATGGGATTTAGGCATTTAGCGACTTAACGACTAGGGAGCGCGTATAACCGATTAACTGCCTTAAAGTGGACATCTATGTGCTCGCTACATGGGTTGTTGCAGTGGTTGGCCGCTTGGCACACGATATTTTAGACGCGTTGGGCTTGCCAAGCTCGGGAGCCCTAACTGCGAGGCATATCCATGTATTGAGGCTATGTTAGTGTGTTAATAACAACATATCACGGAGATAGGGGTAGGAAAGCACCCGTCCCTGTGGTTAGGCATCCGGGCCTCTAAACGTTCTGTGCACAGCCGCGATTGCAGAACAGCAACACACGCAAGGTCAGTGGTATAGCTCTGTTAAGAAGCATCTGTTGTGAGTCTAACGGGTTCGAGTTTGAGAATGTGAGCCAACATGCCGTAACCTGTTTAGTCGCTTAGCACTGGCAATGCAAATGTCCTCTCATCGCTTGTCTCGTGAAGTCGAAAAAATATGTATTTATCGGTCTCAATGCGACCTTCCTATGATTACTGAGGTTCCTCTTGGCCGCCATTCTCAGGGCCTGCTGGTCGCAGCCTCGCTTGCAGCGGTAAGCGCGCAGTTTAGCTGGACTTCGCCCGGTTGACGGGACGCAATAGGATAAGCGACCCGGACGCACCTCACACATCAGCCAACTGACGCCGGGACCTGTGCCCAACACTTCGATATGACACGAGGGGATAGCGAACTGGATCTGGCCTCGCCTCAAGCTGAGCCATTGCTAATGGACTATTGTTGTACTGAAAGGAGAGTTCGCCTTGGCAGGCGTCGCGCCATGGCTGACCCTGAGCACTCTCAGTGGTGCCCAAGCGAGGCCATGGATAGCCAAACATTGGGAAGCACGTTCGACATGACGGTGATATCCCAGCTGGGAACTGCCACCTCGCTTCCGCTGCTGGGACTACAGGGTGAGAACTGCGAAGTCATCGGATCTTACTTGCCCTTGCCCTTGCTAGCTCGGACCATCTCACGCGGCTGTTTTCTTAACGCCCGAGAGATTGACCTGCGGCGGCATGTGGCGGGTCGCAGCGCCACGGCTTCCCTCCTGCCCTTCCTTAAGGACAAACCGCTTGCCCCCGACCCGATCCTCCATTCTCGCAGCGCCCGCCGTCATGGCCTGCCACGTCAACGGTCTGTCCTCGCCCGCCGCTCACACCACGCTAGCCGCCGCGGAAACTCTCGCGCCCAAGACACCTACATCCACCGCTGCCGAGGCCGCAGCCACGGCTGCTGCCATGGCCGCCTTCTCGCGCTCCATGACGTGGAAGCCGGATCTGTACGGCGCCGGCGGCATCGATCGCGACCACACCTCTCCGCTCGGCGGCTGCGCGGCCAATGGCGCCGGCGCCAGCAGTGCATCGGCTGACGACCTGACGCCGACACAGCTCCCTTCATCAGCGGAGGGCGGGTGTCCACGCAGCACCAGCGACTCAGGCTGCACGGCGGGCTTCCCCGAGGTCCTGCGGCCCGCCTCCTCGAGCCACCATCACCACCACCACCACCATCACCACCACCACCATCACCATCGTCACGCGGTAATGATGGCGTTGGCGCGAGGTCAACTATCCACCAGGCGCGGGCTGTACGAGGGCACCATGCGAGGTGGCAGCATCCGCAACACGTGGGGGTATGTCGCCTTGAGGCCCACCATGTGACGGGTGGCCTCGGTTCGGTGCATGCGAAGACGGGTTTGGAGGCGAGAGGCGGGGTTTGGAGAAGGGAGGCCGAGTCTGCTAGGAAGCAGGAGAAGGGGCACCTTGTGTATATTCGTATGTGTGTGTTGGACGGCTGATCGTGAAACCTGAGTGCGCGTGAGCAACTCATAAGGGGCGCTCATTGGAGCGCAATACATTTATCGTACGCTGTCAAGCCGTGTGATTTTGTGGAATTGCTATTTTCGTTGCAGGCAAGACTTTCATTCCTGCGTGTGGTTTGGAAACTCTGTGCCGTGCGCGCGTTGATGAATGCGTGTATGTGTGTGTGTGTTTTGTTCGGCGCCGTGCACCTGCAGGCCCGGGGTATCTGATTGTTGGTTGAGGGGCTAATGGCGAACACTCGCTTGCACCCGCTATTTTCGCTGTGGAACGCGGCATTGGAGTTGTATTTTTCTTGTTGTTCTTCGGCGCCGCCAAGCCCAGGTGTTTCCTGTGCACCTGAGAGACGACGGAGGGCTGATGGTGATTCACACATAGCCGCCTGCCACGGCAGCGGAGGTGCTGGCCCATCGTGCGCTGCAGTCAGGTCAACCTACCCCCCCCCCAGTCTTCCTCAAAAACCCCCCTACAGTACTGGCAGCATAATGAATGCTTTGCCGGGGCCATGGCCGAACGCTTCGCATGTGACACAATGCGACGATTGCTGTGCGTGCTGTGCTGAAGTGGTTTCGACGCGTACCACGGGAGTCGCGGGACAATCGTGCTGCATTTTGTTTTCCACATTTGTACGCCCTGCTTGTGTGGGGCTCACTTCACTTGAACTCGTGTTAAGGTTGCCTTGCCTTTGGTGATCTGGAACTGGAATCGAGCTTGCGGTTCAAATCCATTACTTACTTCTAGGTGCTCAGCCGATCTCACCAGTTGAGTTGTGTAGCATTGGGGCATCGAAATGAACTGAAGTTGTGTATGTCAGGGGCGCTGCATGCCCCAGGCGGATAGCTGGTTCCTCAGGTCGAAGGTATTGTTGCCGGGGCGCGTATGTTCTTTCGAAAGGGAGCATGGAGGAAGGCCATGTGTGTTATTCTTTGGGCACGGAACGCGCGTTTTAGGATTGCCGTGGCATGAAGCTTTTAAACTGCGGAGACGGCCAGCTGTTTGGGCTGTGCCTGCATTCATCGTCAGAGTCAGGGCAAAGTGAGTTTTGGGGCCTTTTCATTGTGTTTGCACGGTAAACACCTCTTCTGAGCGGTTCGATATCCCTTGCTGTTTGATCTGGTTTCTGATGATGAGCTGTCTGGTTGCTTTTGTTCCTTGTGGATGTGGAAGTCCTTGGGTGCTTGACTGTGGTCTGTGTCCGGACCGTACTGTTTTACTGGCGTCCGCCTACGGTCATTGTAACGTCCACCTACTGTCGTTGTGGGATCAGCTTGGTGGAGGCTGTGGTTGCTGTAGGAAATTGTGAGGTCATCTTTTCTGGGCGGAGGTGCGGCGGGAAGGAGGCGGCGAAGGAAAGGCTCATGCACGCTGTGTAGGTCAGAAAGTGTTGGAGCCAGAGCCACGGCAAACCCTGCCGTACAAGGCGCTGAACGGGACGGGGACTCCGTTTATGGGCATCCTAATGTTAGGACAAAGTTGCGATGACTGCAGTGAGATCTGAATCGGAGTGAATGCAATGAGATGAGAACTGTGGTAACAACAGCCAGAATTTTCTCGGCCACCATCGTCAGGCCATCATCGAAGGGTGTATTAGGGGGGATGGACCGGGCATCACCAGGAGTCGATCGCTGGGTGAGGGACCAAACACTGGGTGAGGACCAAACGCATCGGCCGGTGAGCGTACGGAAGCAGGCAGCTCAAACGCCGCTTTGGAGGGGAATTTTTGTAATGCCTGCTTTCCATCGTAGGACCCTTTCTGGGGAGAGTCTGGTGCTAATCATCAATGGCGATGGGTCCTCCATTGATATCCTCACGACTTCCCCACCAGGACGGGTGCACCCTCCACCGCCGCAACAACACGCACTGTAACAGTTACAACTACGCACTGGTCAGTCCCCACTTCAGCCGCCCCTGAGCGGCCCTAGCCCCGCTTTAAGGTTACAGGGCGAAATGCACGGTTTAGGTTATCTGCTGCATTATTGCCGTGGTACGGTCGGACAGGTATCGAAATGCAGACAGGTTTCCAGTGCTGTGTACCGGTACTCGTGTCTCATCACTCTCGCACTGGCTCGCGCATGGTCATGCATCCACGGCCACAACCAAACGCGGGAACTGAAAGGCAACGCTCCGCGCTCATCATAGTCAATCATAGCCCTTGAGCAAGACCATGGCCGGGAGTGCACGCTGGCCGTCTAACGAGCCACGTCCCAATACCTAAATCGAAGCCAAATGCTGTGAGTCGACTCGGCAAAGCCTAGGGTCCTTTCCACGCTGGTGTATGCATGAGACAAATGTGTAGGGTACATGTACGACATATGTACGATATGGTATGTATGAGGAAGTCGCTGTGCCGCCGACAAGTCTTCGTGGGCTCTGGCGTTCTGTGGGTCCAGAGCCTGCCGGGCAACGAGCACCACCGCTCCCTCGTGTACGCACATTGTAAAAGAAACAACCACAGCGCAAGCCGCCGGCGCCCACTCCGCTGCGGCTAAGCCTGCAAGTCGTCTGACAGCCATGTCACGACACAATATCGGCCCGGCGCTCCGCCGTACTCACAGCCATCTGGTTCCGCTAAGATGGTGGAATTGTGCTCGAGATGGTGGGATTGGAATTCGATCACGTATTGCATCCCGACAACCAGCACCACCGCCGGGAGCGGTGGGAGCGGAGGGCAGGCGGCAGCGGAGGGCAGCAGGCCCAGTAACGAGGCATGGTTGGAGGGACAGGAGGGGCAGGAGGGAGATGGAGGGCAGGAAGGGGGTAGTACGGCTGCGGTGCGCACTGCGAGTGGGCACCAGCCAGCAACAGCAGGGCATACTATTTCGGCAGCACCCATGGGCCCCTCTCCTTGTTCTGGATTCGCCCGGGCTTGAGGACACCATAGCTTCTTCTTGTTGTTGTAACGATTACAGTGGGTTCCAGACCAAGAGGTAGAACCATCGGGCGCATCGGTGGTGAGCTGGTGGCGTCAACCAACACGCATGCTGCACCGCAAGAACATGCAGCGCAGGGGGCTGCAATTGACGGCAGCGGCAGCCAATCTGTGGTTGACGGCAGCGACAGTCAATCGGCGATTGACGGCAGCAGCAGTCAATCAAGGCCCACTGCCCTGGGGTGTGGAGGTCGCTCGGGGGGAAGGCCGTGCGTCGGGACGACCACAGTGTGGGGCCCCGCCGGTAGTGTTACGAGGGCGGGGAACTGAAGTCCAATAGGAGTTCCCCGAAGGCCCGCAACCTCAGCGGGCCAGCACACAACGTATCGGCGCCTGTGTGCCATAACGGCAGTGCTATTGACCAATCGCAGTGTCTGGAACACAAGCACAGTGCAGCAACCACGTGCACTGAAGCTGTATCAGGTGTATCAGGTTTAACTACATCCAAGTTTTGTCCATGTAGTATTCATTATTCCAGTATCCTTCCCAGCTGGCATGTACAAACAAACCCGTCGTTTTATGGATGGTTTACACAGGTTTACAACGGCTTTGCCCTGCTTAGCCCGCCCCTGTCCACAGCAGTTTGCTTGCGTTCGTCTTGATACGGTTATTGGGGCTCTGGAGGGATGTTAACATTGCTCCCTGAGCTTTCCTGTGCCCTTGGGGTCGTCTGGCTGGGTTCAGCCCGGGCTCTCATATGGTGTAGATACGGTAACGTGTTGTTATTATGGTGTGGCCTCGGAGACGGGCCCCTTTCCGTGTCCTGGGTTCGCCCAGGCTTGAGCACCCTGTTACATCTTATTATTAACAATTGCTGGTTAAAACGCTGTGGTGACTGGGTTTTTCTTTACTGGACGCCAAGCCGCTTCGGCCGTTGTTATAATTCACAGCGGCAGCGCCACTTAAGGTTGTACCAATGTGCACGTATGTCCGCATACCGGTATTGCATCGTGTTGCATTCCTGTGACCAGAGCTGACCAGATAATATGCCCGGCGTAAGGGGCTGGGATTGCATACGGGCATTTCGTTCCAAAGTTCTTGGGAACTGCTCGAACTATGCGCGCTTCATAGGTACGCGCTGGGAAATAGTTTGCGGCTGCATAAGGAATTACTAACCATTGGCATCATCCTGCTTATGAAATAGACGATAATTCTAGGCGTGCAGGCAAACACACAACCCGAGGGACCCAATACCGTTGCGAAAACTGATTTCAACATTGAACGCACACATACAAGAATGAAAATTTTGGGTTCATTGGAGTGCAGTAATATCAAGCACCTCAGTGCCGCCGCCGATTCGGTGGAATGTCGCGCGTGGAGACGAAACGCAATTCGCGGCCCTATGCCAAGCACATCTCACATAAAATTACAGCTCATGCCAATTTGCATACTGTAACAGCTCATTATTATGTCAAGTCTTACATTGAAACGGTATACGGCGGCTTTCCTTACAGCCGGTTACCGGCTTACCGCCGCAGCCGGTGTACTTGCATGAAAACCAACGTTACGAGTAAAATTGTGGTCGCGCAAGGCTTCAATCGTGCGAGCACATAGCTTATCACAATCTCACCATCTCAAATTTGCCTGACGGCAGGGGTCTAGGCGTGCCTAAGGCAGTCTAAGAAGCCTGGGTGCTAGACGCTGACTATTGCCGCCGGGGACATTCCCTCACTTGCGGTCTATCAATGATTTAGCTATCAACGATTGCTTTGGCTTCGTGTCAGCGGACAATTGTACCCCCGTGCAGAAACCGACTTCCACGTGCCGGTGAGCTGCGCAACTGATGTCCGGCTTTGACTCCTTGCGAAGTGAGGGAACTTTTAAATGCGATGGTTAATGCCTTACTGTGTGCCAGTGTGCGTGTCGCGCACGGTGTAGCCGGCTGCGTCTCCAGCTATTGACGCTACCACATAGCTTCACAACCTGAATTGCATGGCCTGCAATTCAGAGTCATATTTAAGCTGTGTCAGGCTGTGCACATCTAGATGAACACGATCCTTTCGCGGGTGGACGCTGTGCGGATTATGAAGTTCAGTTTCCCTGCAGCTAAGAGGTTCGGCACCCTTGCTGCAGGCCTTAAATCCTTGGACCCAATGAATGGCCTTGGATACGTTGGCTCCCTCGACGCGTGGTTGCCTTGCCCTGTGGCCCCCTTGGGAGGCGCATCCTCCCGGACTCGCACTAACAGCCCGTTTGCGGCGGTTGCGCAAGGAGAGCGCGGCCACAGCTCAGCGGAAACAACTTTTGTCTCGAAGTTGCGTCCATCCCAGCACTGCAACGTGACCGAGGCGCAGGACAGTGACAAACTCAACGACTATCCATTCGGCGGCAGACAGGATACAGCCTCTGCAGACACGATTATGCTGGATGCTGCCGCCAGAACTGCCTTATCATCCTCACCGGATCATTTGCATAAAGACCGTTGGGTAGAGGAAACTGTCCGCAACGGCAGCGGGTTATGGCCCGCAATCGGTTCGCAGCAACCTCTTCGAGGGAACCTGTGCGCGGCTGCGGAGCTGAACGCCGTGACCTTGAGCGCGCCCTTGAAAACGGCACTGGGCCCTGCAACTTCACTCCCGTTGATGGCTACACAGGGTGAGTTGTAGTTCCGTCCGTCCGCCTCAGTTGTACTAAAAGTCGCTTCAGGAACGTACCCATGCCTGCGCCACGCCAATCCCTGTACTGCAGTATCGCGCTTAGCCTATTGCACTAGTCGGCCCGATGCCTTCGTCCCTTGCTTCCCTCCTCGTCCTCCCCTAACCCGCCAATCCCGTCCCTCGCCCCTGCAGCGCCTGTCAGCCTGGCGTCCCTCTGCACAGCGCTGTCCTCGCCGTCAACGCAGCAGAACACCCTCGCCAACCCTAACCCCGACGGCACGGGGGATGCTGGAGGCCCAGTTACTACTGCTGCTTTCACAGCCGCTTTCGCGCGCTCCCTGACCTGTCCGTCAGACATGCCAGAAGCCCAGAGCCGCACAGGCGCGTTTGGTGGCCCGGGGGCCGCCCCTGGAGCCGCCAGGGCCATCGCCTTAGCAAAGCCGACGTCGTCTGGGGTATCGTCGTCGGTGGGTGTCCGACCCACCAAATGTTTGACACGGTCGGGAGCTCCGGCGGCCAGCGGGGCCTCCGGGAGGGAGGCCGTCACCGCCGTCGCGACTGGAGCGTCTCTCCCAACGCCGTCGACCACCAAACGCGGGCTGTACGAGGGCACCGTACGGGAGGGCAGCCCTCGGAACACGTGGTGGTGGTCCTACGGCGCCTCGGTACCCGCGGGCATAGGTGCACGGTAAACCGCGGGGCGCATCAGCCGAATACATGGCTCCCCGCTTGGCTGCGGCAGGTCCTTGAGATCTTACCAAGACGTGACCGGTAGCGGCCGTGAACGTGTGCTTGGCATGGCCTCGGCTCGACACGGTCCACGCCACATAGATGGACGCGTTGTCGTACCGGAGATCTGTTGCGGGGCCACATTGCCATGCTTGGTGCACCTGCGGTCAGCCGCATGCAGAAAGCGGGCGACACGTTTGACTGTCAGTCATGTCGGTCAACGCGCAGTGTGCCGCGACATTATAGTGTGCAGTCGTGCGTGCGTTCCGAGCGCGACTGTACTGCCTCCTCGGGCCATTGCGCGAGTATATATGTATGTGTTGCTCCACGCTGTCTTTGCCCGCATTCTGCAGTCGCTTTCTCGAGGATTTTCTTGCTCATTGCCTAAACTGTTAATGTCGGAGCATTACCCAACCCCGGGTGTGCGTGTTGCAACGGTTTCGCCGGCAGCGGTTGAGCGGGTGACATTTGTTTTGCACGCGAGGGGCGGGATGGTGCGAAGATTTTCAAAAATATGCCGAGATGGTTCTTAGTTTGAGCTCGCATAAGGCACCAACAGGACCTTGAAATGCGGCGCACAGCGGTTGTCCTGCGAGGTATGGTACGTGTTGATGTGTGCACGTTTGCCTCTACCTAGTACATGTAGCTGCCTTGCTTAATGCTGGCGCCGTAAGCTTGCTCGGATGAGCACCTTTGTAGGGGATAAACATTCCCGACAATGGCGTTGCCACCGTCTCGCGGTGTCATTGCTTTTTTGACCAGATTAGATTGCATTTTCGATTCTACATTTCCGGGCTGGTTTTGCTTTAGGACTGGTGCTCTGTTGATTTTGCAGCTGCCGGGCTGGAGCGCCGGCTCGGGTGCATGAAACACGCCTCAAACGCAACCTAGTAAGTGCTCAATATTATGTATGAAGAAAGCTGTGCATGGGTAGCTGCTGGAGGTGCACATTCGCGCTGCCGGTCGTATTGTCATCCTCCGGTCAACGCGAAGTAGCTTGGATGCGTTGCTGCTCCGACGTCGTCCAAGGTTGACCTTCGCGGACTGGCGAAGTTACGCTGATATCCTAGTATACGGTACGATGTAGGGTTAAATGAGCGCGCCCGTGTTTTGACCGTTATAACAAGATGTGTGGGTGTGGGTGTGTGGGTGTGTGTCTTCTCGCGGTGAGCCCAGGCTCCACGAAGGCGGGCAGACGCATGGACTCGCGGGTCTGCCGGCGTGGATGTGAGCGGAGGAGGTCATCGAGTGTCATCGCGATCGCGATAGTGATGCTTTTGAGTACGACTGAGAATCCGAGGATCAAGCAAGCATTCTGTATGTGTGTACACTAGGCCTGCACGCGTGAGTTCCTTCCGGTTAGTTCCGGCGGTTTGTAATAGTAAGTGTTGCGGTCTACTCCATTGCACGACCTTCGGGGGCGTTCCACGGCTGCTGTACAGGTTCGGTTGCAGGTCAGGTTATGACGTACGTCATCCTCACTGCCACTAATTGCATTTCTTCGGCACAGCCGCTCCAATTCTTCTCAAGCACGGAATAGCGCAGCCTCTTAGTGATGTTGATGGATGACGTGCGTCGCTGCTGGCTCGGGCCTGCTCGGTCCGCTGCTGCTTGCTGGGCCTCCTGGATATGCGTCGTACTCTCTTGCGCGCATCTTATCCTGTGGCTGCCAAAGAGTAGACGGAAGGTAGTCGTCATCCCTGTGCCTTAGATGGTTCCGATGGTATCCGGCTGTCGTAAGATGGTCAAGCTTCTTAAAGATGCTCCGCATCTTGGCAGAGGCACAGGGTGGCAGTCACCGGCAGTTCAAGCAGCCGACTAAGTGAGGAAAAGTTACGGTGAAGGGTGGCAACGGAGATGTCTTGGGTTCATGATTCACGGTGTCCATTCTGGATCAGGAACAGGTTATCCAGGATGAAGGAGACGCTGAAGACGAATAGGGGAAGCAACTGACGTTCACGTCTTAGATCCGGCACACCTGCCTGTGGCGTTGTAACGGTTACAGTGGGTTCCAGACCAAGAGGTAGAACCATCGGGCGCATCCCTGACACTGAACAAGACGGAGGAAACAAAGACCGACCTGCACCGGAACAAAGGCAACAGTGTGCTGCGGTGAGGGCCCCAAGCCTAAACTGTGAGCGCCGCCAACATACGCATCGTCTCTTTCAGTGTCAGGCGATGCGCCCGGTGGCTCTACCTTTTGGTCTGGGGCCCACTGCAACAGTTACTTCTACTCCTATGATACGAGAAGGGGGCCTGTGGTACAGCCTTTGCCAACAACGCTTGCAGTACCAGATAAACATGTGTCACACCATTCGTCGAACGGGTTCTGGGACCCCGATGACGAGCAGCCAAGGCGTTTTGGGCTTTTTGTCGTTGGCGGGAATGTATTGAGTGCCTTGGAGGCTCTGCTCGCAGAGGTGCCAGCCCCGTGGAAGGAAGCCGCTGCGCTGGTGCTGCCGCTGAGCTCTCAGGGCGGGTGTCCTGCTCCGCCAGCGGTTGGGGAAATGGTGTCCATGCTCACGATGGGCCGCCTCTGGCGCTGAGGGAGACGACTGTTCGGGTTGGGACGGCTGTGCAGCTGGTGGGGTTCGTGGGCGCTCAGCGGACAGCGCATGAGCAATTTGTGCGCGAAGCGCTTGGGGGCATTGGGCCTGCGCCGCCAGCGGCCCTTACTGCCCTGCAGCTAGTGTTCCGGCGGCTCTGGTCAGGGGTGAAGTGGGACACTTCCCACAAGGAGGGGTGGTGGCGGCTGACTGTGGATGGGATCACCCTTCTTGCGAACTCGCATATTCGGGGGCCAGCGGCTGCTCCCTGGGCCGTGGTGCACCGGCGGCTGGGAGCGTCCAGGGGAGGTTTCCCCTCGCCTGCGCCATTTCTGTTCTGCCCGGTGGCTCAGGCTGTGGTTGGCCAACTCGAGGCCCGACTTGGTGCAAGGGCGACACGGGCGCAGGCCTGGCTGGTACAGGTCCCGCCAGCTGTGCAGCCCTGTGTCTGGGTTGTGGTGGTCCTGGCTGCTATTACTGCCATGGAAGTTGGGCGCCAGCTCCCAAGTTGGTCGGCAGGGTGCGTGATGGTGGATCCTGCGGGGCTATTGGGTATGATGTCAAATCCAATAGCGTCCTGTGCTGCGGCTGCTGCCCCACCATACCGGATGCTATCACTTGAGGTGGCCCAAGGTCCTGCGTACGCTAGGACCCTAGGACAGCACCAGGACAGAAGCACGCAAGAACAAAGGACCCACTCTCAGCGCAGACGTACGAGGTTGATAGATGTGCTCGTACTCATGTAAAAGGCAGTCGTGCCTGTTGCAGTGGCCGTTCGGTGCCCTGGTTGCGGCTCGTGTTACCGCTTTCCGCATGCCACCTGTGGCTTGCTGCAGCAGAGGGACCAAAGGGGAGGAGGGCTAGGTGGGGCGTCGGTCCGGGCGTAGCTTGGCCCCGCCGGGTTTCCCCTCATGCTCCACAGCTGCTGCCAGCCACTACGGTGGCAGGTGGTCAGGCAGGTGCATGAAGCCTTGAAGAGAGGCACTGACACACATCCGCATACGTCCCTACCTCTTTTTGTTGTCGAGCACGGCCCTCCTTCCGCTGCACCCAAACTATCGTGCACAGGACGTAGACGCTAGGAAATATTTTAGGGTTTTATTTTTTTAATTTTTTTTGTTGTTGTAATAAAATATTATGTTTCGACAGGAAGGGAAGGCTGTCCTGGCTGGCTTCGTGCAGCGGCAGGTCAGGTTCTGCAGCCTTGACCAAAGCCGCTGCTGCTGCTGTTCATCACCACCGCTGGCTCGGACGGTGGGGCACCAGGGGGCACCGCAGTCTTCGTTGGACAAATTCGGTTCAGGAGCTGGCCTCCTTTCTTGTCGGTGACGGATGAAACCAAATGCTTGCCTCCCGAAACGTGTTTGCATCCTTTGGCCTAGGACTCGCCACGACTTGCCAACGCCACAGCAAGTAGGGGCAAGCAGGGGGCCCCTGTTGGCCTATCATGTGTAAGGTGAGTATGAACCCGCGCGCCACCTACGCTAAACCCCATGTTTGGTCTACAGTGTCAACCTCTCCTGGTGCACCTGGTGACGACTTGTGCCACGCCATGGCATGGTGTGCTGACTGCAGCCGTTCATATATCCGGGTTGACAAAATGGAAAAAGAGGAGTGTCACGTGTTGAATTTTCAAGCCCTCCATGGCAAAGACATGCAGCCATGGACTTCACTTTTGATAACTTTGCCAGCGGATGCCTCGAGGCGAATGTTCGTCTCATCGAATGATCTGACGGTTAGCCTGTAACCCCATGAATGCAAAGTATGTGCCAATAATTGTGTGCAAGGAGTAACAGTACTCGTAATACACCAAGTTTCCGCATCCGTGGGCGTATAACGACGAGTGTTGAGCGCCTCGACCGGCAAGCATCAACACCGCGATGCATACGGTATTCGAGATCTAATATCTCTCGTTATTGCGAACAAAGCGCACGCTTCGAAGGTAGGCAACTGTATTTAATCCGTAGGACTACGAGCGCACGTGCCAGGCAGAAATGACCTGAATGTACGAGCTTGCCATTCTACTACTGAGCACCGAAATCATCTATGTAATTTTCTTCACATAGCGTGCATCATGCACTAGTAGCATAGCCATCGCTCCATCTAGCTTGAGCACGTGCCGACCTGTGGCCAACGATAACGGGCTCCTCTTTGAACGGCAGCATCTGATCGCCGTCGCAGGCCATGTCCAGGGCATGATACGGTGTCTGCTGAGCTACGTACAAGGTTTCACACGCTTTGCTTCCAAGCGCTTTCTACGAGCAGGCTTCTGTCGGCTTCTGTCGGTGAGCGTGCGAGAGCGAGCTACCCAACTCCGGAGATAAAGCTGGTAGTCAGAGATGAAGCCTGCTGGGCGTGAATCAAGTCGCGGAAGAAGCCCGAACTTCCTGCGGCGCGGCGCTCCGCGACAGTTTTCCAGGAACAGACGCAGACATATTCCAGGAAGTCCGCAGTGCTATCGCTGATGCCTCCTTGTGGGCGCGGCCTATAGCAAGAAATGTTAGTCAGCATCGGCCACCGACCCGTTTCGTAACCCTGCCTTTCAGGAGCCATAGGGAACCATGAACTGTAACCTCAAGACGATTTTCCATGAGCATGTTGGATCTCTCGATGCGTGGCTGCGGCCCAGCTTCGCTTCTCCCCCGACGCCGACATTTCAAGACCGCAGCGAGAGCCCATTCGCGACGACGGCGCGGCCGCAACACGGCCCTACGACCACCGAGCCTATTCCGATCCCCAGGAGGCCGCCACAACAAGGCCGCCCAGCGCTCAGCCTCAACTGCGGACTCCTGCAGCCGCTTGGTGCGCAGCCGCACTGCGCGTTCACCGCCAAAGGCTGGAGCGGGAGCGGGTACAGGTCTGTGCCGCAGCACCCGCCGTTCATCTCCGAGACCGACGCGGCTGGCGCACGCGGCGGCGGCGGCGCCGCCGCTGCCGCCGCAGCGTCGCCCCCAGGAGCTGACCCGCTGGACCCCGGCCAGCAGCTGGACGGGGAAGCTGGCCAGCGACAAGGCAGGCGCGCATCCTCGGGCGTCAGCCGTCTGTCCGTCCGTCAAGGAGCCCTGGCGGAGCTCCTAGCCGCAAGCGAAGGCAGGAAGGGCACGGCGGCTGGTCCGCATGCCACCCACTCGTCCCTGCCTTTGCAGGAGACGCAAGGTAAGCTGCCAGGCACGGCGCAGGGCTCACACCGACCGCCGGCCCCCGGTCTTCTGTGCCCTGGTCCGTGTGCCCATGCCGGATACATGTTTTTGATGCGTACTCTTGGCGCGCGCGTGACTTTTAACGCGTGGATTCGCGGCCTGACGCCCTGTTGAGGTTGATTGAGGCCGGTGCTTCAATTCCGCCTCGTTACGCCTGTGGATAACCTGCCCTGGCCTCTGCTAATGTCTAGTCGAGCCCATGGCTGATTCTGCAGTCACCATATCGCCCACAATAATCTCACCCACAATAATCTCACCCACAATAATCTCACCCACAACCGCACCAACGATCGGTGCGGTTGCGGCTGCGGCGCGCGTGTTGGGCCAAACATGGGGCAAAGGCGACGTTGCCCGCACTTCCTCACATTGCTCTCGATGAGCAGCAGCAAAAGCAGCGGCAACAAAGGGCCCAGCCCACACGATTTCCACCACCGCGGCCGCCACACTTCTTCCGGCCCCGCGGCTACGCATTCGTCTTGGAGGCTTTGCGTCGCTGCGAGGCCAGCCAGGGCGCCGACCGCCTGCAAGTAATAATCCCGGCAGAGCATTACTACTGCATCACCATCAGGCATCTTGGCAAAGGGTATCTCCCCCTGACCTGCCAATCCCGCCTCTCGCCGCAACCCCGCAGCGCCCGTCAGCCTGGCGTCCCTCTGCACTGCGCTGTCCTCTCCCGCCGCAAGGCAGCCCAGCCTCGCCAACCCCAATCCCACTGCGCGTGATGCCACCGCCGGTGGGGGCAAAGCGCAGCTGTCCTGCACAGCCGCGGCCGACGACGGTCCGGCGACGATCATTGCCATGGCCGCGTTTGAGCGATCAATGGCTTGGGGCCTGGACGGCGCTGTCCGGGGCTGTGAGCATGGCGGTAGCGGAGGAGACGCCAGTAGCTCCGTTCTGGGCAGTCCGGGACCTGATGCAGCAGCGGCCGCTGCCGCTGCCGCCTTGCTACCGGCGACGATTAGTAGCGCTGGGGGCTCGACAGCTCTAAAGGCTGGAGAGGGTGGCGATGGGCTCGGCAACATCGAGGGCTGTATGCTAGGCACGCCGCTGTCGTTCGTCAAGCTGGGGCTGTACGAGGGCGCCGACGTGCGCGGCGGCAGCAGCGTCTGCAGCACCTGGTGGTCCGACGCCGCAACAGGCTGGGGAGTAGATGCCAAAGGCAGCTGGCAGCAGCAGGTGGCCTAATGGAGTTGGATCATGCCCCCGCAGGGGCTGCATGCTCATTGTTGAGTCGTCGCCGGTCTTCGTAAAAACGGCCGCGGCTACTGCAGATGTGAGACGAGACCGGCGCTATTAGAGCACGCGTCATTTAGAGTTAGAACTACGCTAGCTAGTTGAGAGGTTGCGTTCGTGCTGAAGTACCGAAGGTAGTAGCTTTGTTTAGGTAATAGGCCGGTGCAGGTTTGCTGTTGTTACTCAGGTCAGCCGTTATTTTGCCTCTTCCGTTGGTAGTTAGGCTCATGCCGTCAGTCAGCGCGGCCGCGCGTAGCGTGCGCCTTCGAGTTCCTAGCCAGGACAGGTTGTGTGCGCGAGTGAACGCACATCAGGGTAGGAGTTGGCTCTGTAGGTAGGAGTACGGCAGGCTATAGCCAGATTAGGCAACCTGGTACGGACGTAGGTCCATCTCTTGTGCGCTAGGCGTTGCGGCCCCCGCATAATACGGCAGTCGTGTTCGTGTTTCGCATACCGTGTGTGTAGCTAGCGTGTAGATACGTAGTGATGGAAGGGGCGTGATTTGCTTACATTTCACGCTCTGGCGGCGCAGGGCGGGGCTCTCCTACTGTCTGCCTCAGGCCAACCGCCATGGCGGCGCTTAATGCCCAACTGGAAAAGACAATCCAGAAAGGCACGCACGTCTACGGAAATAGGTATGGTGCGTGGCCACGCTGAGGCATGGGTAGCGTGGTGCTGGCTCGGACAGCCCCCTGGCGCAAATTGCCTAGTGCGCACGATCTGTTGCGGCCACCGCCTGCCTGTTTCGTTAGTTTCATCTAGTCGTCGATATTGGAAGATGCCACACCGCTGGGTGCCCTGCGCCCGCCAGTTGGGGCGTTCAGGTACATACGATAGATGCGGATACTGGGGAGCGCAAAAACGCTGAATGAGTAGCGGGCAAAACCCCGTCCTACAGCGGGTGAACCCGTCGTACGGCGGGTGGACACTGTGTCATACGTCACGAGGGCGGAGTGGGTGGAAGAGGCAATTTACGTTTTACTGGGGGCCGGGGGCTCCACAACCCGTTTCGCCTCACCGGATCGTGTCGAAAGGCATGTGTACGGCCGTACGGCGCTGTGGTCGGCTATTGTTTCGGGCGACCTTCAACGTGCTGGAGTGCACTGATTGCGCCCACCGTGCTGGAATAGCACACTGATCATCGCCTCCGTGCTGGGGTGCACTGGTCGTTGTGGCTGGCGATGTGTTTTTTGGCTACTGTTTTCATTTTACCAGAGGCCAGCGTTCGGTGCTCACACATTCATCCCCGCGCACCATGTTGTGGTGGATCCAGGGCTGTGGTGGATCCAGGGCTGTGGTGGATCCAGGGCTGTGGAGGATCCATGGTTCTGCGTTGTGGGAGTTCGCAGGATATTCTGGTGGGAGGTGTCACCGCGGCAACGTCCTTGCTTCCTAATGCGACCCGCGCGGTGACGAGGGTAGTGTTGCTAGCCGGGGGGGGCTGTCGTGTTTTTTCGAGGCACCTGGCACGCAGCACCTTTGTTGTTCCTGGTCCAAAGGTTGCTAGTGGCTGTATGGTTGCTAGCGCATCTTTATCTTAACGAGTGGTATCTTAACTGAGGTATGCAAAGCTCGCCGAGTCCGGCAGGGCAAGTGAGTGGCCAAATGGCATAGGGGAGCTGATGGTGGATTACATATTCTCATGGAATAGTCGAAGGGTATACCGGTATGCGTGCCGATGTGCAGCCCGTGTGTGCCGCTGGCCATGTCCACCCGAACCCACGGGGTCGGTTTTGGGGGCATGGCAGGCGTACATTGGAGGCCAGTCGGCGGTCTAGCGGCGTATCTGGACTTGAAAGACTAAGCGGCTACCCGTATGCGGTGATGTTGTCGGCGAGTGCCACGCTTCATTGCAGGCAGGCTTACTTGTGCGGCGTTTGCGCCCGATCAATGTGCAGGCAACGTTTCCTGCGTGCTGTGATAGGTATGTAGGAGTTCGTTGCCTACAATTCTATTGCGACTCGGCAGTTACATGACAGGACATTTACGCTTTGCACCGAGGCGGTTTCCCCCGATTGCTGTGGCTGAACAATCTGTAAATGTGCGCTGTGTTGTTGTAACGGTTACTGTGGTTTGTGCAGCAGCCCCGATCCTAGAAGGTAATACTTGTTACAGTAGGCTCCAGAGCAAAAGGCAGAACCACCGGCGGGCACATCGCCGGACACTGAAGGAGACGAAAGGAACAGAAACCCAGCCGCATCGCACCAACGGCGAACCGCCAAGACCGCCAATCATCAACAGTCCAGAGGCAAACAAAGCAGCAGCCAGCACACGGGGACTGATCACCAACGCACCTAGCAATTCCGCAACCGCTGAACCAGCCAGGAGGCGCCAGCCCTAGTCGTGTTACGTACACGTGCACCCCTGGGATTCGACATCTACGGTACCCTTACCGGCCGGCCACTCGAGGCGTATAGATAATCAAGTATATCTGCACCGTTAAGGGGCCGGCGGGGCGTTTAGGGCCAGGGCAGTACTACTGCGCGGCAATGAAGGGCCCTTGTGGCGTGTCTATCTGCATCACCCATGCTCACCATACAGCAGACCAGCAGGCATCGATGCTTAGATGGGCTGTTTGCTTGAGTGTCTACTTGCTTGCATACCGTGGCGGGACGGCCACCAATACCTTGGACGTGGCTGACGGAAGGGCGAACCCAGCCAGAGCGAGGGCAGCAATGCAATCAGCGTCATTATGTGCCATACCAGGCCCTACGACACCTCAGTCTCTTTCAGTGTCAGGCGATGCGCCCGATGGCTCTACCTTTTAAGGTCTGGAGCCCACTGTAACAAGTACCTCTTGGTCTGGAACCCACTGTAACCGTTACAACAAGTACGGTGTCTGGACCGGGTTACAAGGACCCAAAGTCCAAAAGTTTCCCCCGTCGTTTGTAGGGTTACAAGGACCCACTGGAAAGTTTGTTTCGCGTCCTTTTCCGTATTGTTTTCGGCCACTTTGTAGAAACTGTTCTACTGCCTTGCGTTTGGGACCCACAGTTGCTGTGAAGCACTTGTAATTGTGGTCGTACCGGTCCAAGTATGCGTTGTCCCAGGGACCGAGTACCAGCTTGTTACGCGCTCTACCGTATCGCCTATCGCTCTATCGGCCAATTTTTAGAGTTTCGTCCACGACCCTGTTGAATGGTTACAAGGACCCAAAGTCCAAAATTTTCCCCGTCGTTTTCGGGGTAGTTTTCGGCCATTCTGTAGATTAGGATGCACGGCACTAGCCCGTCATGTGCGTTCGGGAGCGTTTGGGACCCAGGGGTATATATGCGTTGCGTCGCGGCGATAGCGTCTGTGCGGTGTTAGGACCCATGCTTTATGCGTCGCTGGGTGTGACATTGTGCGCAGTTGTAACAAATGGCAATCTTTCACTACACTGCGTCTGTGGCAATCTCGCAGAGTTCAGCCGCATATTGTGTACCACACCACGCACATCCCTTGAAGGTAGACGTCAACAAGTATAAAGCAGGAGGAGGTTTTCCAGGACAACGCGGACCTCCGAAATGCGTCAGCAACGGCCTGTACGGCGACGGTTCTCGCCTCCGGTATTTATGCTTGGTTCGGGTCGTGAACCACCTGTGAAGCAGTAACTCACTATAAAAGCAAAACGCGATAGCATCCCGCTGTTCTTGGAAAGCCCGCAACAAACCTACAAGGAAATGGCCTCCAACGGTTCTTCTCGCTGGGACGGCGTCAAGCGGGTCTACAGTCGGCAGGATGTTGAGCGCCTGCGTGGCTCCGTTAAGATAGAGTACAGCCTCGCGCGCATGGGTGCGGAGCGACTGTGGCAGCTGCTGCATTCCGAGCCGTACGTGCCGGCACTTGGCGCAATGACCGGTCAGTACGCACGCGGAAGGGGGAGGAAATGCATGATCTAGCTCTTAATTGATGTGCGATGGTTCTCGCTCTGCGTGGGTAAATGCCAGCCGTTTTCGCGCGCGTCGGGTGCTGCGTCGGCAAGCCGTGTGTAACGGCCTCGCGTGTGCCGCGCGCTGAGCAGTTGCTTGACAGGTTTCTTCACTTCCAGTTCTATTATTATTAACATCTTATTTGCCGCTGTGCTGCATCCAGGCGGTCAAGCTGTGGAAATGGTTTCCGCGGGCTCAAGGCCATCTACCTCTCAGGCTGGCAAGTCGCTGCCGACGCCAACTCAGCGATGCAGGTTTGTTAACCTTGGCTCCGATCCTGGAACCTTAGGAGTGCCGTTTGTCTTGGCATGCACCTCTCCCTGGGTGGTTGGTGCCGTCGTTTGTTCTCTGGGCCCTTGTTCGGGGTTTCTGGTGCCGATTGTTTTTCCTTGCCAGTGTCAGGCGATATCCCCGAGGGCTCTACCTTACGGTCTGAGGCCCACTGTAACCGTTGCTACTGCGCACCTCGCCTGCGTTGTCCCTGCAGACTTATCCGGACCAGAGTCTGTACCCCCTGGATTCCGTGCCGCGTGTGGTGTCGCGGATCAACAACGCCTTCCAGGTTTGTCAAGTGGAGCTCTTCTTAAGCTGCAGGATTTGCAAGGATGCCCTGTCGTGCAAAGCCCAGTCGCTAGTACGACAATTGCCTACGACGAAATTCCTCACTTTTGAGGCAATATTTAGCACTGGAATACTTCTTCGTCTGTTTCCAATGCGCTTGCCTGGTACCATGGCCACGCTTGATACTGCACTTTCCATAGCGAGTGGGATGCTGTGCCGCCAATGCGATAAGCTGTTCGTTCATATCCTTCCTGACCCAACGCAGCGGATGGACCAGCAGATGCAGCACTCCGAGGGCCGCAACGACGTTCGTTGGTTTGCGCCCATCGTTGCTGACGCGGAGGCGGGCTTCAGCGGCAACCTCAATGTGTACGAGGTGCGCTCACGCGCATGAGCTGCTGCTGCGCAGCGGTTACTGCGCATCTTTCTCGTGTGCAAGTGCCGAAGAACATAAGCTCACGTTTCGTCATGTCCCTGGCTACCCGCTGATTCTGTCCCGCCTTTGAAAACTGATTTGCAGCTCATGAGGGCCCTTATCGAGTCTGGCGCCGCCGCCGTATACTTTGAGGTTAGTGGGCACAGCTCGGAACAACGCATTCCTGCCTGCGCCCTGCGGCCGGATCCTCGCCCTGCTTGCGCACTCCCATCCTTCACCCCACCCTGCCTGCTATGCCGACAGCACCATAGCCGCCTTTCACTATCAGCCCTGTGCGCCCGTATTGCTCCCGCCTGCAGGACCAGCTGGCGTCCGCCAAGAAGTGCGGCCACCTGGGCGGCAAGGTGCTGGTGCCCACCAGGGAGTTCGTCCAAAAGCTGACGGCTGCACGGCTTGCGGCCGACGTGCTTGACGTACCCACCGTCATCATTGCGCGCACAGACGCCCTGGGCGCCTACCTTCTCGCTCACCAGCGATGCGGACGAGCGCGATAAGGCCTTCATGCATGACGGGTATGGGGGTGGCGGGTTCGGACGGGAACATATCTTAAGACTGAATTTGCGGCAGTCGACCACAAGCTGGGCGCGCAGGGCCTTGTAGCAGCAGTAAATGTTACAGCAGGCTTCAGACAAAAGGCCTGGATTCCGATGTACCGCCGGTTACTGCCAAGGCCGCTTGCCTAATCATCAGCTAACATGCCGTGAATGTGTTCGCATCGTCCACCTGCCCGTCTGCTAACCGCCTGCCTCCTGGCAGCCAACAGCCACATGGCGTTTCCTCAAATGTGAGGCGTACGCTTCAACAGCTTTCGGCCGCCCCCCTCAAGTGGCACATCCGTCGTGGGTTGCATGACATAGTTTCATATGGCACGACCCAAGACCGAAGACCATGTCTTGGGTCGTGCCATATAAAACTATGTCATGCAACCCACGACGGATGTGCCACTTGAGGGGGGCGGCCGAAAGCTGTTGAAGCACAGGTATGCTATTTGTTCACTTTTCCGCCTCAACGGCTACATACGTGTGCATCTTCGCCTACCGGCATGGACAAACTGGCAGCGGCAAGACCTTCACCATGCTTGGCAACCGCGACCAGCCTGGCGTCATCCCCTGGGGCCATGCAGCAGATCTTCCAGAGCGGCCAGAAGTGGTCTTAATTACCCAAATCGTCATTTAAGAGTCCTACTTTGACCTGTTCTTCCATTCACATACGAACCGTTCCAACTGTACCGCCTGGTCTGTGCGTGGGGTGGGGCGGGGAGGGGCGGCGTCATGCATGGTTGCCCTGCCTGTGATGCACGGTTAGTGACTCAGCAGTGAACCCCGAGCAAACTCAGAAATGGCATTGTGCTTGTGGCCAAGCGCCCTCTCCGCTGATGTTCTTCAGACCAGCATTGTGCGGATTCTTCCAGTTGCAACGGTTACAGTGGGTTCCAGACCAAAAGGTAGTACCATCGGGCACATCGCCTGACACTGAGGAAGACGGAGGAGACAGCAGAGACCGACGTGCACCGGAACAAAGGCAAACCACCAGAACACCAATCGACAGGCCATAGGCAAACAGTGTTGTCTATGGTGTTTTATCTGCCCTCGTATTTGGAATTCCCGTGACGGTCTTCCTTTCACGGGTAGGCACGGCGGTTGGCGCGTTTGTGTGGGTTATGGCTGCTCTGGGAGCGAGGTTCTGGGTTCGTCCCAGTGCCACTTGCACGCTCTCCTCAGCTCTACTTCTGGGCTACTCTGCGCGGGCTTTATGTGTTTTACTTTCCCCGCTGTATTGTGCGGGGTTTGTGTTTCGTTTTGCGGTGCCCGGAGGCCCTGGCGTCGGTTGGCTGTGGCTGTCGCTTCGTGGCTGCTGTCTGCCTCATTTGGTGAGGCCACGGACATGCGCCCCTCTCCTTATCCTGGGTTCGCTTGAGTTCAATGCAACAATTATTGTCAGAGCAGCTCCAGGAATGGAACATAATGCAGCAACCCATTTGATCGGGGTACGGCGTACGGGAGTAAATTAGATGAGGTCCGTCCTAGTAGGCAGGGCTATCCCAGTTGTCCTTAGGGATCGTCTGGAAGGTTCAGAGTACTACGGATGGTGCCCAGAGGAGAATGGGGCCATACTGTACACCCCCTGTAACATCCATCCATCCATCCAAATTAGATACGGTCAACCCTGTCGAAATTGGGTCCATCGTAAAGGTTTGGCCCATCCTTTATACTGTAATACGCATAGACAATTAGCAGGTATAGCGCCCTACTGACTGTCGTGGTGTTCTGACAGACCGCAGACGGAGACTTGGCCGACGACCACTGCCCCACCCGCTTCGTCCTTCGGGCATCATATCAGCGCGACTTCATGCTTGATAAAATTTTTCCGTGTCTGTATGTCTCAACAATAAGACATGATCAGACAGACTCTGCCTTTGCCCTCTATCCCCGTGCGTAAACGGCATCCACGTGTCGGTGAGGTTCAGACGCATCCATAGTCAGCACGTCCAACTAGCCATCTACAAATCGCGCTGCCTGCGCTTGAATGGCCAACGCTATATGCCGCTGATGAGCATGCATGTCACATTGCTGGCCTGTGTCAACACACGTATGATTTGCAATTCCACGACGGGATCAATGTAACTCTGAAAAGGGATTTGCCGTCGGCGCCCCCTGATGTAGGACGTTGGCACAGCAACCCCACGATGGCCGTCCAAGCCCAAGTGGGTCTCCTTGACGCATGGCTGACCATCGCAGAAGCGGCACCGCTGTTTCAGGCTCCAACGCCGTCCCCTTGCTCTGGCAGTCGGTTCGCATTGGTAGGATATGGGAAGCGCAGCACCACCTTGACGCAGCCGGTGCCCATCCCGACGCCTCACAGAGGCCGGATGGCTCGCAGCGACGTCCTTGACGTCCAGTCGAACGACAACAGCTTGAACGGCGCGCGGAAGCGCTCCGAGCTCGTTTGGCTCGCCGCAAGCTGATACGCAGGAGAGTTGCATCTGGAAGGGGGGGGCACTGTACGGCGAGGCAAGCTTCGGTTCCCGGTCTCCCTGGAGCAACCCCTTCCGGAGCCTAGCGACGACGTCCCCGATGATGCATGTGCCGCGGCCCCAGGCCTCCCGCGTGCAACGTCAACACGACTCTCTGCCACCTCGCTTCCCCTACAGGCAACACATGGTACGCTGTCGTGCAGCTCTCCTCCCTGCACGCTACGCCTTACATGACCCAAATCTTGCACACGCTCAGGCCGACCAGGCCACGGGCCCGCGGTCACCGAAGTCGTTCGCCACAAAACCCGCCATCCTCTCTCTCCTTCCCGCTCAGCGTCTTGCCTGTGTCTCCCCCTCTTCCCGCGCTGCCTACGCCACCCATACCTACCCGCCCGCCGCCTTTCCTTTCCCTTCCCCTCCACTCAGCGCCCATCAGCCTGGCGTCGTTCAGGCTGGCACCGCCCTGTCTTCCCCTCCACGCAGCGCCCATCAACCTGGCGTCCTTCTGCACCGCCCTGTCTTCGCCGGCATCGCAGCGGACGACCCTCGCCAACCCACACCACAACCCACACCGCAACCACAACCCCGACTACTCTCGCGATGCCGGGGCCTGCTGGGACGAGCCGTCCGCCACAGCAGCCGGCCAACTCGCCATGGCGGCCTTTGCTCAACCCATGATCTGTCCCTCCGCCAACCCATGATCTGTCCCAACGCTGGCCGGACCCAGGCCCGTGCCGCCGCACGCCCACCATACCGACCACCGCATCCGCGCTGCGAGCGTGAATGGGGCTGCCGTACTGGACGAGCGGCGGGGACATTCCACTTTCCAGGCATCGTCGCAACGTACGTTGCGGGGCGAACCGAGCCAAGCAGCACCGGCGGGCTGGTCGCAGCTGCTCCGACCCATCTCCTGGCGACGCCACGCGGTGGCGACGACGGCATCACGCGTCGCGCCGCCGCTGTCGTCCGTCAAGCGTGGGCTGTACGAGGGCACCGTGCGGGGCGGCATCTCCCGCAACACGTGGGGGTATCGCGCGGCAGGGGCCGTCATTCCAGGGGGGTGCCTGCGGTAGGGCGAGGCCGTGAAGGGGCTCTTAGGTTGGGTTTTACGCAGCTAGCGGCAGCAGGGCGGGGGGGAGCGGGCGGCGCAGCCGCTAGAGGACAGTGTGTCCCGTGCATGGAATGTGTGACACCGTAGTATTGGCACGATGTTTGTATGTAAGCGGGGTTGGCGCCATCTGTGGCGGGGATGCGGATCGACGTGCGAGGTTGTCTCCCGCTGCGTCGGCGGGTAATGCGTGTGATAGGAGCGTTATCAAGGACTTCTGCTCGGACGTCGGGTGTATTGTTGTCGGGGGATTGCCTGTGGTATTGCAGGGTGCGTGGTTTTTGGGGATGGGTAATGAAGTACTCGATGCTTACCGCTTGGTGCGGAAGAAAGACATACAGCGTAAAGAGCGTTGGCATTCGCACCATCATAGAGCAGCTGAGGTAGGCAGATGACAGCAAGGAAGGGCCCGGCTCATCGCTGCGCGTGCCGTACGTAGATGTCAGGGTCCGAATCCAAGAACCCGCGGTGATACGGCAGCTGTCGGTTGTCACATCGTCTGTGGCTGCACGTTTCCGTTGGGCGTGGCCTTTGCCGCCTGGGCCAATCTTCGACCCCACCCAGTGGCGCTTGCAGTCGCAACGCGTGAGCAATTGCGGTGGTTCGGGCGTAGTGGCAGCAGCCCCGCCAGCAGCGCCGTGTGTGTATGCCGCACGTCTGGCGGGTGGGAAGGAAGGCTGCGCGGATGCAGCAGAGGGGTGATGGTTGGTGTCGTGGTCGTGGTCACGGACCGGCGGGATGTCGGTTTACGGAGTACAAAAGCCATCCGATAGAGATGCGCCGGCACTGCCTTTGGATTACGCCTAGTGCCCATATGGTGTGCGCTGTTGATCATGCCCGGACAAGGTGCCTGCTGCAACCCGCCATGACTCCGTACTGGAGGTGGTTGGCCCGCACCTGGTCGCCTCGCCTTGTGGCTGCTGCACGCGCTGGCGGCTACAGCTACCTAGTCATACCGTAGTGTGTACGAGGATTGGGGAAAGGACGGACGCGGGATCCGGCGCTCCCGGCTGCCGTACATTGTGCATACAGCAATTATTCGAGTGGGTTGTTCCTCCCAGCCCTAGCCGGGCGCATACGCAAGGTGCTACCGGTATGTATTTGGGTGAGGAGGGAGGCGTTTGCAGAGATGCCGTGAGGCCAATCCCGTAGTAGTCCACCGCACAGGCGGTTAGGGATCGTTGGTAAAAACTACCCAGTAGCCTCACTTCTCGAACTTGATACGTAGGGCTCCGAGGACTGCCGCACGGGTTTTTCCACGCGCTGCAGGTGCTGGAGGTGGTCTTCTGTGGAAACACTCCTCTTAAGTTCGAACCAGCTCGATCGTTTGGGATGATACCACTCGTCTCTGTGCACCTGGTGTGTAACCGGTCCTTGAGATGACATTATCGTCCCCGTCGGCGAATTTGACCAAGCCTCCTTGAGTTTTATCGAGCCGGCCGTATTTTGTTTTTTCTTTCGGCGAAGAGCCCATGTATGGTCGCGTTCCGCCAGGCCGGCCTCCAGGTCTCTCCGTCATGTACTAGGTGGCGCCTCCTCTATCTGGAAGTCGCGATGACTGCCGGACTCGACAATATGCTGGCGGAAACTGGCCGATGGTTGTCATTCATATACAGTATATACGGCCACCTGATTCGCCGGCTTTAATGCCGAAGCTGTCTGCCACGTGTTTGTCCCTCAAGCCGGCCGGTGTGGGTTGCAGTGCCCGTAGTTTTTTGTGTTTGTGGATCGCCGGCACGCCCCTCAGCCCCCTTCCCGCAGCTTGTTTGGCGGTCGTAAGGTAGTGCCTGCTGTGCTGGCATTGTACCTGTGGCTCTTGCTGATGGCCCATTTGTGAAGTACCCCAGGCGGCCTTCCTATGCTAACCCTTCCTGTTGTTTTCATCCCCACGAGAAGCACGCCAGTACCTATCGGAAGGCGGTGCGTGCTCGTGGCTGTTGTGGGGGTTTGATGGAGCCCTTGCGGGCTGTGCCCGATGTCGTGGATTGGTAAACGGCAATAAGGCCGGCAGTTTGTGGGTTCGCATCGCTGTGTCACATGACTGGACTCAGGTTGGTCCTGTTGGGATGTCGGCTGCTGGCATGCTGCCAGCACACCCTATCGTGCGACAACTGGGAAACAACGAGGCGTACGGGTTTGATGCCCGAGCCCTATAGCCCTACAAGCCTCCGCGTATCGTAACGCACGGAAGTGTGAGTGCTGTTCCAGGATGTTTCCTTCTTAACATATAATTCTTTATCAGGTAATGCACGGCAGCTTGGAGCCGCAGCACTTGCGGCCAGAAAGACGACAGCATTGCCGCAAATGGGTTTCCACGAGTAAGGTCCGCCGTCCGTTCCTGTGCTGGGTGCCGTTCGGGCGGGGCCCGTGTAGTCGAATCATGGGAGAATGGATGGGGGGGAGCTAGCGCACCGTGCTCTGATAAGTCGTTCGGGTTATACGTTACAGTGGTCCCGACAGCTGACTCATACATAGCAAGTACATCCCACCGCTACCGGCATTAGGGGTACTTGTTAAAGTAGGCTCCAGACTAAAAAGTCAGAACCATCGGGTGATGCGTCGGACACTGAAGCAGACGACAGACAGAAAACCAGTCGCAGTGCACCAAGACACCAGTCAACTGCTTTGTCCTTCTTCCTGTGTCTCTTTCAGTGCCAGGCAATGCGCCCGATGGCTCTGCTTTAAGGTCGGGGGCCCATTGCAACAGTTATTACCAGAGGCAAAAACAGCAGTATCCAGCACCCCAGGGCGGATTTGCGCTGCAGGCTCCCTGATCAGGGACCGACCACCAACACACCTAGCAGAGCCTCGCCGGGGGACCAGTGGAGCGTCGCCACGGCACAACCAGAATAACTGCCCACCTTCTATTAAAAAAACGAGCAGGATACACCCACCCGAGAATGAAAGAACAAGTAGGAGAAGACCCTGCCACCCCGCTGCAGGGGGTTCACGACCCCTAACTCATCATAACCACCTGCCCCTCGCACACAAGGCGACCGGACACTACCCACAAGGAGGGGTGCTGAGGTCCCACAGCGGCCCAACCCCTCTGTTGAAGCCCCCAACGCTGCAAACCCCCGAAGGACCCACCCCACGGCGAATAGCACAATCAATCATCGATCACACGAATCACACTGAGGGACCGCAAGAGGACCACCAGCCCCCGACCTCTTAAGGGCCGCACGCAGCCATGCATGAACCGACACCCAACCTCCATAAAAGTCACGACGCCCAACCTCCATAAAAGTCACGACGCCCAAACTCCATAAAAGTCATGACGCCCAACCTCCATAAAGTCACGACGCCCAACCTCCATAAAAGTCACGACGCCCAACCTCCATGGAAGTCACGGCCGCCAGGCCCCCCGGCCTGCAGTGACAGTCGACACGTTGCTGGATCCCTCCCATCACCTTGAACTTAACTCCGTTGGCCGCGGTTCGCCCGACTTTACACAGCTTTACATTCCTGGTGACGAAGAAGGGTACTGTTGAGATTCAGGCTGCTGATTCAGATTCAGGTTGCTGATTCAGATTCAGGCTGCTAAGGACCTTCCAGGAAGCCCAACGAAAAACTTTGGCCTCCGGGCCGTGTACTGTTTGGGCACTGCATCGGACCGCCTGCAACGGCTATGAATCCTGAATGCGCACCGGCCGTCATGACCCAAGTCCCTCCAAGGGCCCACCGGCACCACCCGCACACGACCGGAGGCACAGAGGGACAGGGAGACGCAGGGAGGGACCGCGCAGGGACCCACCCGAATCCACACAACCCACGAGCCTCCACAATTCCATCCGCAGGGCCACCATCGCAGGCCACTATCGCAGGCCGAAATACCTTTTTCGCTGATTGTGCCCTTCCCGACCTTGTGAGCGAATGTGAGTCATTTCCAAGATTTCGACTTGGAGACGAACTTGTCCCGACCACGATCCGGATGCTTATTAGTGGATAGCCGTGACCTAGAAGGATCGGAGCAGATCGGAGTCACTTATCGGGGCGCCGGAACACAGAACTCCAGGACAGTGGCGGTACGGCCATGAGTCGAGAAGCCCGGGATTATTGTGACGCATCATCGACGAGCCCATTTGCAGTATAGAAGTTTATCGTTGATGCAATGAGGCTGTGATTTGCAGTCGGACGACTAGTATGCGCCAAGTTGGCAATCCCACCGCCTCGCCAGCCTTGCTCATACCACTGTCTTCAGGTGACGCAGTTCCATCTTCTACAAAACAACCCACGGGCTCACCGACTTCAACGACCCTACCCCCGTGCGGCAACGGACAGCACGTGGCGGTGAGATCCTTGTTTGTTGCGCGCGATAGGTAGAACAAGCTCGTTTAAATTGAGCAAAATACCAGAGCCGCAACGAGATATACTACCGGTTTCGTTACGCCTCCTGTGGGGACGGCAGATTATTTGTAATAGCCCTAGTGGTAGCCCTTGCAAACAAACTTATGCCGATATGGATTTAGGAGGTATCATTATTGGCAGCTGATGTCTTATACGCATAAACTGGCCAGGCTTCGTCAGGTTGAGGCGACGCCGTCATTCGCTTTATCTCAGCGGCCCTGGCCCTTCCTGTCGGTGCCCTTGCAGCGCTTTGCGAGCTGATTACCTAGAATGGCCTATCAAGCTCACGTTGGCTCTCTTGACGCCTGGCTTCCAAGCTCGCCGCTTTCGCCTGCAAGTCAGGCACGACATCAAAGCCCTTTCGCTACGGTCGCGCAAGCAGCGCACAGCCGGAGTCAACCTGAGTCAGTCGAGGTTCCTCGGCTGGCCCCAACAGCCCGTCCAGGACGTTTACTGGAGCCCATACAGCACGACGTACATGCAGCCTGTGGTACTCAGCGTTCTACCTTTCCAGAGTTCGCCACACGCGACACGAACGGCAACACCTCAGTTTTGCTGCAAGGCAACCAGCTTCGCCTGGGCTGCCACGACTTCGAGGGCACGGTCCGCTGCGGCAAGCTCCGCCCGCCTGCTGGCCCTCAGCCACCGCAGTGGAGCCGCAGCGACTCCCAGCTCATACTATCAAAGTACCCAGGCTACGAGAACAGGGGAGCGACTCTGGCACCTTCCACTTCGCTTCCGCATCTAGGACCACAGGGTGAGGCGTTGACCTGCCGTACAGCTCACGTCCTTGGGAAAAGGCCGTATGTCGGTTCTGCCTTGGGATAGGATTCCCCGTTCGGCGCTCATTTGGAGCCTTTGGGACTTGCAGGTGCTCGTGTTGTCATGAGGTTCGAGCACAAACGCCACACCTCTGATCGCATCCTCCCGCCTTTCCCTGAACCCACTCTTGCTCCCGCCTCCCAACTCGCCAACCTCGTCGCCCCGCAGCGGCCGTCAGCCTGGCGTCCCTGTGCACTGCGCTGTCCTCGCCGGCTGCCCACGTCTCGCTCGCCACCGCCGACTCCCGTTGCTCTGGCGCGGACGCCACTGCTAGGGGTGGCGCCTCCACGGCCGCTGCCTATGACATACGCTCGATGTCCTGGTCGGCCGATCGGCTGCCCGAAAGTCCCAACGGCCTTCGTCACGTCCAGAGTAGCAATTTACCCGGCGCTGACGAAGTCGTCCTTACAACTTCTGTGGAGCCGGCACCTGTGTTGCTACTGCCTCCACTACTTGGCAGCCGTCGCGGGGGCAGTCCGACTGGCGCCCCGGCTACCCACACCAGCCGCGCTGCTGACGTGGCAGGCTCCACAACTGCCAATGAGTTCGCACCACTGCCGCCGTCGTCCGTCAAGCGTGGGCTTTACGAGGGCACCGTGCGCGGCGGCATCCCCCGCAACACGTGGAGGTCCTGTGCGGCGCAGTGACCTCAAGGTCCTGTGCGGCGCAGTAACTAAAGGGAGCGATGTGCATGGCAGAGCAGACGGGTTCGGCCTGCAAGAGCTTGGATTTCAGCCAGGATGGATTTCCAGCCAGAATCACCCTTAATAGAATTTTTTCAATTTGGCAGGCTGCCAGTAAGCGGCCTTGCGCGCATGAAGACGGATAAGCCACCACGTCAGCTGCTTGCAGGCAGCAGTTTGCTCCGTTACGGCGTTCTCTAGCTCCTAGGTGTCACGTCCCTGTCACGTGGCGTAGGTCTGTGAGTCGGGCCGGAATTGGCTGTGTGGTGGGGTTCACTCAGCGACCCAGGGGGATGGTCTATGTGCCAGGCGTCGCGGGTGCCTCAGCTCGAGGATCGCGGAAAGCGGTGCCTAGCTGCTCCACGGAGGCGCCCTTGTGGCCCAGGTGATCACGGCGATTGCGCACCAAATGCTTGCGCAATCTGGCCATATGACACCAGCATTGCAACGGCGGTTTTGTAGAGTGTCGTAGTTTTTAGTATCTGATCTGCTTGCTCGCGCTGTAAGGCGTTGGACAGCGTGCTGGCTTGCACGGCGTGTGTATGTCGGGTTCATGTCGTTGGCGATCTCCGAGTGGCAACTGGATGCCAAGGCCAAACTCCGACGGTGTTGGGAGCAACGTCAACAGCTGGTGTTGCGGGTTTCGCCGTTGGTGTGTAGGCGTCACTTCTGATTGTCGTTTTCCTGTGTTTTTGCGTCCCTTCCTGTGTGTTTATGCGCTCAGGTGAGATGCCTCGCTGGCTGTACACGGCCCCCGGTCGTTACGTGCGATTGTGCAGAATTGCACGACGTAGGGCAGTGTTGTGGTATATTGTACAACGAGGTGTTACGGTAGTGATCTCCTTTCGGAGCTGACTTATACGGCATGACTTGCGTCGCCAGCCCTTTCAAGGTATCCACGCGCACCTTGAAACAAACTGTGAATTGAATAACAGCTATGCCATTTTCCTTGTTGGCAGGTTGCTCTTACTCCTGGCTTGCTTTACGGCGCCATGTGCACGAATGGCGCAGTGAGATCTAGCTTGGTTTTCCTCTTTCATTACTGTTTTGTACGGTTGTGAGGCATACTGAAGTAAAATAATGCAGGTCTGGGTAGTGTTAAGCAAGCCCACGTTATGCCAGTGCATGCTGAAAGGTCCGTCGCATGCCAAGGTCAGGCGGGAGCGAGTTGTATGGTATCGCGAGCTTTTGCGCGAGCTTTTGCGGGTCAGTGACGATGTCGACTGACTGACGTCTTACAGATGTCTACCACGTGTGCTGGCCGCCTGTGGGGATCACGATGTTGGTCATTGGTCAGAGCATTGGTCAGCTGCCTACTACCCGTTTCGCGTTGGTTTAACCACTGGTTCGAAGGCTGGCGCGTTTGTTTTGTGCGCGGTGCTCATCGCTTCTGCCGATGAGGTATGGGTTGACTGCTACGTCGCTGTCCCATCCCGAGACCTGGATTCAGTGCTGGATCCACGAGATGGGGTTAAATGCTGGATCCATAGTTGGTAGTGGCGCCACATGGCGAGCGCAAGCCCACAAAACTCCCGTGCTCACTGGCGTGCGCCCGCTATCGGTTGCTGCTCCTAGGTGGTGCAAACTTTACCCCGTCAGCAGCGCGACGCCAGGCGCACGGTTTGTGAACGATTGTGAAGGCTGATTGATTGGTGCATTGTATTTTAAGTCATGTTTTGGAAAGGAAGCCAAAGCGCCTTTGTAAGGCCATACACTTGATGTAGCCAACGACGCCCTGACGTCAGTGCCCCTCGTGCCTGCTCGTGCCAACTTGGTCGAACTAGGGTTGATGTGAACTGCGCGACAGCCCTCCAAATCGATGGACTGCGCGTCAGCTCGCTCGAGTTGTAGACATTAGATCCGGGATCGCTCCGCGTTCCGACATGCCAACAGGGACGTCGATTACGATTTATTACATGTCGTACTGCCTCGCGCCAGTAGCATGCGTCCCCCCATAACGGACGTCCGTCAAAGGGCGCACTTCTAAAACTAATACTAGAAAATCGGGATTATTCCCTTAATGACTCTGTTCGCGCCCTCTGTATCTGAGCCAAAAGGTTGCCTAGTTTCACCTGATCCCACGTAGTCATCACCACTTGCATATCCTGTCCAGTAGGAAAATCTACAGCTCGTCTGGGGGGCTCAAACACGGGACACTCCATAAGAACATGAAACTCGTCTTCTACCATATCCCCGCGGCACACTCGGCACGTTCTCTCAACGCGTGGCTTACGCGGCCGACGTGCAAAACGACTTACGTCGAGATTCCAACAGCCGAGATAAAAACGCATCAGCGCCGTGTGATGCTTCCGAGGCATGCACGCGCGAAGGTGATCGAGCTTCTTTGTATGCGCGTCGGGGGCATATGCAACGCCCATCCAATTCGAGTAGCGACACACTGTTACGCCCGGCTTCCCGCGATCACTGTCTCCTGCTGCAAATTCGGGAAAAACCCGCGGATCCATATCAATATCACTCGAGTTCCAGTCGAGCAGCAAACGTCGCCTGAACTCCTCTAGTACCTTGTCAACCGGGATTTCCAAAGCGGCTATTGCCTTGGCTTTTCCCACATTACTCAACGTTGCGCTCACATGTTGGCGATAGTCGTACCCAAGTGCTCCAAGAATCCGCAGCGCCTTACCAGCCCAAAAATATTCATGCTCGCTTGACGAGCGATCAGATTCCAACCATGCAAAAATATCCTCCTCTAAGACTGCCCGTGCGAGCGTCGAGGGCTGCTTACTCAGGCGCTTCCAAAAACCAAACACTTGCTGTGCCCAAAAGTGATGCAAAGGCAGTTGAGAGGTCTCTGCGAAGAGTTGCCTGTTCGGAGGCAAACTAGCGCCAACTACCCTGCGCAAAAAGATCTTCTGTACCTCGACCATTGGATCCGCCAGAGCTCTTTCAAATACACCTGCCGCACGACCTGTGCTTCGAACCCATTTTCCCCATCTGCCAAGCAGCGCCGCATTCTCCCCCGTCGCTCCTGACCCTCCCCGCTGGTTCCATCTTTGCCACTCCCTAACCCGCTGTCTACCCTTAGTTCCTAAAACTTCCCAAAAAGCGTCTGGTCCCCATACCTCCGCTCCGTACGATAACAAAGGCCTTATTTGGGCGTCAAAACAGCGTAGCATAAGGTCGGGTGCCCATACGCGATTTAATTCTAACTTACGCATTAAAGCAAAAACTCCCCTGCGACCCACATCGCATAGCTCCATTCGGCACGAGTCGAACGAACAGGGACGTGGCCACCTATACCGTACACCTCCTGGATTTGGCAAGCACAACCCTTGCCCGGCAAGACTTGCCCCTTCTCCAATTCTAATTATTGAGGGGAGGCATACACATAAGACGTACTGATACGCACAGAACGGCATTCACATTAACAAGGCGAATTGTCTGAAGGTAGTACAAACCGACCGGCCTGTGCTTTTGGACACGGTTGGGCTCAGTTGAACCGAGCAGCCTATGCGGTCGGACCCAGTCGGCACTGCCGCGGTCTTTCGCAGATATGTCAGCGGCCGTTAGCTGAGGCCTATCAGGCTGACGTGCATTGTAAAGCAGCGGGCGCGACGGGGCTCTGCTTCTGTCAAGGGGGCCCGGGTGCCTCATCTATAACGAGCTGCTATAGGGAGCTGTCTTCCTGGAGCGACAGGTATAAGCTGGGGCACAGCCGTGAGAATTGTGATACTGTATCCCGCAAAGCCACCAGTTACTGCAAAGGCACCAGTTACAGCAGACCGATGAGTACGCCCAGATACGCCCATTCCGAGGCGCTTGGGACTTTGCCGCTAAACGAAATGGGAGGGATCTGGGTGCCTCCGTTCGATCTTCTGACGCTTCCAGCATTGCCTTCCGCCGCATGCAGTCCTTGTAACGCTTCCGAACTTCGGGACTAATTCTTCCTTCTTCTTGAATGAGCCATTCAGCCTGTCAAGAGGGGTTTTGCCGATTTGATTCCACTTGTGAGGACGAGCTGCTGCAGGCTGCTGCCATGAGCGGCAGGGTGGGTTCTCGTCTGCGTACGATTAGGGGTACGTTCGGGTTACGATTCGTGTGGTACTCCACTCTCAAACGGCCACAGGTTTGCGGAGTTGCGGCGAATGGCGCCATCGCAGACGCGCTTACGCGCTCCTCTCCGAGGAGCATTTAAGCATGTTGCTCGTTGCTGGAGGAGGTGAAAGCGCTTAGCCCGTTCTTCGCCAATTTCACCCTGAAAAGTTTCGCCATCATAATCGTCTGGAAAAGCCAGGAATACAGCATTATATGCAAGAATGCGAACTGGCGGTTAAGTGAAGGTTAAGTTTTGTTGGGTCAGGTGTACCACGAGGCTATGTACGGCACGGGGAAACCTCTGCCTCTGTTCTCAAATCAAGGAGTGCAATAACTCGTTGGTTGTCGTATAAAACAGGTGACCTATCTTAAAGGGACAGGGTCGCAAACACATTGACGGCTACCATCACGTGCTGGTAGACGCGTGAGGGGAGTCGAATCATCCAGGCTCGAACAGCCTGCTTTACTCGGAATCATTCTGTGTATGCCGGTGTTGTTGTCCAGCATAGATCGTCTTAGCAGGGCGCGGGACACGTTTTGGTGCACACTTTCCAAGAACGCGGTGTGCTGTGAGCCTGCACTGGACATCATCGTAGTTCTTGAAGCATATTAGGACTTGCTGTTGATTCAACTGGCAGGTAAGGAGGCGCGCGTCGGTTGCTACTAGACGCTTGGCTTTGTTTTTTGTAGGGTTCTACAAGGGGTTCGATGCATCTGAGCTGCAATAATATCCTGCATTTTTGATGTGCCTGCGTTACTTCACCCCACTATTGTTGTCACCCGCTGCACACAGGAGAATTCATAATACCAGCGTGGGACCTGAAGCCAATGCCCTCCCACCACGTTGGAAGCCTTGATGCATGGCTCGATAGTCCGTTTTCCAACGGTGGTGGTATCGGTTCGTCCTCGTTACAAGGCTACCATGCTAAGGGTCGGTCTCGTGCGAGCCCCCTGAGTGGCGCTCAACGCGCAACTTCAGCGGGTGGACGCGGAGTCGTTAGCACTATTGCGGCCAATGCGCCAATCGAAACTGATTGCGAGGAGGATGGCTGCTCTCCTTCGGAATTGCCATTCGTAACTAGGGCAGATGCGCTCGGTCCCTACACTCTGCCTGTTCCTCCTATGGCGCCTATGAGCTCTGGCGATATGGTGGATCGTTCCTGCGCCAGCTTGACAACAGCGCACATGGGCAGGCCGCCCGCTGGGCCGAGCAAGCGCCAGTCGTTGCTGTCCCAGCAACTGCGCTCCGCTTCCTCTGTTCCACTGGAGAGCTGTTACAATGTTTTTTCATCAGGCGACGTGAACTTCTTTTGCGCTGGCTCCCGCCGCAACCCCAGCGGCAACACCGCAGCGTCGCCCATGGGCTGCGTCGCGATAGACCCATTGCAAGCGGCCCAGTCCACGCCACCAGGCCACAAGGCCACATCTTTCGCTGCATCTGGCCCCATAACAAGCAGCGAATGCAACACGTGCGACGCGGTTGCTCCCAGGACAGTCGCGGAGGTAGCCATGGCGGAGCAGTTGGGAGCATCAGTGACCTGCGGGAACGCGGCCGCCGCGGCTGTTGATGCAACTGCAGCTTCCTTCACCGCTGACAGGACCTTCCCCATGTATGCCGCGTCACCATGCCGGAGCTCTGGTGGCCAGCTCCTGGGCTCGTTAGATGCGGATGCGACAACGTGCGGCGGTTCCATGGCGTACAGCAGCAGCGGTGGAGGCGTTTTCAGCAGCGGCAGTAACATCCTGCACTGCCGCGACGACTGCTCCCATGAGCAGCTGGACTTCAGTGCTTTGCCAACGGCGACAGCAAGCTTCGTATCGGGTCACTTTTTTGGCGGCTTGGAGCTGCCCGCGTCCTCCTCCCTCCCAGATGCGGCAAAGCCAGGTATGCGCTTGAGACCCATGGCACCCCATCAAACTGCGCCCGAAAACGCACCCTTTTGCGTACGACACATGCATCCGCCGCGTTTTTGAAGGGGGCATGGCAGTGCCTTGCCGTGACCAGCGCACGCAACGAAGGCGGTTGAGGGAGCGGCGCCAAGCCCAGGAGTCGTCCTGGCGAGCGATTAAGCGATTCCACCACGGCGAGGAGCACGTGGCCCGAACCGCGCCTTCTGAACCCACACATCATGCACTAATATAATCCGTCCCCTACTCTTTCCCCTACTACTCTTGGCCGCCCAAATACGTCCCCGACCCGCCTCACCCAAACCTGCTCGAATCACTAGATCCGTATCCCTCTCCGCAGATGCGCCCGATGGCATGTCGTCCCTCAGCAACGCGATCTCGTCGTCATCGCGCAGCGCTGTTCACAGCCTGGCGAGGAGCTCTGTCACCGACATCGCCTTCCCGGCGTCGAGCCACGTGGCCGCCGACAAGGGCGGCGCTCTCCCCGCCACCACCACCACCACCACCGCCAGCAGCGGCGCCGTGACCGACGTCAGCGCGCTGGTGGCGCTGCCGGGCGTCGTGGCGGTGCCGTACTCGCCGCCACCCGCGCACCAGGGTGCGGCAGCGGCGTCGCTCTCGGCGACAGCGGCGGCGGTGGCGCCGCAACCGCGCGGCGGTGGCGGCGAGTGCGGGAGCATGCAGCCAGATGCCGATGAGTTCCAATCTCCCTTCCAGGGGTTACTGCAGCAGCAGCAGCAGTGCGAGGCGCAGCAGCAGCCGGTCGTTACCGAAAAGGCCGCAGAGTCCCCCAGGCGCGGCTCGAAGGGCGTCTCCTTCGCCAGCCTCTTCTCAACCGTGCTCGTCCTGCCCTCGGCGCCAACTGACAACAGCCGTTCCGCATTGGCCGCCAACCGCTACGGTTTCGGATCGGAAGGCGGGGCCGGGGGTCGCCTGGCGGGCCACAGTTACGGCCGGAGCGCGCTGCACCATTCGGTCAGCGTGGGCCACCAGCTCAGTACCGAGTCGGCTCTCGCTTCCTTTGGCCAGGAGGTTGTCTCGCAGCCGGGTTCCGCGAGGGCCCCTGGGTCGTCCCTGAGCGCCGCCAGCGCCGCCGCCAGGGTTTCGATCAGCGGGCTGCTGGAGTCAGACGTGGCCCCTGCGATGTACGAAGGGACCGTGAGGCGCGGCTTGCCGCGTAAGGCCCTGCTGGCCCGGGCGATGAGTCAGCCCGTCACGGAGGAGATGTACGGGTCGCTGATGGCTTTGCAGGGAGAGGTGGCTTGAGGGGCCAGCAGACGAGTGGGCGGTGTTGGCAGCTGGGTAATTGGAAGTAGGCTAGGAGGGCGGGCAGGCGGGTGCAGGAGGGCGTGCGGTGAAGCGGGATGGCGGTTGAGGAGACCATGGGTTGAGCAACTGGGGATGTGGGTCTTCGCGGTGCGGGCCTGGAGGTTCCGGCTCGGTGGCGAGGGTCGCGTGTGACCAGATGCGCAGAGGCTTTGCAACCGGTTGCATTGCGAGGCCAGCCAGCCAAACGCCTTGAACGGCAGACGCTTCGAAGCCGCAACGCCGTCGCATTCGCCCGATCATACTGCAGAGAGGAGGACGAGGCGGTGGTGTGATTGCCCGGAGGGGCGATTGCCCGGAGGGGTGACGGCTCGGAGGGGTCTTGATGTCACGGCGGGAGGCGCTGGGGAACCCGCACAGCTGCCGCACCATTCTGGGTTGGCCCTTCCATGTTGTTCATTCTTTCGGGATGGGCTGCAGGCGTCCAACGGAGGGCACGGTTGTTGGGTTCGTTGTATTGCCGAGCCGTCTGCGCGAGTATCGGAGGGCATGCAGGCCGGCTCCGAAACCAGCCCCGCGTGTCTGATTTGGGGCTTACAAATGGCTTCGTTTAGTTTCCGACGCAGGTATTTGGCGCAACGTATTGGGACTGGATGCAAGGCGGTGCCGATGTCTTGATTGCTGATGTCCGGGCACCAGCTCGGGCCGCGCCTACACCAGAATGGTCATTTCTTGTGAAAATAATATCATCTCTTAACACGCTCGCTAACTGGGTTCGGCCCCAATGGTGGTGGCAGCCCAATGCGGGCGAGTCGTTGCGTGCGCAGCACTAGGCGGGGTACTACCGGTGGTTTATGAGCTGAGCTGAGCGCCAGGAGGGCCCTCGCCCTAGCTGGTTTTGCCGTGCCAATAATAAAACGCGGGGCCAGGCCAACGCTGTTGTTATCGTATGCTTTGCTTCGCGCGCTGGTTTCTCGCAGGAAACAAGTCCCCGCCGCGTATGGTGGAGGAATAAGTAGCAGTGTGGGTTGCCTTGACGTTGGGGTGACCGGACTTGCGGCGCCGGGCGCGTGTCCCTTCATGACACATAATCGGTATGCGGGCGTTTCAGGTCCAGCAGGGGCGTGTTCCCCTTGGCTGCTCCCAAGTCATTTTTTTACTTTTTTTTCGGGCCCAAAAGGGCCTAATGGACTCGGTCTGTGAATGATTGTGGGCTGCGCTGAGGCGGGTGTGGCCGCGCGGCAAGCCATTGTTGGGTAGCCGCCGTGTGATTGGCGTACTACTTGGCTTGGTTTCGGATCCACGGCACCTAGGAGCTCTCGGGGCGTGCACTGAGCGTGAGGTCAAGCGGAGGGGCTCGTGGCGCGTCGGGCCGAATAACTGGCGCGTTGTGCTGCACGTCGCATGCGCTGGCTCTCTTGCATGGGTTCTGTTTCAAGGCTGCTGGCCGCAGTGTGTCTCCGCTGGCCTGGTAGTGTAGAGTGGTGCACCGTTGGGGTTGGGCACCGAAGTCGGGCGCACCGAGCGGTCGATGGATCCTTCGAGGGGTGAAGCCTTCCTTGCCCCAACATGAACACATGCTCATTCGGGAGCGTCGTCATGTTGGTATCCGATGGCGCTGCGAGCTCGTTGGGAGGGGAGGGTTTCGGAGCTGTGTCGGGGAGGACGCTGGCCGGCAGAACCCCTTGGTGGTGGATGATGGATGGCCCAAGCTCGGGTGCGTCACTTGGGGGCCGAAGTCACACGCTCTTCCGTCCGGCGCTGTGGCTTTTTGATGCGGTAGCTGTTGTCCTTGATGCAGGCGCCGCCTGCGCCTTCCGTGCTTGTGTCCGGGGCGCGCTCGCGGCCGGAGGCCGGGCGCCTCACTCAACACCGCCAGTAGGACGGCGAAGGGGAGTCGTTCTGCGGCAGAGCTGCCGGTGAGCGGCGATCTAGGTGTGTCTCCTCGGCGGGTATTTGGTGCGATGGTCTTTGAGGCGGATGCAGGTGTGGTGGCTGCTGCGCTGGGTGGGCGGGACGGGTCCACAGTCCTTTGGGGGACGTAAGGCAGGAGGAGAGCGGGGTGCGCCCTCCGCATCGCAGCTGGCACGTGAACGGGTCTCCCTGATGCCCACTGCCAGCTATGCAGCCGGGAGAGATCCCTGAGGAGCGCGGAGGCGAGGTGAGGCCCTCCTGCTCCCTCGCTCTTGTCGCCTCTCTTACCATTCCACGGCGCCTCGTAGCCGAGTGGGCTCCAGGGGAAGGATCCGAGTGCTGGGAAGGGGGGCGCGCGGCGAAAAGCTGCGGCCCCGAAGTGAAGCCGGTGGGGTGCTCTGCGGCTTGCAAAGTAGTGGCGCTGTGCGTGAGGATTGGAGAACGCGGCTTCGCTTGAACGGAAAAAACCCAAATCGGCCAGCGCTTTTGTTGCAGGGTGGAGGGCGCAGGAGGGTGCCAGCAGGCGGTACCGATACTCGCGGCTGGCATGGTTGGTCGGGGGAAGGGGGTTACATTCATCATCGTAGTGGCGGTTTTTCGGTTTCCGTTGGTGGGTAGGATACGCCGTGTATTACGGGTATGTTTCAGGGAATCGCAGTTTTGCTGCAGGTCTCGCTGATACGCCGTATACTGCGTGTGGATATCTCGCAATGGTTGCGGGCCGGCCATGTGGGGCCGTAACGTCCTGGGGCCCTGTGGGCGTTGGCGCGGTGCGGCTGGTCCTTTGACCTCCGCTCGTGGCGCGCGGTGTTGCCCGGGGGTACTCCGAGGGTCGTCCGCAAGGTCCCCTCAGGGTTCAGTCCGTGTCGGTAATTTCGATCCGCTAGGAGCGGTAGTTGACGGCGTCAACACGTGGCTCATTGAACGCTGCTGCGACCGTACGGCACGGCACCCTCGGATAACCACTCGGGCACTGGGCAGCGCTGTGTCGCGCGGCTAGGTTCGGGCGGCCGCATACACTTTCCTGTATGCTGTCTGCTTGGCCGGCCGGATTGCGCTGCAGCAAATTCTCATTAGCAATGTCGCGGGCTTTGATATGCCTTATTTTCATTGTGCTCCCGGGGCCACACGTATGCTCCGTTGTTGGATGCACGGTCTAAGGAAAGCGATTGGTTAGCGACCACCCAATCCTGGGTTGGCCCTTCCCCATGCCGTAATGTCTAGGGCGTTCAGCATGGATTTTGCGAAGGGGATGGGCTCTTATGGAGCGGAGGAAGACCCACAGTGCCACATCTTAGCGGTTTTGGAAACGAGGTAGTTGTCCCGTGCACCGAGTACGGTAGTCTTCAATTGTGAACCTCCCGCTGAATAAGATGCTGCTAGCTGATTTTCTGTATTAATATATTATTAGCACGTACTGCGTGCAGAACGTGGTTTCAAGAAGAATAACGTGGCGAAGCGAGAAGTGTCACTAAGTGAATCGGTAGCGTAGCGTGGGGGGGCCCGGAGGCACGAGGCGTCCTGCCCCTTTTGGGTTGCGAGTGAGCTGCATGCGCCTTGTGCGCCATACCTAAGCGAGCATATACTACTGTAATTGAATCACTGAAGCAATGGACGAAACCTAGGCGAGTTTTCGAAGCTGCCGAAATAGGGACGGTCCCAATGGTTGCAAAGGCGGTGGTCAGCACCGTTGGGGAAGTCGAAAACAGTACATTGCCGTACATCCCAGCACCCTCCCATGCACACATATTAAACCATTGCTCAAGGCTGCAGAATCAGTGCACGGCCATGCGTCCGGAAGCTATCGCCTGCCCCCCTGCATTCCTGGTCACGATCACCATTATCACTATCGCCGTACATCTCCCACAAATGCCGCAGCCCACCACCACAACCTTCGCCACCCGCTGCTCGCCCTAGGCCCCTCGGAGGCACCATAAGGCGCTGAGCCGCTCCCCACAGCTCCGCCCGTTAGGGCAGAGCTCGGCATCGCCAGCTCCTGCATCAAACAACGCTTCACACCTCACTGTCCGCCTCAGGGTCCACCAGGGCCGGGGCCGCGACGATTGCTGCCTACGATGCACGTGGGTCTGGGTTGGCCGAGTCCTTGGGCACGTGGGCCGTGGGCACGTGGGCCTGGGTTGGCCAAGTCCTCCAGCTTTTTACTAACACAACCAACACCAAGGTCGCGACGACACCGCCCAGCAGCGGGGGCATCCCTCTTCCTGTCGTTGCAATTGCCGTACACGCCCGGCCGCGTCTCAACTTTACTGGCAGCACGTCCCACTGCCTGTGTTTGCACAAGGCAGTCTGCTGGGCGCCCGCTCGCTAGCTCGCGCGTAAACCCTAATTTCGCCACGTCCTCCTTCCCGTCTCCCTCCCAGCGGTGGGGCGATGCTCAAAACACTTTTAACGTTGTTTTACTTATTCCAAGCGGCCTGGCGACAGCCCAGCCGGGCCAACGGTGTTGTGTGCCTGTGGAGCCACAGGTCAAGCTCTGCCAGCAAGCACACTGTGTGTTACGCTTCCGTACATCTGAACGGGCATGTCGAACTTACAGGCTGGCATGTGACGTGGAAAAAGGGCCCTAAACACCCAGGTCAACAAGTAAATTGCCAAGTGAAGGTGAAATGAGATAGGCTATGGACCGCTTCGGTGAGGGTCAGAGTGGCCTCATCGCAATCGGGCTGCTATCACCATGCCAGCCATGTCCTCCCCTAGTGCAACCCCAAGCCCCCAATGCCGTCTCCGGGTGGTGGCAGCAGCGCCCCCGCACCTGCTCCACCGCCTCCTCAAAACTTATGTCTTAAACGGTTTTTTCGGACATCCACGGGTTTCCCTCGCCTCCTCATTGTCGTCCTCCCCTTCCCGCCCGGCTGCTGCCCAACCGCCACCTAGTCATCGCCCAAGCAGCTCCGCCCACCAAGTGAGCCAGGCGACCAGCGATCCGGACGCAAGCGAGCAGCGCCGCCGCCGCGGCAAGCCACCATGTCAGCACCGCTGCGGCCGCGGCGCAGAGGAAGGCCGCCGCGGGCCACCGTACTGCAGCACGGAGCAGTCGTACCGCCAGGACGAGCAACAAGACGCCCGTCGGCGTCGCAGCGGCACCAGCGAGCAAGGTAGCGTCGGTGGCGGCGGCGCCGTCTATGCCGCTCACTGCCGATGCCGACGGCGGCGTGGGAACACGCGGTGCTGCTGCTGTCGGCGGGCAGCCACCGGCGCTGCTGCCGGTGTGGGTGCTGCGTGACCCCGGCCTGCTGTTATTGCCGTTGTCGTTATTTCCGGTCCAGCAACCGTCTTTGTCGATGTCGTGGCGGCGGCCGCCACCGTTGCCGTCGTGGTGGTCGTGGTCGTGGTGGTGGTGGTCGCCAGCGGCGGCGGCGACCTGGCGGCCGAGTGTCGGGACGTCGGTGCCCCGGACGGCAGCGGCGGCACAGCGCACCGCCGCCAGCAAGCCAAGTAGCATGGAAGCGTCCCGCGGGTCGGCGATTGCTACTGTCGCGGCGGTGGCCGTCCTCGACGGAGCGACCGGAGCCTGCGGCGCCGCCGGCATGTAGGCCCCAAAGACCCCAGCCCCGCCGCTACTACTGCCCCTGCCGTCGCCGCAGCCCCTGCCGGCGGGCTGATGCTGCAGCTGCAGCTGCCGCCAGTCCTCCTCGTCCAGATCCGAAACCACCTGACCGCTGCATCCCCTGTCGCCGCCAGTGTCGGTCACACTGTCGCCATCGCAATACGCGTACGGCAGTTGTTGCCTTGCCCTGGGCTGTCGGTCCCTGACGTGGCCCACCGGCGGCTGCCCCGGCGCCGCCGCTGCAGCCGGGGGCAGCGGCGGCGGCGGCGGTGGCGGCGGCGGCACAGATCCCGAGCTGCGCGACCTCCTGGTGGGCGACCGCTCCGGGGACCTGAGGCAGGGCGTCTCAGGCAGCCCAGCGCCGGTGGGGCTGGAGCCGCCAGCGGAGGTACGGCAAGAAGCGCCGCCGCCGCCGCCGCTTCTGCCGCCGCTGGCGGCAGCAGCAATTGCGGTAGCAGCAGCGCTCGCGGCGGTATGGTAAGGGGGATCCCGGGCGGCTACGGCGGCCGCACCCGTGGAGGCCTGGGAGCCCTTGGTGGGTCGGAGCCAGGGTCGCAGCCAGGTGGCTCCTCGCTGGGAGCTCGATTCACTGGCCGCTGTGGAAGGAGGACCGGCGGCCAGCTCGCCGCCAGCGGCGAGCAGTTGTGCACGATGGAGGGTGCTGCCGGTGCTGCTGCCACTGCCGCCACTGCGGCTGGGCCCGGGTCCCTCTGTGGGTATTGGCGGCAGGAGGGGACAAAGGGACGTTCACGCGATGCGACTGTGATGAGGACAGGGCGGGTGTGGCAGTATGTCGATGCTGAGGGAGGGGCAGGGAGGGGGCTCGAGAGACGGCTGTGTCATGGGCGCTGGTGGTGGTGCTGCTGCCGCCAACCGGGAAAGGGACGGATCCGGGACCTCCGCCGTACACTTCATGGTCCTTCACCCACTACCGTGCGACTCGCGAGTTGGCAGTAGCGCGCAGTCACTTCCTGCTACTGCCCTCCCCTGCTCGAAGAGGGACCAACGCGTGTACTAGGCCGGGAGCCAGGCGGACAGGCCTGCGGTCAGGAGACCCAACCCGGCATCGACCGCAGGCCCAACCCAGCATCAACTGCAGGCCCAACCCAGCATCGACCGCAGCCCCAACCCAATATCGACCGCAGGCCCAACCCAGCATCGACCGCAGGCCCAACCCAATATCGACCGCAGGCCCAACCCAGTATCGACCGCAGGCCCAACCCAATATCGACCGCAGGCCCAACCCAGTATCGACCGCAGGCCCAACCCAGTATCGACCGCAGGTCCAACCCGGTACCGGGGCGAGAGCCGCCTAGGGTGCCCTTCAGGCGCTGACGGCAGCGCGGGCGGCGGGGATGTGGAGGGGGTTGGGATGGCGGTGGGAGACGCGCTCGATTTCCTCACCCGCGGGCACTAAGCGGCCGAAACCCGGGGAGGGGGCTGCCTGGGCTGGCTGTGTCCTCGGGGCCGCCAACACCTCCGCAGCCGCGGCCTGTGCGGGGACGAAGTGGCTGTCGCAAGAGACCCAGGAGTCCCAGGGCCCCGTGGGGGCCCGTGTGGCGCCGGGTGGGCCCCGGCCCTGTGTGCGCTTCTTCAGCATCGCTGGAGCCCTGGCGGTCGGAAGGGGGGTTACATAAAAGAACCGGTGACGCGTCGGAAGGGTTCGAGGAAGGGGGCGGGACGGAGGGACATCAGGGGGCGAGGAGCAAGGGTTGTAGGGTTGTAGGTTTCTTCCCGGGAAGGCGGGGTGCCACTATCACTAGTGAGAGCTTGGGCTGTCGACGGACGTGGTCTTGCGCTTGGCAAAAGGTGAGCAGCACGGACCGGTGGCGGACCGTTGGAACGGAGGAACCATACGCGCACATATAATTACCGCGTATTGTTCATGGGATGGTTATTAGGAGGGTTCAGGTGGCTAGGGCTACGAGCAAAGTGGTGCTTGCGGTTGGCAATGGGCCACCTAAGCCTCCGAATGACGCATGCGGCGCGTATCCTTCTCCAGTATCAGAGCGCCTACTTGTGTTCGATGCGGCTCCGGGCGGGCTCGAAGGGCCGGAAGGCTGTCGGAAGCTAGGCGACTGTGAAGTTCCCGGCGCAGCAGCACTTGCCAGGCGTCGGGACGCAACAGTACGTTTGCGCCCTGTGGAGGCGCGCTCCTAGGCTTGCTGCAACACGTGGTTGCCCAGCTCGCGGAAGTCAAACCTGCCCTAGCATGAGCATGCGCGCAGACGATATATCGCGTCGGCGGTTTTGGCGGGAGAAGGTTTTGAAGCATGAAACTACTGCAAAGGCAGTGCTCATAATAAACAATTCATGTGATTTAACATAGGACTGGCAGCGTCGCCGACTAGACGGTAGTCTCCACGAAACGGATGCGGACAGCAGCTTAAGTGATAATACGGCATATCGACTGGCGCGGCTAACTGCCGTCCAGAGCGGCGCAGCGGGACACTTTTTTACCCGCCACTCAACTATCAGCAACACATGAGAACCCCCAAATGACCAAACACTCAGGCACCTCGGCACTCGCACATAAGAAGATTCCGCAGGCAGCAGGACATGGCTGCGAAGGAGCATATCGCGCGCACCTGAGCCGGTTCGCAATTGAATGCACAGGACAGCAAATCTACCCTGCTGCCTGCCTGCCTGCCTGCTTGCCTGCGCGGTTGCCAGCGCAAGCCTCCTCCTGCCGCCCCCCAACCCCCGTCCCTCCAGATCCACCCCCCCGCCCGCCGCGCGCTCGCCTACTTCCCATGCGTGCCCCAGGCCTTACGCCAGCAGTAACAGCAGCAGCGGCGTGGGCTTGTGTTAGGTTGTGGCACATCAAAGCCGCTGCAGCCAGGGCTGCTCGGCCACGCGTCCATACGCCGCTAACTTCCGCGCACGTCAGCACGACTCTTCCCCCCCCCCCGGGCCTCCCCGGCCACACGGTGGCGTCCTCCCCGGCTCTTCCTCGAATAAGCCCCATGTACGGCAGTGACTACGCCCTCCCCGGCTCTTCCTCGAATAAGCCCCATGTACGGCAGTGACTACGCCCTCCCCGGCTCTTCCTCGAATAAGCCCCATGTACGGCAGTGACGACGCCCTCCCCTCCTCCTCGAATAAGCCCGGTGTACGGCAGTGACGACGCCCTCCTCGTCCTACGGGGATTTCCACCAACTCTCCGGCGGAAGGAGGACGTCTCCCGACCTAACTCCCGTACCTACATGTACGTAATCCGCGCGGCGTCGGGGCCACTTCTGGAAGCGGCGCCATTGCCGTGGGTGCGGTAACTGTACATGACGCGCGCGAAATACCTCATCAACGTCCCACGTGGTTCATTCCAGGCACCCGCGACGCCGCCTCCCTGGAGCCTGACCGCGGCCTCCCTGGAGCCTGACCGCGGCCTCCCTGGAGCCTGGCCGCGGCCTCCCTGGAGCCTGACCGCGGCCTCGGTCCGCATCGACCGGGCTAGGCTTACCATCGCATCAATCCTGGCACCACACGTGCCGACACACCTCCGCCGCAGTTCGCTGCTTCATCGCTGCGTTCCTCGTGACGTGGTTCTCAGGCAGGCAGGCAGCAGCAGCAGCAGCGCACCAGCGCCAGCACCAGAGCTTCAGACCGACACCCTCGCGCGCACATACGCACATACATGCTCATTCTCCGTGGAGTTCCGCGGCTTACTAACGGTAACTTCACGCGCGCGCGTGAAGGCCTCCCACACCGTGCCGACCCTCGCCCGCTCAGCACCACCGCACCCGCCAGCCACCTCATCCTCACCGCCTCACTTGCAGGACGCCACGCGATTGATGTTGTGTCATCCGCACGCACTGGAACCGCAGTGACCGTCGCTCGTTTCTGGGTCCCGTGCTTCGCAGGCCAGGACACCACATACAACTCCGACAGCTCAGTATGTGCACCCACCTAGGTATCCCCAGCCAACTATGCACCATGAGTGCCACCCGGCTGGTGCCACGCAACTCCCCGGTGCCAACCCGAGCAGCCGCTCAGCACTCTGGCGCGCCCGCAGCTGCGATAGAGTCTAGGAGAACAACGAACTCGGTGCGCATCAGCGCCGCTCCGCCAACACGCCCGCACCAGCACCAGTGTCAGGCGATGTGCCCGATGGTTCTACCTCTTGGTCTGGAACCCACTGTAGCCGATACAACAATAACAACCAGGGCCCAGCGGGGAGCGCTGTCGGGCGCGCGCAGCCAGGGTTGATGCGCTCGCCGCGGTGCTGGCAGCAGCGGCGGCGGCGGCGGCTACCGCCGCTGGCGCCCCGGCGGGGGCCCTCTGGCCGTCGTCGTCGCCGCCACCGCCGCCGCGGCGACGGCCTGGATCTCGCGGATCCGCCGTACGATATGCGTCGTGGACACCGCCGCCACCAGCGCGACGCCGCTCTGCGCGGTGGCCTTCAACCAGCAGCAGCCGTGCAGCTGCACGGCGATTATGATGTACAGTACGGCGCGGCAGGTCATGAGGGCCGCCACCGCCTGACGTGGGAGGCCGAACAGGCCGGGCTGCGCTAGCAGCTGACCGGGGGTGCGGGGCCGGGGGCGGGGGGGAGGAGCGGGGGCGCGGGAGGGAGGGATGGAAGGAGACACTGAAAAGTAAAACCCGAGGGAGGGAGGGAGCGGCCCGGGGGGTCGCATTGGGGTGTGCAAACGACGCGAGGTAGTTATTGTAACAAGAGTTATTGTAATAAGAGTTATTGTAATAAGAGTTATTGTATAACTCTTAGTTGCTAGTTGCTAGTTGCTAGTTGGTCCATACCGAATCGAATAATGTTGGGCCGCGCGCGTCACCCTCACGGCCTACCGGTTACCCCATACAAGCTCACGTAACATACCCGAATGAGCAGGATGCCCAGCGGGCGGCCCTGGGTCCAAGAGCCGGCCTCCACGCTGTCGCAAGCAGGCGGAAGCTCCCCCACATCGCCAGGAGGCGGCGTAACCATGGACGCCACCGCCACCGCCGCCTCCAGCATACAAATTCATTTTCGCGGCACACGGCATGTCGTACATTCCGTACACACAGGGCGCGGACGTACGTCAGCGAAGGGAGGCGGTCGAGGAGGCGAGCGGGTGAAGATCGGACGAAGCCGTTAGCATTCAAACTGACGGGCTGACGGCCGCCGGCCGCCGATGGCGAATCGAGCGCACGCAGAAGCCCCAGGAACCGTCCCGGCTAGGAGGCTTTCTCCGCTTTCGAAGCCCATGGCCCCCCTTTGTCTACTTTTTAACACACACACACACCCCCCCCCGGTCCCGACAGTTCCATGCCGCATGCACACGTTCCCTCGCAACCCACCCACGCACCCATCCCGACCCCCCCGGGGGCATGCGGGGGGTCACTCACCGGCTGCCAGCTCAGCACCACCTGCAGCGGCGTGATGACCGCGTACGACAATGCCGTAATTGCCGTACGATTGCGGCGGTAGGCGCCAGGCCAGCGCACCAATATGACCAGCGGCACAAGCAGCACCGCCAGTACGGCAATGCGCACGTGGCGAGGCATGCCGGTGAGGCGGGTGTAGGGGTAGGCGTAGGGGGGGTAGGCGTCCTGAGGTGGGAGGGAGACGGCGGCAGCGGGCGGGGCGCCGGCGGGCGGCCAGGCAGTGCAGCCGTGTATATCGTATGAGTAGGAGGATGCATTCCATTGCATGTTCCGCAGGCGGTGAAGTCGTGTGCGAAACGCGGCCGGTGCATTCTACACGCGGGCGGTGCAGTCGTGTGTGAAACGCGCGTCGCTGAGATCGCCGTGGCATGTGGCACCCACACCCGCACAAAGGCCTCCCTTCACCCCCCTCACTTGATTCCCTACTCCCCCAACCGGCCCCCAGACCGCCGGAGACCGTAACTACTGTCAGCCTACCAGGTAGATAGGGCTGTCGGGTCGGGCCCCCCTGTAGTCACACCACCAGGTGCCAAACCAACCCGACTTTCCCCTCCCGCCACCCACCCATCCCCCTCCCGCCACCCACCCATCCCCCTCCCGCCACCCCCTCATCCCCCTCCCGCCACCCACCCATCCCCCTCCCGCCACCCACCCATCCCCTCCCGCCACCCACCCATCCCCCTCCCGCCACCCACCCATCCCCCTCCCGCCACCCACCCATCCCCTCCCGCCACCCACCCATCCCCCTCCCGCCACCCACCCATCCCCCTCCCGCCACCCACCCATCCCCCTCCCGCCACCCACCCATCCCATGCGCAGGGCTTACCAGCAGCTCGCTCAGCGCCATTAACACCCAGGCCATCGCGTCTGACCACATGAATCCTTGGGCGGCGGCGGGGGCGGCGGCAGCGGCAGCGGCAGCTCCAGGATCCCTGGCATCAGCAGCGGCGGCCACGCCGTCGGGCTTTCCTCCCCTTCCTGATTCTACGCCATTACCCATGGAGGCAGCGGCAGGATCCCACGAGGGGCTCACGACGGCTCCAGGGAGCACTGCCGCCGCCGCCACGTCAGCGTCGCCGCCGCCGCCGGGGTATGCAGCGTTGGCGGCGGCGGCGGCGGCGGTGGTGGCAGCGGCAGCGGTGGCGGCGGCGGCCGTCCCCGGCAGGTCCTCGTCGCCGACCACCTGAACCCCCCACCGCCCCCGCAGCAACCGCACCACCAGGCGCGCGCAGCCCCACATGCCCCTCCCGCACATGTAGCACAGCAGCTGCTCTCCCGTGGCCAGCACCTCCTCCCGCTGCAGCTCGTCCTGAAGGTGCTGCTCGTCCGCGGGCAGTGGCGGCGGCGATGGCGGCGGCGGCGATGGCGGCGGCGGCGGCGGCTGCAGCAGCTCCGCCAGGTCGGCCGCCAGCTCGGACATGTGGTCGCGGTACGCCAGCAGGCGCGACACACTGTACGGCAGGTGCGGCTGTAGCTCCTCGTCAGTGGCGCCGCTCTCGTAGAAGATGGCGGTGGCGTGCTCCTCGTAAGCGGCGTTAAGCTCCGAAGCGATGTCGAGGTCGTCGCTGCCGCTGCCGTGTCCGCCGCTGGCTAGCAGCAGCAGCGGCAGGGCCGCCAGGACGCGCTGGCGGCGGCGGGGGCGGCGGCGGCAAGCCGCCGCCGCCGCCGCCGCCCCCGCCGCCGCCGGCAGCAACTCGGGTTTCGGAGCGAGGGCTGCATCGAGGGTGGCTGTGGTGGAGGCGTCGCCGTCGGTGCGTGTGCGATCGACGTGGCTGCGCAGGGCCTCAGGGCTGCTAGGGGCTGCTGCTACAGCTGCTGCTGCTGCTGCTGCTGCTGCTACTGCTGGCGGCTCGTCTGGCGGGGGCAGCAAGTGGATGCAGACAGCCGACGGCACGCCGGCGGCAGTAGCAGCGGCGGCGGCAGGTGGACGTGGAACCTGCGTTGTATGGACAGGGGTTGACAGGCCGAGGTAAGTTGCTAAGGACGGATTGAGGCAGTGGTGGGTGAAGGGGGGTGCAGGCGGCAGCATGACGGGCGGGAGCTAGATCACATCAGGCGTTGTTAAGTAGTAAGTAGATAATTAGATAGATAGTAAGTATGTTCGGAATACATGTGCCGTATATCGCTGGCGTCAAAACATCGAATGAGGAAGGACCACCGAGGAAGGGATAGCGCCGCCGGCATTCGGCAAGAGCGGTATCTCACCGGTATCTCAACCGCCACAACCGCTGGCGGCCAGTCGTCATTCGGCCGTTGGTCGTTGTGGTCGGCGCACTCGCCGCCGGCGCCGCCATCAGCTCCCGCCGACGCCTCCACGTGGCCCAGTGGCGAAGCCGGCAGCGGCTGCAGCCACACGCGAGGCAGGTCGACCCACGCCGCCCCCGGCGACTGCTCACCACCACCGCCGCCGCCGCCGCCCCCGCCGCCGCCACCCAGCCCGGCCACCACCACACGCACGCACAGATGCGCCACTGCGCTAGCCGAGGCGGCGTCGGCGTCGGCGGTGGCGGCGGCGGCGGCGGCAGTGGCGGCGGCAGTAGCAGGGCTGTCGTCACGGCCCTCCGGTTGTATCTGCGCGATGGCGGCTACGGCCTCGGGGGATAGTACGACACGCACCGTCGCGAAGGAGGCCACGTCAGCCGCGCCGGTGTCGGCCGCTACGGCGTTGGCGTCGCCCGCGACTGCGCAGTCGGCACCCGCCGCCGCCAGCGGCGGCGGCGGCGGCGCCGCCACTGCCACCGCATCCAGGTAGCATGGCAGTAGCGCATGGCAGTAGCCAGCGCGCAAGCTCGCGTCGCTGCCAGCCCCCGCTGGTGGTTGCGTTAGTAGCGCCTGCGCCTGCTGCACGTCGTGCGTTTCGCCAGCCCAACCGCCGCCGCCGCCGCCGCCGCCGCCGCCGCCGCCGCTGGCGCCGCCCGTCGCACCGCACATCAGTGCCGCCAGACCGGCAGTGCCGCCGGCGACCTTGACGGCCGCTGCAGCCGTGGCGGCGGCTTGCTCGTACACGCCCGCCAGCGAGGCACAAAGTCTCTCCTGGGCCGCGGCGGCGACGGCGGGAGGCCAAAGGCGCGGCGATGCCAATGCCTCTTCAACCTCCTCAACCTCCTCCTCCTCTTCTTCTTCATCCACAGTCCCCGCCGCCGTCACCGCCGCCGCCACCGCCCCTTCACGCACCGTCCGGTCCGTAGTGCGCCTCTGCGCCGCTGGCGACCAAGGCAGTGGCCGGTGGCCCTGCCCATGCCGCTGCAACTCCTCCAAATCCCACACTCCCGCGCGGCCGCTGAAGTCGCTGGAGGTGCAGCCGCTGCTGGAGTGGACGTGGGCGGCGGATGAGGGGGGTGCCGCCGCCTCGCCGCCGCCGCATCCGCCGCCCAAGGCGCCGGCGATGCTTATGAAGTTGCGCAGGGGCTGCCAGCCGAGGAAACCGCTGTCAGAGCTGATGCGTCCGTTGACGCCCCCTCCCCTCTGCAAGGGACCGCTGTGTGCGTACACCTGGTGCTGCTGGTGCTGGTGCTGCTGGTGCTGGTGCTGCTGGTGCTGGTGCTGGTGCTGGTGCTGGTGCTGCTGTTGCTGCTGCCGTTGCTGCTGCGGCGGCGGTGGAGAGGCGGTGCTGCAGCTGCCGTCGCTGACGCCGACGCCACCGGCACTGCTGCCTTGGCTGAACGTGGGAGTGGGCGGAGCCTCAGACGCATCTGTACGACGTCGCGACAGCGGCGGCGACAGCGGCGGCGGCAACTCGACGTGCACTACCCGTATACCACCGCCGTCGTAATTGCCAGAGCTGCCGCCGCCATCACCATCGCCGCCGCCGCCGCCGCCGCCGGCCACACTCAGCTCCGTTGCCTCTGCCGTACCGGACGCATATGCAGATACCCCCCCACCGCCGCCTCCGCAAAGCGCCTCGGAGGGCAGTACCGCCAGCATGTCGCACGACACAAAGGGCGAGATGTTCTGCTGCCCGTCTCCTTCATCGCCGATGCCAATGAGCGCGCGCCGGCCACCCCCGCCCCTAGGGTGGGGGTGGCCCATATCCAGGAAACCGCCACCGCCGGATGTCACAAGCTGCTGCTGCGCAGCCGCGCTCGGTCCATCATCATCATCATCAGCAGCAGCAGCAGCAGCAGCAGCAGCAGCATTGTTGGCAGCAGCAGTGTTGGCAGCAGCATTGTTGGCAGCAGCATTGTTGTCAGCAGGAATAGCATTCGTGTGGCCCGCACGGACGGCGGTGGCAGCGGCGGCCACTGCGCTGGTCTCCGCGGCACCTGCGGACCGCTGCTGCTGCTGCTGCTGCTGCTGCTGGTTCTGGAGCCACTGCTGCCTTCCACCACCCGCGGCTGCCACAGACCTGGTGAGCCTCGCACGGGGCATCAGGGGTGATGGCGGCGCCAAGGTGTCACCAAGGTAACATTCGCGTCATTGCGTCATTACGTCATACGTTCATTACGTCATTACGTTATGCGCGGGGTGCCATCATTATTATCACCACTGTAACAAGTTACCACTACCACCACAGGCCTTACACGGCAGCATATCAAGGTTCGTAATCAAGGCCACGGCATCGCACTCGGCGTTCCGCAGTGCATCCTCACACCCACAACAAAATCCGCCTCAATCGAGGCGTCGCGCCACACGCACCGAACTCGAGCTCAAAGTAACGCCGCTGGGAGGACCTGGGATTCGGTTACCATGTCCTGCTGTAAGTAACACACACCGAACTGCTACAAGCAGCACACCGAAGATGACTGAACTGACCCCTTCCCCCCGCTCTGATCCACGCTCACCCACGACCCCTAGCCTCCGATCTCCTCACCTCCAAACCCGCCCCCAAACCCACCTGTAGACCTCCCCGCCTCCAAACCTACCTGGGAACCCGAACCAGCTGGATCAGGTGCACGCAGCCCCGCACCACCACACCGCCGCCCAGCGTGCTCATCAGGCTGCGCCGCCGCAATCGGCCGCCGCCGCCGGCACCGCCGTTTCGCTGGCCTGCGACCCGCACCGCCGCCAGAGCGGCGGCGTTGAAGGCGAGCACGGCCCCGCCGGCGGCGCCAGCCACTGCGGCGGCCGCCTCCGGAACTATAGTGCCCCACGCCGCCGGGTGCTGGTGCTGGTGCTGGTTCACCTTGACGCTCACCACGCAAGCACCCATGCGGGACGTGTAGAGCAGGTCGCGGCCGGCAGCAGGGGTGGAGGCAGGGGCGGAGGCGCATGTGGCAAGAATCCCGTGCTGCGGGCCGCCGCCGCCGCCGCTGGCCCTGCTGGCGTCAGCGTCGCCGTACGCGTCGCCACCATCGCCGCCGCCGCCGCTCGTGCGGGGCCGCAGAAGCCGCAGGTCCAGGGAGGGTGCGGCGGGACGGATACGAGTGGGTCGCATGGGAGCTCCCACGTGTTGGTGGCGGCCGCCGCCGCCGCCGCCGCCACCGCCGTCGGCGCAGTTTGCGGAACCGCCGTCGCCGCCGGGAGTGCCGGCTGGGCTGGCGACGGCGGCGCCGGCTGGCAGCACCTCATCACCACCACCCTTGCGACACTTGGTGGGGCCCGCGCCGTCGGCAGCGGCGCCAGGCTGCGGCTCAATCCTGGTCTTCAGAATCCTGCAATCCAAGCCAAGGGCCGTTGCCGCCGCCGCCGCCAACGCCGCCGCCGCCACCGGCGGTGTGCCGTCAACGCCTGCATCGCTGCTGCATGCGTGGGCGCTGCTGCACGCGCCGCTGCTCGAATCGTGACCCAACAGGAAGCGCTCGCCCGTCCGGCCGTCACCAAGGGTGCCGGATATCGTGTCGTATCTCTCAGGAGACGTCTCCGCGCCGCTGTCCAGTGAAGCAACACGGCCTCCTCCGCCACCACCGCCAGCAGCGCTGTCGCTGCAGCTGCCGCTAGCACGCCAACAGCTGCTGCAGAACGCCAAGCTGCCGCCGCCGCCGCAGCTGCCGACGCCTTCATGTTCGTTGCCGTTGTCACCACCAGCAGGTTCGTTGCTCACTGGTTCGCTGCTGGCGGCGGTGGCGGTGACGAGACCGGCAGCCTCGCCTCGTCCCCCGACAACAGGTCTACCTACACTGTCGGCGCATCCACCCGCGCCGCCCTCGGCACGCTCCGCTGCAACCCTACCGGCGGCGGCGGCCCATGTCGGTTTCCACGTCCCGAGGTCCAAGAAGGCAGCTCCCATTGCAGCGCTGTCCGTGTTGGCAGTGGCTAGATGCTGCCTGTCGTGCCGCCGCCGCCGCCGCTGCAGCTGCGGGCTGGTGTTTCCGCTTGACCCACTTGAAGCCAACATATTGGCGGCGGCATCAGGCGACGGCGGCCGTGAGAGTCGCGGCGACGCGGCTGCCATCGCCGCCGCCGCCGCCGCAGCAGCAGCGGCAGCGGCGGCGACTCGCCGCCTCATGAAGAGTTCCGTGCCGTACAGACGCGCCGCGGGTATAATCACGATCCAGCCGGCCAGGACGAGGACTGAGCGGAGCGGCTGCTGCAGCGACCCGTGGGTCATCAGGTCGCAAACCACCGCGCCGCCCATCGCCATCACCCACTCCACGACGTTTATCGCAAGCTGCCAGTCTGAAGGCACCTGGGTGAGTGTGGTGAGAACGCAAGGGCCGCGTACGAGGCGGCGGTGGGGTGTGGTGAGGACGCAAGGGCCACGTACGAGGCGGCGGTGGCGGCGGCAGCCGTTGGCGGGACGATATGTATTGGGTTGTCCGAGGCTACATGCAGGTGGCTTTCAACAAGTAGCTCGTACCCGCCGGGCATGGGAGGCAGGGCTCAGGCAGATGGCGCGGCCCATGCGGGCAGGCAGCAACGGACGCCCCGCCGTTCCGCTGATCCCCAAGCCCAAGCCCAAATACTGACGAGTACGATTGAACACTGCGGTACGGTATCTACCGCCTCAGTCGTTCCACACCTTTACCAGGGCAATGTTCATAACGGCGGAGAGCAGGCAGATCTGGTGGCGGGCGCCCGCCAGGGCCACCTTGGCGCCGGTGAGCGGCAGCAGCATGGCGCCCGCCTGCTTGCCGTACCGCATCCACATGTTGAGCGCCGTCAAGAAGATACCCTGCGGATGCCGATGGTGGGACTGGTCGGTAAACCCAACAGGCAAAGCGACGTGCGTGGCCAGGTGGGGGCAATTCGCACAGTTGATGCGTGTCGTACTGTCCGTCACGCTAGCAAGGCGTCAGCGAGGGCTGCGGAAACCATGGAAACGAGCGGCTGCGGCGGCAGCGGCGATGGACGTGTACAACAAACGTAGTCATGTATCGCACCGCACCTCCACACACCCAATGCACTGCGCGAGCTCGGCCGACCCACATAGGAAAACCCACGCCTCGTGCGCATGAACATGCCCTCCACATGCCCTCCACATGCCCTCCACATGCCTGGCGGCGGCGGGTCCCCTCTGCTCGCGCTCGCTTACCAGATGCACCGACAACCGTACGGCGGACATGATGACGTGGCGCACCACCGCGTGCCGCAGCGTCCAGCCGCCGTCGCCGGCCGCACCTCCAGTTGTACGTTCTCGCAGCAGGCGACTCACGAGCAGGCTGGTCAGGCCGAGCAGCAGGCAGCCAAGGAACAGCACCTCCGCGACGTCCAGCTGGGCATGCGTGGCGAAGCTGAGCGGATAGAGGTGTCGCAACGCGTAGGCTGCTCGGCTGAATAAATTGGCGCTGCGAGAGGGAGAGGTGAAAGGTGGTGCGCGGAGGGGAAGTATTTTTTTTACTACAGGAAATCGGGGCCAACTGCAGAAGCGATGGGACAAAGAGAGAGCAGGCGAACGGAGTCTAGGCGCAGAGGCGCGAAAGCACGGACGGACCCGCGGCAGGGGCGGGAATGATTTGCAGCCGGCTTTGAGTTGCTTGGATCTCGCGCCAGCTGCGGTCCGCCGGTGTGCTTACAGCTGTTATCAGTGAACGCTACGTGAGGGCGTCGCAATCGCAACGCGACCCGCTCACCTGCACGGGAAGCCGCGCACAACGGCCTGCTCGTAGTCGTTGATGAACAGCGCGGGGCGGAAGAACAAAGGCTGCGGTTGCGCCGCTCGCGTAGCGCAGCCGGCGCGCAGCGCGAGGCCCCGGCTGAGGTGCATGGCGGGAATCAGCAAGATTTGCAGGGCCAGCACGACGATGTCGAACAGATCATGCGCTTGCGCAAAGCAGATGTAGGGGCTGCGCGCGTTTAGCACCCGCTGCCGACGCCTCCTCGCTGCCTTGTCAGCCGGCGAGTCAGAGGGCTGCGGCCGGGTTGCTGCGGGCTCCATTGCACTGCAGCAGCTGTTGTGTTCCAGTCTTGACGTCTGATGAATATTGGGGCGTTACGGCTGGGGAACTGGGCCGCGCAGGCCGGGCACATCGGCTGCGCAGGAGCCTTTCGCACGCGAAGCTGTTTCACCCTTTCACATGAATCTGGATACAGTAGCTGATGCGAGTGTTACTGGACCGAAATGGTCCTGAGCCCAAAGGACACGCCCATTCACCACTGCGGCATTTGCGCGCTTCTCTTGCACGTGGTAGATGGAATGTTGGAATCGCGGGTCCGGGCTAACGCCCTCAGCGCGCACATGGATACACCCAAGCGAAAGACAGAGCAGCGCTTTATGCTGTAATAATTCCAGAGCAAGCTCGTACGCAGCGAGGGGAAGCGCGTGTGGCCCCATCGTAATCGATGTCAAAAACGAGTCGTACATTGCGCTCCGCATGTGATAGGGAAGTGGGCGCTCTCAAAGGTGACAACAATGGTCTGCGAGTCTTGTTTACAAGCCCCATATGAGCACAGCAGGGCTGTCCCTCCAGCGATCACCGGATGGCCCCTTGCGTCCCCCTTTTGAGCGACCCGTGGGTCGTCAGGCGCGCGGACGTCCGGTCCTGGATGTCAGAGTCCGAAACGAGTCCAGTCAGTTTACCTGTATGTCTTTCATGGTTGCCTGCACGGCGAATCGGTGAGCAATTAACGCGCCCAAATCTACCTGTGCCGAGGTTTCGGCCGTTGAGATGTACGACACGGATCGCGACGGGCCGTCGCGCGATTTACGTAGCAACAGATCTACAGAATAGCAATCGCTGTAGCATTTCAAGTTGGAAGGATATGTTGCCGGGGCCGGCAAGGCTAGTACGAAAGAGTCGACCGGTGGGTCAGGTAAGATGGGGTGGGATTTTGAACGCGGACGGCCAGACAAGGCTAATGCGCGGTGGTATTAGTAGCGGTTTACAGTGGGTCCGAGACCATAAGGTAGAGCCATTGGTCGTGGTGCTACATTATGGTAGCTATTTGCCGGACCGGAAATTTCCTTTGCACAGCTTGGCACGCCCCAGAGCGATGCCCATATCGGAATTACCCGTTTGCTCATGCTCAAGGCGCCGCATTGGGTCCTTGAACCAGCCTCAAACTTACCCAAAACATTGGGTCCTTGAACCAGCCCTTCCTTGGGTCACTGTAACAGAAAGGCGGTCGAATTCCACGAATCCCAGTCAAAATCCAGCACTTCCTTGGGTCGCTGTGACAACAAATCATTAGCTTACGAATCATTACTCAGTTAGGAAGTGTTACAGTGGGCCCCAAACCAGAAGGTAGAGCCATCGGGCGCATCGCCGGTGGTGTAACGTTATCGCTCCAGGAGGGGCTCCGGCTCCGCTGGTACGCTATGCCTGCGCTGCCGTCGCGCCCGGGTGCTGATGGCTATTACGCCCGTGTCCCATCCAATAGCGACCATGCCTACAGTGGGCTCCGGACCCAAACGTAAGAGCCATCGGGCACATCCCACAACTCATGGTCGGGGCCCGACTACAACAGTTACTACTAACTTGTGGTGATGTGGTCGGCGAGCAATGAATCAAATTTGCAGGGTGTGCGACCCGCGCCGTGTCGTACATACTCGTACGCCAAAACTGCTGAGGCCGGACCGCACCGAGCTACCCAAACCACGCTCCCACTTCACGTATGCTCAGAGACAAGAAAGGAAGGCGAGAACAGGCTTTTAGCCGAGACCGGCCTGAGCCCTCCCAAACAGAAAATAACGAAATGTAAAAAAGAGTGCTGGTCATGGGCCGCAATTTTGAATTTTTACTTTGTGGCTGCTGGAGACACATGCAGCATGCAAGCCCCACCGCAACACAACCCTAACGGCCAAATATCTATAGCACCAAAAATCACCCACTGATGGAGTCCCTCCTGCCGCTTCTTGCCCTCACTCCCTCTGAATGCAGCTCCGAAACCTGCCTGTCGTACCGTATGTACAACCCCCGGCCGCATACAAGCACTCGCCTGCCGGAAGCAATACCCACCCTACCGTACTTCACTCCCCGCGGGCCCAATTACTGGCTGACAATCGCACACACGGCAGGCTTCCCAAGCATCTCACCGGTTCGTACTGGATCCAGAATCCAGGTGTACAGCAACAACACACCTTCCGGTGTATTGCCGTTACAGGCTTCTGCCCTAGTTCGGACTGCGGAGGGAGGCCACTGCAGCCGCCCGCTTGAAGTCGGTCAGTCGGTGGTGGCGGCGGCTGCGTGGCCGCCATCGGAGCAGATGTCATCAACATCGGCCCTGATCGTCCAAGAGCTCCAACCACCGCCGCTACCGCTACCACCGCGGCTGGAGCTTTCGTCCAGCGAGCTCGACCGCCAACTACTACCTGCCACCAACGCCGACGCCGCTGCTGCTGTTGGCACTGCCACACCGCTGCCGAATGAGCTGGCGCCGTAGGCGTCGCTGCTATTGCTACTACTGCCGACGCCGCTGCTAGGACTGGTACCGATTGTGCTGCTACTGCTGGCGCTGTGAACGTTGCTATTGCCGGCGCTATGAATGCTGCTACTGCAGAATCTTCGATGGCAGCCTGACCACTGGGCTGCACGGCCAGGGCCGCGTCCTCGCTGCTGCCTGGCTCTCCACCACCACCGCCACCACCACCACCACCCTCCGTGCTGCCTGGCTCTCCACCACCACCGCCACCACCACCACCACCCTCCGTGCTGCCTGGCTCTCCACCACCACCGCCACCACCACCCCTCCCGTGAGTCCACATCAGAGCCGCCCTCCCGATGACTCCACCTTGCAGGTGGTGGCCTCCTCCCCCGCCGTGGTAGCGGTGGTGCCCAGATCCCACACACCGCTGCCAGCTGCTCCCTCACTGCAGGACGCCCGCTGACGCCGACCCGCGCCGCCCTGCGGGACTGCTCGGAGAGTCGCCGCCGCCGCCGCCTTTGGCGGCACCGTCGCTAGGAATTTAGGGTTTCAGGGTTCGGCCCCACCATCGGCGGCGATGCCGTTAGCGGCACCCGCCGGCGTCATAGCAACCCCGACAGGACTCCGCCCTGCCCCTTCTCACCCCTCCGGCACGCTGGCGGCTGCGTCGGCTGCTGCTGCTGCGGCACTGTCCCCGCGAACGGCCTCGCCGCTGCCGCCCTCCGCCGCCGCCGTGACGGCAGCGGCGGCGCCGGTGGCCTCATCAAAGGGTCCGTACGGCGGCTCTCCCGCCGCGAAGGCGCCGCCGTCGCCTGGCCCGCTGGCCCACAGGGGCCAGAGGTCGTACTCATCCGCATCCATGTACGGCATCGAGGATGCCTTGGCTCGCCGCTCCTGCTGCTGCCACCGCCGCCGCTCCACGAATTGCCGCCGCCGCTGCTGCGCAGCTTGATGCCACACCGGCGGCGGCGGCGGCGGCACCGCTGCGGCGGAGCCGCCAGCATCGCCCGCGGGGTCGCCGGTTGTGGCCGTCGTGGACTGCTGTGCGGCTGCGGTGGCCGGGGCCGCTGTGGATTCGCCGTCGCCTTCGCGGTGAGTGGTTTCGGAGTCCATCGGTCGGGGCGGCCGGGACAGGACGTAGGTGTACGGCATTTCGGGGTTGGCGCGCCACGTCTGCGCACAGGCGAGTCCGTCCCATCAGGCAACACACCACGTGGGGTCATGCGTTCGATTTGCGAACCGCGACAGGACTCCAACAGATGCTTCATGGATCCTGGATCCAGGAGCGCTTCGCGTCCGTTTGCCAAAGATCAAAATCCCCTGACAAACGGCGGGCGAAGCGCGCTTCCCCAGGGCCTACCTCGCTTTACGGTATCGCTCAGCCCGGCGCTTCGACGCCACAAGGCCACAAGGACGCGGCCTGTAACCAACTCCGCCCACCAGCCTCGTGCCCCAGAGCAAGTTTTAAGGCGGTCCCGCACGCCCAAAGGAACGGAAAGCCAACACCACCGAACCCCCGTCCCTCGCACCCCGCGACCGCTGCGGCTGCTGCTCCTCGCACCCCTGCAGCCTAGCCCAGCCGCGCCGCTAGCCCCAGCTAGCCCTCGATCCGGGAGGGGCGCTGCGTCCGTGACCCGGCCCCTATCCCGCCGTCGGCAACCCCACTCGCACGGCGCCCCTCCCTGCTGCCAAGCCGGGAGTGCGCGTTCCCCATGTCCCAGCCAGGTTATTTAGGATGTTACTTACCTACCCCTTACTTCACTACCCCTTACGGCGCTCCTCACCCCAAGGCCCTATCCCGCCGTGTTCTGCGCGCAACCCCTCACGCGCACACACCCGCAGGCCGCGCCGGGCCGAGCCTGCTCACCTGCACCATTTGGAAACCGAACCGTTCGTACAGGGACCGGTTCCGGAGCGACGTTGCCTCGATGTAGCAATGCATCCCCGCCGCATCCGCCCGGTCGCAGACGAACGCCATCAGTGAGGAGCCCAGACCCGCGCCCTGGCGGCCTGGCCGCACGGCCACCACGGACACATACAGGAAGGGGCCGTGGGCCTGCGGGTTGGCAAGAAGGAGCGGCGAGGCAGCCGTGGGGAAGGGCGATTGCAAAAATGGCAAAAATACCCGGTTGCTCGACGAGGAAGGGACATGGGTTGCGCGGGGGGGGGGCCTCCGTTGACTGGTGAGAAAGAAAATCAAACACCTCGAGTCAGTGCAACCCACCCAGCACCTAGCGCCCGATATCTTGCTGCAGACCTTACCCTGATGCCTTGAGAGACCTCAGCCTGCCTGCTGGAACTCGTCCCTCAACAACTTGCTCCCCCCCTTCCGTCTCCTAGGTCGTGTCAGCGGGTGTTCTCTCGAAATGTTCCGAAGACCCTTCACCTGACGCCGCCAGGCTCCACCCCACCACTCGCCGCCTGGCCCTTCCCTCCTCCTACATCCTTCTCCCCTCTCCCGACCCTCGCCCCCTTTTAAGCAACCCCACCAGTGCCCCCCCTCCTCGCAGGCTTCCTCTCTCTCCCCCACCCACCCGCCCTTGCGCCCGAAGCCTCACTCTCAGGAACTTCTCCCGCTGTGCTTCGAAGAAGTCGCCGGAGTCCATACCCGCCAGCAGCCGCTCCGGCCGCACGCACAGCAGCGGAGCCAGCCCCCCGCGCAGCAGCTTGTGCCACGACCCCACTGGCCGCATCCGGGGGTACACATACACGAAGGCGGCGGCGTCGGGAGGCAGCGTGCTGCGATGTGGACGTGGGCAGGAGGGGGTTTAAAGAGAAGCCGCGAATCCACGGCCGACAAACCAAGGCGGTGAAGATGGCAGGAGGGGGGGACAGCGAGCACGGGGGTGAGGTGTGCGGGGACGGGGACGGGAGGCCTCAGTCGGCTGGCGGGGCAGGTATGCAGGCAAACAAAGCCGGGGCCAGGGGCGCGTCGATGTGCTCCGGCGCATCCCCAGTTTGGTGTCCATTCAAGGGCAGTCCAAGGGCCCGGTAGGCACCCTGGCTCCCACGGCCACGCTGCACCATCTCAACACACACACACCCTCCATCACCCGCACTGGACCTCCCTCCGGTCCACAACGACCCTACCTCACTCCCCGGCCCCTCCCCGCGCCCCCCCCTCCAGCCTTCGGTGCATCCCGCGGCTTCCCCGTCCGCCATCCCAGTTCTCGGCTTTGCACTCCATAATATAGTCCACTTTTTCTTCTTCTTCACTGCACCCACCGTCGTCGCGTCCGTGTGTGTCGCATGCGCGCGCGTCCCGGTGTCCGAAGGGTATGCACACGCTACATTTCCCCAGTCGCGTTACCGGGTCTATTGTTGTAACCTCCCTCCAGCCTGACTCCGCTCCCAGGCCTTCGTCCCCAGTGAAGTCCGTGGACAATATTATCCCCCAGGCCCCTACCCTCTCCCCCCCGTTCCCGTCCCTTCCGGCACACCAGCCTCCGGGCGCAGCGGGCGCCCACCCGCGCCTCACGACACCCCCCCCTGACGCCAGCACCCCTCCTCCCTTGTACGCATCGCCAACTCACCACACCAGCTGCCTCTCCCCCGGGTACCAGTCCATCAGGCAAGACAGCACGGAGCGATAAAACTGCACCCGCTGCTCCGGTCTGAGCGCGGAGGGCAGGGGGAGTGGCGTGAAAGCCGTTGACGCGAAAAAGGCAGGATAGTGGGCGCATGGTCGGCGGACACCTAGTTTGTGGGCGCATGCTGGCGCACTGGGACGGACTACCGGCAAACCTGTGGAGGCGTCCCGTCGGGGCTGTGGAAAGAAAAAAGAAAACGAACAGACGGAATGGCGGCTACGTAGAACGCGTAAGACGGAGTAACCGGCGGGCGGCATGGGGCATGGGGAGGAGGGTGGCTTGGGGACAGGACGCGCCCCGGTACTGGGAGGATCGACGGCAGGCGGCGCTTCTGCAAGGCTGCCGGCAATAAGAGACCCGGCTAAACCCTCCAGGGGGGGTAGCAACGATCTCCCACCCACCCCGCTCCAGGGGGTGGGTCGGCACCGACGCCAAGGGCTTTCCTCACATACCCCACCCCACTCCAGGAAGGGTCTCGCTCCCTCAATCAAGGGTGATCAGCTGTCCACGTGCAACCATCCGAAGCGTAACCATCAACGGTTGTCACATGATGCAAGCGCCAAAACGCAGCTGGCAGCCCCACACCTGCAGAAATAGGTGGTGGAGGGATCGTCCTGGAAGGCCGCGGCAATGTTCTCTACGGCAGCGCGCCCGATCTCCGGCCGCTCCTTGTACGCCAGAACTGCTATCTGGGGCGGCGGCTGCTGCGCCGAATCGCTAGGGGGGGTTGTTGCTGACGCCGCGACGCCGCTAACAATCATGGGAGCATTGAAGGCATCGCCCGCAGCCCCGACCAGCAGCACCTGCACGGCACAACGCCGTCGGGCACCCTCCAAGACAGCGATCGACAACGCAATTCTTACCGGTCGTCGCACATTGCCTCCAACTTCCGTTGTCCTGGGCGATCCACAGCCTACCAAGCGGACTTCCGTAGCCCTACGACCACATTGCTGCCAGTATACTCCTAAGGCTGCTTTAAGGCAACAACCTCGTCCTGATGGAGGTGATTGAAGCAGCATCACGTACAGATACAAGAGCGCAATCCTCGGACAACGCTCAGAGGAACAACTGCTGCTCAGGGATGAAAAGGGCAAGCAGGAATTCCCTAATTTCACACGTAATATTATTACATGGCTGTGGACGGTATTGCGGATGGATCCGTAAGGAGTCAACCCGTCTGCAAACTTCGCGGGATCTTAGTACTATGGATTGGTCAGCGTCACACGTCATAAGGATGCAATAGTAATCAAGGCTACAACGCCATCAAAGCATATGAAAGCCAAAATAAGTTCGATGCAGCTAGCTGTACGGCGGCGTGCAGGCGGGCGGTGTGCAGCTATGCACGTTGAGTAGAATGTATGCAACCTCCACAATGAAAAGAAACCGGAACATCGTCTGGTAGGGAGGCTAGGGTCTGGACATGCTAGGCATGCTTCCCTAAGGTGCCAACGACCGCATGCTATGGATGCTGTTCATACATTAAAACGTTGGACTTCTGAAGAAATGGTGCACGACCCACGAGGGTGAGGGCGGCCTTGCCGCTCATCGACGGTTGGTGTCTAGAGATGGGAAATGGATGGTCAGCTGCCAGGCCGATAGCTGTTCAACCGTGCAAGCAGCCTGGCATCTAGGTAAATTCATATCAAGGAAATATAGTAACAGATAATGAGGCGATAGTGATGTGCCATTGTTAAACGTCGACAGCACCGTAAGTCTCTGCCGTCTCTTTAGGAATCACCATTATGTCTACCGGTGCGTTGATTCCTTGAACTCCTGTTCAGTACTGTGGCTCACTCCTAATATAGTTCCAGGAAACATTCCCGCTGCGGTGGGTTATTCCGCCCAAGGGCAGCAACAATTTTGTACTCGATCTGGGCTTCCCGGACCGCGTTGTACAGCTCGATTCTACCCCGGTTTCGCAGCATTCTACACTGGTTTCTTCCCTTTCCCTAGGGGAGGTTCCGGTCCAACAGGTAGGTGCTGTCTTCAGCTTGTAGCTTGGGCTATTCTGGTCCTGGTCAGGTGATGGGCTAATCCGGAACGGTGCCTTCGTTCACGCAGGCTGCACCACCTGCCACGTTCTCCAGCCTGCAGCTGGCTTCTACCCTGCGCCCCCTGAGGCCCGCTTCTATAAGCGGTGACAACGCTGCCGTTTCGGCCACTCGCCAGCGCGGATTGGTGGGTGCGCACTCGCTGCTGCAGCACGCACGCTCTGGCTGACAGCACTCGGGATAAGCAGCAATCGGCCGCCCGAGAGCTAGCCACGTGGTTGGTTGAGCTCGGCAACGTACGGCAGCAGCTTGCGTACCTGCACTCCTGAGGATTTGCTCATCTACATCATGGAGCATTGGCTGCCCACTCACCAGGGTCGGAAGCGCGAGGATGGTTTGTGTGGCCCTTCTGCCCTCAAGTCGCGCCTGCTGTCCGGGTTTCTCACCCGAATGGTCTCTCCCGAGACCAAAATCTGCCTCTCAGTTCAAGGGCCCAAATGGTCTCTCCCCAGACCAAAATCTGCCTCCCAGCCAGTTCAAGTCCCTAAATGGTCTCCCTAGAGACCATAATCTGCCTCAAAGCTCAAGTCCCTAAATAATGGTCTCCCTAGATAGACACCAAAATTCGCCTCACATTTTGAAGTCCCTAAATGGTCTCCCTAGAGACCAAAATTCGCCTCTCAGCCAGCTCAATACATACCGAAATAATGGTCTCCCCACAACTTTCCCTTCGAGCCAAGGCTCCGTTGGCACCGCGCGCGAAACACTAGCCCAGCAAAGATGAGAGACATATTATTAGAGGAGGCTGTAGTAACATTGTTACCCTAGGCACCACAGGCACCGTCCCAAACACACTTACCCCCTCCTCATCAAGCTAGTAACCATGAGTTGGCTGCCATCGGGTTGGTGGCCCAGCCCTGCATACGTACATATGCTCGCCTCAACGCCTGCTGCTGCTATGTTCTGTATTGGGTAAACGACTGGAGCTGCTTCATCAAGCTGGCCAACGTCAGCCCGTTCCCGTCCGTCCCATCGTCGTCCGCGGCCCATGCCATCCCCTTCACAAAACACCCCAGGTCCCTAAACAGGGAGTTGTAAATGCCGACCGCGCGCTTCACGTACATCGCCTTTGCGTCGTGCGATAGGTATGTGTACGCAAACTGCTGCGCCTCACCCACTATTCGCTGGCAGCGCCCCGGGTCGGCCTCCAGCGACTTGAGCACCTACATAGCGGTATAGTGGTAGCGTGCGGCAACAAGGTATGGGTGGGTGTTGTTCAAGGCGATCGCCATGGTGCCTCATCAGTGGACACGCACCGGCGGTACGTTTCCATGGCAAGACACCCAATCATTGTTGTTGTTGTAACGGTTACAGTGGGTTCCAGACCAAGAGGTAGAACCATCGGGCACATCGCCTGACACTGAGAAAGCCGGAGGAGACAAAGACCGACGTACGTGCACCGGAACAAAGGCAACCCACCAGCAGAACACCAAATCGACAGGCCGTAGGCACACAGATCAGCAGCCAGTACCCCAGGGAGAATTTGCACTAGAGGCTCCCTTATCAGGAACCGACCACCAACCAGCTAACAGCCCAGTATTTGGTATTTGATTGTAGGTCACTTTTGAAATGTCAGGTACAGGCAGCACGAAAGAGAAATGTGCAGCGCAGGCGTCAACTGTACGGCACTGCCAGGCGTGTCGCGACCAGGCTGTAGCCTAGCGGTTGGCTTTATTTTGTAGTGCATCTGCTGCGCGGGCGTGATAGATCTAATAACGCGCGCGTGGGCGGGTTGGACGGTGTAGCAGACCGGGGGTTTGCCTAGCTAATTTCGCCAGATTCTCACGGCCATGGCAACTGAACCTCTACATGCGTGGCCTAGGCATGGCCAGGGCGCTAGCTCGTCCCACGTGTCCACGACCCCGCCCTCCCTTGAACCCCCGTGTCGCACCGGTATTATGTCGTCCTTAGTGAACGGCACATAGTGCACGTTCGCCTTGAGAGACCTGGGGGGAGCGGGCCGGTTCCGAAGACCGATCAGCAGGTGGCGGGGCCAGCAGGTGGTGGGAGCAGATGGTGCGTGCGTGGGAGTAAGTGTTGGGAGCAGGTGGTGGGAGCAGCAGGTGGTGGGAGCAGGTGGTGGGAGCAGGTGGTGGGAGCAGGTGGTGGGAGCAGGTGGTGGGAGCAGGTGATGATGGGAGCAGGTGGCGGGAGTAAGTGGTGGGAGCAGGTGTTGGGAGCAGGTGTTGGGAGCAGGTCGTGCGTGGGAGCAGGTGGCGGGAGTGAGTGTTGGGAGCAGGGCGTGGGAGCAAGTAGTGGGAGCAGGCGAGGTTGCGGGGCGTGGGGACAAGGAGACGTACAACGGGCTTTTGGTGGCCCGCCCCCGCCGACACGTACTTTTTCACATTTCCAGGCCAGCCCCTGTTACAAACCCTAAAACCTCCTCTCGGCCCGCTGCCCCACCGCCCGCCCCTCGGCAAATATCTCCCCCACCGGTAATAGTACTCAATCCACGGTGTTGTCTCCTAGCGGTGGCGTACGTAGGCGTCCGTGCGTGGTGGTGGAGTGACGCAGCAGTGGAGGGTTGGTGGAGGGTTAGTTGGCGGCGGCGGTGCATACGCGCATTGATATGTCACGGCGCGAAGTGCCGCACACCAAGTGCAAGCGACCACGGCAGACCCGCAATTGCAGCGCAGCGGTGCTGTGATGTGCATGCATGCAGCCATCGGGTGCTGCTGATCGGTGGATGGCCGTCTGGGAGTAGTATTTGCGACGTAAAGCCGAGCGTCTGTGTTCTACAGATAGAGCTAGCCCAGCCCTTGCCACGCACCGCTGTGTCGGTGGCTCGGTGTCGATGACTCTTCGGCTGACCCTTTCCCAGCCTCCATTCCCTCCTGTATCGCCCGCCACGCACTCGCCCACTACTGCCGTCGCTCTCACCGCCTGCAAACAATCTCCCACTTCCCCTCCCTGCCCTCCCACTCTCCCTCCATCCCTGCTGCCCTCCCTCCCACCCGCCCTCGCTGCCCTGCTGCCACCACCGCCCCAATAACCACCTTGAGCACCACGCTATTGGTCCCCATAAGCTTGCCGAGGCGGCAGGAGGCTGTGACGCCGTCTGCGGACAGCAGGTACTTGTAGCGCGCGTGGTCGGGGATGGTCATGAAATCGGCCTTTGGGGAGAGGACGGGGAATGAAGCGTGGGGGGCGGGGTGGCGAGAAGACCCGGTTGCACGACAGAGGAAACGGAGGGCAGAAACGTGCTTGCTGCTAGCTGTTGAGTTTCAGAGTGCATACCGGGGGTGGCATAAATATTATTACCGGTTACACGGCATAGATATAATGCCGGGGGGCCAGCAGAGGGTAGGTCGGCGGCAGCAGGCAGTGCTTGAGCAGCAGGATGGATACCGATGATGAGGCGAGGCGTGGGTGAGACGGTACGGACTAGGACAAACCGTGCACCCGCCCGCCGTCGTCTCGTCTCTTCATCACTTTCTCCTATTAATGTCATTTCCGACAGTTTCCTTGCGTGCCATCCCCTCCCCTCCCCTCCCCTCTCACACATGCATCGATATTTCCTCTCCTCTCATATCCCCCCCCCCCTCTATCTCATATCCCCTCTCCTCTCACCAGCTGCACATTCCGTTGCTTGGCGGGATTGTTTGTGATGCCTGCATCGAGCAGCCGCCGACCGTCCGGGTCGTCCTTTTGCAAGTGTGTGATCCACAGCCGTGTGTTGTTGGGCCGCATCAGCCCCTGCGGGGTCGACGAGCGAATTGAACCACGGCATGCATGTGGGATGTGGGATGAGCAATCAAGGTAAGCGTCTGGGGCAGCAGGATGCATGCGGATCGAGCATCCTAAGTACGGCCTATGTCGGCGAGACCAATTAGGGCAGTAGGTCCAGGCGGGCTAAGAAGGCAAGGCCCACGTACAGGCCAGCAAGCAATGACAGAGGCCGCGCGGTGAGAGTAGTCGAACGACGCTGCGGCGGCCGACGGGCGGCGGCGGTTCCGCTCGTGGAGTCGATCGAAAGCGGGCGGCGGCGGAATGACTACTGCTGTCACGCCATGCTGGGGGCAGCGGCACTGGTCAGCGCGCAACCCACCGCCGGCCGTACCACATGCCGTACGCACCATCCGAACGCACACATACACATACACACACTACCCATGCGGCTGCTCTTTGAGCTGAACTCGGCTTGCTTGGGACTGTTAGTGCATTTGTGGAGGGAGGCGCCAGCTGCCTGGTGACGCGTCTGCTGGGAGAAGAACGTACGGTTGAGCGGAGTCCCCGTGGAAATTGGAGTCTAGTTGCGTCTGGGAAACGCGGCCCTTTGAGCTGAACGAACACGGCGGCTTGGGTCTGCTAGTGCATTTGTGGAGACACTGCCAAACTGGCAGGCGCCCGGAAGCAATGCTGCAAGGACTAAGGGGGGAGGCACCCTTCCCGCCGAAACGCGTCCCGCGCCTGCGGGGGTACTGCTTTTGCGGACTGACCCAGCTGCTGACGTGGCAGCGGGCTGAGGTCTCCCCTTTTTTGGTGAGGAACTGCCGTCGTCAACCCGTAACTACGTGTAAAGGGATACGACGACGGAGCAGACTCTCAGGTCGAGCACGCAGCAGGAGGGGACTGCGGCCCCTCACGCCCCTCTCCTTGTAGGCGATAGAGTGCTTCGGCGGTCTTTCCGTTAGGGCAGGCAGGGTAGCTGCCCTTGGCCAACGTCAGGCCCGGTCAGATGATGTAAAATACACACACACACACACACACACACACACACACACACACACACACACACACACACACACACACACACACACACACACACACACACACACACACACACACACACACACACACACACACACAGGTGTGTAAAATACACACACACACACACACAGGTGTGTAAAATACACACTCAGGTTTGGCTCGCGGTGGGCTTAGCGTAGGCGCGTGCTAGGTGCACTCGCATGGCCCACAGGTTACTTCAGGAGCACGCCGGATTCGCCGAGCGGGCCGCGGATACCTACTACTACGTCTCCGACTACTACTACGTCTACTACTACACCTACTACTACGCCTTTGACTACCACCCCAAGGCCCCTCAACTCCGTGCCAGTGCTCCCCACCCACTCCACCCACCCCCACCAGCGGTAGATGACCTTCAACACGGAACCCGCACGCCTCGGCTGCGCCCGTCCTGATACCGCCTGGCCGTCCTTCCCTCCCACACCGCACGAGCACGCACCACCCCCCGGTCCCCCGGGTTTTCCCCCGGTGGGCTCTATGCGCAGACCCGCTTGGGACACCCGGCGTGGTGGGGTGCTCTATGTGAGCCCGCCCGCCGCCGGCCCCATCGCATCACAGCATCCCACAGCATCCCTCTCTCTCCCCCTCCCCCTCTGTGCCACAGCGTGCCTGCTTGCGTGCATCCCTGTACGGCTCGCTGCATTGCCTGCTTGCGCCCTTATGCCACATCTCCGCGTTTTCTTCATCACTTCTTTTCCTTACAACGCATTACTAACTACTCTACCATAGACGCGGCGCGCTCACGTGTGTCCCTGCCTTTCCATTCGCCCCGCATGTCTCTCTCGCCCTTCAACCTAACGCTAACGTTCTGCTGCTTCGCCTGGTCCTCCTTCCTCTCCTTTCCCAGGTCAGTTTCCTCGCATTTGGCATGGGCTGGGATTCCTGTGCCGGGCACTCTGTCTGTTACTGGCATTGCACGCGACGTTGTCACCTATACCTCTGCCTTGCGCACTAGGATAGGTAAATAGGTACATAGGCTAGGTAGTTGTAGGTGCTTCGCGCCACGCCTCCGCCGCCGCAGCGCGGCGTCGGTTGTTGGGGCGCAACCGTCTTTCTGGCTATCGGAGCGCTGCGCGGCCGCCGGCTACATAATTGGACTTCTGGCTTCTCGTGGACCCAGTCTGGGCTTCTTTCGGTAACTATTGGCGCCCCGCACTGACTCCGGATTCCTTGGTCTCCTCGCGCTACGTATACTTCGCGGCTCAGCTCAGCATTTATAAAACACACACACACACACACATACCTGCATCGCTGCGCGCATCAGCGCCTTGTCCTTCTTCTTCTCCCAGGGGTAAAACACAAGGGTGCCGTACACGTGATTGAAGAATGGCAGCAGCACATCCGTCTCACTGGAGCTCTGGGTAGCGTAGTCCCAGCTCTTGATGAGCGAAAAGATGGGCACGGTGCACTTCGGGGCCCTGCTGTATCGCCGGTCATCCTTTCGGAAGCACCGCGCCTCGTCCCACACGTTCATCAGGAACATGGTATCAGGGAAGTCCAGGCCGCTCCGGGTGGCGTTGTGGAGGCTCGCCACCATGGCCTTCATCTGCGATCATATATACCGCATGTGTGTGTCCAGGGAGGGCATGATGAGCGGGAGGCCGACCAGAAATAAAAAGAGAGCGAACGACCTTTTTTGCAAGGATCGGGGTGAAAAGGAGATAGAGGAACGCGCCGCTCGCCTATGTGAAGAAAATGCCAGGAGGAGGTAGGGTGCACGCACGTGCGTGCCCAAGTCGACACGGTGCCTTCACGTCGGTCCCTGTGCCTGGTGGCGGTAGTAGTAACTGTTATAGTGGTGGTGGCGTTGTTGTTGTTGTTGGTGGTGGTAGGTGGTGAGGGATGACGTAATAATAACGGAACGGAAGCAGGTCGGCTCGCTCATCATGTCAGAAAGCCTTACTTGCGTGCGTGGGGCGGGTGCCCCGCCGCCCGCCGCCTCACCACGCAGGCGGCTTCGCCACCAACACATATACCTCGCGCACGACACGTCACCTCGCTCCCCGCGCGCCCCAACTAACCCATCCAAATACCCCCGCCGACCCAAGTACCGAATACCGAACCCATCACACCCGGCTGACGGCCAGCGACGTGGGTCGTTCGGCCAGGGGCAGGGATGTCACCCGCCCCTGCTTGATAACCACAAGGCTCAGGTAGTTATGCTGCTGCCCCTTCACCAGCGTCTTCATCAGGTCGTACAGCTGTCGTGCGGTGTATTTGCGTCCGAGCCAGGGCGCAAAGTCAGGGTTCTGGTTGTCCCTGAGGCCGAGGGAAAACACATACAACGCGGGAGGACACGATGATCGATGAGGGAGGACACGATGATGAGGGAGGACACGATGATGATGAGGGGGAACACGATGAGGGAGGACACGATGAGGGAGGACACGATGAGGGAACGGCGCCTGACTGTTTTGTCACTGTTCTGTCACTGTTCTGTTCAGTCTGTTCCTTCACTGTATGTTCCTTCACTGTTCTGCCACTGTTTTGCAAACGAACAAAAAAACAATGAGACCTTGTATGAACCAGTCTGTTTTACAAGCAAACGAATTGCTCTGTTAGTTCCACCGAAGCTGCCACTCTATCCGTCTGTTCCTATAGGAACGGTAGCTACCGTAACGATCCACATTGTTATTAAGCGTAACAAACTGCTCCAGAGCAGTCTGTTACGGGAACAGATCTGTTCCCGAATGAACGAACCCCATTATTGTTCCACCGAACTTGCTTGTCGCTCTGTTCCTACCAAAACGATCTACACTGCTGTTACGCGTAACAAACGGCTCTGTATATATGTTCCCCAAACGAACCCCGCCCATGGTTCCATCGAAGCTGTCGCTCTGCTGTTCCTACCAAACGATCTACATTATTGTTACGCATAAGAAACGGCTATGTTCCCCAAACCCCATTGTTTGTCGTCCCTAGCCCCCCCCGCGGGGGGGCTAATAATAAGAGCCGGCTACAGTAGCTCCGTTTGATTAGCTGCGCGCGCCCCGCCCCTACCTTCCACCCACCAGGAGCCTGTTGCCTGCCTGCTGCGTGCTGGCGTTCCCTTTCCTTCCTTTCCTCCCTGCCTTCCCCCGCCGGGCCTAGCGCGATCCGTGATATAGCCAGCCAGGTCATCGTCACGCACGGAACCCAGTAGGGTTGTCATCGGCCTTCGCTCGCACGCGTACGTACGCTTGTGCTTGAGAAGAACGGTCTTATCTTGCTTCTCACCGGCACCCTTATCCCGCCGCTCCTGCTCACGGTCCGTATCCCGCCGCTCCTGCTTAGTGTCCGTATCCCCCCGCTCCTGCTCACGGTCCGTATGTACGCTCTGAACGAAGTCGCTCTGAGTCTAGTCTTAAGAAAATGAAATTTAAGGCTGAGCGAGGATCGCCTTTTCTGAGTCTGGAGCCACTCAGCCGCTGAGTCCTTTGCTTGACCATTCAGCTGAATGTCCATCCATCTGCTGCTGTATGTCTCATCAGCCCCTACCTTTATTACCGACCCCAGCCACCCCCCTCCCGCCAGGCGTTTGAAGCCTTTCAGAGCTTCAGAACTCAGAAATATATAAATACCTCAGGAAATAAAGAAGCTCTGAGACTCAAAAAAACACGGTCTGAAATTCCAGCTGCTGTCCCCTATCAAACACGTAATGAAAAAAATGATTCCAGTACAGTCACCCGTTTACACTTTCGTCACGTGCATTTTCAGCTAAACAGGAAATGAAATAAAATTAAGCACGGTAAAGGATGAATGCATCCAGTCCTGTGAGACTGAGCCAGTTCAACTCCATTACAGCAGGCAAGCATGGCATTACGTAGAACTCCTTTCTTATGTACACGTGGAGCACTAAAGCCCAAATCCAAACAAGCGCGGCCAAGCCTGTTCTAAGCATCCCACGGGGCCCCAGATACGTATATATGCTTGTATGTGAGCAGCAGGTTAAACGCAAGTCAACTCCAGAACCCGACAAGTTGAACACGCTGTGAGCTTGTTCAAGCGTGTTCAAGATTCTACTACTTACGTAAGCTCCCATGGGGAAAGGGCGCCATAGAGATTAACTCTGCTTATTAACTCCGTCCATTCTGGCCGGATTTGACGGTTCGCGTTTGGTAGGGCCACCCACCCCTATCCTATTCCACAAGCTTGCCACGTGGCACGCAAGAGCCTGTATCGTATGATGAGTAGTTGGTATCTTCCGAGGTTGAGCGGGCGGCGGGCGGGGGCCACGGTGCGGGCCTGTGGGCGGGCCTACGTACCCATATATATCCCTATCAAACGGCTATATACGTATATATGGGTTAAATCGATGTATGATTTTGCAAGCAACGGCTGAGCGAGAAACGGCAGGACGGCGGGCCCGCTAACGAAGCAGACTCATGTATGGCTGGGCAACTTACGATGCACGCACGGCGGGTAACCTGCTTACGTAACGCTTTCTTATCTTAGCTAGGAAAAATCTTATTAATAATAAGCTACGCAGCATGGAGCACCCAGCAATGCCTTGCTTGCTTGATATTTCGCATACGTAATAAGCCGTTGGCCCGACGGAGCCTGATTAAGCACACCACTTAACCCTACTGGACTGCAACCCTCGCTTTCGCCGGTCCCTGTCCCACTTACGTATAGATGGGCAGCATCTGCTCGTCGACAGTGGCGCGGCTAAAGCCAGATGCCGTTTCGAGCACGATCGGCTCGTCGTCGGACTGCTGAGCCTGCTGGATGGCACACGTTCCAAATAAGGCGCACATGACGCAGTTGCAAGCCTCGTGCGTGCGTGGACGGCAGTAAACAAGCGCACCGTGAAATCTGTAAGCTTTATCACGTACCTGCTGTGACGAACCCATAATCACCGCCGCCATAAAAAACAACACGGCTAGCCATGCTCCTCGAGCCGTAAAGCGGCGGGGCGCCCATGTTGTCACCTCGCTGCTGCTGGTGGTGCGCATTATTGCCGCCAGCTTCGTTTCATAGTATAAAATCGGGCTAGCTACAATAGTAGTGTACAATGATATGAGGTGTATGTAGCACAATTACCTAAGTAGTTACTGGCAGGTTTGGCGCGTAAACGTGCACCTCAGCAGCGCTTAGATAGCGCGCGGCCCGAATTTGCGAATAATAAGTAAATGCGTACGTGCTTTATTTCCAGCGGTTCGGTCACGATGGGGCACCTCCGCGGGTTCAGTCCTGATGAGCACCGATGATAAGATGCTACAACAATGCGTGTTACGGTGTTATCGTACATCCCTCGCTACTTCCATACGGCACGCGTCCGTGAAAGCCAGGGGGGCAATGGACACAAAAGGACGCTTCCGTCTTCTAGTAGTGAAGCATGTGGTCGTGTTATTCTTCGTTTAGTGCGTAAGCGTAGAATGGAAGCAAGGGCGTGTATATATGTGGAGGCACCGCAGGGATCCCGTGCTGTCCTTCACTTTATTACTATATATGCCCGCCGGTGACGACAGTAGCATGCAGCGGCACCGGAAATGCCAGCATAGTATTAATGCCAGCTTTATTATACGTACTACGCACGCAATTCGTCGCCTGTGGGTGCGGGGAGCAGCGGGGAGCGAGCTTCATTATTGAGCCGGCGCCGGCCCGGCGCCGGCCCCTCACCTGCACCACTTCTGGAATTGCCCCGTTGCTCGTGCAATGTTCGGTATATATGCCTGCATGCCGGTCTACCTTGTCGGAGGCGAGCTGTATTACTGGGCCCGGCGAGCAAGGTTTCTGTGCTTTTCGGTGTCTTTTGGGGCGTCTGCTGGTCTCGTTGTGGGCTAATAATAGGCGTTCCAGACTTGGGTCCTGACATCACGCTGAGCATGCTAGATAGGGGGAAGATTGGCTCGTGCGCCCCGACTCTCGTTTGTAATAATAAAGTGACGAATTCGTAGTTGTGGAAAAAGCCACAGACCGCGTATCATTCTTTGGGTGCACGGCCCGGAAAAGTGCTTCCTTCCGCCGGTAGGGGTTGCTAGGTGGGTGCGAGTGCGTATTGGCTTTGACTAACAGTAGGATCCCCCTAACGGGCGTTTTTTAGCGCACGTGGGCCGAACGAGCACAACTCCAGTGCCCTACAACGCATGAGGAATAGCAGCATGTCCATGGTACCAAATTGGGTTGGCTGTAAAAGTATGGTAGCAGACGGGGGGCGATGTGAGACAGCGCGCGCCAGCTGAGAAAACCGCGCGAATGCGCTACGCTGGTACGCCGCCTGCCTCGCTCACGATACAGGCTGCTGGGGACCTTAGATACCTCACAATGCAACAGAGGAAATATTGAGGCACCTCACCTCGCCCAACACAGTGGACCCCGACAAGAAAGACAACCCAAGCAACCCTGGGCACGCCAAGGCCCACCACAGTGCCCTACAACGCAAGTAAGAGGAATAGCAGCATGTCCATGGTACCAAATTGTGTTGGCTGTAAAGTATGGTAGCAGACACCCCGAAACACACCGAAAAGCACAGGGACCCCGCTCGCCGCGCCCAAGACAGCCCGCCCCTGACAAGATAGACCGACAGGCATACCGAACATTGCACGAGCGAGCAACGGGGCAATTCCATCCGTGGTGCAGGCGAGAGGACACCGGGCCGGCGCTGGCCCCAGGAAGCTCTTCGCACTAACAGTCGACGCATTGGGCAGTGTTCTGCTGGCATTATTGTTTTTTGTTGTAACGGTTACAGTGGCATTATTATCATGCTGGCATTTCAGGTGGCGCTGCATGCATGGTACTTCAAGTGGCACACACATACATCACTGGAAGCGACAAGCCAGCAGCGCTAGAGGCCCCGTCTTTTCATTTGTATGCCAAGCAGAAGCCCCTGTGACAAACTGGGGGGCCGACTCAAATACAGCATGTACTGCTGTGACTCCGCGGCCATCTACCAACTGGTAGGGGAGCCTCTAGTGCAAATTCCCCCTGGGGTACTGGCTGCTGCTCCGTGTGCCTACGGCCTGTCGTTCTGGTGGTTTGCCTTTGTTCCGCGCGGTGCACGTCGGTCTTTATTTGTTTCCTCCGTCTTTCTCAGTGTCAGGCGATGTGCCCGATGGTTCTACCTCTTGGTCTAGAACCCACTGTAACCGTTACACCCTACCAAATGCGAAACGCGTCAAATCCGGCCAGAATGGAGTTAAGCAGAGTTAATCTCTATGGCGCCCTTTCCCCATGGGAGCTTAAGTAGAATCTTGAACACGCTTCTGCACGCTTGAAAATGCATGCTCACAGCGTGCTGAACCTGTCGGTAGCAGGAGTTGACTTGCGTTTAACCTGCTCACAACCAAGCATATCTGGGGCCCCGTGGGATGCTTAGAACAGGCAAGGCTTGACCGCGCTTGTTTGGATTTGGGCTTTAGTGCCCCACGTGTACGTCGGTAAGAAAGGAGTTCTACATGCTTAGTGCTTTGTTCCCTTTTTGCGATTTATGCCATGCTTGCCTGTAATGGAGTTGAACTGGCTCAGTCTCACAGGACTGGATGCATTCATGCTTTACCGTGCTTAATTTTCCATTCGTGAAATGAAAAACACGCACGGGGACGCAGCCCACTGCCGTCCGCACCACCTGCTCTGCTCCTCCTTACCAGACGCCCCCGGCCCGTTTGCCGTACACGTACGAAGAGATCTGCGCCACAAGGAGTTCCTAACACATCCCACCCCATGTCCAATACCCCCCCATGGGCCACGACTGTCCCACCACAAAACCACAACCACCACAACTACCGTAACCACCGCAACCACCACAACCACCGCAACCAAATCAAGCCTCGCCTCGCCGCCGCTGCGTCAGGATGGGGAACTCGCCGCGGTGCCGCTGAACCCACCCGTACGCCCTGTACGAAGCCAGTACGGCGGACATGAAGGGCGCCTCCGCGCACGGCCAGGGGTCCTCCCAGTCGTGCCGTACCGCGGCCAGCGGCGGCGGCGGCGGCACCCACGTGGCTCGTTGCGCCAGCGCCGCCGCCAGCAGCCCGCCGCCGAGCGAGTCTTTGGTTTCCAGGTACCCGTACGGCGCGGCTTCGGAACGCGGCAGCGGCACCCAGCCGAGGACTCCGGCCTCCTGCGCCTCCTTGTATGCTGCGGCTCCCGGGCCCGCGGCGGCCTGCGACTTGGCGGTGGCGGCGGCGGCGGCGGCCAGCAGCTCCTTAGCACAGACCGCCTCTAGCGCAGGGTGGCGATCGATGGGCAGCCCCGAGTCGATGGTCTTCGGGGCGGCACAGGGGATGCGGGGGAGGGGGGGCGGTAGGGAGGTGGGGCGGTAGGGGGGTGGGGCGGTAGGGGGGTGGGGCGGTAGGGGGGTGGGGCGGTAGGGAGGTGGGGCGGTAGGGGGGTGGGGCGGTCGTCTCGGCGATGGGGTCTCGAGGAAGACCCGCCGTAGGTGCGAGAAACACCGGCGGGGGAGGTCATGCGCATCAAGGTGCACCTCCGCCTCAGCTCCGTGGGTATGAGAGCTGGCAGCTTACAGGTCTCCAGGTCTCCAGCCGGGGTTGCGGGGCATATGCGGGGAGGGGACAGCCAGCCGCGGCAGGCGGGGTACCGTACCACAGTACGACACAGGTTAAAGAACTAACCCAAACATATATAGTGTGCTTATGGCCACCATTTCCCATGAAATGCGGTATCGCCATGGCCGCGCGGTGGAGCGCCACACACACCCGCAAGTACCCCTCCATGTCATCGAGGGGGCAGCTGCGCTGCACCCGAGGGCCGTCGACGTCGTCGTCGCCGCCGCCGTCGCCGCCGCCGTTGTCCCCGCCGCCGCCGTCGTCGCCGTCGCCGCCGCCGCCGGTAGCCGGTTGCGGCGGCGGCGGCACTACCAGAGGGCATATGCCGTCCATGCCGCCGCTGTCGGTGCCGTTGGCAGAGCTCGAAGCTGGCGGCACGGCACGATCATCTGGCGGCGGCACTGCCGCCGTTGCTGGGCCGCCGTCCCTGCCGGCCCAAACGAGGCTCCGAAGCCACGATCCCCATCCCCCCGCGGCCGCCACCGTCACTGTCTCGTTGGCGTCCTCGGCCCCCCACCTCCACACGACCCCGTCCTCCTCGGCTGCCGCCGCTGCCGCCGCCGCCGTCACCGCCGCGGCGGCGGCGGCGCCTCGGCCCGCTTGCACCCTCCTGCCGCCCGTCTCACGCCAAGCCTCCCTGGAGCGGTTGAGCCACTGCGCCGTGAGAAACGGCTGCGGCGACGACGACTGGGCCGCGGCGGCGGCGGCCGGGTTGGCGGCGGCGGCCGCGGCGGCGGTGGGGTTGGCGGCGGCGGAGGTGCCCCACTTGATACCGCCGGAGGCGGCGGTGGCGATTCGAAGTGAGTCATCCGGCACGCAGTAGTCCCATGGGACGCCCCGTGTGGGTCCGGGGTTGTCGTGCGCCAGGAAGTAGGAGGCCCACCTGGGTTTGAACAGGGGACGCGGCGCATGAGCGCAAGAATACATGCACAAGCAACCCCTGGCTGACATACCATTCTGTCCTGTTATCGTTGTTATCGTTGTTATCGTTGTTACCGTTTGTCGGTCCTGAGCAAGGGCATCGGTAGCTGCGGCCCCGCAACGCCTTCCTCATGCACCGGTGACGCACAACGTACCCGCAGCCGCAGCCCCGCCTGCGACGAGCATACCCTGAGCGCCGCCCAGCATCGCATGCTCCCCCGCCCCTCCCCGCCCCCCTCCCCCGCCCCTCCCCGCCCCTCCCCGGCCCTCCCCTCCCCGCCCCTCCCCGCCCCTCCCCGCCCCTCCCCGCCCTCCCCGCCCCTCCCCGCCCCTCCCCCGCCCCTCCCCCGCCCCTCCCCGCCCCTCCCGCCCCTCTTCCACGGGATCTCTTCCCCCCCGCCCCCACCCTCCTCCAACCCCCGCCCCCACCTTTCTCCCCCCCCCGCCCCCACCCTCCTCCAACCCCCGCCCCCACCTTTCTCCCCCCCCGCCCCCACCCTCCTCCAACCCCCGCCCCCACCATCCTCCAACCCCCGCCCCCGCCCGGCCCCGCCCCCCCGCCCCCACCCTCCTCCAACCCCCGCCCCCACCCTCCTCCCCCACCCGCCCCCACCCTCCTCCAACCCCCGCCCCCACCCTCCTCCCCCCCCCGCACCCCCCCCCGCCCCCACCTCTGGGTCATCGGCGCCGTCAGCAGCTCCAGCCGGTGAGGCTCCTGGTCCACGCGCATCTTGTCGATGGTGCGGTGCAGGAAGGCGGGGCGGACCAGACCCGGCAGCGTCACCAGCAGCGACTCGCCGGGCCGCTGAGGCCGGCCACTGCCGCCGGGGCGGGACGCCGGCTGCGGCTGCGGCTGCGGTGCCTGTTCGCCCTGGCCCGTTCGCGCCTCCGTTTTGGCCGCTGTTGGGAGCTGCGCCTGGGTGCCCTGGCCCTGCGCCTGCTGCTCCGTCGCGAGAGGTAGGTCGGCCGCGCGTGTCGTAGGGCCCACCTGCTGCTGTTGCTGCTGCTGTGGCTGCTGTGGCTGCTGCTGCTGCTGATTCTGTGGCTGCTGTGGCTGCTGCTGCTGCGGCGGCGACGACGGCTGCTGCTGACCGTTCGCTGCGGGGTTCGAGCTCTGCACCAGTTGGCGGGCGGTGTGGTGCGGAACGGCCAGCGGCCCTGCCGCCCGCCGCTCCGAAACCGACGAAACTGACGAAACCGACGAAACTGACGAAACCGACGAAACTGACGAAACCGACGAAACTGACGAAACCGACGAAACTGACGAAACCGACGAAACTGACGAAACCGACGAAACTGACGAAACCGACGCGTCCCGTGCTATCCCCGCTCCGGCCGCCTGCTGCTGCCGCTGCTGCTGCCGCCCCGCCTGTTGCTGCCCCTTACCTTGCGAGGCGGCAGCAGTAGCAGCAAGTGTGGATGCAGCTACAGCCCCGACCTGGTCACGTCCGCCGCCCCCGCCAGCCCCGCCCTGGCTCTGATCGGCGCCGTCGGAGCCGGCGGCGGCGGCGGCAGCGGCAGCGGCGGCGGCGGCAGCGGCAGCGGCGGCGGTGACACCAGGGCCGGCGGCCGCTGCGTTGCTGCTATCTCCCGCCGCGCCCGTCTTGACGACGGCGCCGCTGACGCCGTACACGTACGGCACGTCCTCCAGGTGTTGTACGAAGCCGCCGAGCAGCCAGCCAGGGCCTGCCTTGTGGGTGGTTTTGGTGAGGAGCTTGTCGGGCGACCAGTAGAGGTAGGCGGCTGGTGACGGGGGGGAGGCGGGGGAAGGAGACAGGGCGGGGCGAGGCGGGGGTGTATAAAAACCGTTTTACGCAACGGGACAGGAGAGTTGGCGCATAATCGTCGGACACCAATTTTGTGGGCGCATGCTGGAGCACTGGAACTGACTACCGAGGCGGGGGTGGTGTGAAAACCGGTGACACGAAAAACGACAAGATCGTGGGCGCATGGTCGGCGGACAGCGAGGCGGGGGGGCCCGGTAGGTTACACCAGAGGGTAGATAGGGGGCTGGAAGGGGGCTGAGGGGGCTGAGGGTGTAAGGGGGATAAGGGACATTTCTAGATCGAGAAGAATTCCGAGTACGCGTTTGCAACATGCAGGGGGGAAGTTGCAGGCCAGGAAACTTCGGTGGACGGCGGTTGGGAGTGGAGGGCGGGGCGGAGGGTGGGCGTCGCTGGGGGTTTAAGGACACAGCAGGCGGCGGGAGTAGTCGCAGCTGACGCCTGCGGTGCAATTGTCAGGTCGGAGCATGTATGGGGCTCGTTCTGGACCGGAGTCACAAGCGCGCCTGGGACCCGCAGTCGCAGCAACACACGTGCCTACGCTATCCTACCTCCTGTCCCGCCTTCCTGGGCCTGTGCTGCCCTTTGCTCCCCGCTTCCGACATAGCCTGCCGACGCACGGGGGTTTCCTGTCGTAGCCTGCCGACGCACGGGGGTTTCCTGTCGTATCGTCTCCCCCCCGGACCCATGCCGTGTAAACGGGTCCTTATATATGCCACCCCTGGGACAGCCGGGTCCTTATATATATATGCCACCCCCGCCCGGGACAGCCGGGCCCTTGTGCCACCCCCGGGACAGCCGGGTCCTTATGCCACCCCCGAGACAGCTACAAAACACACACACGCCACTCACAAGGCGGTACGGCCACTTGGTTGTAGCAGTGCGCCTTCCCCACCAGAGTGAACGCCAGCCAGAAGGTGTCCTTGTCACCCCACAGCAGCGGCCGGTTGGCGGCGGGGTGGCGGTTGAGGAACAGCAGCGCCTGCCGGGCGAGCAGGCGGAGGGGGGTGGGGGGGCGGGCGGGATCAAGCGGGGTACGGCACCTGCCAGCAACAAGGGCCGCAGTGTCAGCGCTCTTCCTCACCTCCCCTCACCAGGTGCCCCTCCGCCCCTTCCGTGAGCGCCCCAGTCCGGTCGCATGCATGGTAGGGTCTCGGAGCCACACAGGCGATGAAATACAACCCTAAATGACTTGTCTTAAATGACCCTTATCGCACTGACCAGCTGCCCACTGCATCAAAACCCACATTCCCGCGTCCATCCAAACCCAACACGTCTAACGCCCCCGCTGATCTCCCCGGCCCCCAGCTATCTAGCCTTCGCGGCCCCTCACGCCAGTCCAGTAGCCTGCGCGCGCGTCCAGGTGTCCGAAGCCTATCCACCAGCTACATTTCCCGCGTCGAGTTACCGGTTCTTTTATGTACCCCCAGCTATCCTACCCATGTCACGTAACCGGGTTTAGTGCCACCTCTCGCCCCCCCCCCCCACACACACACAGCAGCCGCAGCACCCAGCCCCGGCGTCCAGCAGCCACAGCAGCCGCAGCACCCAGCCCCGGCGTCCAGCAGCCACAGCAGCCGCAGCACCCACCCCCGGCGTCCAGCAGCCACCGCAGCCGCAGCACCCAGCCCCGGCGCCCCGCCGCCGTCCCGGCGGCCCGCGGCCGCCGCCGTCGCCCCAGCGTACCCCGCACTTGTAATACGCCGCCGGCCCGCGACCGAAACACTCCCTAGGAAACTGTTCCCGACGCCACGCTCTCCGCCCCCCCCCGCCCCTTCGCCCACCCGCGCACCCGCCATTCGCACACTGTCTCCTCCCACAGCCCCTTCTCCCCCTCCCCGCCTGGACCGCCGCTCTCCCCCGCGTCCCTCGTCGCCGGCGTCGCACTGTGGCGGCGCCGTCCTCGCTGTGGCAGTGCTGTGGGGATCCGACCAGCCCGGACCGCGCACTGCCTCCCCCGGTATCCCGTCTCCTCGCCTGCTAGCCTTGCCCCCCCTGTCCCGCATCTTCACGCCCCATATTTTCTCACTTCCTCCCTCCGTCATACAGGCCTCCGCCGTACAACGCCGTACGCCGCCGTACCAGCCCGCGTACCCGTCTCCCCGTATATCCGTCCTCCCCTTTCCTGCCTCCGCCTCTTTCGCCGCGCCGCTGGGGCCTCTTCGTTGCTTTGACCCCTGTCCACCCGCTCCGCGCCTGGATGTTGTTCCTAACGCCCCCTGCTGCCCCTTGCCCGCATGCTTCGCGTCGACCGCCTTGCCCACCCGCTCTGGGCCCTGGCCAGGTGAGTTCCGCCGCTGGGTTGGGCCTCGGTTCTGGTAGTTTTTTGCTAGTCGTTGCGTTCTTGTCTGCGGGCGTCGGGACCTGCGTCTGGGCTTTCGCGTCCCCCATGGCGGCGCGGCGCGGCTTCGGCCTCCTCTCCTGGACGACCGCTGACCTTCTCTGGTAATGACCGGCTTCCTCACGCATCTGGTCGGTATTCGGGCGGGTCGGGACTGGGACTCCGACTAGGACTGGGACTGGGACCGGACCGCGATGTCCGCTCTCCCATAGCGCACCAACTCCCACAGTTCTCCTGCTAGCGCCCAAAACCGGTTCTGCGAAAAGTTTCCGTGCGTCGCGCGGGGTCCTCGCTTCCTTTCGTCTCGCCGTAACTCCCCCCCCCACACACACATACACACACCTCAATAGCGTCCAAGTGTCTTGCGCGGTCAATCAGCAGCTGCCCGCTCTCCGCGTCCCGCCGCCCGAAGCCCAGACCCATGTTCAGCACCTCCTGCATGCCGCAGCCGGGAGGGCGGTTGTACCAACCGTCTCCTAATCGGTTCTACTTTTTCCAGTGCCGACCTACTTAAAATTCAGGTCATCATATTCCTCCTGTTCGCCTCTATAAACGGCTTGGTCAAAGGTACGGGTCTCCTCTTATATCGCTGGGAGGGCGGCCGCAAGCAAGGGTTTGTGGAGGGAGGCAGAGACAGAGGGGAAGGGCGCGCCACCCTCGCAGTCGGCACACACTCGACGGGTACAAAACCCTAGACTACACAAACCCGCTCATCAGATGCAGTGACATCGCTGCACTTGCCGTGGATTCGCGGATTCTCTTATCAAACCCCCACCCCCACCGGGCCTTCTTTGCAACGGGCACCCCGTTCCCGCACTCCATTGTTTCCAACGGCACCAGGTACCGAATTGTTGCTCCCCCCAACCCCCACATGTGCGCACGGCGCCAACCCCACCTCGGCCTTGTTGCCGATGATGCCGTACATCTCATACACGCGCCTCGATGCCTGACCGGTCCACGCGTCGGGCCAGAAGAGGCTGGCCGCGGTGGGGGTGGTGGGTTGGGGTATTTGTGTGTGTGTGGGGGGGGGCCGGCGGCGGGTCAGCGGCCGGCGTCGGGCGGCGCTGAGGGTTGTCTTTCAGGTGCCACATTCCAGATGCCACAACGACCGTAAGGATGTGCCACAGCGCACGTCGGAACTAGGTCCAAGGAACTGCAAGGTGGCAGCGTGACGAGGCGACAACGGGCAACGGCGGGGCGCGACGAACGGAAAAGGATCCTGCATCAGTGTCGTACGCAACTGTGCTCCGAAACCGCTGCCGCAGGGCGGCTGTGTTGCTCGTCACATCGGTGCCGTGCCATGCATCCCAGGTGGTTGCTGGCAGCGTGTGGTTTCGTTTTCATCTGAAAAAAGCGCCGCTCCTGCATTCCTCCATTGAGGTGTGTTTGCTCCCTCCCCGAGGGCAGTCTCGCGGGCAGGACGTGGGGAGAGGGCCGTCTGATGGCTCCAGGGGTGACGCGCCGATTCCCAAAAAGCCGAAACCACTGCTGCTGCTGCTGCTGCTGCTGCTGCCGCTGCTGCTGCTGATGATGACAATGATGCCAATGATGCCAATGATGACGTGGTAACCTGCTGCGCTGCTCCTGCGACGATGCCGAGCAGGCACAGGGCGGCAGCCCAAGGCACCTCCGCACGCACGTGTACACGGCCCTGTACGGCACCATGGCCTCTGCGACGGCGGGGGCTACGACGGAGGCCCCTGCTGGATCCAGATCCAGATCCAGATCCAGAACATGACTGGGATCCTGGAAGGCCTCCTCAAGCAGCCGGGCGCTCCCCCCGCCCCGCCACCCCTAGAGAACGACTGCCGTACATACCGCACCCTCCCCCACACCACACGGGACCTGCCGTACATGCCGTACCCCCACCTGCCGTACTGTGCGAACCGTGGGTCGTCGAACAGCGCGGTGGGATCCATCAGAGGCAGGGAGTCGGCGTCCAGCATCAGCACCTGCGATGAAGCCGGCAGCGATGAAACCCGTGGAACCACGTCACGGGTGGCGGGAGCCGGGGGGTTGGGGGTCCACAGCTACAGTACGGTGCCACAGGGTACGCCCACGAGTGTCTACCCGGGCTGATGTTGGTTGCGGTACGACCAGGTACGCTGTCTAAACGATACCGGTGTGTGGTTAGCGTTACCGGTGTCGCCAACCGCAACGGCCACAGCACGTCTTGCGCACCTGGCTGAAGCGGGACAGCACCAGCGCAAACACCTTGCCGCTGTACGACCGGGCGTCGTACCTGCCGCTGCCGTGCAGCCCCCGGACGGGGTGCCGGGAGGCCTGCACGTCGAAACCCCGCAGCGGACCAAAATGGCGCTTCAGGGAGGACCACGTGGCCCGGTCCATCTCGTGGGAGCCCTGGGGGCCGCCGGGAGCCGCCGGGGGGAAGGGGGGTTTCGAGGAAGACCCGTGGATGCTAGAAAAGCCGTTTAGGAAAGAGGGGGAGGGGGGAGGGGCGGGGGGGAGAAGACCCGGTTACACGACATAGGAATCGGAGGGCAGGAACTAGCTGGCGAAGACTCCTCGGACACACGTCTGAGTGTGCATGCCTGGGAGAGGGAAAGAGGGAGGAACCGGAGAGCACCCGACGGCAACATGTCGGACGGCAACATGTGGAATGGGCTCGGTGATGACGATGGCGGCGATGATACGTGGCGGCAATGATAAATGGCGGCGATGACGGCGGCGGTGATGCCGCGGCAGGAGGTCGGCCGCGGTTGCGGCAGGCAGCCGTGTCAGGAGCACCCTTCATTCCAAACAGCGCGTCGGCACTCCGCATCCCTGCACCAACCTCCACCCCGCACCTATGATCCCCAGCTTGCTAACCCCTAGACCCCATTGCTCCCCTCCCCTCCCCTCCCCTCCCCTCCCCTCCCCTCCCCGCACCTGCCACGCCACCTCCACCGGCAGGCTGCAGTTGAAGTGGCGGCGCAGCACATGGAGCGACACGATGAGGTTGGTCAGGTAGCGGGAGCCGCCCGCACTGATGAGGATGCCCCGCCCGCCAGCGGAGCGGATGGCGGCGGCGCGAGCCTGGTGCGGGTGGCGGCGGCACGGGTCAGGCGCTCACCGCAGGGCAGTGGGTGGGGGGAGCGGGGCGGGGGGTTACAATAAAAGAACCCGTAAAACCCGTAACGCGACTGGGGAAATGGAGTCCATGGGGCCGGGGGGGGGGGCCCGACCCGTGGGTCGGGAAATGAAGTCCATGAGGCCGGTCGGTGGGAAACACATACACATGCGTTTGACGAGGTGCCCGGAGGAGGCAACCGCGGCTGCAACGGGGATGGAGTAGCGGTTTGGGCTGGGGTTTGGGATGGGGGCAACGGCTGCAGCAGCCCCAACGACTGCAGCAGGCCCAACGGCTGCAGCAGCCCCAACGGCCGCAGCAGCCCCAACGGCTGCAGCAGGCCCAACGGCTGCAGCAGCCCCAACGGCTGCAGCAGCCCCTCGCCTCGCTGGCCCACCCGGTACTGGGGGCTGCGGATGTGGTTCGTGATGCGCATTCGGTACTCCTCCAGCGGCCGGCTGTTCGTAATGGTGTGAAGGAAGGGCCCCACGCGACGGCACTCCCGCCGCCGCAGGTCACCGCCGCCGTCGCCGCCGCCGTCGCCGCCATCGCCGCCGCCACCGCCGCCGCCACCGCCGCCACCGCCGCCGCCGCCGCCGCCACCGCCGCCGTCGCCGCCGCTGCCGTCGCCTCCGCCACCGTCAGCAGCGATGCCAGACGGCGCCGCCGCCAGCAGCTCCCAGTCCGGATCCTCTGCCGCCAGGTCCGCGTCTGTCTGACCCGAAAGGAAGTCGGTGGCAGAGGACGCGGTGCAGCGGCGACACGAGTCGAGCTGTGGCGGCGGCGGCGGCGGCAGTCGCGCGGCCGAAGCCGCCGTACCTTCGCCCCACCTCCGCCACATCGCTGCCCAGACGGAGGTGCTGTGGCTGCCGCTGCTGCCGCCGCTGCTGCTGCTGTTGTTGCTGCTGCTGCTGCTGCTGCTGTTGCTGCTGCCGTTCGCGGTCGCATCTCGCAGCCCTGCGGTGTCGCCGCGTGGGGAGTGGAGGCGCGCGGGGTTGCGGGGTGGAGTGTTTGGCAGCACCTGGTTGGGGCTTGGGGCGAAGGGCAGCGAGCGGTGGAAGAGGTGGGGGTCGCCTGCCGGTTCGGGGGGAAGTGCCCAGACACGTGAGGGGCAATTACAAGGGGGGGAGAGTGCCCCCTTGCCCTCAGGGTACTGGTATCCGGGGATATCGGGACATGGCAGCACCATCTAGCTCGTGAAGTCTTCTTCTGCGGGCGGGAGACTGAAGGCGCCCCCAGAAGGGACCCAGCACCAGAGCCTCTCGAGGGGACGCGAAGGTCGTCACCGTCGCCGTCGCACATCACCTCCAGCATACGTCCATCTCGCGAAGGCGAGTGCGGGTGCAATCCTGCATCTCCCAGGCCGGTGCAATGGCTGGGCCGTAGGCTCGGCCCCCCGCTCTGTCCGGTCGTGTGCATCTCGCCCTTCTGAACCTACTCGCGACTGGCTTCGTGGGCAGGTAGGTGTTCAGGAGGGTTGCGGCGGTTCGCGAGGTTTGTCGCCTAGGGAGGCTCTTAGGCATGGGAGGGACCTGGAGGGACGCGCTGGGCCCCGCAGCCCTGGTGCTTGCGTTGGTGCTTTTTTGCGTTTAGGGCTTTTGTTGACATTTGCGACTCAGCTCTGAACATCCAGCACCAGCGGATTGGAACGCGACTTGGTTGAGCGCCTTCCACCTTTGCAAATGGTTTCAGGCCCGTGGGCCAGGTCGTACCACGCCGCGCGCAAGTCCCACCTGGCAAGGTAGCCGGCCTGGAATTGCTGGTCAAGTTGCTGTAAGTGGGCATTGCCAGGCCGTAACGGCCATCAGGTCCGCCGTGACGTGCCGTTGTCACAGCCCGCTCCATGTGGTAGATGACAGCGCAGAAAGCCACGACGGTTGCGGAACAGATAGCCACACTCAAGATGCTTGTGACAGATATTCCGCGCCTATGGCCACCCCTCCTTGAAAGGCTGGGCGCAAAATCCCGGGGACGGACCCCATGGCGCAGTTGGCGCATCCGTCCGACCTATTTTACTTCGATTACTATTTTAAACGGAGGTTGGAGCAGCTCAGTATTCATACACATGTTGCGCGGGCATCGATCTGGAAACAATCAGCGCGTCAGCGACCTGCATATATGATGCATACCGGTATCATATTTTGATTGTAATGTTATGTTGAGCGAGTTTCTCCGAGGCCCCAATGGCTATCAGGTGACAGTATGCGTCATAGTATAGAGTTGGGGAATGGACGTAAGCCGCACAGGTTCTGGTACAAAATATTGCGCACACGCGCCAACGCTCTTAAAACATTGCCTTTCAGCACGTGCGCAGACACAGGATGACAGCTCTCACTATTTCGACGGGACGAAAGCTGCCAAAAAGGGTTGCGTAGGATTGAGAGAGATTCTGGATTTCTAAAATTCGCAAAGACAGAAGGCTTCGGCTCCTGTGTGCGATGAACGAATCCGGCTTTACAAATGGTGACGACCCGCGGGCCGAGTCTGGGCTGACGGTGACGGCTGAAGGAAGTGGTGAGAAACACAGATTTCACTTCCTTGCTATCATACCAGCCGTCGCTGCCTGCATCAGAACTGTTGAAAGCTAAAGGGTAGATAGGCACTGCGCACCACGCTTGCCTGTTGCCGCATTCGTACTCCCATACAGCCATCGGGATCTGTTGTATCACGTTTAGCGTGATGGCGACAATGGGGCTTATGGGAAGGGCTTCGGGGCCTTACTCCTGTGTAACGCAATACAATACAATACAATCGTAACATCGTAACATCCAAACATCGTAACATCGTACAACAAGGTCTTTGATATGTTACCCATCCAGTCAACACTGCCACAGACGACATCGTCTACCTTCACAACTGGCCACACATGTTGTCTCATCAACAGCTCATCAACTGCAGTGCCGACACGATTCATCACCAACAAACGCGCCCAACAAAATAATAGGATGTAATGGAGTTTGCTTACTTGTGACGTGGCGACTAGCAAGGCGCGTGCAAACTACTCGAGTAGTTTGCGCTCCATCAACACCGATAGGTAGGGGGCCATTTGTGCTACCTCCCCCGCCGGTGCCGCTATTTAGTTCGTTATCTGGGCCCTTTGCTTGTTCGGGGTTACCGATAGATGGTTTGCCGCTATCTCGCTTCGCTGGTTCCTCCTTCATGCTTCCTATGTGTCTTGCTTCCTGCGTATGTCAGGCGATGCGCATGACGGCTCACGATGCTGGGCATCGCTTGCGGTCACGGCCCACAAAACAAAATGTTGTTTTACACCGCCGCCACGACGATACAACCGAGCATCGGCCTGCATTGACGACATTGTAAGGGTAAACAACAAGGTCTATTTTTTGTGAACGGACCATGCGCTACTACTTGTAAAGGAGGCTGGGCACAGAATTACTGACGCAAGTTGCTGCACATATGCACCTTGCCCTCCGTCAATAACCGCACACATCCTATGCAGGCAGGCAGCAGCGGCTAAGAACGATTGTGCCGTCTTGAGAACGAAGCTGCCATACTCCCGCCAAACTGCTCAGCGGTGGCTGAGATGCCAATCCCTAATCTGGTGGAAGACAAATCTCCAGTTCGTTTGTTGAACGCATCGGACACTGGACTTCATTACGACCCATGGGCCGACCTTGGGTGGATTTCATCAGGTTTCATGCATCAAAACGTCCACGCTCGCAGGCGCTGGCCGTCACTGGCTACCATCCCCAACACGCTGCCCTGAGGGCACCTGCTGCAGATAAGCTTTGCATCTCCATAATATGCAAAAGAGTCCGGCGTGTTTCGGAAAAGCCAAGCGAACTTGAGCTGAACGAGATGTTTGCTGGTGAGCGACACGGCTGAAGTGTAGCTTACGAGAGATATGCCCCCTTAACTTACATGCGACAGATTTAGATGAGCCGAGAAACCCATTCCATATACCGGTACCGTTTTTAACTGTTCTGACAAATTATCTTTGCAAAACCTTCAGACATCTTGGCAAACATGTATGGTGGGGGAATACAAGTCAGTCTAGGAAAATGAAATTTGCGAGTTGGACCTTATATTTTTTAAATTATATCCCATACTTAGTTCTCCCACCCTCCTCAGTATGTTTTCTCATCCTTTATATACCGTGTATGTCCCTAGGCCATAGCCTTGCATCTGCAGCCGACGAGGTCCCCAGCGCTGCAACTCATGGGCCTTTTGACCGAAGCGACCTTTTGGCGACTTTTTCAACGAGTCTGAAAAACATAGCATTGATAGAGGCCTCCAGACCATGGCGTAAAGGCGTGCGAACACACATTCTTGTCGACGATGGCGTAGACTTGCACACGATGCAAGCACTAGGTGAGATGCGGCTTCCATACAAGATGATAGTATTCCTAATCTGTTCAAGTTTTCGCTTCCGGTTCTCTGCCACGCACATACCCACCAACCCGCCTCTATACTGTTCCGCGTCCACAGACCTCCGTCTCGCTCCCATATCCCCCTTTTGCCACACCCGTTAAACATGCACAGGGAAGCTCACTGGTGAGACCTTCACCACAATACCTGAGTTTCCTGGCCATCCCTCATCTATTCGTCACGTGCTGGCCCCGCTGTTCGCCTACGACGCGGTGGGGCCCAGGGCATTCAAATGGATGCTCCTCGGCGACGCGGACACAGTATTTGTCATCCCGGCTGTGCTACGCATGTTGAACCAGCTGGGCTTGTCGCCGTCTGACCCGCATGTGATCAGCGACTTCCTGATTGAGTGCGACTTCACGACCTGCGCCGCCGGCCAAACCTGTCCCAGCTGCTGGGGACCACACGCTGGTGGGTGCCAACTTCCAACTTCCAACTGCCGGCTGGCGAGAGAAGCCGAACTGACGGGAGCGCACCACTGGGGGAGCGCACGACTGGGGAGGCGCGTTCATGGCACCAGGTTGGGGCCCGGAGCTGCCTGGAAAGGGGCGAACAGTCACGGCGGCAGAATCATCTTAAAATGTGCCTCCCTGGACCCCTCCCCGAACCCCTCCCCGAACCCCTTTCCTCTCCACCACGTACATACCGGTGCCCATCCGGTGCGCCATTCGGGCGGGTTGGGACGCCAACACTTGCTACCCAAGCACTACCCAGTATTGTTCCTAGGATTTTATTTTTGCCGTCCGCTCTCGCCCCACCCGCGCTACACACTCGCGTGCCTCCTTCCGCCTGCAGGCGACCCGCGCTGCCAGCCATGCGGGTTGGGGGAGCGGCTGTGCACATGCAAGCTGCCGGAGGAGTGCGCCAAGGCTCGCTGGACGCCGCAGACAGCGAACAGCAGCAGCTGCCCGGTGAAGTCTGAGGTGTCGGCGTACGGCGGGGCGGGCATCATCTACAGCGTTGGCATGCTGCGGGAACTCACCCGCGACCCCCGGTATTACCTGTCGGTGGCCTTCAAGAACCTGCTGCATGAGAGGCCCTTTGGAGGTGGGGGCGCTGATGCGGTTGCGGGGGGGAGAAGACGCGGCAAGTGGGCGAGAAGATGGGGGGTTCGATGGGGGGGGGGCTGTAGGAGATACGGGGGGCGGGGGGGGGCGAGAAGACGCCGGGGGCCCGGGGGCCAAGGGGCGGCGGGCGCGGGTTGCGCGCTTTCGCTGTTACAGCACCGCTGCCTCGCCACCACCATCCGCCACCACCACCACCATTCGCCAATACCATTACTATGGTGAAGCTGGGGTTGTGTTTCAAAGGCCTCAAGCGAGCAGCGCGTCAACACACCCCCAACATTCTTCCGCTGAGTACATCTTTGCTTCCTGGCGCATGTGGCACGTTGGGCAACGCACAAGCCCGCAAGCACACCCACATACATGCACACGCATACACACACAAGCACACAACCCCCTCACGCCACTTTGCCAAGCCTGTATTGCTTGGAACTGGTGTGGCAGCGAAACGGCACCCCTGGTGGATGGGCACCCCAGGCTATAACTCGACCCGACCCAACCCGACCCGACCTTCCCGCCCCCCCCGTCTGTTCTAAACGGTTTTTCCTGGCATCCACGGGTCTTCCTCGAAAGCCTCCCCCCTTGTGCCGGTGCTCCCGCAGACGTCACTCTGGCGGAGCTGTTGCGCCGGTTGGGCTATGGCTACACGCGGCTGCCCCCGCCGGGGGAGTCGGACCCGCCGCGCCCCGGCCGGTGGTTTGCCCTGCACTCCTACTGCAACGACCGGCGGTCCCCCCTGGAGCAGCTAGCGGACCTGCGGGCCGCCAACCAGAGCACCCTGGAGCAGATGGTGTCCCTTCATGTGAGGTCCTGGCACATCCACGACTTCGCGACCGAGGTGTTGCCGGCGTACCGGGAGATCTTGGACCACCTGATGCGTGGCCCGGGGGCTAAGGATTAGTTCGGGGAGGGGGGCAGTCGTCTGGGTGGATACCGGTGATCCGTCCGGGGTTGCGAGGAAGACCCGGGGATCCGTCCGGGGTGGGGTGAGGTTGGGTGCGGGCCTGCTCGGCGGGCATGCAGTGCAAGGTGGTGGGGGGCGGCAGGGGCGCGCTCGGCTGGAGGCGGGTAGCATGAGGGATAGGTGTTCGTCGCGCGCTGCCTGACAGCTTTTGCCGCAGCAGCTTTGTGGCGATGTGTTGGCTGGCTGGCGCCGCTTTCTTTGAGGCCGAAGACGGAAGTTATGCGCATGGATAGGTTTATGGAGAGACGGGCCCCGGAAGTGAGCGAGGTGTCCTCGTGTTAGTTAAATCTTCCTCGTGTTAGTTAAATCCCCAGTGCCCGACAATCGACCTGAGCCACGCGGTCGCTGGGCAGTCGTGTCGCCGGCTTTTTAGAAGCGTAGGGTTTCATTCGTCATTCCAGAGATTATGTTGTGTGCCAATGGCAGGACAGGTCGTTACTGTGAAGGGCGATGGCACGGCGCCGATTGGAGGCGTGCGTCCGAGGGAGTAGATTAATTGGTGATTAGTACGTTGGATCATAGGGCCCTGTGCCGGGTGTGTCTGTTAGGGTTTGCTGGCAGGGTGGTACGGTGCGGCGGGGACGTTGTGGACAGCTGGCAGCAGCGGGCGCGGAGAGCGCACGTGAAGGAGTATGGCTGTTTTGAGTGTATACGCGCGTGATTGCGATACCGTAGTATTACTGGAAGGTTCGAATTTTTTTGCGGCGTGAAACGGGCGCCCGCATCCCTCCTGACCTACTCGCTTGGGCTCTGTGAGGTTGTCACACATCTGTACCTTGCACGTCTGTACCTCTTGTGAGGTTGTGGCACGTCTGTAGCTTACTTGTACCCATAGTTGGTGGGCTATGTGCCTTCATCACGCATTTGCTGCCGAGGCTTGCGTTAGGACGGCCTTCCGCATTGTATAGCAATCTTGGCGTTTAAGGAGCGAGTCTCATTGCCCTATCTCCTGTCGTTTTTTGCCCAACTCAGTGAGATGGCCTGGGTGCTGGGTGCTGTCGATTGGTGGTTTGGTGATGCAGTTTTAGACACAAAATAGGAATGGCTGTTGTTAAGACGTGGGGTGCAATGGGACGCTTCGTTGTCGGTAGCCTGCAGCCCAGGCTTCCAGGCCGAGCTGCCACGTCGCGTGTTGCTGCTGGGCGCATCTACCGTGCACCTTCGCCTTGACGCGCGCATTGCGGTGTAGTGCTTTCCGATAGAAAGCATTCCATTTGTTGTTGGTTTTGTTGGTAGACGCGGATAGCGAGTCGTGCGTGGGCCGCAGCGGACATGTACCCTGATGCCGATTCGGTCACAGGAGCGGGATGTACGGCATGCGGACTTGTGGTGCCAGCGTGCCAGACAAACGGGCGCGGTGTCAGGTATCGGGTGCTGTAGTTGGGCATGGAGCGCTGCGATGCTGCCGCTGGTCCTCTTCGCCACCGCAGGCGTGCACCGCGTTCGGTGTCGCACTGCTGCGCGTGCGGCGGGTGCCGAAAGCTTTGCGGGTGCGTAAACCATGTGGCCCAGTGGGAGACTAGGGCTTTCACAACGGCCCGGCCGCCATCACGCAGTAGTGTGACCCTTGCCGCCTGCCTAAGCCGGAGATGACACCATCTGTAGTCGGTACGCGCATACGCCAGAACGCCACAGTGTGACTGATCGTGACGGTCGCGATCAACTAGGTGACGGTGTGTTTGTGGGTGTGCCATACGGCACATACATATGGCATCACGCTGGCGTCCGTACTCGCCTTTCTGACACGGCACATCGCATATCATAAGAACGACCGCAGCGATGTAGGGGCGCCCTAAGTCGCCTGATGCCCTCTCTGGTCCAACCCCTAAGCTCTCACACGGCGAATCGGTCCGTCATCGCTGCGCTCTGCAAGGGGTTCATTGGCTATAAGTGGCTATCATCCCTCGCCAACAAATATGCACACGTTCAGGGGCAGGAAACGCTGGCGGCTAGCCTGAACGTGCACCGCGCGTACGCAACCTTACAGCTGACTGTGAGCACCATGACGGCGATATGTTACAGAGTTTATGATACAGTCATCCGGCTGCGATTGATGCGCGAAGCATGCAGTCTGTCAGACCCTCCGACAGTAGAGTGGCAGAGATGCCGCGAACCACCTACGCTGGAGTCTCTCAATGAACCATGCTCGCCAGGCACTTGGCAGCTTGATCAGGAGAGCAGGGCCCTGTACCCAAACGCTGTGGCACGGCGCCCAGCAATGGTGGGACAAAGACGTGTCGCAGAGAAGCGCGACGTCATCCACTGAATGAAAGGACGAATACCCGGCTCTCTGGTTCTGATTACTGGACGGCCGGCCCAACTTGCCCACCTAAAACCCAGCGACCGAGCTAGCCCACCGAACGTCGCGCGCCGAGGCGGGGAGGCACAAAGGAGCCGCACAAATGCGCGTGATTTAACGTGCATGCTCTCCAAAAAGCAGCAGCAGCCAACCCTCCCACGACTACCCGAAACCATGCCGTTCCGGTCACTCTCTCGACTAAAACTCACGCACGCATGGCGGAGCTGCTTAGCACCAACGGCCGCCGACGACGGGCCCACGACCCCACCACGACGTCGTCCCCTCTCTCGCTCTCACGCGCCGGGAGTACTGCAACAACCACACCATTAGGTATCCGTTCCGACAACACCTTGCCTTGCAAAGACAACAAAGAATCGGGACAGCAGCACTGAATAGGAGCCCCCGTTGTATTGAATCCCCACCATACCCTCTCCCATGACAACTAACCTTCACTGACCGCCTGCTCTGCCTACACTCTGCGTGTGCAACACCGTGAATCGCCCCATTTCCCGGGCTGACCTGGCTACTGTATGATGCCTACCACCATATCGTCCCATCCAAGGTGCTTTCCATACCTCACCACTGGAGGCCGAATGCACCGATCCGGTTTCTTTGTTGGACGACTTTCCGGACCCGCAGCTACTCTACGACGACACGCATGCTGAGCCACAGTCAAGCGGTGACCAAACATGCACACAAGCCAAACTCCCGATCACCCAACCAAAGTTTTAGGCTCATATCCTACACGTTATCGTTGTCCAGTGCCGCCAAGCTATGACCAATCACTGTTGTGAAGAAGCAGGCTTTCGAGCGTGTGTACTGGGCTGGCCAAACATGTCCCGCATCGATCAAATGGCTTCCCGACAAGAGCAGCAGCAACCGCCAGGACACCAACCTAAACATGCGGATGGTGACCACATCAAAAGAGTTAATCCAGGGGCGCCGGGACGCCAGGCTGCTACTGCCGCAATGGCCGACCAGCACGGCGAGATTCGAGGTGGAAAGGCACATGAGCTAGGAGCAAACGGACGCCTTGTTTGGCTGCCGTGCCGTTCCTCAGCTCACAGCCGCAACCCAACGCGCCGAGACAAACAGAGCACAGCCGATAAATACAATTGACGGCACGCCACCCACTACCCTGCTGCCGCAGTGTACCTCGTACCCCGCGGCTGTACCTTACATCCCGCTGCCGCGGTGCACCAAAGAGTCGCAGGCGCTCTAGCGATCACTTCGGGCTGCGGTAGCGGTACTGCAGCCAGGGGTGCCTTAGAGCCTGGGCTGCCGATGGCCGCTTGGACGGGTCGGGGACGAGCAGGTGGCGGATAAAGTGCAGCATCCCTCGGTCAGAGGTCGCCAGCCGGGCCTGGAGCGTGGTGCGCTTCGGGGCCAGAAGCTGCATGGCGGCAGGGAGGGCAAGCGGGGCAGCGGTGTCATGGAATGGCGGCGTACAGAAACACTCACAGCACAAGAGCGCGCGAGGGAGGCGTGGCAAGGTGACCACTTGCGGGACATGGAAGCCAACCGCCAGTCAGACACGGGTCCAGCCGGCCAACGGCGATGTGCATTGCGTGACAGGGCAGGCTTGGGGCTGCAAAGGATACACTGCGTCCGGCGCCGGACATGACCCACCTCGAACGTCCCCGACTCCCCATTCCGCTCGTACACGCCGCCGGAGCGGGTGAAGAAGGCGCCCGCGTACTGCCCCTCCTGGAGCATGTACGGCGGGAACTCGCCCAGGATGCCCACCATGCGGGCCATCATGGCGGCCTCGCTGACGTTCTGTTGGCGACGCGTGCGGAAAAAAACACGCATGAGGTCAGCTCTCAAGCAAGCCAAGTTTGCTTTCTCGGAACCAATAACAGCAGGCAGGATGGGGACTGGCGGAAGAGCAGGGCAGAAACCAGATGGACTGGGCTGCGGTGCAGATGTGGCGGCGAGGTGCTGCATGATACGGAATGGGCCCATGGCCAGCAGGAATGGTGGGGTGCGAACGTAGACGTCGGTACGGGGCTTACCGGGAACAAGACCTGGCCGGTGGCAAGCTCAGCCATGACGCAGCCGAGGGACCAGATGTCGATGCGGCCGTCGTACGGCAATCCGAGCATCACCTGCCGCGACGGACACGGGCAGGCACCGAACACACCACAATGAGAAACCATCACTTGGGATCACCCCGAAACACGGCTGTAGCCATGCCCCCGTGTTGCATGTATTGTCAAGCCATCAAAAGCCGGGCGTCGGTCCTACGTGGCGTCTTCTCGCCTATGCGAGCCTGTCAATCCCTCATCACCCCCGTTATGGCACGACACACGAGGACGATACACGACCCAGCAGCCTGGTCGCTGGGCCAGACTAGGTCGCCTGCAACCCCGCCACAAGCAATTCCTCCCTTCTAAGCGTGCCCACGAGGAACAATGTGCGCAGCGCGCGTGGGACGCACCTCAGGCGCGCGGTAGGACCTGCTCTGCACGTAGTGGCTCATGTGGGACTCTGAGTTGTAGATGGAGCACCCCAGGTCAATCAGCTTGACCGAGCACCTGGGTGGCAAATGCACGAGGGCCGCAGCGGCGATTAGGAAGCCCGTTGCATTGGGGGGTAGACGGATTGATGTTCCCTATATCGATGTTCCCTTTATCATTGTGAGGTAGACGGATCGATGTTCCCTTTTCCCTACACGGGTGGGGTAGAAAGATCGATGTTCCCTATGTCATTGTGGGGTAGACGGATCGATGTCCCCTACACGGGTGAGACGTAGATGGCGATAATCCCCTATCGAGACAGCCCCTGACACGCAGACGCATTGCGTCACTCACTTGGTGTAGCTCTTGACCAGAATATTCTCCGGCCTGCAGCGCGCGAGAAGAGGGGCGCGAGTGGTTTACGCAAGTCAATACGGAGGAACTCAATGCTGCTTGCGGCAGTACGTACACCCCGAGTCGCCCGGAGATGATAGCACCGCCAGCTATCCCACCGACCGTTAATTAGCTGCAACAGCTTAAATTGCGCGGTACAATGCTTCTCTCGGAGTGCCATCGTGCCCAAGGACGGGTATGGCAGGGTAAACAGGGTACACTACCACAATCGCTGGATGCCATGACCCTCAACCAGCTGGGCTGCCTGTAACATTGTCCATTTGCCGGTTGCCCTGGCCCTAATCCACAGCAGTTCGAGCACAAGACCACCCCGATCCGCCCCTCCTCCCACCCCTCCCCAGGCCAGGAGTACCCACTTGACGTCAGCATGGATGACACGGTTGGTGTGCAGGAACGTTAGCCCCTGCAGGACCTGCTTGGCGATGCTCTGCATGCGGCCCGCCGTGAAATACGACGGGTCGTAGCACTGTGTGTCGAACAGGTTGCCGCCCAGCAGCTCAACCACGAGGAAGAGATGGCCCTGGGGGCGCGGGGGGACGATGACAGGTGGGAAGGGATCAGAACGCCGCGGCGCTGTGGCTGTAGGTGGGCTGGGCAGACACGCGCGGCGAGACGACGTTGGAACAGCACGGCTGCTGCGCAGATCCGGTCTGGGCGGAACCGCGTCGGCAGCCGCACTGCAGGCATCACAGCAGGCCCCAAAAGCCCAACGCCAGAAGCCATCCGCATTTGGTATTTCCTGATACGCGCAGCTCTGAAAGGGACCGCGGCTACGCACCATGTGGTAGAAGTAGTCGTAGAGCCGGGCGATGTGGTGCTGGTCGTGCGGGTCGCGCGAGTTGATCATCTGCAGCAGCCGGACCTCCTCCAGGCAGGCGTCCATGCACTCCTTGTCGTTCTGTGGCAGGCGGTTTCAGGATGCCCGGTAGGGTCATGTCCCGTAGGGTGACGCGCAAGGGGAGATACCAGGGGGCCAATGCGACCTCGGAAGCAGAATGGGGCTGGGCGGGTGGGAGAGCTGGAATGCGAGGCGGGGGGCCCATAGGAGGAGATCGAGCTTGGGAGATGAACTGCGACGAATGGAGAAAGCCGTCGACTGTGCGCAGTATGGTCCGGAATGCGATTCGGGTGTCAAAATCACCCCGGCCTTAGCCCAGGCGGGAAACGGCGCGCTTGCAGTCAACGCCCGGTTCTGAGTTACCCTCCACAACCCCGACAACCCAGCCCTAGACACCCGCGGACACAGGCAGGTGCCGAGATGCGTACCTTGACCACCTTCAGGCACACGAGGCGGCGCTCGAGCGTATCGTACGCCTGTACGGCGCGACTGAAGGCCGCAGCGCCTACTTGCTCCAGCACTTGATACCTATCGAGGTAACAAGGCGTGGGGCGACGGTTCAGGGGTTACAACGGTTCAGGGGTTATGACGGGAGATGGGCCGCATGGAGGGCCCTCGTGGGGGAGGCGGCCTTCGACGGCCAGGTGGTACAAAGGCGAAAGCGCAGCATCCCTTCCCCAAGCGCCCGACCACTCGCCTTCCTGCGATTAGCTTGCCCGGAGACAACTCGATCTCGTCGCCCATTGCCGCAGCGGTGGACGCGCGCCGACCGATGACCCGCAGCTGGATGACCTCAAAGTCACGGTCAAACGACGTCTGGTCGTATGGCAGTGCCGGCACGCCGGGCGCCACCTTGAGGCCTGTGGGTTCAACGGCGGCAATGCAAAGTGGTGGCCGAGCCCAGCGGGACAATTGTAGACGCGAAATAATCGGGTCGGGGGCCGTGGCAGGGACAGTGGGCAAGCGTTGCGATTAGATCGGTATGGTTTCGCAGGAGCAGCCTTCTTAGCTAGCCAAGTCAGAAATGTACTTTTCTTGTACGTGTCATGTGGACGGCTACTTGGGAAGATATGCAAAAATGGAGTGCGTGCTGGGCACGATGGTTCGCGAAGCCAAACACGGTACTGGGTGAGGAAGAGCGGCGAGTAGACGAGCTCGGCGGGACAGGTTTTGCACCGTGGTGATGTGGAACAAGCAGACGGGACAGCCAGGCGAAGCGTTATGGTTCGGGTGGTGTCACGACGGAAACCCGAAGATTACCGTTAGGCGCATGGCAGGGGAAAATGGAAGAAGGGCCGCAACTTGCGTAGGTCGATGTACCTCTTGGACCGCGAACCCTGCCCCCGATGTATGTCGGGATGGACACCATTTTGCGCACGTAAAATCATGCTGCTGCTGGAGGAATCGAAGGACCGCTTGCGATCGAACACAGTGACGATCCAAAAGTTGCAGCTATGACCCAGGCATGCTCACGGTTCCGCCACCCCAGCCCTTTCCCGACCAACGCCCTCCAAAATCATCAGCATCCCGCGGCAGCTCCCGTCCCCACCAGTCGGCTTGGACTCGGTAAGGTTGGGCCTAATGCTGACTTGGAAGGACGGCGTGAGTTTGGCGCTGACAACTTCGTGACTGTCGTACGCCGCTGCGGACGACATGGCGTCGTAATGATGCCCCTGCGGCAGGTAAGGTGGGTGAGGCACGCTGGGTAAGGCACGCTGCTTCAGCCGTGGAAGGTAAGGGACCGCGACAGCGGCGGCTTCTGCCACCGTGCCGGCGGAAATGCGGCGTGGACAGCCACTTCCACGAGGTCGGCGTGGCCGAGCGTTGCGCATATACTTGCTAACCCCCTAACATTTGTGCTTGCACGTCCTAGGGTTTGTGCAAACAGCGACCCAGGGTTGGAAAAAGGTCTTGAAATGAGGTTCTGAGCGAGCCAAATAGGACCCAAGACGAAAATAATTGAATTCGTGGTGCCTCTTGACCCGACTCAATGCTTGAGAATTTGCGCTGCCTTTTTGTCCGCCCCAAGGCTAACGCACAACCCCAAACCATGTTCACCTCTTGACTTCCCCCGTTGCTTTCGTATAGTTGGCGTTGGTATTCCTGCTGCTCGTGTCCAGCATGGTAGTGAGGGTCATATGGACGCCCTGCCTCGTACGCCGATGCCTCGGCAGCGGGGCCGGCACTCTCCGTCCCTGAGGGCGCGGTCCCGTGGCTGCCTCCGCCAACGTCGGCATATCTGCGGGCAGCCGCCTGCTCCTCATCGTCAGAATCAGCCTACGGTGGGGGCAAAGTCCGTGTGGAAGCCAGGTGGAGTCAGCAAGCCTCAAATTGGCAAGTACTTATCCCCCCACGTCCCCAAGCGGCACTGCAACAGAGGAACGTAAGCAACGAATGCAACGCTATAGCATCCAAAGATCGTACCTCCCATGACTCTAGCGCATCGCGCATTGTTGAGTCTTCCTGATAGGCCGCCTCTTGCCCCAACTCAGCCGCGCCGTCTGATAGGCATCAATGAAGAGCGGGGGCCCACAATATCGGAACCCGACGTAAGTGGCGTGGATGGTGATCGGTAGGAAAGTGGTAGGGGACCTCGGTAATTGGGAGCAGTGCCCGGTGCGATACGCGGCAAAAGTGCGAATGTTGAGGCCTGCGGAGGTCGAATGATTCAACATCCCTTCGCGCTCAGCAGATCGCGATGGGGTGCCAGCAGTGGACATCTAGGGAGTGATGACATCCCGGTGGAATGGTATAGCGTGCAATTAGGGCCATGAGCATCCTTTACCCTGCTTGGCGCGAAGTGGCGACCGATATTACGTCCAGATACTAGACATTTGGCTGCGCGCTGATAGCAGGAGATGTTGACGGCAACTTTCCGGCAACGCAAACCCTCAGCGTCACCTCCGTGCAATACACCAATCGATGTATGTATGTATGGATTGTAACACCCATCACCAACCAGCAGCATACAACGCAAGCAATTGTGGTTCACATTGAGACGCCGTCAAAAATCCAACCCAATGGTCGCAATCCATGTCAGGCCGGGAAGAACCTGTGGCAGTTATCCGTGCAGTGTGTTGCATTACCGCTAAGCCAAGAGACTCCACGGAAAGTCATCCAACCGGGCGGCGGTCCGGCGTAGGGAGGCGGAGGAGCGATAGCGTGTATGCGATGTGTATGTATGCCACAGTAACGCCGACGCGGTTACGTTTCCAGCCGTTCCTCGTGCCCGTTTTACGCAAACAACACAAACACAACCCAGCGCCACACATGAACATAATAGTTCGACCGCCGCACCATCAAACCCTGAGCACCCGACCGTAACTGGTTGGAACTCGTGGGACTCCGTTGAACTGATTATGATAACCTTGACCCAGCTACCCGCTCCGAAGTAGCACGGCCCTCACACACGCCGCACCTTGCTGCTGCTGCCCGGGTTCCCTGAAGTCGTCCAATGTTGCACCCTCCGGCAAAAGCCCCAGCGCATGCAGTAGATACATAGCTTGCTCGTCCGTTAGGTCCAGCTCATTGCAAATAAATGCTGCCTGGTCTTCGATGTCCAGCCTCCAGAAGCCCATATCGTTAGCGTCATCATACTCGTCGATGTATGGGCCGTCCGGCGGGTACTGAAGTTCGCGGGCTCGCCCAACGTACTCTTCTTCTGTGGTCGGTAGAGTAAAGGTCAAAAGCTTTCGGGCTCTTATTCGACTCGTTGACCAAGCACGCGACTGATGGGTATCACGCGCGTATCTTTCGCGATCGTTTTGGTAACACTGTACTTCAATGCATGCCAATTTCAAAAACCAATACACACAGTTCAGGAGAGCGCGACTTGGGGGGGCCGGAAAGCGAGGCCAACTGAACGGCACAGCTCGAGGTAAACCTCATGCTTCACCTACCCTCAAGCGTCGCTTGTCGAACGGTGCTCGTTACACTCGAGAAGGTGCTATGGGCGCTAGGTAGGAAGGTACTCCGTGGGATGAGGATAGGCGAGCGCGGAGCAAGCGGCGCGCAGCCTGGGAACCAACAGTGTCTCCCGGCAAAATAATATCCTTGCTGGACTACTGCTCTTGCGGTCTGGCGTGTTCCACGTTCAACAAGCGGCCTGTGGCGCTGCAGCAATGGACCCATTCTGGTCGCTGTTTTGAAATCAACAAACTCCTGAGAACCCTACAATGAACTAATGCAGAGCTAGGTAGCGCAAGTGACTACGCAGACATTTGACGTCAGAAGGCTGGCCAACGAAAGCCATGCGGGGGATTATGAGTTTGTAGCTGCGGCCCCTATTGTGCTAAGGGCCAACAGGATAAATTGTTGTTATTGTTTGGATCTATCTGAAAATGAATTTGGTTCAAAGGGGATTGACCAAAGAGGACGTGTACGGCATTGTAGGCTTCGTTAAACAAAGGCAAATGCAAGATGCCACATGCGTTTTGAGTTTACGCCATAATGTGGCATAAAATAAATACCAATGAGCAGCGAAACCTGCTGATGGAGACAGTTTGCACTTTGCAGTATTTGAATGCCAAATCGCTGTCCAGCAGTTCGCATGGCACGATCAGGCCCCTAACGGTGACATACATCGTTTTAATGCGCTCAGTTTCAAAGGTTAAATTGGTCTGCCATGTTAGGTGGAAGGCTGACTCCTTTTCCCGAGCTGGTTTATGCATTTTGCTTACCATAACACTCAAAGACCGCTGTAGAGTGGAGATGGGCGGGTCACATGGTGAGCTCAGACTGCGACCGGGGGGGAGTGAGCCACGGCAGGCTTTGACCCCGCGGCCACCCGTGTGCGCAAAGATGCACACAAGGGGTTAAGGACGCGAGACAAGGCGCTGAGAGGCATCAACGGCTGCGCACGCTTGTCGGCTACCACCAGCTACCGTTGCCGTTTGCTACGATCGTATCTGTACCCAATTAGTGCCCTAAACCCTCCGAAACCCGCGCTTGCTTCAAAACACGTCTGAAGGTCATAATCCAGACCCGATAGCCCCCAAATTCAAGTTATTACTCACTATTGCCGTATCGCGTTACAACAGAAGAAGGGGTCGAATGGCCAGCACTCAGATCCCTTCGGAGACACATAATCCAGAAGATGACAGGAAGACGCACGCCCCTGACACCGCCCCATATTGAGATTGCACTAGTGGCCGACAGTGATGACAGCACCACTTTGCACCCCGCGCCTGACCACGCGACAAACGCGCCATGCATGGCGGCAAGAAACAAGCCCCCCGAAAGGCGACGAATCCACTCAAGCAAAACGGGTACCTCAGACGGCGCTGGGAGCGCCCCGTATTGAGACCGGAGGGGCGACGAATCCACTCAAGCAAAACGGGTACCTCAGACGGCGCTGGGAGCGCCCCGTATTGAGACCGGAGGGGCGCCCCCGACGTCGAGTGCAGCAGACCCGAGTAAACGTCCGCTACCCAGGGGAGGAGGGTGGGAATGTTAGGGGTCGCCGTCCCGGCAGATGGACACGGCTCTTTGGTACTATCAACACAACGGCAGATACTGAGAATAGGCAGGCATGCGACCTGAGCAGCGGCCAGCAACCAGTTGCCGTACCAGGCGTCGTACCCGCACCATGCGCTGGACACCTGCGCGCCACGCCAGTCTATTCGCAATAAACAGCCTTATCTCATTCATACTTCACTCGATAGGCCATGTCGTAGGATGCATGGAAATCGGCCCAACAAACGCACCGTGACGCAATAACTCACCTTTACGTGTGACCGAGGTCTGGTACTGTGCAAATGGGCATCATACTTCAGGAGGCCAGGGCCACGGCATGATCATGGCAGCCTGCAAAACGCAGATGCTTGCAAGCAGCTGCAAACGTGTCAGGGCGTGCAGCATACGTGGTGCCCTCCCGTCGGTGTTACAAGCCTTGCATACTCTTGATTGCTCTTCACGGAGAGGTCTAGCCTTCCTGTCCTACGTATAGTTTACAGCTCTCTCTGCTGACGTTTCCGTCTAATAATGCTGGCTTGGCAAGGCGGTCGCTCCGACAAGGGGTGGATGGGCCCTACACAGAATTCCAGTTTCCAATGGATTCACGTGACGATAGCAGCATTGCTAAGGGCAGGACCCGTCCAGCAGCCTTCAGCACGATACATCCGCTGCATAACGGCCAACATAATGCAAAAGGCCGGCCCAGCGTAATACACCATCAGCTCACCAATAAGCAGGCTTTCGGTTCAGTGGCGATGCTGCCAGCAACTTACAAGACAGCTCGGCTCATCACCACCGCCACGCAGTCGCCCAATGCGCGCCCATGCAGCCGCACTCTTAGCCAAAGGCCATAACCCCAATGCCACTGCCCCTCGTCCGTTGACGCGGCTGACCTGAACACGGTGGTATATACGGTCACTGGTGCGGTCACTGGTACGGTCACTGGACGCGCCCCCCCGAAAAAGGTCACTGGTACAGCAGCGCAATAAGATACAAAAATCACGCAGCGCAGTCGGCATCCGCGCTGCCGTCTGCCACCCCAGGGCGCCGCTGTCAGCCATTACATCCCCCTCAAAAACCTCCCAGCACGTCACCAGTCACCATACGACACGACACGCCTAAGCAAAGAAGCAAACTGAAACGACCCCTTCAACCCAACGACTCGCTTACGCAGCGATTACGACGGCGCTCGCGCTAATAAGGTCCCCGGCCCTTCCGAATTCCAGTGCCTTGCCGGTGCTGCCTGTGCATCGCGCGGTAGTGCGTCAGCAGTAAAAGCCGTTGAGCGCTGTGGTTGCGAGCGGCAACATCACATGACTCGCACTCCGAAGGCGCTCTCTGTCTGCGTGGCCTTCATCTTGTCGTCCCACAGCGTGCTCTTCTTGGCCTCCTTGGCAGCCTTGAACGCCTCCTCCGCCTCCGCCAGGTAGTCCTTGGTGCAGTCGGGAAGCTTGACCTGGTTGAGGACGCGCGGCAGCGCAGGGAACATGAGGCGTCAGGGCAGGAGCCATGAAGAAGCAGGACAACGCACGACAGGAAAGGTAAGGGGAAGAGGTGAGAGCGGAGAGTTAAGCAAGGAACGGGACGGAACGCACACACGGTAACCCTTCCCCAACTAGTCTACATAAACTCCGCTACCACGGAAGGAATTTCAATAAAAGACCAAGCTCCGGCTGCTCTTGCTGGCTCCGGTTGGCTCCAGTACGCGGTGCAAGGGTACACTCCCGCTGGCTCCTCACCGCAAAGCCCTATCACCATGACTAGTTAACAGTTTCCTGGATGCAAGGGAGACGCACCTGGCTTCGTGGCGTGCGGTTCTTGTTGTTGCGCTTCAGCAGGTCAGCGCCGCCGTCGACCAGCGCCCGGCACACCTGGCAGGTCGGGGCGGAGCAATCCGAGGCTGTGAGCGGCATAGCAGCAAAATGGGTACTGCCAGGTCGACAACAGCGGCCAGCAGCGGCTCACCTCGAGTTGCCCCGTCCTCGCCCCCACGTGCAGCGGCGTGTCGCCGTCCTTGTTGGCGGTGTTGGGGTTGAGGCCCATCGACATGAGCGCGGCCACCACCTGATGGTGTCCAGGGGCGCCGTCACAGCCGTGAGGAGGCGGCGAGGCCAGCGGACGAGTGGCCGCAGGGTTACAGCCGGGGTGCGGCCACGACGCCACTGCGCTTGGATTGTTGGACTGCGTCGCCCGGCACCTGCTACCCGCCTTCTGCTTACTCCATTGCGGCGCCGCGCATATCGAGTTATCAGGCTTTCTTCGCCGGCTGCACGCGCGTTGCCACGCTACCATCCGACAGTCTCCCAGCCCCTTTGCCACACCTCCTCGTGCGCCCACGCCGCACCAAACCAGCTCATCGAGCAAGGCTTCGCCTTTGCTTCCGTCTTTCTCCCACTTCGTTTCACCGGTTTTCCTGTACCCCACAGGGCCCGATCACGCTCCTGCCCCGCGCCCTCCGCGCACACTTACATCGTACGTGGCGCCCGTCTCAGCCACCAGGTGCAAGTGTGTATTGCCCGCGTCGTCCACCGGCGCGTCACCCGCGTGTTCCGAGTCGAAGCGCTTCACGTAAGCCATTGCAGCCTGGGGAGGCGGCGGGCCAGGGGCGGGGGCCACCGGGGTTCTCCCAGGGTTCACGAGTGCGCGCCGGGACCACCATAAGAAGGGCTTCCTTCGTCGTCTTGACAAGCCCTAGGATGCATTTGCGAAAATACCTGTCAGGGCGTTTCCTGGCATAGCTGACGATATGTTGCGGTAGTCGCCAGCTGGTGGCTCAGGCATGGGGCAAGCTAAAGCCGCCAGCGGAAGCCGGCCACTGCTGGCATGTACGAACCGCCGTACGTTGTACGGCTGCATGTACAGAAATTCCCAGCACCAGTGTACCGCACGACGTAATGCTCACCTTGCCCAGCCCCGCCGCCACGAGGGTCTTGAACTCGAGGTCCAAGGACGTCAGCACGGCGGGCTTGAGCAGTGGGATCAGCTGCGGCGGCGGAAGGGCCAGGGAGGGGCAAAGGAGGCAGCGGGGTGTTGCAGGGAGCAAGTGTTGCGAGGAGGGAACATGTTTTCGCTTGCAGGGCGCAGCAAGGGGTTGCGGGAAAGTAAGGGGTTGCGGCGGAGGAGTTGGAGGCCATACCCCGGCGCAGCGTTACCAGCATGTGCGCGTGCAGTGACCTGGCGGTGAAGGGCCGGGGGGCAGGCCGGGCAGCAGTCCCGCGGCCGTCAGTCTCGCGGCTTAACGTTCAAATCAACACACCGTCAGGAGCCGTATCCACGGACTGGTAAATTAAGGGATGATGCCCTGCACGTCACACGCGTACGTACTAGCGCCGCCACGCCGTCAGCCTTCTTCTCCACGGCCGCCTTCATCATCCCAACGCCGGCCTCCCCCAAGTCGCCCCCGCCAGCCACGATCGCCTCCGCCACCGCCGGGCCGGTGCCGTCGGGCGCCTCCGTCAGCGCCACCTCCACCGGCGTGAGCTTGCGGGCGTTACGCGCGTGCCGTTTCTTGGCGGCCGGCAGCAGCGCTGAAACCATCGCCAAGTGGCCCTTGCGCGCTGCCACGTGAAGAGGCGTGTCCATGGTTTGCGCGTACTGCGGTGGGTCGGATATAACAAAGCGTGTTTGGGTAAACAGTAAATCTTTCCCGCCCAGCTGGCCTGCAATCCCACAAACGCCTTCACTATCACACCGTATCGCAACCTAGATGCACTTCGCGCCCCTATCCCCAGTTCCCCCACGAACCTGCTCGACGCGCTCGCCCTCGCTAATACTCCACAACAATAGGGCGCCGAACCGGAGGCGCGAAGTCCCCGGAGAAACAACTAGCCCAGCAAAGCGTACCACGCGCACCCCATCCCAGTCACCCCACCCTACCCATGCTTCGTCTTCTCTTCCTCCTGCGCAGGTGTACGTGGTTGCTTGCAAACCCACCCCACCCAAGCGAGCCACGCGTTTCCTATTCGGTTCTGTTTTTCAGTGCCGACACACGGGTCTCCTCTCAAACCCACCCCGCCCACCTGCAGGTCCGCCGACGCGCCCTTGCTGACCAAGCCCCGCATCAGGTCCATGTGCGGCTGCTCCGAAGCCACCTGCACCATCAGCAGGCTGCGACCGGAGGAGTCCTGTGGGGCGGAAAGTGTTGGGGCCAAGTCCTCAGCGACGTCGCCGGGGGGTGGCGTCGTGGGGCCCAACGCCGCACTGCCCGGCACAACAGTTGGCACAAAACAAGCGCCTGCAGCTTACAAGCAGCCGCCTTACAACCTGACCCGTAGACCCGACGTGCTCTGTGTGGTAATATGCGAAGTACCGCTCACGCGCATGTGCTCGTGTACCCCCCGACAGTAATCAAGACCCTCTGTTCCGACAGCTTCAGCACACCCGCAGTGCGGCGCGCCTTCTCGTCGGCCCTGCCCCCCCACCAAGCCTCGCGCGCCGCCTTTTCACTGCGCTGCGCCGCCCCTTGCGCCTCCAGAGTGCCCTCCGAAGCGCCGCTTTGCCGTCACTCTGCTCATCGCGTCTAAATCCCAAAGCGCCTCCTGCGCGTAGCTGGTCAAACCCGCCCGCACCCACCAACTCGTCGATGCCGCAGTTAGGTCGCTCCATCAGCTGCAATGCCTCCGCCACCCGCCCCGCCTCCACCAGGCGCATCAGCGGCGTAAGGCCGTCGGCGTCCTGCGGGCAGCGGCCGCGAACGAACACAGCGGTTACGATGGGCGTTTGGCAGCAATGCGCGTCGGCCCATGTTCGCTGATGATGTGTGGCGAGTGGGTGGCAAGGGCAGTGCCCTGGGTGGCAAGGGCAGGGCCCTGGGTGGCAAGGACAGTGCAAGGGCAGTGCCTCATTGCATGTCCAGCATGATGTACGCGCGAGATGCGCGCAACCGGGGAAGCGGCGTTTTGGATGTTTAGGGATGGCAGCCCGCCCCACCTACGCGCTGGTTGTGTCTCTGTGTCTCCGCAGCGCAACTGCGACACCTCGCAGTGCCCTCCCGCACCCTCCCCCCGGTACGCGCCCCGCGTTGTCCTCGCACCTTGGTCGTCAGCTTGGCCCCAGCCGCCACCAGCTTGTCCGCCACGTCCAGCATCACCGAGGCCTTCAGCACGCCGTCGCAGCAGGCGCGGATGCCGCAGTGGAGGGGGGTGGCGCCACCGCCGGCTGCGGCGGCGTCGGAGGCCGCGCCAGCCTGGTTCCGGAGTGAGACGGTGGGCCGCGGCGGACGCGAGGAGGGGAGGAGGTGTTCGGGAGGCGGAATCGAGGGCTACGGGGGCTTGGTGTGCTATGATAGATGGGAGGCGGGACGAGGTATGGGCCAGGATGCGGCGAAGGAGGCCGTATTCAGGGAGCACGTAACAACGGCAACGACGGAGGGAGGACAATGGGAAGGAAAGAAAGGCACTGCCTCTCGTACAGCTGCTACCGTAACATATCCTGTGACCCAGATGGTACGGCAACACCCTGCGTCACACCCTCTTGACCGGCTCACCGCCCAGCCCCATCCAGTCCATCGCTGGAGCGGTTCCACAAGGTGCTCACTCGCCAGGTCATTGACCCACCTTCAGCAGCACGTCAATGACGGCCAGCGCTCCCGCCCCCGCCGCCACATGCAGGGGCGTCAGCTTGGCCTTGTTCACCGCGTCCAACTTGGCCTTCTTCTTGACCAGGAGCTCTGAGAGGAGTGGACGAGGACGGCGGGGGGTTATAATAAAAGAACCGGTAAGGCGGGGGGAGGGTGGGGACCACGGGCGGAAACGGTAAGGGGTTGTACGACGCCCGGGCGGGTGCGGTTGTGTGATTGTGAGAGGAAATGTAGGTGTGAGGGTGACCTGGGCCCTATGGGTTGGTTCGTCTCCTTGCAAGACGGCGGCGATGGTGCCGTGGCTTTGTGGTGCGAGCTCCACGGCTGATGATAGCGGTCGCCATTTGTCGCCGCAGTTGGTTGTGTGGCGGCCCTGGATGAACCCATTGTGCTGTAGCAGGTTAGGTGAGGGATTGCGAGGGGATGCAGGGTTAGCGCTACATGCCACGAAGCCGACCCGACGGGGCTGGCCTGCCAGAGACTCAATAGTTTTGAGTGCCCCGTACGTGCGCGCCAAGGTCCGAGTTGCGCGCGTCTGCGGTTTTGGTGTTCCCTCTGCCTGTTACCCTCAGCTTGCGCGAGGCGTCATACACCCAATACACCGGTGGAAGACACTGCATACAACTATGTACAGTTTAGGTCGACGTAATGGCGCGCCAGCGTGCTCAATCGTGGATGAAGGGATTCGGCGGGGGTTTGCGCTGCTCCGAACGTCGAGGGCCGTCGACACGACCGACGGCCGACCCACCTGCAATCTTAGGCGTCGCATCGCTACGCGCAGCCCAGTGAAGCGCCGTTGAGTCCTCATGGTCTACGGCAGCAACATCGGCCGCGGCTGCCAGGAGCGCCTCTACGATGGGTGCATCTCCAGTCTTCACCGCAACATGCAAAAGCGTACAGAAGACTCCCGGTTTCTTTGCATCAGGGATGTACTTTTGCGACGCTTTCTCCTTCTTCAGTCGGTCCTGGACTGCCTTAAGTTTCTTCGCCTCGATTTCCTTAACGAAGTCTGAAGCTGGCATGGCTTCTGGGTCAATAGGCAAAGTATGGCTATATTAGCCACGAAAGCCGGGGTTGACCCATGCGGTGCCAATCTAGCGCGTACGGGAGCCTGCCTAGCTCAATGGATCCAGTTCACCCATGGGTCTGCGCGGCGCATTTTCCGCTGCAGCTCGATACCTGGTAACAGGAAATTTTGAACCTTATCATTACCACAAGTAGGAACGCCTTTCCTTTTCGAGCCCAGCTGTCGGATTTTCCCACACGATTTTAGCAGGGTTCACCAGCGTTGCGCTATAGCGTTTAGCTGCCGCCAGGAAGCATTTAATCAACATATTGCAGACGTTCCGGTTGGTCTTGACCCTGCTAGTTCTGGGCGCAGAATTGAACCATTTCGTTCGCACCTGCACAACGGATGCGCTATTGAATTAATCTGCGTCTTGCTGGATAGCCGCTGTGATATAACAATATAACTCAGGATATACTGTCGCGCGCGCTATCGGCAACATGTCTTTCAGCTTTCCCACCAACCTGACAACAGAAGAAATCCAGCAGTGCTTGTCCGATCTACAAATATACCTTGATGTAAATCATTTAACGAAGCCTACGTACGAATGCGTTCGGCCATACTATGAGCAGGCTGTCATCGCGCTTGGAGGCATGACAAGGTTGGGAAGGGCTGCCACTAGCATGGTACATGCACAGCCCAGGCGATGTATGCAAGATGGGGTCACTACTGTCTCTTTACGGGCAGGCTATGCGGTAATGAGTGTGTGTTGTGTATTTGCCTCGTTACACTCAATGACGCGAAACACCCCGTTTGGGGCAATCCTGAAGGGAGGAGCTAATGCAGCCCAACTTCGGCGCACTGAAGCTGTTCGAGTATCCAGAGCTCCACGATGAGTCCACGCCCACCATCAGCTTCTTCCGCCACCTAACAAAGCTGATGGTGGTATGTGGCGTCAGGGACTTTACCCTCAACGTAAGTGGCATGTGAACATGCGATACCATGGTTGTGCTACTTGGCTTCCCATCCCAGGCCTCGCTCAGGTGCACTGTGCGCCGGTGCTGGGCCACTCACGTGCTGGGCCATTCACGTACTGCGCCACTCTCTTGCAGGATGTCTTCAAACCGGATCCCGCCAGGCTGCGCCGCAATCTGTGCGCTCTCATCAACTTCGCAAAGTACCGCGACGAGAAGGTGGCTCTTGTGGATGAGCTGGAAGCAGAGCTGGCGTCCAAGGTGACCTTGCAGCAAACCCTGACGTCAGAGTATGAGAAGAACGTGAGTATTGCAGGTGCATGGGGCGGGCTCTGCGTGCGAAAGAGATGCGTCTCGTGTCCATTAATGTCTAGGTCCCCACCACGTGGTTGAGGTCCCCACGTGGTCCCCGCGTGGTTGAGGTGCCCACGTGGTCCCCACGTGGTTGAGGTCCCCACGTGGTCCCCGCGTGGCTGAGGTCCCCACGTGGTTGAGGGTCCCCACGTAGTCCCACGTGGTCCCCACGTGGTCCCCGCGTGGTTGAGGTCCCCACATGGTCCCCACGTGGCCCCCACGTGGTCCCCGCGTGGTTGAGGTCCCCACGTGGTCCCCACGTGGTCGAGGTCCCCACGTGGTCCCCACCTAGCCCCCACGTGGTTGAGGTCCCCACATGGTTCCCACGTGGCCCCCACATGGTCCCCGCGTGGTTGAGGTCCCCACGTGGTCCCCACGTGGTCCCCGCGTGGTTGAGGTCCCCACGTGGTCCCCACGTGGTCGAGGTCCCCACGTGGTCCCCACCTAGCCCCCACGTGGTTGAGGTCCCCACATGGTTCCCACGTGGCCCCCACATGGTCCCCGCGTGGTTGAGGTCCCCACGTGGTCCCCACGTGGTCCCCGCGTGGTTGAGGTCCCCACGTGGTTGAGGTCCCCACGTGGCCCCCACGTGGTCCTCACGTGGTTGATGTCACCACGTGGTCCCCACGTGGTTGAGGTCATCGGAAATGGCGTTAATCGTCTAAGCACGCGCCTCCACAAGTAGGATTTTTAAGCTTTCATAGGAAACACCTAGTCAAGGTTGTGGTTTGGGTTAACAGCAGCTAAGATTGCCGCTTCTACAGCGCCATGCCCGGGTAGATACACATTGGATGGACCTTGAATCAGGTTGACGTCGAAGCGGAATTGCAGCAGAGGGGGTGGGTAGGTACTGTGTGTTGGTACAGAGGCCAGGGCATGGGAACGGCTGGCAACACACCGAGACACTCCGTAGACGAGAACAATGGTCCACAGCCTTTTAGCGGGCGGGGTTCTGGCACGTAGCTCTGCAAACCGCCTGCACCGGCTTGCAACTGCCAACTCCTAGACACAGGCCTCCACTACAAGCATAGGGTGCAACCCGGGCAAATCCTGGGTGCATTGGAGGTGATGGCGCTCCCTGGTTCTCCTCTAACTGTGCCTACAACGATCCTACTGGCACTCAAAAGCCAATAAGGCTTTTTATCGCTGGACTATCCATGAGCAGCTCATCAAGATTGTCAAAGAATTGCTTCGGCATTTTAAACGTACGCGGTTTTTCAACGGCGCCATAATGCAGGTTGCGGAGGTGAAGCGGCTCCAGGAGCTCAGGGCAGCGCGGGAAGCCGAGGTCGGCCCAATCGCGGCGGTGACGGCTGGCACGGCCGCTCAGACGCTTCAGCTGAACAAGGCGCAGGGCGTGATCGCCGAAGAGGTGCGGCAATGGTGCAAGAGAGCACCATGTTGGCGCGTGCGTCAGAGCAACGGTTATGTGTGCGCTGGATCGAGACGCCTGCGTATTGCGCCGACATGCTGCTACCAGCCTGCAAGGTCCCCATCTCCGGTCTGCCCTCCCCTTTCCATTCGTGTCCATGTCAGGGAAGCACTCCCCTTTTCATTCGTGTCCATGTCAGGGAAGCACTCCCCTTTCCATTCGTGTCCATGTCAGGGAAGCACTCCCCTTTCCATTCGTGTCCATGTCAGGGAAGCACTCCCCTTTCCGCCTCTTCCGTTGTCGTCTGCAGAACGCACGTGTTCCCTCACTACGTGCTGCCGTCCTCATCTTGTCCCCAGCGTAACGCCACCCAACGACCGGCGTCCTGTAACCGCTGCCGTCACCGCACTAGGACAACAGTCACATGCGTGAAGTTAGCAAATGTGAACGCAGCGCCGTCTGCCGGCTGATGCTGATGCTGCTCCACTATTGCTGCTATGGAAATGCTGCTGTGCTGATGCTCCTGATGTGTGTGTTCCCTTATGGGCCTGCGCCGCGCAGGTCCGTGTCCTCCGGGCCCAGATCAACACCCTGAAGGACCAGGAATCTGAAGCCAAGTTCACGCTGTCGTCTCTGCACGCCGAGGCGGAGCAGCTGCAGGACCAGATCGTGCAGGTGGATGGGCGGGACGCTGTGCGCGCAGAAACACTGTGCGTGGAGGAACACCGTGCAGCGCGTGCCTGCAGCTGTGGGGATAGTGGGTCGAGGTTGTGCTGAGGGGCTACGGCATCGTCGGACGAATAAAGCGGGCAAGGTGGGGTTACAAGTAAAGGACGGGTAACTCGACTGGGGCAAGGTGGGGGGGGCAATCTGGCAGCCGCAAATGCCGACTAGTCGACGTTGGCGCCCTGCCCATTCTGGCGTGGCTGGCTCGCGTCAACGTGGAATGGCACCCATGCACCATCCGGCACGCCTGGCGCATCAGCGCCTCCTCGCTCGCTCTCTGTGTCGTGTTTCAACCCCACGCCGAAAGTCTATGTTAGCCGCGACGCGGTCCCTGCCTCCCCCCTCCTCGTCCCATACACTCAAACTTGTAGAGCCCAGAGCGGCACCGGCTGGCCATCGCCGACCTGATAGGCGCTGCTGAGACGCAGCGCACCTACTATGCGGCGCTGTCCTCGGCCTCCAACGAACACGACCGCAAGCTGGAGCTCATGGCCAAGGTAAGGGCTGGGGTATGTGAGCAAAGCCCACACGCCCACACGCGCTCCATCAGCTCGCTCGTCCTACTTCAACGCAGCTAAGCCTTCGCGCGCCTGACCGCCAGCGTCCCCTTGAACCGCACCCCAACAACCCGCAGCCATAACGGTGCTGCGGTGCTCTTTATCTCCCGCTGCTCCGGTACTCCGATCCTTGCTGCGCATGACCGCCGGCTGCCCTGCTGTACGCCCCCCCCGCCCCGTCTCGTCCCTCAGTTTGAGCGAGAGCTCCAGCGCTGCATCAAGCTTCAGGTGGGATGCTGCGGCACGCGGGCAGCGCCTAGCGAGGTGCACGTCGACCCCCTTGGCTTGCGCATCGCGGGGCTGTGCCTCCGACGTACACCCAACCCGTCTAGCCAAACAGTTGCTTTGCCTCGCGTGGCCAACACGCGGTTGTGGCAAACATGCTACCCACCGCGTCTAAAGCTAGTAATCCTGTTTCCCCGTTTTCGGTTCACCGGATTCCCATACCGGTACCTCACTACAACTATTTTCGGTGCGCTCAGGCTCAACCTCGCTCCCACACTCCGGCTTCGTTCCGCGGCTGTGCAACCTAACCCCCTGCAGGAGGAGCTGGAGGGTGTGGTCGCCCGCAAGAAGGACGTCAGCACAACGGCCAAGGACACCCGCGAGGTGCGTTGCGGGTGGGGAGCAGGGGGCCGGTGGGGGCTGCGGCATCGCCGGCGCCGCGCCAACTTAAACCCCTCGGATCTGGGGTATGCATCTAGACGCCGGACAGACGTGTCAGACATCCCAACCCCGCGTCGCACGTCGCGGCCGTCCAGCGACGGTACCCACCCAACCCATTGCGCCCACTCGGCCCTCCACCACTTCGCACGGAATCCTGATCGCCCTCCGCCGCTCGACTCCTGTCCGAACATGGCTGAAAACTCACGTTTGACTCCTGGCGCCGGCGCCCACTTGCTGGCGCCACGATCGCGGTCGCAACTAGGCAATTGCCACGGAGGAGTGGCGGTACTCTGAGCTGGCGTCGAGTAACCAGACGTCGCGGCGGCAGGTCACGTCGCTGCAGGACAAGCTGAGCCGTGTGGAGCAGCAGGTGAGGGTTGGGCCGTGTGCGAAGGTGGTGGTGGTGATGGTGGTGGTGGCGGAGGGAACGTCACAGTAGTGCGATTGGATACCGGGACGTGGTAGGTGCTGGGGTCTTGGATGAGCGCAGGTGGGCGCCTCAGCGGCCCAGGACTCGGAGAGGATGCCGCAGCGACCTCGGGCTGCGCTGCTGTCCATGGGTTGTCGGCGCTCCGGTGTAGCGTGGACAGCCCTGAACGCCTGGCCTGGGCTTCTGGATGGCTTTGAGTACCGGACTTAATTTAGACGCCTATTCGGGGCTTCGTCCCCGCTGGGCAACTTCCAAGCCAGCGCGGAAACTCAAACGGTCTGATCCTGATCGCTCCCATGACACATGTCCTCGTGTTTCCGTGTTTCTGTGATCGCGCACACGCAGGGCCAGCTTAAGGTGGATGCGGCGGCGGCGCTGGTGGAGGAGCAGCTGAAGCGGCGCGAGACGGTGGAGGCGGAGCACGCGGCTGGGGACGCGCGGGCCGCCGAGCAGGAGGCGCAGGTGGGGCGGGTGTGTGAGTGGGGCTCGTGGGCACCTTACGGGGCGCTGTGCCGCTGGCAGGTCGGCACTGTAAGCGCAGTGACGGACGTGCGTGCTTTTGCTTGTATCCTTGACGCCGGTTTCCCCGCTGCCTGAGTCCTTGACGCCGGTTTCGCTGCTGCCTGGGTCCTTGACGCCGGTTTCACTGCTGCTGCCTGAGTCCTTGACGCCGGTTTCACTGCTGCCCGAGCCCTTGGCGGCTGTTCCACTGTTGCTTGCATCCCCGCTGCCCGTGTCACTCCTTGCTTACCCCAGATCCGCGGCTGGCGCGAGCGTGCCGCTGAGGTGACGGCGCAGAACGAAGCACGCAAGCGGGCGGTGGCGGAAAAGTACAGCATCCTGCGGCGGGCAGTCGCCGAGTACAATAGGAAGATCGATGTGGCGGTGTCGGTGCCGCTATGCGCCGCAGCAGGCTCGGACGGCAACGGCGGAGACGGCACGGAAGGAGGGCTGGGCGGGCTCGACGTATCGCAGATACGGGACACGGCTGCGGGTAGGGCGCCGGCGCTGCTGTCCACGATGCAAAGCCTGACCTTGTCGTGATCGCCTCCTCCGTTTGGCGCGGAGGAGGAGGAGGAGTGGGGCTAGCAGCCGGGTCGTCCGCCGGTGATGCGTTCGTTAGCGTTGGCGAATTTGGCTGCTTGTTGGCGGAGCTTTTTAGTGGGTCCCTGTTATACTGCCTACTTCTCGTATCATAGATTCACTGATGTAGTAGTGATTCTTACAGTGGGCCCCGGATCGTAAGGTAGAGCCACCGGGCGCATCCAGAGGTGCTGTGGCTGAGCGACATAGGGGTCGGGTTCTGTGCGGCTGGGTGGGGTGTGTCACGAGGGATGCTCGGCTGGGGTGGGGTGTGTGTTTTGGCGGGGGGTGGGGGGGGGGTTGTTTCTGGTGCCGCCGCCCATAAAACTCGACAGTGCGCACCACGGCCTCGTTCTTCCTGCCGTTGCTTAGGCACAGATAGGCCTTCGGATGGCCGTGAGGGTTTTACCTTGGCTGTCGGCAAGATAGGATATCTCCTTGGGCATGCTGCTCGGCTCCGTGCCGGCACCTGAACGTGCGCGAGGGGAGCACATACATAGGGCAGAAGAGGGAGGGCCGCGATCGAGAAGACGCCGAGTGTGAAGATGCCGGATGCAGGTTGTCAATGTGCGTGCCGGTGCGAGCCGCTGCGGCAGGTCAGCTGCACTTGGTGTAGGGATGGGTAGGGATGGACTCGCTGGCCGTTGGCAGCGGCGCGGCACGTCTCAAGCCCCGTGCTGGATGTTCCTAAAGCCACTTTTTGCCAAGGTTGCAGATAGAGGAGTTAAGCGCGGCTGGACACAGCGCGGTCCTGCAGGTACCCGCACACAGCATGCTGGCTGGGCTTTATGAATGCCGACGATGGGGATTGGAGCTGGGGAGCGTGTGGGGAGGGACAATGTGGAGTACCGTTTGCACAGCAGAAGTGTGACAAGGGACGTACGTACGTACGTCAGACTTGAAGATAATCCGGAATATACACAGGTGCGTTTATTCTCCAGGGCGCTAGCGTTCCACACAGGATGATACGAAGGCGGCCACAAGCCCGGCGAGCCCAGGACAAGAGGGGCAGCCTTTACTGAGACCTCGCCGTACGAGAAGCCAGCGTTAGCAGCTAGCTGACGCCCCGAAAGGCACCGGCAAAAGCGCAGGAAACCTCACCACGCCCAACAGGGCGGGGCCCTGGCAAAAACATAAAATATTTGTCACCGCCGTAAAAACGGCAGGACCAGACAGCCCGGACCCTCCCGGACTGACGGGTTGGGGACAGAAACCCCCGCGGCCCATGTCAGCACCCACACGCAGATCTTTGCAGGTGCAGCAGAAGAGGTGCAGCCTCTTGACAGCTGCCTGGTAACCCAAACTCCATCCCAGCCACTAGCGCCGTCATTCGCTAATGTGGCCCTAGGCTATCACGGTAGCTCCGTACGCCGGACTTCGTTATGAGCACGGACCCCTACTACCATATGAACTGCGTGCAGGCTGTTTTACCTGTATCCCGTTGTCGAGACATTCGTCGATGTGACAAATGCATCGATGCCGAGGACATCCGTGCCAGGCGAAATCGTCTTACTTTTGTGGTCGCCTGTCTTGCACCGAACATTCAATGGCCCACCGCACTTGACCACCGTCTGTCGGTGGTTCAGAGAGCCCGCATCGTCCCAGTGACGCATAAGCACTAAGTTGGACATGGTGGCATACTACGCCTGCCGGCCAGCTGCGTCTCACATGCCAATTAAAGCACTGATGATCTGAGACCGTATTGACTCGCGCGTTCATGACGTCAGGTCCTCTGTCACTCTACCCTACATGCCACCAGCAGGGCAGCGGCTTTAACAACAAGGCCGCTGCCCTCCGTCCCCACAAATACTTGTACGCATATCACGCGTTCACTCTCAGCTCTCAAACATAACCTTCCCTTCATGCTGGACCTGGCCGCAAACGCGCTGTTGCCGTAAAGTAGCAGGCGCGAGGCGCCCTAACCGTAGTAATGCCGTCACACAGCTGTTCCATGGCACATGTAACACTGCAACATCTTTCTTATTACACATTAATTTTCGTTATTACAGACACATAAATACTTCAAGAAAGCACTCGACACACTTCTTCGCGCCCGGTACTGTTTGCCAAGCTGCAGCACATCAGCTACTGCTCTGTTGCGTCTTGGCTGCTGTCTGCGCAGGGTGGCGTCTTTGCGCCTTTCGAGGCTTTCCTGTGCTCTTCGGGGCGTCTGCTGGATATGAGCCCCGCCTGTCGCATGGTGAGCCCCAGCATGGGCCCCCCCTTCTTCGCCCGGGCTTGGGAACACTGTAACCTCTCATCATATCTATTATTGCCAAACGGCGAATTGTTGGCAAATCAAGGTTACAGGGGCCCAGGGTCTAGGCTCGTGTACGAATTTATGAAACGCCTGCCTGCGCGCACTGAGAGCGTTGCGGCGCTGTTCCGTATCATGAAGTTGCAGTCTGGAAATGCTTCGATTTTGGAAATTCGACTTCCTTGTACTTCCTACTAGAACTTCTTACTCACCAACGTGTTGTGAAATCCTAGCAACGGGAATAATGGTATTACTGGGGAATGTCCAAAACTCGCTCCCAGGTTCATTGCACATCCATGCTGCCAGACCAGGCAACACGAGTACTCCACACACCGCTTCACCTTCCGTGACTAAGCTAGCGCCTTCACCAAGCAACTTCGCATCCCCTTCCTCCGCAATACCCTCGCCGTCCTTTCAGCTGAATCGTCACCGCATGATCATTCGTAAGACCAAATAAAGGAGTTTATTTAGACGTTTTCTTAGACCATCAATGGCCAAACCCTGCCTGACCCTGCCTGACACACCCTCTCGCGCAACTTCGCCGCACGCAGCAGCTACCTCTTTCCATTCCATGGCAGCTAGGTTCCCTTCCTTGAAGGTCGACGGACTAGATGCCCTTGGATTTCCTCGGAAACCCGAATCCCACCCAACACCTTAAGCACGATGCGCCCACAGTCATCAGCGGACGGGCATCCCAATCGGATCTATCACCAAACCCGGCGTCAGGAGCACTGTAACAGGAATCGACTAACCACCGTTTTGATACCACGCGACAAAGATGCTCCTTCCATGGACACTCGACCTCCGGCTTTAGTCACCAAGCAACCTAAGTTCTCCAGCATGCGTCGCAAGCTTGCGTACCAAAGGTTTCCTAATTGGTTTTGCTTTTTAGTGCCGACCCACGGGTTTCCTCTCGTCCCCACAATCCCCACGACAGAGCCCGGTGCTTCTGCCTTATTGGCAAGGAGCCCACTGTAACAAGTACGAATACGACAGAGCCTTGTTTTGGGAAGACCTGCCATCCAGCTTAACTAGGGCAGTGTCTTGGCCACACGCGAAGCTAGTGTCCCTCTTGCTTTGGATAGTGCCTGTGTCTGTCTGTGTATGGTCTGGATTGCCCCCCTTCCGTCGTTCGTGCTGCTGTGTGGCACCTCCCACGTAACCCCAGACGGCAGCGGGCAGCAACAGCCCTGCTCGCTCGGACAGAAGTAGACTCAGAACCTCCAGCCGCAGCCTCTGTGTTACAATTGTTTGAAATGGGGAAGCGGTCGTGGACCGCGTACGTATGTTTCACGTACTGCTGCCGCATCGCATTAGTACAATAAAAAGCACCACTGTGACAGTTACTCCGAGGCGTTGGGGCTACTGACGGTTTGCACGACAACCCACCACCCGTATAATCAAACAGATCGGCGCGCTAGCAGCCTCTTCAGCCGCAAAAAATCGACGCAGCATGTATGTAGTAGTAGCTATTAGCGTGGGCCCCATGCCAGAAGGAAGATTTATCGGGCGCACCGCCTGACACCGACAGAGACGCAGGAAGAAGGACAAACTGGCCGACCGAGATATGGCAAACCACCAAATACCCCGACCAAGGGGCCAGAGCGAGAACGGACGGTGGCATCAACCACCTATCTAGGGGGAAGTAGCCTAAATGGCCCCGCTGTAAGCAGTAGACCGACCGTATTTCAAGCAGCCCCTCGATCAGAGCAACCAGCAGAGCACCTCAACAAGTCGAACAGCATGTACTGGTTGCCATTGCGTGCGCCACCGCCCTTGCGTACCCACTACCTATCTACTCGTCGTGGGGGAGAGCCCAGGATTGTTTAGCGCCGCATCAATAACGACAGCATTATACCTGTGGCTCCGTCCAAACCCCTCCAACGACAAACAAAGCTTACGAAAACCTAAAACCACGCGCATGGCTGCGCAAGTGGTCAGAATTGGAACAGCATCTCGTACCAACCAAAATTACCGTACCCTATTTGCACCGAAGTGTCACGTTGTTCACTTTGCCCACCTGACATTTTCTTCACGGAAAGACGAGGATGCAATGCGTACGAACCAACTCCATGTATCACACTTGCACTCCATCCAACAGCGGGGAGGTAGAAGATAAGGCTAAGGAAATTTCGGACCACATAAGGATGTGGATGGAAGATGCTGGTGCAATGCCGAAGATGTCTCGTTGCCAGACATGTTGGGCATTACGGTAGGAGTGGGAAAGCCGATGCAACTATAATAATGTTACCTTGGACTACTAACCATCGAGTCTCGCACCTCATCATGTGAGACGAACCACGGCCATCGTCATCCGCAGACACGCATATTATGTGCCGTAGCATAAACTAAGTAATAAGCCAGGATATATTCGTTACCGTTAGATACCGTCATTACCTGCCTGTACGGCGCCTGCACATAATCCCGCTTCCTCTTACGGAGCCTACATACCTTACTTGCAGATAGGCGGTGCGCGCGGCGTAATCTTCCCTGCGCCAGCAACAAAACTTCATCGACGCAACCCAGCTGCCGCCTGGCGCTTTCCACGCCTTCGTACCCCCCCCCCCTGGATCGCTCCTTACTTCCCCCACAGCAATCTGCTGCATGTATGTGGGCGTAGAAGTGCCGCCACCAAATCTTGACCGCCAAGTTGTGGCGCCACGCACCACACCTTGACCGCCAAGCAGCCGGCCCCCCCAGACATACAGATAGGCGGAAAACGCCCGACCGACGTGCGCCCCTTTCCGCCGTGCCAAATCACGCAACCAAAACATCGTCACCTGCCCGGCAACCTCAAAATCCCGAATAGATCTTGGTGAGGAAAGCCCAACGCACATACTCTACTCGTGGGGCAGCGGAAGCAACAGCACCTTGTCGCACCAAGTAAGGCAAAACAACCATGCCATGTTCGTTCGTGCACTACCTCTCGTACCTCGCCATGTTCACGCACCATTAACCCGCTAACCAGCATATACTCCATGCAGTCTCAATGGCAGCCTCATTCCAGCAGACGACATCGGCAATTAAGCAAGGCAGAGGCCTTACTCACCGCGTCGCTCAACCGAACCTGCTGTGCACGCACCTCCACGCCCCGCCATATCCATGAATGAATGAAGATATTGCCGCTGCGAAGCCAAACGGCGAAGTAACGAACAAATGATGCGTAATGATGAGATGCGAATCGAACAAGTCCATCCCCGCCTGAATCCACGGGTGTATGCAAACGTAGGGCGCGTTTTCACGCCGGGCGACTGCGACTTTCGGATCGGTACGGCATTACGTGCGTCATAGCGCAGAACAGCATGCCCCGCGATTCGCAGTCACCCGCCACACGTTGTACGTACCTGCTTCATGCGCCCCAGCAACACCCCTGTTGCATACTAAAAACACATACAGCCCGCGGCCCCCCGACTGTGCGTGAGTTTCACCGCCCAATAGCCTAATTCGCATGACACTCAACACAATAACCTCGGCAAGCAACACGTACGGTGCCGCCGATGGCTGCCAAGGTATGAGCAATACGTCTCCTGCCTATTGTACTTGCTTCTTTGTATAGTACGCCGACCAGCCTGCTTACTTGTTACCGCCACATCTTCCAGGCTCGCATGCTTGCGTCGTACTTGCTCATATACCAACGGCGCATACCCAAGCGGCATACTACCGGGTTAATGTACGTGCACCCGGTCATTCCCACGTTCCCTCCGAAGTGCGAAGCGCAGCCATTGCCGGCCCTGCCACGGCTGCCTGCGCCATTACCAATCAAGCGTCCATGCGGCCAACAGGCGTCAAAGCCACCTGCCTGCACCGGCGGCATACATCACCCGCCCTTCCATCCGCCCCGCCCGCCTCGTTTATTCTGAGCTCCCCACCTTGTACAGGTTCCTCGGCAGTCAATCCAAGTGCACCGGCATGCTCACGCAACCAGGTGTCCGAAGCCTATGTGCCAGCTACACCTCCCACGTCGAGTAACCGGTCCGTTTTGCAACTCCCAGTACGTCCCGCCTCTTTGCGACAGAAACGGTCAACGGTTAGTTTGCACACCCTTGCAGCCAGCAGTAACGGCTGATCACCTGCACCGGCCTCCCATCCATTCACAGTCCGCGTAAGATGGCAAGCAGCCTGGCGACCAGCTCGGGCGCGGTGGGACGCGCGTCGGCGTCCTGACACCAGCACGCCTCCGCCAGGTCCCTGCGAAGTAAGGTGGATGGCGGACAAGCGGGGGCCGAAGTAAGCCAAGTTAGCCACCAAGACCGAAGGCGGCGGGGTAATTAAAGGCCGGCAAAGGGTTCAACAGCATCCTTTTCGTCGCGATACTTCAAATGCAGCAGAGGAAGGCGCGGGAGGTAGAGGCGGCGAGGCTGGGGTTCGCTCGGAATGCTGCCCGCCAGCTAGCCCAGGCCGGTTAGCCTTATCAGCTAGTCAGCCCAGTCATCCCTAATCCAGTCAGCCACTTAGCCTAATACAGTCAGCCACATCCAGTCAGCTCGGCGGTGGCCTTCTCGGCACAGCCTTCGCGGCACCGGGGCGCAACGCCGCTGCAGCAACTTGGCGTGCGTGTGCGCGAAGCAGCCCGCCGGCGACTTAAAATAATGCGCTTGATGGCCCCCGTGCTCGTGTTCGTCCCGGCCCCCGTGTTCGTCGGTGGCCGGATATGTAACGACACCCTATCGTACATGAAGATGTCGGGCGCGTACACAAGGCGCACGGGCAGCTCACCTGTACCACGAGGGCACGTGGGAATCGAACCCGGGTCTTGCGCCGCTGAGCACCAGCGTCGCCACTTGCCAGGGCTCGGCCGCTCCAAACGGCTGTTGCGGTCCGCTTGCGCAGCACCACAGCAGGTGGCCGAAGGCGTACACGTCTCCGGAGGGTCCGGGAGGGGCGCCTGCGGCGTCGGGCGGCGGTTGGGAGCGCAGCGGATGGGCGGGCGGGCGGGCGGGTCGAGTGTATGGGCGAGGATGCAGAGGGAGGGTGGAGGCGGTGTACGACGTTCAGTGGTCGGTAACAGCGTCCGGGCCCAATGCACCGCGACGGCTGACGCTGCCGCGGCTAGCATGCTTGCAGCATGATTACACGTGTACGCCAATACGCCTTGCGCACATGTACGCCATTATTACTCGCAGCACAGACTGGATGTAAGTAATGCCGGCATGACGTCGATGATGGGAGAGTGCTGATTTCAGCAGCTGTGGTGCAGCGACAAGCAATTCTCAAGCAACTAACGAGCGCGTGGACGATGGAAGGCGCCGCGTCACTGGCTGCCGCCGCCGCGTCACTGGCTGCCGCCGCCGCGTCACTGGCTGCCGCCGCCGCGTCACCTGCCCGGCGGGCTATCCACAGCACCTTGCTCGTACGTACCCTTGAATGCCTCCGGCGGGATGGAGTACAAGGGTCCAGCAGGCGGGTGGCCACCACGCGACGCAGCCTCGCCCTCCTCCTCCTCCTCCTCCTCCTCCTCCGCCTCCTCCTCCTCGTCCTCCCACGCGACTACAGCCGACACGACTGTATCGTCAAGCGCAGCCGGTTGCTTCCGCTGCTTCCGTTGCTTCCGCTGCTTCCGCTGCATCGCGCCTGTTCGGCCGCCTGCAGTAGCACCGCCGCCTACCTCAGCGGCGGCCGCCTTCGCAGCCAGCGGCGCTTTGATGGCCAGCCCAAACTCCGCCAGCTTGGCAGTGAAGCCCCGTGGGTCGGCGCTGGTGGAGCGCAGCTGCACCGCCGAGGGCTGCAGCCCCCGGTGCACCAGCCCGCGGCCATGCAAGTAGCGGAGCGCCATGGCCACGTCCAGAAGCGTGCGGACGAGGGCCTGGTGCGTGTGTGCGTATGTGTGTGTGTATGTTTGTGCACACATACCCGGATGAAGGGCGGGAATTGCGAGGGAGGGCGACGAGGAAAGGGAGGTGGGAATCAGCGCGTGGCGCCAAGGGCGGAACAGGCAGCAGCAGCAAGGCCCCCGTGCGTACGGCAGCCAAACCGCCGTCCTTGGCCTCCCAACCACCAACCAACTCAGCGACGTGCCGTTCGCCCACCACGCTCACCTTCCAGTCGGTGCCGCCAGCCCCCGGATGCCGCCGGGTGGCGGCGACGTCCGCGACAGGGCCGCCGAACATCCCTTTCGCCAGCGCCGATTTGAGGTCGCCCAGGTCGCAGTCCGACACGAGCGCCAGGCACACGGGGGAGCTAGCGCCACCACCACCACCACCACCGCCACCACCACCATCACCGCCGCCACCACCACCACCACCGCTGCCACTGGGCTGAGCTGCCACGTCGCCTCCGATGTAGTCGGCGTCGGTGGCAAGGCGCAGAAACAGCGAGGTGCCGTCGGAGTCATCAGATCCCGCGCCAGCGCCGGGCCACCCGTCGGCTGCTGCCGCTGGGCCCCGCGCCTCCATACACACCCCGCAATACCACGAGCACAACTGGGGCGGGCGGGGGAGGGACGAATGGGCGCGTGAGGATGTGGTATCCCGGGGATCTGCAGGACCGTTCATCGCTGCCGTACACGGCGCAGTGGGGCCCCCTTCGTCTCACTCGCCCTCCCGCCCGCCACGCGCGGCCCCCCCCCACTGCTTACAGCTCTTTGTTCCCTACGTCTGTGTTTTTTGGTGCCGTACCTGTATGATGTTGGGGTGGCTGAGGGCAGATAGGCAGGCGATCTCTGCGGCGCCTTGCAGCGCCTCCAGGCAGACTGCACGGAACACCTGAGCCTCCTCGGGGCCCAGGGCGGCTACCCTCTCCGCGACGGCCGCCGCGCAGGGTGGGAAGGCCGAGCGCATCAGGCTTCTCTGGAGCGATGTAGAGGTGGCGGCGCTGCGGTTGCGTGCCACTCGCTTGGCGGCGTCGCCCACGGGCGCCGTGGACAGGTCCATGTTGTCGCGGTCCGCCGCCACCCAGCAGCCTCCGCCACTGGCGCCGCCCGTGCAGCAGCCGAAGCCCAGCTCCTCGACGGCGGCATCGCCCTTGGCGACCGCGGCCATGTACGACAGGTCGAGGCCGTACGGCACCTCCGTCAGCTTGACGGAGACGGGCTGGCCGGACGCGGAGACCGCGCGGAAATGTACGACACCCGTCCCGCCGTACGACTCGATGGCGCCCAGGGACAGCCCCGCCAGGTCCTCCGGGTATGACGGCTCGTCCAACCTGTGTCGTACATTCATGCCGGGGAGGGAGCGTTGGCGCCCATGCGGGGAGGCTTTAGTCACCACCGCTCAAACGTACGTAGGGGCGGCGCGCATGTACACGTGCGACGGCGCCATCGGTGGGTCCTGCTCCGCGCCCCTATGGCTTCCCATCCAACGGATTCCCGCCCTCTGTCTTAGCCCCCGCCGCAGCTCACGACACAAGCCAAAACGCAGCCGAAGCACAACACACAAACCGAAACACACAGCCCACACACATAAATCAAGGCACCTTCCGGCCCCACCCAAACCCCATTCACCCGCCTAGCCCCGCGCTTCGTTTCGCCTAGCCCCGCGCTTCGTTTCGCCAGCCTGTCACATCCTTCTCTCATATGTTGGTCTAAGGTTGCCCTCGCCACCCCAGTCCTGCCCTGCCGCCCCATCCCTAGCAGCCGCGAAGCCACGCACCTCGACCAGCCCTGTGTGGTACCAGCCGACTGCAACGACCACCGCATGCCGGCTACCAGAGCCCCCAGAGCCACCCGAACGTGTGCGCTGCTGACGGTGCCGGTGCCGCATGTCAACACATCCGCTGTGCAGGCCATGGTGCCGCAGCAGCTGACGGTGGTGGAGTGGCTGCGTTGGCGGTAGGCCGTCCCGTTATCGTCGCAGTCGATGTACCCCGGCTGGCCCTCAGCCGCGGCTGCGGAGGCGGCGGCGTCGGCGACCATCTTCTTTGTTGACACAGCGATGACGGGGAGAGAGCTGACGGAAAGCGAGTTGTCCAGCCCGCTGGCGGGCGCGGCCGCATGAGCACCGACATCGTCGGCGCTGTCGGCGTTGGCAGTGGTTGCGTCGTCGTCAGCGGCGTCGGCGTTGGCGGCGTCGGCGTCGTCAGCGGCGTCGGCGGTGGTGGTATCGTCGGCGTCGTCAGCGGCGTCAGCAGTGGTGGTGTCGTCGTCGTCGGCGGCCTTGGCGGTGGTGGCGTCGTCGTCCGCACCCACGCGAGATGTCATGTGGGTGCTTAGGACCGGGATGAGGCCACGAGTGGAGGCGGCAGGAGACCACTCGGAAGCTGCCGCTGCTGCTGCGGATGCTGCTAAGGCGGCGATGCCGTTGAGGAGCACAGCTGCCCCGCTACATGAGTTCGTGGGTTGCAGGGTAAGCACACCGGGCAGATCGTCCCCCGCGGCTCTGCCAGCCACCATACACGCAGAATCTCCCGCCGTTGGCAGCTGCGGTGAGTTCCTATCGGGGAGACCCGTGACAGCCGCCGCGGGTGCCTCTTGAAACGGTGTCCAAAGTCGTGGCACCTGGTCCTGCTGCTGGGCCCTCACGCCGCCGCCCCCAACACCACTCCCGCCGCCGAGCTCTCCTACCGGCTCGGCCTCCGCAAACCCTGTTTGCGTCCACATGTTAACATCCAGAACCACGATATCCCCGGCGTCAAGCTGTTGTCGGCGCATGGGCGAGCAGCCGGGCCCTACATGCGCCTGGCGGCGCATGTCTTCGTCGAAGTAGCGCTGCTGTCGCCCGACACTGCCACCCCGGCCGTGTGAGGCCATGAAGAAGTGCTGCTGTTCGGCACCCGTCAAACTGAGTGACGAGAACATGGCGGTTTCTAGCTCCTCAGCGTAGACCCATGGGTCGCCGCCATGTAGGTACAGTGGGCTCACGACACGCGCCGTGCCGTTTCGGAGCAAGCCGTCGCCAGGTCGGTGTGTGCGAGTCAAGCTCCAGCCCGTCGTGATGACAACGGCGGCGGCGGCGGCGGCCGCGGCGGTGTCCTCGCTGCTGTGAGCAGAGTCGAGGGTGGCGGCAGCAGCACGCGGCGGCTGTGAAGGCCTGACGTCGGCGTCAGCGTCAGCGTCGGCGTCAGCGTCGGCCAGGCACAGCTCCCCCACCGCCGCCATTTCCGCGGCATCCATCACCGCCACCAGCGAGCAGCTATGGCCGTTCTGTACGCGCAACCGCGGCGGCGATGGCGACGGCGGGCGAGTGGCATCCGTACGCACGGCCGCATGGCCCTCGCCCTCGGCCGAGTACGATACGCGTGCACTGCAGTTGGAGGTACTGCATTGGACTGGCATTGCCTCGCCGGCGCCCGTACGTACGGCGCCAGCTGGGTGGCCGGAGGGCTCCGGCGCCACCATGGGGACGTTTGCGGCAGCGGCGCTGGAGACGACGGCCGGCAGACGGGGCTGGAGACGGCACACGGCGCGGGCTGAAGCGCCGCTGGGAGGTGCTTGTGGGAGACGGTGGGAGTCGGGCAGGGGCAGGGGCAGGGGCACTTCGCTGTGCCAGCGACGTAGGGATAGTCGCGGAGCGCCAGCTGAGCCGTCCTGGCGGAGGTGGTCCCTGGATGTAGAGGATGGTAGCTGTGAGGCAAGTTGTTGCGGACCAGATTGCGCGCCCTCGCGACCTGTGTGCGGGTAACAGGCGGATAAAGAAGTGATCACGGGCCCCAGGGCAGCCTATATGGTGGCTTGTTGAGCACATTGCGCCAGATAATTGTTTTTTTATTTCTTCCTTTAGAAGAAAATAAACATGTCAGGTGGCACTGTGGCAACGGGGAAAGGGTCGTGCGCTCGGCCCTGCGCGTTCTTGTTGTATGTCGCTTTTCCGAGGTGCGACAGATCAGCAGGGCATGCAAAATGCGCGAACCGCTAGAGTTTGCACGCGTGTTCACAAACAATCATTTGGTTCTATGCCAGGTGCAACCGCCTGGGTGGGTGGAAGTCTGCGTGGCTGCTGGTGCTCCAGTCGCTGCGTCGCGTTTCGCCCCGGTGCAGTTGGGCCCCGGGACCTGAACGCACTGGACCAACGCGCAGTGTCTTACCAAGAAATGCTTCGTGTGGAACTGTTCCAGTTTCTGCAGAGGCTTGAAATAAGGAGGTTGATGTCGGGTCGCTTAGACCCCCCAGACAGGACCTGCGTTCTTCATATGCGACACACGCCTGTTTGTTGACCTTCAGCTTTTTTCTCCAAAACCTGTGCGCGATGGGATGACGCGGTAAATGGATTAATTCGTAACGGTGCCCTGAAGCTGAGTGGACTCGGCAGGTTCGGACGCAACATCCCCCACGGACGGCGTTATCATGACTCAAATAAAGCGATGAGGCACACTCACCGTAGGGACAGCTTGATGCGGTTGTGAGCGGGCGCCACATTTGCGTTTTGTGACGACTTAACGGCCACTTCCTCCCGCTCTGTCTCGTTACGGAAAAGACGTCGCAATAATGCACTGGGCGACATGTCCTTCTCAGCAGCTCCTAGCTGCTCTAGGCGTTGCGAAATATTAAAACGACGTCCGTTGTTGCCTCGGCTTAGGTAGGCGCGCTTACGGCGAGTTGACGGGCTTAAATTTCCAAGCTGCTGACTGCGGCTGATCTGGATGGAATTTCTACAGGCTCGCCGCTGCTTCACCTTGGTTCCGGCAGCGGCAGTCGACGCATGATATTTATTTAGCAAAAAAATCGTGTGCGTGCGTTCCGTGGAAGACGCCTTATATGTGTGTTGTGTCGGCCTGCTGTCGTTTCGTTTTTCATCGCTCTGGCAATACACCGCAGACTCCGTACATTCTATGTACGGCAGGCGAGCCAAAACACGTAATGTATGAGTAGAATACGAAGTGGCCTTTAATGATGAGGTAACACGATGTGACAGAGTCCTCAGATAAAGTGTCCTCAGGCCCGCCGAGTGATCCCCTGGACAAAAGAAGAGCGGCGGCGCATGTTCGCGCCTCACCATTGGGATGGTACAGGATGGTCGCATGGTCCCATTCATAACTCCACCATCTCCGTGACCTCTGCCTCCAGTCCATAAGAACTAGATCCATGCATGGAAAGAAGGCTGGTACATACGTCTGGTACCCAATGTATTCATTATTCCTACTGTTCATCTTGGTACACATATGCGGCGGCAGATGCGCATTGCACCTCAATCCCGCACAATATGGTCTCCTTGTAAGCGAATCGTTGGTCTGGTAACGTACAGATGATACGAGCCTCATGTCTCCTCGGTCCAGACAAGACGTACTAATTATTATTTTAAATGCCAATCAAAAGGTACTCGCAATTTATGACGTACACAGTGTCGAGCTTGTCTATGCCCTGCCTTGCTTTGGTGCCCTCCTTTGGTGGGACATGGGCCCCTCTTCTTGTCCTGGGTCCGCCTGGGCTTGAGGACACGGTAGCATTATTACTATATCGGTCGCATTGGCTGCAAGGACCTACCTTCAAGGCGCGAAGGACGTAGGTAGTACTGTAAGTTAGTTGTCACTTTTTGTCAGCATTCCTCGGCCTGACACACCCGGTTTGGCACGGAAGGAGGGTTCCTTTCTACATATTTTATAAAATTTAAGGTTGTCCTCAAGCCCTGGCGAACCCAGGACGAGACGGGGAGCCCATGGCCGTTGGCCCGTTGCCTCGTCATGGGAGAGCCGGGGATCGCGGGGCTGAACCTAGCAGACGCCCGAAGGGCACAGGAAAGCCTCGAAAGGCCGAGCGACGCCGGGCAACCACCATTCTCCATTGCCCAATCGTCAACCGTCAGCCGCACCGTCGCACTAGTGCACGGTGCACACGTACGGCCGCACTAGGTTGAATTCTCATAGGTTATGCTATACGGAACGGGGAATGTTTTACATAGGCAAATCCACCACTGGCCTTCGATCATAACTTCTTAATACGAAGTTACACTGCCGTCATGATAAGATGCCCCCAAGGGCACAGGCACAGTCGCGAAAGGCATAAAAGACGCCGTGCAAGACCAGGACACGAGGGAGGAGCCAGAAAAACGATGCCACCCCGGACGGCAAGCCAGCGGTAGCAGCCAACAGACGCCCCAAAAGGCACAGGAAAAGATGACATCCTGCCGCGCCGAAGGCGGCGGGGGGACCCAACAAAAAACAGCACAGCCCTGAACGACGCGCCGCAGGCACCACCCAACCGCAAAAGAATGCCCCACCTCAGCGACCGGCCAGCAAAGGGAACTTCAGCACGACGCGCAGTCTCAAAAAGCCAAGGCCACGAGGACGGAAGAAACACAAAACCGGGCAGATGGCGCTTCAGGCACACCCACCAACACGGCCAGACGACAGAAACAACTAGGCGCACCAACTAGGCGCGCCAACCCCCGCGGGGGAGCAACGCAGAAAGCAAACAGTCCCCGGTCCAGAAGGCGCCAGAAAGACGGACACGCGACCCACGAAGAGCACGAGGCAGGCACCGCTCAGGCCCTCCAGGCCAGCTAGAAATCAACCAGCACACGGCAAGCGACCCCCAACCACACGGAGGAACGGGTGGGCGGCCCCGACAGCACCGCAACCGGCCTGTGGCGCACCGAGGTGTGCCAAACTCCGCAGGCGGCCCAAGCATCAGCTTCCGCCGCCAACTGCGCGCGAGTGCACGGCACTAGGGGCGGGACTCCCAGGGGGCCAAGGCACCGCCGGCCGGCGCGACACAGCCCGGAGCGCACAGCGGCCGAGGTCAATCGCACAGAGGGCGACCAGGCCGACAACATCCCAATCACGCTGCTCACAGCCAGGGGGGCCTTGAACCAACCATGGCCCCACACGGGCCAGCGGCCGAACACCATGCGGGGACAACCACCGGCCGACCACGCAGGGCAGCCCGCAGCGCCACCGCCCCTATCGCCTGGTTGCCCAGCCGTGGGGCAGGCACTACTGCCCGGTGCGCTTCGAGCACACCGACCACCGCACGAATAACTTCGGGCGGTGCCAGAAGTGCTGGCGGCGAGGGCACACAGGGCCTGCGCCGGCCCCAGAAAATCCCCCGCAGCCACAGGCCTCCAGGGGGCCGCCGCGAGCATGCGTGTAATCCGCCAGCGGAACCCCACCGGCAGCCAGAAGCCAGAAGGCCTCCTTGTGTCGGTTCTTCCAGCGCACGTTCAACAGCAGCGGGAAGATGAGCCGCAAGCGGGACAATTCTCCAGGAGGCAGGGAGGCCCCCGGGGCGTCTCTATCAACTCCCGCAAGTATGCCTCATGCAGGGCGCGCCGGGCAGTGGCCACGGCCTCGAGCTGCAGCGAGGTACCCAGTTGAATACGAAGGCGGCTGAGCAGCACAAGCTTGTCCAGCCCGGGGACGCACCAGCCCCCCCGGGGACGCACCAGCCAAGCCGGGGCAGCAGGAGGGCGGCGACAGCGTCCACGAAGACCAGCCCCGGCAAAACTGAGCCCCAGGTGGAGCACAGGCGGCACTCTGTCGTATCCCTCCCAAGCAGCCAACAGGGGTGAGTCGAACCCACAAGCACGGTAGCCGCTCGCTTCCCGACCGCCCAGCTCTGCTAACCCTGGCCCTGGTGGCCCTGGTGGCCCTGGCCCTGGGCCTGGTGGCTATGGCGGCCCTGGTGGCCCTGGCGGCCCTGGCCCTGGTGGCCCTGGCGGCCCTGGCCCTGGTGGCCCTGGCGGCCCTGGCCCTGGTGGCCCTGGCGGCCCTGGCCCTGGTAGCCCTGGCGGCCCTGGCCCTGGTGGCCCTGGCGGCCCTAGCCCTGGTGGCCCTGGCGGCCCTGGCCCTGGTGGCCCTGGCGGCGCTGGCCCTGGTGGCTCTGGCAGCCCTTGCCCTGGTGGCCCTGGCAGCCCTGGCCCTGGTGGCCCTGGCGGCCCTGGCGGCCCTGACCCTGGTGGCCCTGGCGGCCCTGGCCCTGGTGGCCCTGGCGGCCCTGGCCCTGGTGGCCCTGGCAGCCCTGGCCCTGGTGGCCCTGGCCCTGGCCCTGGTGGCCCTGGCCCTGGCCCTGGTGGCCCTGGCTCTGGCCCTGGTGGCCCTGGCCCTGGCCCTGGTGGCCCTGGCGGCCCTGGCCCTGGTGGCCCTGGCGGCCCTGGCCCTGGTGGCCCTGGCAGCCCTTGCCCTGGTGGCCCTGGCAGCCCTGGCCCTGGTGGCCCTGGCGGCCCTGGTGGCCCTGGCCCTGGTGGCCCTGGCCCTGGTGGCCCTGGCGGCCCTGGCCCTGGTGGCCCTGGCAGCCCTTGCCCTGGTGGCCCTGGCAGCCCTGGCCCTGGTGGCCCTGGCGGCCCTGGCGGCCCTGACCCTGGTGGCCCTGGCGGCCCTGGCCCTGGTGGCCCTGGCGGCCCTGGCCCTGGTGGCCCTGGCAGCCCTGGCCCTGGTGGCCCTGGCCCTGGCCCTGGTGGCCCTGGCCCTGGCCCTGGTGGCCCTGGCTCTGGCCCTGGTGGCCCTGGCCCTGGCCCTGGTGGCCCTGGCGGCCCTGGCCCTGGTGGCCCTGGCGGCCCTGGCCCTGGTGGCCCTGGCAGCCCTTGCCCTGGTGGCCCTGGCAGCCCTGGCCCTGGTGGCCCTGGCGGCCCTGGTGGCCCTGGCCCTGGTGGCCCTGGCGGCCCTGGCCCTGGTGGCCCTGGCAGCCCTGGCCCTGGCGGCCCTGGCCCTGGTGGCCCTGGCGGCCCTGGCCCTGGTGGCCCTGGCGGCCCTGGCCCTGGTGGCCCTGGCGGCCCTGGCCCTGGTGGCCCTGGCAGCCCTGGCCCTGGTGGCCCTGGCCCTGGCCCTGGTGGCCCTGGCCCTGGCCCTGGTGGCCCTGGCTCTGGCCCTGGTGGCCCTGGCCCTGACCCTGGTGGCCCTGGCGGCCCTGGCCCTGGTGGCCCTGGCGGCCCTGGCCCTGGTGGCCCTGGCAGCCCTGGCCCTGGTGGCCCTGGCAGCCCTGGCCCTGGTGGCCCTGGCGGCCCTGACCCTGGTGGCCCTGGCGGCCCTGGCCCTGGTGGCCCTGGCGGCCCTGGCCCTGGTGGCCCTGGCAGCCCTGGCCCTGGTGGCCCTGGCCCTGGCCCTGGTGGCCCTGGCCCTGGCCCTGGTGGCCCTGGCTCTGGCCCTGGTGGCCCTGGCCCTGACCCTGGTGGCCCTGGCGGCCCTGGCCCTGGTGGCCCTGGCGGCCCTGGCCCTGGTGGCCCTGGCAGCCCTGGCCCTGGTGGCCCTGGCAGCCCTGGCCCTGGTGGCCCTGGCGGCCCTGGTGGCCCTGGCCCTGGTGGCCCTGGCGGCCCTGGCCCTGGTGGCCCTGGCGGCCCTGGCCCTGGTGGCCCTGGTGGCCCTGGCGGCCCTGGCCCTGGTGGCCCTGGCGGCCCTGGCCCTGGTGGCCCTGGCGGCCCTGGCCCTGGTGGCCCTGGTGGCCCTGGCCCTGGTGGCCCTGGCGGCCCTGGCCCTGGTGGCCCTGGCGGCCCTGGCCCTGGTGGCCCTGGTGGCCCTGGCCCTGGTGGCCCTGGCGGCCCTGGCCCTGGTGGCCCTGGCGGCCCTGGCCCTGGTGGCCCTGGCGGCCCTGGCCCTGGTGGCCCTGGCGGCCCTGGCCCTGGTGGCCCTGGCGGCCCTGGCCCTGGTGGCCCTGGTGGCCCTGGCCCTGGTGGCCCTGGCGGCCCTGGCCCTGGTGGCCCTGGCGGCCCTGGCCCTGGTGGCCCTGGCGGCCCTGGCCCTGGTGGCCCTGGCGGCCCTGGCCCGGGGTGTAGGGAAATTTTGCCGTTACGTACATCGACTTCCATGAATTGTTTTACAGCTACAGGAAGGCGGCCGGGGATTATTTATTTCCTTCCGTAACTGCACATTTTGCCCAATAATCATTTATTTGTTTTCGTTGATATCAAGGAGGTACGGGTAGTGTCTGGTGCAGTGGGCACCACACCGGAAGGTAGAGCCATGGGGTGCATCGACAGCGGAGGTTGAGGCATGAAGAAGAACAAGTTACCCGATTGAGATGCGGCAGACCACCGGAAACAATGAACACGCAAGGGTCCAGGGAACAAGTAGCGGCACCAGCCACCCAGGGGGAAGTAGCCCAAAGGGCCATTAACAAACCCTGGACCACCCGCAGCAAGGGCTGGTGAGACTTCCCCCCCGCCCCAAACCTTGTTCGGGACCCCAAGCGCCGCGAAGGCCCCACCCCGCAGGTTCAAAAGTCCATCACCCCACACCCAACCGCACGGTCCCGCACAACGACGCCAGGGAGGGTAGCCTGCTAGCCTCCGACGCCAGGGAGGGTAGCCTGCTAGCCTCCGACGCCAGGGAGGGTAGCCTGCTAGCCTCTGACGCCAGGGAGGGTGGCCTGCTAGCCTCCGACGCCAGGGAGGGCAGCCTGCTAGCCTCTGACGCCAGGGAGGGCAGCCTGCTAGCCTCTGACGCCAGGGAGGGTAGCCTGCTAGCCTCCGATGCCAGGGAGGGTAGCCTGCTAGCCTCTGACTCCAGGGAGGGTAACCCGCTAGCCTCTGACGCCAGGGAGGGTAGCATGCTAGCCTCCGACGCCTTCAAATGCAGCCGCCATGTACCGCCGCCCAGCTTCCATCGCGCTGACGGCCGCTAGCACCACGACGTCGTCCCAAACACATTGCCAACACCAACCCCATGACACACCAGCGCCCACCCGCCCAGCCAGCTGGTCGATGACGGCTTGAGCCACCGGGCATTTCCAGCGATGCTGCTGCCTAGGGGAGAGCGGCACCGCACCAGCAGGGCGCTCGCCGCAACCAGACGGAGAGCCCCCCCGGCAAATGGGAGTTGCCGCCAAGCAGAGGAATCCTATCAACCGTGAGTTGCCACCAGCCCTCCTTGTGGCAGTTCGCCCAACACAAACCTGTTGTGAGGGGCCGGCTTAGGCCCCGGCTGGCCGTTTCTCCTGCGGGAGTTCCCATTTTACTCCTCCTTGCTTCGGGCTGGGTGCTGGTCCGGTGTGGGAGGAGTTTTCTTGTGTCTCAGGTGGGACTGTTCGACTTGTTGAGGCGCTCTGCTGGTTCTTCTGATCGAGGGGCTGCTTGAACGGTGGTTGGTGTACTGCCGTAGGGGGGCCATTTAGGCTAATTCCTCCTGGGTGGTTGGTGTCGATGTTTGTTCTCTGGCCCCTTACTCGGGGTTTCTGGTGGTTTGCCATACCGGTATCTCGTTCGGCCAGTTTGCTCTCCGCCACCGTCTCCGACAGTCTTGAACCAGTGGCGTCTGTCAGCCGTGCCTAAACGGCCCCGTCTGGCCGCAAGCCCGTCCAGTCACAAAGCGACAGAGCACCCCAGGGCCCCGCTGCAGATGAAGGACGGCCGGTCGGCCGCGCTCTAGAGGGGTGCTGCTGAGGGCGGAGCGAGAGCGCCCATGCCGCCGCAGCTGCCCACAATCCAGAGCACCCACCCAGCCACTTATGCAAACTGTTCAATCCAAACTGAAAAATCGTGTTACAGTGGGCCCGTGGGCAGGATCGAACTGGCGGCGCACACACTGCAAAACGCGTCAACCCTGGGCAGTTTACGAGCAACTGAGGCAGGGTACATGAGAGGAGAGAAGAGGGGGATCTGCCCAGACAACGTCCTACGCCAACTCAGGCCAGCCCCGGTGGCGGCTCCTCCGCTATCCGTCGTCCCCCGCCCCTGCCGCCGCCGCCGCCGCCACCAGGTCTAACTTCTTCGCACATCGGTAGTATCCGTCCTCGCCATACGCCCCCCGCTGGGAGAGATGCAGCGCCTGGGCGCGGGCGGATGAGAGGCCCGGGGGGGCGGGGGGGGGGGATTGGCATAAATACCCGGATACACAAAACATGGGTCGAATAGCCGTCGCATTGTCTTCGGACACATGGTCTTCTCGCCCGCCCGGGAGGTTGCAAAACCAAAACGCTCGAGGGGTTCCGATTAAAAAAAAGCTCGAGATGGGGGGGCGAGAAGGCCTCGCGGGGCGAGAAGGCCCATAGAGGGGAGCGGTGTCATGGAGTGTTAGGGGTGTCATCATGTCGAGTTTGGGCCAGGGGTGCTAGAGCTGCTGGCGCAACGGACGAAGGATCCGTTGAAGGGAGGAGGCGGGTAGGAGCAGGGCGTTCATGGCCAAAAGAACCCACGGGCTCCTCCACTGCTGCTGCTCGCTGCGACTTCCCTTGCTGTTGTTGCTGTTGATGCTGTTGTTGCTGCCGTACATACACCACAGCCCCAACCACCACTCCGTCCGACGGTTGCATCAACCACCTAGGTTAACCCCCAACCGACGTGGCTTCCGCCATGCACGACACCACTTGGTGCGGTACACCGCGAGGGGCGAACCCAAGCCGAATCGACAGCTTGGGAGTAACATTTTACCCATACACAGTACCGGTTAACTGCACGTGCCGTACCGGTCAGCCGTACATACCGTACCGTACCGGGACCAGCCTTCCCGGCTTCACCCGCTGCACCTGAAGGGTCTGCTACCCAAACTGGAACCCCGATCCCCCCTCCCTCCCGAACCCAACCCAACCCAGCCCGTGCCCCCCCCACCCCTGACCTGCAAGCTGTGTATACCCAGGTCCAGCCTGCCGTGCTCCTCCAGCAGCGCCCGCCCGTCAATGGGCTGCCGCTCGTCCCGCTGGGCCCCCCTGGAGCCGCCGCCACCCGCCGCGGTGGAGGGCCCCGCCGGCGACAAGGACGGCCCGCCGCCGCTTTCCCCCTGGGCCCGTTTCCGGTACCTTGGGTGGTGGTGGTGGTGGGGGGGGGTAAATAAACCGTTTACGCGACAGGGAGAGGATAGTTGGGGGGAGGAAGGTTTAAAGAGCGAAGGGGACGGGGGCCATTAAGGAGTGCGGTAGTGTCAGACCGCAGACGTTGCAGGCAGGGAGTAGAGGGGATTAGGGACATTGCTGTGGCGGCAACAGGATGCGGATGGCGACTGCGCGAAGACGGTTCCGAAGGCCTAAAACCCAAAGACCCTATAAACCCAAGACTTCCCTCCACTCGGTCCGATACAAGCTCTAAAAGGCTTCCGCGGCGGGGACCCTGTTCATCCGCCGCCCCGCCTGGCGCAACCCCTCATTCCCTGGCGCGCACCGGGTGTTGAGGACGGTGGCGTGCAGCTTCACCCTGCGCTCGTCCTGGGGTTTGAGAGAGGGTTTTGAGAGAGGGTTGGAGGGGAGGGTTGGAGGGGAGGGGCGGGGCACGCGGGGTGTGGGCGGGGGACGCGGGGTGTGGGCGGGGCGTGTGTGTATGTGCACGTGGAATCGTTTGTCGCAGCACGCGAAGCAGGGAGCTCCGGAGATGGCGATTAACAGGGCGAGAAGGTGCGATGGGCGAGAAGGGTGCGCCGCGAACACGTGGATCGAACCGGGGTTTGGCGTTTGGAGAGAGCGCCCGCGGGTTTCCTGGCCGCCCCCACCTGCGGCAGCAGCAGCCCCGCCTTCGCGAACTCATCCGTCAGCAGATCGCACAGGGCCTCCAGGCGGCTGCCTGGACCCATGTCCTGGACCTGTGTATTGAGGGCGGCAGCGGGGAGGGGAGGAGGGGGGCGGGGAGGGGAGGGGGAAGGGGTTGTGGGGGGTCAGGGACACGGGGGAGGGGAGGGGGTGAAGGCAGGGGGGTGCGCGGAAAGTGAGGGAAGGGGGAAGAGGTTCCGTGGGGGGGAGTACAGCAAGTCTCCTAACTGCGCCCCTGGTGAAGCCAGACTGCGGACACAATCCTTCGCCTCCGCCTCTGATCCCAATTCCCCTCAGCAATCTCCGTCGGGGTTGATCCCAACCCTGCCTTCCCACAGGATCCACAGCCTTTATGGGGGGACCTCAGCCGCTAGGTTTACCCTTCCTCTGAAAACCTACCTCCGAAACCCAACCCCCGAAAACCTTCCCCCGAAAGCCTACCTCCGAAACCCAATCCCCGAAAACCTTCCCCCGAAACCCTACCCCCGAAACCCAATCCCCGAAAACCTTTCCCCGGAAACCTTCCCCCCAAAACCCTACCCCCGAACCTCCGTCGCTCGGGCGTCCCGGGACTCCGCCGCAACCCCGCCGACTGGGCTCGCGCCCAGCAGTAGCAGTCCACCACCCGGCAGCCAGCAACTGCCGCACCCAACCGCCGTACCGTACCATCGTACCTTGAGGTACAGCACGTGCATGGCGGAGGGGTCATCGTTCATGTACTCCAGGCCCTGCGTGGGAGGGGGAGGGGGAGGGGGAGGGGGAGGGGGAGGGGGAGGGGGAGGGGGAGGGGGAGGGGAGGTGTGTGCGGCGGGAAGTGGGTGCGTTAACCCACTTCAGGGCGCGTGGAATGACTTGGGTACTGATATGTGATTGGCTGTCCCCACGACAGGAACACCCCTTCGAGTCCCCACCTCCACACCCCAGCCACGTCTGCTCTCCCCAACCTTCCATCTACCCACAACGCACCCCCCTCCGGGCTGCTCACTTGCAGGTGCACCTTGAGGGGCTCGCCCGCCAGCAGCGCGGCCACCGGCTGTTTGAGGCGGTCCAGGAGCTTGGGAGGAGGGCAGGGGGGAGGGAAGGGGGAGGGAAACAGGGGGTGGGTGTAAATACGGGGAGGGAAACAGGAGGAGGGAAACAGGGGGAGGGAGACGGGGAGAGCGAAACGGGGGGAGGCGAGATTACCAATAGGTAGGCAGGCAGTGGGTGAGGGAGAGGATCCGAAGGATCGAGCAGCATGGCGGGATCGATATTATATGGAAGAAGGAGGAGGCGGGACATCGGGCCTCAGGCTTGCCCTCCGGTCCCCGAAGAGCTACCCACAGGCGACCCGTGGGTCCGCCCGGGCCTGCCTCCTCCACCCTCGCACTCACCCCCCCCCCACTCGCCCCCCCTCCCAAACACACCGCAGCCTGTTGACCTTGGAGGGACCGGAGACGTGCGGACTAATCTAGGCCTACTCGGCCAAGCCCGCTGGCCCCCAACCCCCGCCCCCCAGCAGTCACATCCGGCAGGCCTGCCCGACTGCAGCCCGTCCATATCCCGTCCATATCCCATCCATATCCCGTCCACGGCCGCCAAGTCCACAACCGCCGCGCGCCGCCTCGTGACCACACAGCAACCCTCCTTGCCTCCTCCGCGCCCGCCCCTGTCCCATCTCACCTTGCCACTCCTCCTTTATCCCTCGACGCGCTCACCCCGCGAACCCAAACCCCAAACCCCGAACCCCAAACCCCAAACCACACCGGGGAGGTGGGGTTTCGTTTCTTCTTTTGTCGCCCCTCGGGTTCCCCGCCAACCACAAAACGCACACGCACGGCACACGCACGGTTATTTCGCATTCGAGGATTTTCGCGGCTTATAGGTGCACCAACAAACGCACCTGCTGCGCCTCGTGCCGCTTCTGGTCGCTGTACAGTTTGAGCATCACCACCGTAAGGTGCAGGTGCTGCGGCTTCATGAACACGCTCTCCTCCAGGCCCGAGGCGGCAGCGACCCGCGGGTCGGACAGCACGGCACGACGGAACGCCTCAAACTGCCGTACCGCGGCGGGGGCGGCCAGCGGCAGCGAGAGGAAGAAGTTGTAGTCCAGGAGCCTAAGGGGAGGGGGTGGCGAGGAGACTCGGTTGCACGATCAAGGGGACGGGGGGGTGGCGTGAAAACCGGTGACAACAAAACGGGGACGGGGGGAGGGGGACACGGGGGTGAGTGCGGGGTGCGTGGGCGCCCACGTGGGCCAAAGATTGCGGTTGGGAGTTGTACGGCAGCTACCGTGCGGAGTGGCTGCGGCGTACCCCCTCCCCCTTTCCTCTCGCCAGGTGGGTCACCCGGCTGCGCCCGGAAGTTAAATCGTCTATGCCTAGTGTGCCTAGAAGTTAAATCGTCTATGCCTAGTGTGCCTAGAAGTTAAAGCGTCTATGCCTAGTGTGCCTAGAAGTTAAAGCGTCTATGCCTAGTGTGCTTGCTTTGCCGCTGTGCGCCCGCGATGTGAGGCTCCTGCTGCCACCGCGGTTTCTCAGTAGCAAGGGGGCGCGGTTCAAGCCACACGGCGGGAAAGGAAGCTCGCTGGTGCCGCTCGATAACATACCACGCCTCAACGATAACGGCCGATACCCGGGCTGGGGCGGAAACGGGCACCGCGCTTCGCCTCACCATGTCCCATCTCACCAACTCGGTCGTCCGTCTTACGCTTCACACGCTACCGCACATTCGATTGTTTCCTTTCCTTCAAACGGCTGCTGCCTGGCGACTTCCACAGGTTCCTCGGTGCTCAATACAAGTGCTCCAGCATGCGCCCACGACTACGTGTCCGAAGACAATGCGCCAGCTATAATACCCATGCCCTGTAATAATCGGGTTTTTATGCCACTCCCCCTTCCCCTCCCCCTCCGCACGGCCCCGCTGCCGCCCCCGCTCCAGCAGCCCTCGAAGCATCACACAGTGAACCGAGAGGTAGACCACCCACGTCATGCCCGCCCGCCCTCCCAGCAGCTCATATTCACCTTTCGAGCCCGCCCCTTGCGCTTGGCGCACCCCTCCCCTCCCCTCCCGACCAGTGCTCCAGCATGCGCCCACAAAATTGGTGTCCGACGACCATGCGCCAACTATCCTGTCCCGTCGCGTAAAACGGTTTTTATAAACTCCCCACGCAAACACAACACCCTCCTTCGCGCTTCCCCCCACCTTCCCCCCACCTTCCCCCCACCTACCCCCACCTTCCCCCCACCTTCCCCCCACCTACCCCCACCTCCTCCCCACCTCCTCCCCACCTTCCGGCCACCGCGCTGTGCACTGCCAGCTGCGTCCGCACGTATCCGCTGGACACCGCCGCCCGAGTGGGTCCACGAATGACCACGTCACCGCCGCCGCCAGACCCGCCCTGGGCGCCACCGCCCGGACCCGCGGGTCGGCGGGGGATGGTCAGCTGCGCGCCCGTCTCCGCCTCGATGAGTTTGCGGGTGCGGCCCTCGCGGCCGATGATGAATGGGTACACCTGGGTTGGCGGGAGGATGGGAATGCCGGGCAGGTGGGAACTGGGCGCCTCTCACCCACCGCCGGCAGCGCGCCGCGGCGGCGGCCTGTTGAGATTCTTAAGCTGTCAGCCATCCCGAGCGCTCGGGATTGCTGACAGCTTAAGAATCTCAACAGTCACTGCCGTCATCACTGCCGTCATCGCCGCCAATGCGCTGCCCAGGGCGGCTCGAGGAGAGGGCCAATCGACAATTGCCCCGAGCCATGACGCGGTGGAGGTGGGGTTGCAAAACCCCGGTGCCAGGTACGAGGGGCCGGGGGGCTTATGTGGGGCTTATGTGGGATGGGTGCAGTCCTGCTGCGGCCCTCAGCCACGGCTGCGGTCAGCTTCCTCGGGTGCGCCCGCAGCCACCCGGCCCACCAGACTCGGGCCGCAAACGTCGCTGGTGGCCCAGGCCGCGACCCGCACGTCCTGCCCGCTGTCGTCTCAGCACCGCTGCCGTCCTGTGATGAAACTCTTCGCCCACGCCGTGCGGCCCACACCCCCCGGCTGTCCTAAACGGTTTTTTGTCGCATAAAGGGTCTTCCTCGAAAACCCCGCCGGGCTATCCTCTCGTACCATCCCAACGCTTTCCGTCTTCCAATACCGGCAACATGCTCGGTGGACGCTGCTTCCCCACGTGTGCGGTGGAATCGCATGGCTGGGCGCTTGGCTGGGTTGCTTGTGACTCACCTCGGCATCGCACGACAGCTTGGCCACGAACTGGTTGCCTTCCTGCTGAATGAGCGATTCGTCGATCATGTCCGCATCGCCGGCCGCTGCCATCGCTTCCTCCTCGTCCTCCTCCTGATGCCATCTGGCTCCAGCAGCATGCTCACCGCGATCAGGCTGGTGGGGCAGTGTGGAAGCTGAGCTGCCTTGCACTCGGTACGTCCGGTTGCCAACAGTAACGAGCTGACATTGGAGGACGTCTGCTTCCGCCATGAACTTAAGATTTTAGATGTATTTGATTGCTCGATTCAGCCTTTTACGTCATTCATCTGTATGCACGCGTCTATGGGATTCCCTCTATTTCTACTTTAAACATGGGGTTGCTTCAACGCTGCCTCTTTGTGTTGCGGTGGGTCTACCAATACGCTGTTAAACTCGCATCGATGACTTCAATTGATCAGCGTGCCATGATGCAGTCCTAGTTCCGAGTCGGCAGCGCGGATACCGGCATGTCCCTACCTCTGTCCTATTCACCTTCGTGTTACCTCTGTTCATGCGAATCATGAATAAGCTCCACTTTCTTACAGGTGGCCAGATCAGTTATTTAGTACGAACGGCAACGACCGGCTGTACTCCAGGAGAAGAGCGCTACTTCATCCGGGACTGCAAGGCACTGCAAATGGATTTCGCAGCGTTGCACTTCGAGGAGTAAGCGTTACGGTGGTGTGTGTGGCGTCGCAGCCATGCCAGCGTGCCAGCCTGGTATGTGTGCGGTAAGACACTGTCCCGCCTTATCTGTCGTGCAAGCCTGGTGTGTGTGCTGCCGGGTGTTGTCCTCATCTGTCGTGCCAGCAGGTGCCATCCTTTGCGCTCCACGGGGCAGGCATACCTGTCCTGGCCAGTGTTGCATGCAAGAGCCAGGGATGCCTTCATGCTAACAATTTAGAGGCTGCAGAGCTGCATGACTTATATGTCTCCAAGTACTAGTAACAGTACACCTGCACATTGACGCAATGAGCCGTATGTACTACCTCAGGTCGACCGCTAGGAGATCCACTATCCACTACAATACTGACACAGTGATCAGCTTACAGCAAGAGTGTATGCATGCTTCTTCACAGCATAGTGTTCCATAGATCAGACAGCATTGTCCCTCATTGTCCACCGGATGCGGGTCATACGCAGACGGTGGAATACTGTACCGTACTTGGTTTCGGTGCATTCACGATAGTTCTCTTGTCACGTTTTGTCATCAACACTCCCCAGCGAGCTGAGCGCGATCGCTCGAAAACCCAGAGCGGTTCAACGAATCAGCTTTCGCCAGCAAGCCACCTAACCGCCAAAGAATTTCGCAAGTTCTAGTTCGGGATGCTGCATGATGCTGCTGAGCGCGTAGGGCTATGGGGGCTCGGTGTTTTCCCTGGCTCAAAAATGGCCCAAGTCATGGCCGTTGGGGACCAGCAATCTTTTGCGCGTGCCTGCGCGTGTCCAGGCGTGTCCTGCATGCGGTAATGCCCTGATGGGTCCCGCAGGTAGAGCAACTAGGAAACCTTGCATAAGTATTTACCCCTACCTTGTTACAGCTTCAGTCTTCTCATTCGTTCCATTTGGTATAGGCCTGCTGCCTTTTTCGCGGTTTATGAGAGCGTCTGGGCTCGTCTGGACCATACAAGCCTCAGCTTATAACACAAACGGCATAATGCAGTACGGCACTCATACACCCTTCAATTCAGCAGCATGACATAATTTGCGAGCGAATGTGGCAGGGCAAGGCCCACTCGTTGGGGTCGAGGAAGAAAGGGGAAGATCCCCGTCCTGGCCCCCTGCTCGAACCGCTGTTGCAGCTGTCGGTGTTTCGTGGCTGGTACCATGCACGTCTATTGCGGGCTTTGCGCAGCTATAGCCGGGTTAAGTGGGGGTAAGCCCCTTGGGCATGAGGCTGTACGGCATAATGCCTCTAATCCGTGTTCTCAGGACTTAAGTTAAGCGTGCTGGCAAGCAATCTATCCTGTTTTGTTGTTCAGCACGCACCCCCCCTCCCTTCCCTGGGCGGCGCGTTGCCCCCCTTCTCTGTTGCGCGCGCTGCGTTCTGGGCACCAGTGACATGTAAAATGCATGGCAGTGTATCACGCAGAGCTAGTTACAGCCTGAAGCACTTGTGACAGACAACGCACGAGTCAGTAACCTTCACCTCCATCCTGTCGTAACAGCATCATCTCACCCTTGAGCATCATTTCACCCTTGAGCACCATGAGCATTCGATTCAACGGACACCATAATTTGCTTGATCGGCAGGATTACAAGCAGCACTGGAAGAGATGGAAAAGATTCAACGTAACGGAACGTTCTCCTTCACCCTCCTCATTCCGATAGATAGTTTGCATGTAAAGTTTATACTATAATGCCAACTTGTTTCTCTGGACACGGTTAAGATTCCTAGATTGCAACAGTTCCAGTCTCCTAGCACGTTGCTCGTCCTGACAGCCGTTGTTATGAAAGTACGAATTCACGTAACGAACACCCTTGTCCTTGGCGACACAGATTTAATTATCGTATACAACTTCAGTTCGTCGTGATCTCTAATTCAATAGGCCACTTGCGGTGCTACATCCTCGTAAAATACGAAAACGTTTCGTTATCATACGTGGTTTACATGTCTACTTTAAAATATCACTAATCCAACATGCGACGGGAATGGGGGCAACCATGTGCGGGAATATTGCTGGCACTGATGTTCACCGCGTCGAGCGGAGGCGTTTTCTGTTCGGCTGCTCAGACCAATCCCCAAGCAGAGGAGCTCATGGCTGCAATTAATGCAAACTACAAGCCCAGCTTGACCAGCTGGGATAAATCCATATTGAACGATACGATGTCAAAGTGCGTGCCCCGACTGTCGCACTAGATGCGATCACCAAATCCCGATCGGCATAGTAGAAGCAATAACGAATATAGATGGGAATTGGATACCTGATATTTGAACGCTGCGGCGCGTCGTGCGGTGGCGTTGCGTGCGGCGCTGTAACGTGCCGCGCTGTGCCGGTCCGCACCCTACCCCCCCCCCCCCCTAACCCCGCCTGCTCCCCCACCAACATCTCGCCCCACCCCACCCTCACCTCAACCCCCTGAACCTGCTTACATCGACAGCCTCAAGCTTGAGCGCATCCTGTGGTCCAGCAAGCCCCGCCGCTTCGAATTCACCGTCTTCACGCAGCTTACCATCGACCGGCTCCCCACGCTCTTCAACATGTGTTCCTCCTTCTCCGGACCCCTCAGCGCCGCTGTGTATGTGGCGCTGGTGCAGCATCCCGACCGCCCCCGGCCGGGGCGGGAAAAGGAGCCCAGCGCGGAGGTCCGTATCTCGGCGCCAAACGTCGTCGCGCTGGATGGGGCGATTCGCCACGTGGAGGGCTTCCACAACAGGTGAGGACTGGAATGGGTATCAGGGACACGGGGAAGGAGGGAGCAGGTGCCGGTGCCCACCCTGCCTGCTGCCTGTCGCTACTTAGTCATGGACCTAACGCTTCATCTCAACAAGCAATCAACCAGGTTCATCGCTTGCCCTTCTGCCTGCTGAGGGTGTTGGCGACGCGCATCACCACTGAGAGGGGATCCGCCAAAGCATCAGGCGTCGTAACCCAGCTTCCCCGGCCCCCCCTCTTCCCGTCCCCCCTATCCAGGCTTGAGTCCATCCCCGGCATCTGCCAGCTGGACCTCATGTTCTTTTACGAGCTGTTTGACTCTGAGCAGTCCCAGCTGCTGTACCCAGTCAACTACCTCCGGAACTACGCCCGGATGCAGGTGGGAAATGAGGGGAGCAGGGCGGGAGCAGGGAGGGGCGGAAATCGTGGTCGGAAACGGGAGGGGGGCGGCGGGGGAAGGATAGGGGGGGGTGGAGAGGGGAGGACGGGAGGTAGGGAGGGGAGGGGAGGGGTTGAAGGGATGGGGGGATGAGGATTTGTGAGGAAAGCCCCGTGGGAGGTGAAAGGGGGTGAATGGCGAGAATACCCGGTTACACGACATAGGGCACGGAAGGCTAAAACTGGCCAGCGAATAGCTTTCGGTCACGCGTTTGAGTGTGCATGCCGAACAACTTGGGTTGAATATCTGGGAGACCTGTGGATGCGGCCCGGCGACGGCGTGCTGGAGGAACAAATTACTTCGCGTTAGCATTTGGGCCGCATATGGGAGGACCTGGGTGGTGGGATGGGCATATCATTGGGGGTTGAGACGCATCGAAGCCCGGCTTTTTCCCAGCCCGCACATAGACCGTTTACAATGGAGACGAGATACTTTACCCAGCGTGACCGGCAAACGGCCATTTCCAGGGCGTGGCTCGGACCGCGCTGATACGTCTCTTCAGTGTCAGGCGATGTGCCCGATGGTTCTATCTTCTGGTCTGGACCTTTCACAGCCGAAAACCAAGCGAGCACCTATATCCTGAAAGAGGGGGGCCAGGAGGGAGGCAGATGGGAGGGCGAGGGAAAAGCGGGGGAGGCAGTGGACAGGGGGCAGGGAGGGTTGAGAGATCAGTACTAGACAAGCGACACCGACGAGGAAAGAGTGGGGGAGAGGGAGGAGGTAAGGGAGGGGCAGGACGAGAAAGAAGGAAGGGAAGAGAGATGAAAGGGAGGGGAGCGGGACGGAGGGAAGGGGAAGGACCTCCGCACCGTTACTTGCTTGCCAGCGTGGGTCTGGATCTGATACTAAACACAAATGCACACCTACATCGTTCACAGCACCTCCGCCGGCCTCCACCGCATGTACCAGGGGCTTGAGGGCCGGACTCATCGCTTGACTGACCGCACGACTGGCCAGCATCGCCCAGCCGTGACACACCGTACGGCAACACCACGCTGCCCAGCCTGCCGCCACTCGTCCCCCACCCCGCCAGAATTCCCCGGAATGCACACTCAAAAGTCGTTCCACACCAAGCGTATCCTAGCTTCCACACCGATCGTATCCTAGCTTTTCCGATGCTTTGTCTCATCTGACCAGCACGTGTCTTTCCGCTCCCCCCCCTCCTGCCAGGTCCGCACCCGGCTCCTGGCCATGATCGATGTGGACATGTACATGAGCAGGTCGTTATCCGTCGAGATGGCCAAGAGAGAAAAGTAGGGCGGGAGGGGAGGGAGAGGCAGCAAAGGAAAACCCCTTTACGAAAGAGAACAGGGGAGGGAGGTGCGGGGGGGCCTGGAGGGAGGGAGGGAGGGCAGAGTTTTCGCCGAAAAGGAGACTGCAGCGGAGGAGATCTAGGCGACCCGAGCGGCTGGCCAGCCGCGAGCAAGCCTGCGACCTATATAACCCCCATTCCCTGGCGCGCCCAAATGGCTGACCTTGCCTGCTCCCTGCCTCCTGCCGTCCTTCCGTCCTTCGTTTCCCCCTTTCTCCCTGGCCCCGCCCCCGGTTGATCTCTCTGCTCTCGGCAGCATCCAGCGCTACGAGGAGCACTGCGCGGAGCGGCGGGCGACTGTGTTGCCCGCATTCGAGCCCACCAGGCCGGGCATTGTAGGGAGAGAGATGGCGACAAATCTAAGCAGAGGTGGGTGAAGGAGGCGAGGGGAGGGGAGGCGAGGGAAGGGGAGAGAGCATTTGTGAGGAGGCCCCCTGTCCTGCCCTGCGCTGTGGATGATGGGCGCAGACGCGAAAGCCAGTCGTAAGGTGACATGCCTGCGCTTGCGTGCCATTCATCGTCCAGTTGCGAACGCGTTTGTGACAGATGCGGGTTGGAGGGGGCCCGTGGGTGTGGTTGCTAGGGGCGGGTGTACGCTGCAACGGGTGGCCGCGGATCGTGACGGGATTGGTCAGTCCGGTTCGGAACCTGGCAGTGACGGGGTGGGTCAGTCCGGTTCGGGACCTGGCAGTGACGGGAGCCCTGGGAGCTGCACAGGCCGCCGCAATCCTTGTTGGGGCCTAGCAAGGTTGGATTGGGGTGAGGGGACCATGGACCCCACCCGACCGCCGCCAAACCCCAGGCAAACTAACCCGCATCACCCGGCTTTACCCCACTGCCACCCTGTAACCTTACTTCTCCAACCAGCACAGCCGCCTGGGGCCCCTGCCTGATGCCCCAGCCCCCGGCAGCGATACGTCCCACCCAATACATCCTTCTCCGGCCCCGGGCTGCCGTCGTCCCTCCCCCTCGGGGCCCCCTCGCAGTGTCTAAGGCTGAGCTCCAGGAGATGCACGGCCGCAACAAACAGGCCATCCAGTTTAAGCTGCGGGTCTTTCCCCGGGGGCATACGCCAACGGATTACGTTCGTTGGTTCGCGGCGACGGAGCCGTACGAGGTAAGGGGGCTAGCTGCACCTGGTTTGTGAGGGCTGGGCTGGTTTGGGCAGTGCTAGGAATTAGGTTGTTGATGCCGCAGCGGTCAGAAGCAACACCATACCTGCAACAGCAGCACCACCGCTCAAGTCCGCCATAATTCTGACAAGCTCGGCTGCGACACCCCTCCACCTCACCATCCCGCACCCCCCAACCCCCACTCTCGCGGGCGCCGCAGGTGTCGTACAAGCGCTTCTACGAGCCGTGGTTCATCACGTGCAACGAGATCATGCCCTGGTACGACGTCGAATTCCGCGGGTACGGCATGAACAAGATCGTGCTGATTGCCGCACTGCCGTACTACAATTACACGTTCTGGATCCACCCGAGCGCGTGGATCGTGCACAACCCTCACGGGGACACGGAGGTCCGTAAACTGGTTGCGCAAGAGGCCTCGGACGTCAACAAACACAACGCCAAGCTGCCGGCCAACGCGCTTTACCGCAAGCTGACGGTGCTGTTCGGCAAGGCCAAGCGCGGCATGATGCGCGGCACGTACGAGCCGGTGGTGGACCCACGCATGATGGCGGTGTACGACAAGGTGACGTGGCTACAGCCGCCGCCCAAAATGAACGGGACGGCCGTACCCGAGTCGATGTTCATATGAGTGGCTGGTTGATTGGTTGGCAGCCAACCGCCCAGGCCGCAGCTGCATTCGCTGCCCGCCGTGCATGCGTTCGGATGTACCGCACGCGGTCGTACGACGCGTGTGGCCGTGAGCCGCTCAGCGACCAGGCAAGGTCGTGGCGCTGTTGGTTGCGGTTGTTGGGGCTGATGGCGATCGGCTGGGCATGCGTAATGGTGTCATAGCAATTGCTATTCCACACCCCAAGGTAGAGCCATTGGGCGCATTGATGCGGTTGTTGGGATTGCTGATAGGAAACGAGCGGTGAAAGGCGGTTAGTCATGTGCGATGCGTTCCCAAGAGGAGAACGATAGGTGCAGCGCGGTGAGCCGCTCTGGCACACAGACCTGCGCTCGAGAGTTCTTGTTTTGGAGGACCGTCGTACGTGACTGTACAGCCGCCCGAGCTGTTGCAGTATACTACGTAGTTGCGGGAGTAGAGTTCAGACGGAGCAGGATAGGACCGGATATCTGGGTCGTGGTGTGTTACGTAAAAAATGGGTGGTGGGCGGCTAGGAGGGCGGCACGGCGTCCTTCGGCGAGGGGGGAGCGGGCGGTGCGCGAGTGTGGGGTGCGGAAGGGGTGAGCGGGCGGACCCTCAGGGCAGGCCGCCGGCGCTGTTCGGCGTAACCTCAGAGCGGTAACACAGTCAGAACGGCGAGGGAAGGCGGTGGGGGTGGGGCTTCATTGAGGTGTTGGGGGTGAGGTTTGACGCAGCAGTGAAGTGCACTTTTTTCCTTTTCGAATTGCGTGGAATCCGCGTGTTTGTTTGTCGTTGCGTACGCCAAGGTCGCCGTACGCGGGTCGGCACGTTTTGTTGCTACTCGTACGCACACATTTCACTCCATTCAACTCTTTTCAGTGCAGTCGGTGGGTGGGTGGGCAACTCTTTGAGCTGCAGTCGGTGGGTGGGTGGGCAACTCGTACACCTACGTTCGACAGCGGCGGGCCGGGCGGGGACCGGGGCTGCTGTGGCGCCCAAGCGCGGTCATTGTTCTAATCGGCTGTGAGTACCGCAGAGCAGGTGGAGCCAACACGGTGGCCCGTCCCGGGTCGGGGCAGCTGTTTGGTTCTCTGGTGGCACTGTTGAAACGAGATGCGGGTTCATTTTCTCCGCCTTGGCCTTTCGCGCGCCCAGCGGCTGCACTTCCTCTGCTTTCTTGGTGCTGACCTGGCTCGTCTTACAAATCTATGTGTGCTCTCTGCCAAACATATTTGCTCTTCGGGGATCGTTTAATGCCCGCAGTGCTCCGCTGCACGCTTTCACCCGCCCTCGTCCACCAGGGTACGGTAGTAGCTGTTGTATCCGTTTCAGTGAGTTTCAGACATTGGATTTGGTACTGCATGCAACCTAGATGGGCGTTGCATGGGGCCCGTCAGCGCTCGCAGCCTGGCCCCCCTGGAGTTATGGGCACGTCGTGCGGCACAGCCTCAAACAGCGGCTGTCTGGTTCGGCTTGAGCCCAGATTTGATTCCCAGATCTGGTTCCACTGCAGCCTCAGATTGCTTCAGTTTCGTCATCGGGATGCCGTACACTTCGTTGTGGTTGACTCGGCCGAACAGTAATCCCCTGTTACTTTGGGCCCCAGGCTGGGTATTCATCGTAAGAGATGGAGACGTGGGCTGAGGCTCGTCGAAGGATGTGTGTAGGTAGCTGTCTTCGATGCCAAGGTTCATTAGAAGTCCGTGAGCAGCAGCTCGGGAACCGTTTTGGGCGGGAAGCATACTCGGTAGTGTAAGGCAGCGTAAGGCTCGGGTCCGTGGCTGAATACGCCCAGATTGGCCCCCTCCTACGAAGGGCCGACCGCCGCCGCAGCTACCATTCCAAATGGGTTTTGTCGCTTCCTAGGTGCGGCAACCGGGGGTTCCAATTACTAGCGCCGGCAGCAGGTGACCGGACATCACCGGTGCTCGGTGGCTGGGTGGCGTGAGCTTAATTCCTTTCAGTGGTGCGGAAGCGCGGATGACTGACGGTAGATCCCACGACCACTCGCCCGTAAGGAAACGCCTTGCCTCAGCGGTCTCTGGGACACCCATACGTGGGACAGTTCGAAGTGCGAATCAGAGTGCGGCGGCCTGCCGATCGTAGGTTCCGCTTTCTCGCCTCGCCAAGCCCCTCGGCGGGACCCGACTGGCTACCTGTACCCGCAACGGCTCTCTAGGGTCTCGGCCAGCACCGCGTATCGGAGCGGCATCAGTCCGTTACGCGCATTACAAATGTAACACCGATACGCAAATCTGGGCAAAGTATGCCCAACTACTAAAACTGATCCGCGAGAGACCACGAACATCACGGCATTGTACTATCTACGGCGCGCCCGATGGCTCAGGGCGGCGCTTACGCTGCTTGCAGTGTCCCCGGGGACTCGCCGCGCAGCGCCTGACGGACCGCTGAGCGCGCGACACTGCGGGGCGTCCGCAACGGGTCGGCGCCAGCCGCTGCTCGTTTCTGAGTCCGCGCCGGTTGGTGCCCCGGCTCGCGCCGCACGCGAACATGTGCACGAGACAATCGTTAACGCGACGAATTTCCGGTGGGGCATAGTAGAAGTGGGGCATAATAGAAGCGGGGGCCATAGTAGAAGCGGGGGCACAGTAGAAGCGGTGTGCAGAGTAGAAGCGGGGGCCATAGTAGAAGCGGGGGCACAGAAGAAGCGGGGGGCAAGTAGAAGCGGGGACCATAGTAGCAGCGGGGCCCGTGCGGGTGTGGCTGGCGAGCGGACCGCGGGCCAGCGGGCCGAACGCCTGTGCTGCAGAGGGGCTGGTGCGGGTGAAGGTCGCTGTCTATCCAGGCAGCTTTCGCGGCCACTTTTTTTCACGTCACACTTCGCGGCGATCCTGCGCCTGGCATGATCTGGCCGGACGTTTCTCCTCGGATAATGCGCGCGGGTCCACATGATTACGGAGTTTATAGACACCTTTGCTGGATAGCGATGTCGTTGCGCGGTGTCGGGCCGCATCGTCGCGTCGCGTTCACCTGAACGGTGTGTTAATCTTACCGCTGGTAACTCAAGCGCCGAGATTCTCTTGGATACACTTAAGGCGCCAGTTGCTAGATCCTCGTGCTGCCTCCGTCTTGGAGACGTACCAGCCTCCGTTGAAAGCGGAGGCAGTCGGGACTCTCCCAGACCTTCCAATATCTGTGCATAAGTAAAAAAATAAGCCGGCATCAAGGGCCACGCGCTGTCGTGAGGAAAGATTGCGGCACGCCAGCCAGTTTCCTCTGCACCTAGCCGCAACTAATAGTGGAACCGTGTGCCATGAGACCCGTTTATACATAGAGGGACAGTAACATGATTGTGGTATTATCATGACCTTTGGCCGGTCACCTGTGCGAGTGCCAATATTCGCGACCGAAGCCCGAATCCAAAGCGTATGTGTTTCAGCAAGGCCTAACACTGATTTGGCCATAATTGGTTTTACAAGAAAAGCGCACTTCTGGGCAGCTCTGGCCTGCGTGGAGTGGGACTCCGGTTCCACCCTACCGAGTGGGAGCCATACGCCTCGCTCCAACCGCCTTGCACGACGGGACGGGCGCTACCCTGGCCCTCGGTCGGTTAGTAGCACACCGACACACTGCCAAGAAGATGGCACACCTGGACCCGATTTGTAGGAAAGTTGCCTTAGTTTCAACAATCTTCGTTCCAGTTCGAGGCAACCGCAGGAAACTAACCCAACGCGTGGCTCTCCGTCTGGTTGCGGCGAGTCCCCTGCTGGTGCGGTGCCGCCTGGGGGGCTCTCCCCTAGGCAGCAGCATCATCGCGGGAACTGCCCGGTGGCTCAAGCCCCCCGTCGCCGGCCAGCCAGCTGACCGTGCGGGGGTAGCGTTGGTGTGTCACGAGGTCCAGTAATGTGGTTGGTGTTCGCCCCTCCAGAGGTACAACGATGTTTCTGGGACGTCGTGGTGCTAGCGGCCGTCAGCGCGATGCAGGCTGGGCGGCGGTATACGGCGGCTGCATTGAAAGCATCGGAGAATATCTATCTCCCATGGTGTTGTTTTGCGGCGCCGTGCGGTTCCGCATGGGGTGCTGCCCTTTTGGTCTCGTCTGCGGGCTTCGCAGCGCTTGGGGCCCTGAACTAGGGCTGGGCGGGGTCAGTTCTCGCCACCCCTTAATTGTTGTGGTTTGTTCAGGCTCAACTGGTGTGCGTTGGTTCGGCGCCCGGTCTTGAGGGATTCGATTAGGTCCCGGCTGGCCGCTGCTGCTCCTGCGGGGGCTCCTTTTTTCTCCTCCTTAGGGCTGGGTGATGGCCCGTTCTGGGCGGGAGGAATCTTCTTGGGTCCCAGGTGGGGGTATTGTGCACGGCATGCTGAGGCGCTCTGCTCACTGAGGGGCTGCTTGGGCTGCAGTTGGTGTATCCTTGATACGGGGCCCATTGGGGCTGCTTCACCCTGGGTGCTAGGCGCCGCTGTTCACCCGCTGACCTGGTTCCTGACCTGGTTCGGGGTTTTCCGTATCTGGGCCTAAGGCTTCTTCTTCTTCCTGCGTTTCCTTCAGTGTAAGGCGATGCGCCCAATGGCTCTATTTTACGGTCTGGGGCCCATCGTAACAGCTAATACTATCACTCTCCTACGGTGCTCAATTATCGAGCGATGAGGTATACCGCAAATTAGGGGTGTAAATCAGAGTCAACGGTTACAGCTATTTTTTGTGCGTAAGTGAACCACACACAGGTCAGTGATGAGAACAGAAGGGGGCCAGAGTTGCGTAAGTGGCGTTCCGGAGGCCTTAACCAACTGTGTGTTTTAAGTATGCTGAGCTGAGCCGCGAAGGAGACTGAGCGCGATGATACCAAGGAATCCGGAGGCAGGGCGAGGCGCCAATAGTTACCGAAAGACGCCCAGAGTGGGTCCACGGGAAGCCATAATTCCAATTATGTAGACGGACCAACCAACCAACTGTGTGTTTTATAAATGCTGAGCTGAGCCGCGAAATAGACGTAGCGCGAGGAGACCAACTGTGTGTGTGTGGGGAGTTGTCTTGTTCAAAAAGCATCGACTATACGTACGACGATGACACCTAGGAACACAGCGCCGATACATACTCATACTCATACTGCGGAAACTCGCACCACGTGACCCCTTAGGGGGCGCGCGAGCGTCGGTGCATGGGGCCAGATGGGAGCTGCTTGCTGTTGCCGGTCGTCTAGATGGGAGTTCAGGAGGATGGAATGGCGGTGTCGTCTGGTATGTGGAGGAGGAGCTCCCGCATCGCCCGGGAACTTTCGGCACCGGTCGGATCCCATCCAGCTCGCAGCAATCTGGTTCACACCTTCGCTCGCCGCGGCCATACTGGCTCGTCACGGTGGCTTTGCAGAGTGCCTGCGCTGAGTATCCTGTGGCTGTCCAGCTAGCCTGGTGGTCACCCACGCCCTTCGTTGCGAAGTATCAACTTCGCCAATGATGGCCTCTCAGCGGCGGCTTCGGTCGTCGCTCTACCTGATCAGTCCTGCAGGGCTGTATCCTACTTTGTGGTCTTCTTTCAGCATTTCTCTGGACTCTGGTAGCTTTCGCCGACACAGCTTCGTCGGCCCTGGTGTCTCTCGCGCATGCCGCAGCCGGTGCCAGTACGCAGCCTACGCAAGTCCTGCAAAGCTACCTGGCGTTGCATACTGAAGTGGTTTCCGTATTGCAGGCGAAGGTTGCGCCACGGCTCAGCCATTCGGGCGTGTTGCCGGTCTGCCTTTTTCTAGAGACTGCTGTTGGTGTTGACCTCAACTGGTTGATGGTATTAAGTACCATTGTTTCTTCCCGTCTCGCTATGGGCATCGGCCCGTTTCGGGTGTGGGACGTTTTCGGGATCTTGGGGGGGGAGTTATCCGATTGTGTTGCCGAGGCGTGCTGCTGTCTCTCCATTCGGGGGTCTGCTTGGGATGCATGTGGCCATGTGCAGGGGAGCCATCAGCGCAACCTCCCCCTGTGTATTGGTGCTTGCTGTTTCCTCTGGGCTCTCGGTTGTGAGGCTCTGGGTGGTTTGTCTTTCGGAACCGTCGGTTTTCTCTGCTTTCCTTGTCTTTTTCAGTGTCAGGCGATGCGCCCGATGGCTCTACCTTTTCAGGTCTGGAGCCCACTGTAACGATTACAACAACCTAGGAAGCAACGTGCCTAGGTAGACCACGCAAAAAGGATCGCAACGCGCCATGTCTGCTATGCCTACTGCTGCCTGCCCCCCTGTGTTTGCTCAGGGCGGCATCCTGGGGATATAAGGCACCCCCCCTGGGGATGAAAGGCACCCCCCCTGGGGTTGAAAGGCACCGCCCGCCTGCTATCGGTGGACTACCCCCAGCTGCAGACACAGTGCGCCGAGCCGGACTGCGAACTGGAGGTGGTCTGGCACGCACACACCCGCGCACCGACGGACCGTAGCGGTGGGAGGATGTCGCCCTGCTGAGCAAACACGCAGACAAGTCCCATGAGGCGCTACCTGACTGCGTGGTTGTAGTACCACACACGTTGGCGTTGGCTTCGATGGTGGGTTCCCATTCGGTACGTACCCTGCCTGCAGTGTATGTAGCGTGTCAAGCCTCTGCGCTTGAAAGATACATGGCTTTGCACACATCCTTGCGCGCGAGCTGCGGCTGGCCCAAACTCAGGATTACATAGTGGAACGCGTAGTAGTTTGTGCGGGAGGACAGCTCAAAGCGAGCCAACACATAAGAGAGATCCCGTGGTGCTGAGTAGGTAGGGGCCGCTTCTGGAAGGATGCGCGGTGCTTTAGAGGTGTGCCCTATGGCGGGCGGAAGGGCGATGGAGAGGGCTGCCTGCGGGGGTGTAGTATGGGATCCGCTTGTTTACACAGCAGGGCACAGCACGATCGCGATGGCCCGGGAGCGAGCGAGGTAAGTTGCGACAGGAGGCCTGTCCGCACTATGCTAGTCCAACGTACGGTAACGAACATGTGTTAGTGGGTGAGTGTTCAAGCTGAGGCGGCTGGTATGGTCCAGATGTGCCAAGAGGCCCATGACCGGCGAAAAAGGCAAGGCTAGACAATTAGAAAGTGAACAAACGTAGTAAAACAGAGGTTAAATAATACATACAACATATTCTTACGCAAGGCTTCCTAGTTTGCCCACCACTGGTGGGCCACTAGTCAGTGTAGCCGTACAGTGACTTATATTGGCTCCTGCAGACGAGGCCACCCTCCCACCTAACAAACAGAAACGGGTATGGCCTCTTTGCATATTATGCTAGCCCGGGAGGTCGGCTGTGACAGAAGGCCCGTCCACACTATCCGCTCTGGGTGTGACGATGGTAGTCCGACGTACGGGGTACGATCATTTGTTCTTGAGTAACAGCAACGGATACTTTCCCCTTGGCACTTTATTCATTATCGTTTACAGCTTCCGTCCGTAGTTGTCTCTAATGAATAGTCGTTGCTACGTCCCCGTCGAAACACGGAAACAAGTCGTTCCTACCGTTCGCTTACATGTCTACTTTTTAATAGCAGTAGTCCAACATGCGATGGGAATGGGGGCAACCGTGTGCGGGAATGTTGGTGGCGCTGATGTTCACCGCGTCGTTCGGCGGCGTTTCCTGCTCAGCTGCAACGGCCAATCCCCAAGCAGAGGAGCTCAAGGCTGCAATCAACGCAAAGTACAAGCCCAGCTTAACCAGCTGGGATGAATCCATACTGAACGATACGATGTCAAAGTGTGTGCCCCCACAGCCGCACTATACGCGATTACTGACCCCGATAAGCAAAGTAGAAGCAATAACGAATATAGCTGAAAATTGGGTGTCTGTTATTTGAACACTGCGGCGCGTCGTGCGGTGGCGTTGCGTGCGGCGCTGTAACGTGCCGCGCTGTGCCGCTCCGCACCCTAACCCCCCCGCCTCCCTAACCCCGCCTGCTCCCCCGCCAACATCTCGCCCCACCCCACCCTCACCTCAAACCCCTCAACCTGCCTACATCGACAGCCTCAAGCTTGAGCGCATCCTGTGGTCCAGCAAGCCCCGGCGCTTCGAATTCACCGTCTTCACGCAGCTTACCATCGACCGCCTCCCCACGCTCTTCAACATGTGTTCCTCCTTCTCCGGACCCCTCAGCGCCGCTGTGTATGTGGCGCTGGTGCAGCATGCCGCCCTCCCCCGGCCGGGGCGGGGAAGAGAGGTCCGCATCTCAGCGGCAAACATCGTCGCATTGGCTGGGGCGATTCGCCACGTGGAGGGCTTCCATAGCAAGTGAGGACCGGGATGGAGTTTCAGGGACACGGGGAAGGAGCGGGCAGGCGCCGGTACCTACCCTGCCGGCTGCCTGTCGCTACTTAGTCACGCACGTACCCAACGCTTCATCTCAACAAGCAATCAACCAGGTTCATCGCATGCCCTTCTGCCTGCTGAGGGTGTTGGCGACGCGCATCACCACTAAGAGGGGATCCGCCAAAGCATCAGGCGTCATAACCCAGCTTCCCCGGGCCCCTCCGTCCTCCGTTTCCTATGTCGTGTGACCGGGTCTCACCACCACGTCCACCCCGTCCCGTTTCCCCCTCCCCAGGGTTGAGTCCACCCACGGCATCTGCCAGCTGGATCTCATGTTATTTTACGAGCTGTTTAACTCTAAGCAGTCCCAGCTGCTGTACCCGGTCAACTACCTCCGGAACTACGCCCGGATGCAGGTGGGAAATGAGGGGAGCAGGGGGGGGATACTCGTGGTAGGAAACGGGAGGGGGGCGGCGGGGGAAGGAGGAGGAGAAGGGGGGGCGAGGAAGGGAGCGAGGGAGGGAGGGGGATTTGTGAGGAAAGCCCGTCGGAGGGGAAAGGAGGAAAAAGGAGGATGGCGAGAAGACCCATTTGCACGACATAGGAAATGGATGGTAGAAACTAGCCGGCGAATCGCTTTCGGACACGCGTTCCAGTGTGCATTCCGGAGAACTTAGGTTGGCTGTCTGGGAAACCTGTGAATGCGGCCCGGCGACGACGTGCTGGTGGACAAGGAGCAAACTGAATAGGGTAGCATTTGGGGCGCATTTTCGAGAACTTGATGGTGGGCTGGACAGGGGGGTTGCAGAACCCCCGTGTACGAAAGAAAAACCGTTTGGAGGTGCATGCTGGAGGACTTTGGTTGAGGGAACTAAACGTCGGACGTCGTATGTCGACCTTCGGCGGCAGTGTCTATTGCGGCTGCGTCTCCCAGACTAACGGAAACGAGGACCCCACGTGGCGTACGGAAGTGGTTTGCGAAGCCGTTTTGTTTTGGGGGCGCAAGCGGGAGAACGTCGTGAGGTGGCTGGCGATGGGATAGCAAAACGCGGTGTTGTCCCGACCCGCCCGAACACCGACCGGGAGCTTGCGGACGAGGTGGCTGGAGAAGCAGGAAATTGCCGGACCGGGCAGCCAGCGTCCGCGGGAGGTGGTCGAAGCCGCGCCGCGCCGCCTTGGGCGGGGGGCCTGAGACCGCGAGAGCCCAGACGCATGACCCTATGCCCGCAGACTAGCTAGCAATCGACAGGCGAAAACGCAAGCAAAACATCTTGCGTTGAACTAACCAGCTGTTGGACTCACCTGGCCGGCCAGCGCCCAGAGCGTGTGGCGATGGCGCTCGGCGCGAAGCATGCGGGCAAGGGGCGCCGTCGGGGGCGACAGCGACGGCAGTCGGAGGCGGAATGGGTGGGCAGGAGCCAAAGCAACGAAGAAACCCCGGCGGCGCGGCGAAAGAAGAGGAGGGGTGGAGAGCATATTTATGTACGCGCACGAGTGTACGGCGCAACGCCGTACGGCGGTGTACGGCGGTTAAGGAAGTTGCAGAAGGGGAAGGAGGGGACGGGGAGGTGTGGGGCGAGGTAGGCGTGCAGGCTAGCAGGAAGGTGTGGGCAGACGGAGGGGGCGGGGAGGGCAGTGCGCGGTCCGTGCTGGACGGGGGGTTACAATAATACGGGGGGGGGGGGGGTTGAGACGCGTCGAAGTCTGGCTTCTTCTCAGCCCGCATACAGGTCTTTACTGGGAAGACGAGATACTTTACCCAGCGTGACCAGCAAGCTGCCACTTCCAAGGCATGGCTCGAACCGCGCTGATACGGTTACGGCGGCGACACCAACAACTGCACCCGCAGGTCCACAGCCGGGAAACAAGCGAATTCCCATATCCCAAAAGGGGGGTGGAGGAGGGAGATAGGGAGGGAGGGGGAAGGGCGAGGAATGGGGTGGGAGAGGGGAAAGCGGGGGAGAAGGGGGACAAGGAGGGCTGAGCGTGGCGGTGCATGCGGGGGTGGTGAAGGTGGAAGTAGTAGTCGAGCAGGGCGGAGGGTTGAGAGGAAACCCGTAGGTCGGCACTGGGCGGGTGGGCAGGGTTTGAGAGGAAACCCGTAGGTCGGCACTTCAGAGATAAGGAGAAATTGGGGGAGCGGGACGGCGGGAAGGGGGCGAGCAAAGAGAGAGGAAAGGGAGGGGGACGGGACGGAGGGAAGGAGAAGGACCTCCGCACCGTTACTTGCTTGCCGGCGTGGGTCTGGATCTGACACTAAACACAAACACACCCCGACATCTGGTACTAAACACAACACCTCCGCCCGCCTCCACCGCATGCACCAGCACGGGCTTGAGGGGCCGGACCCATCGCTTGACTGACCGCACGACTGCCCCGCATCGCCCGGACGTGACACACCGTACGGCAACACCACGCTGCCCAGCCTGCCCCCACCCGTTCCCCACCCCGCCAGGATTCCCCGGAATGTACACTCAACAGTCGTTCCACACCAAGCATATCCTAGCTTCCACCCCGATCGTATCCTAGCTTATCCGAAGCTTTGTCTCATCTGACCAGCACGCGTCTTTCCGCTCCCCCGCCCCCCCTACCAGGTCCGCACCCGGCTCATGGCCATGATCGATGTGGACATGTACATAAGCAGGTCGTTATCCGTCGAGATGGCCAAGAGAGAAAAGTAGGGCGGGAGGGGATGGAGGGCTGCAAAAGAAAACCCGTTTACGAAAGAGAAAAGGGGAGGGAGGGAGGGGGGAAGGGGGCTGGAGGGACGTAGGGCAGAGTTTGGGGCCGAAAAGGGGACTGCAGCGGAGGAGATTGGGGCGACTTGGGCGGCTGGCCAGCCAAGAGGAAGTTTGCAACCTATGTAATCCCCATTCCCTGGCGCGCCCGAGTGGCTGACCTTGCCTGCTCCCTGCCTCCTGCCGTCCTTCCGTCCTTCGTTTCCCCCTTTCTCCCTGGCCCCGCCTCCGGGTAATCTCTCTGCTCTTTTATCTTGCTGCAGCATTCAGCGCTACGAGGAGCACTGCGCGGAGCGGCGGGCAACTGTGTTGCCCGCGTTCGAGCCCACCAAGATAGGCACTCCCGGGAGAGCGATGGCGACAAAACTATGCGGAGGTGGGTGAAGGAGGGGAGGGGAGGGGAGAGGAGGGGAGGGGAGGGGAGGGGAGGGGAGGGGAGGGGAGGGGAGGGGAGGGGAGGGGAGGGGAGGGGAGGGGAGGGGAGGGGAGGGGAGGGGAGGGGAGGGGAGGGGAGGGGAGGGGAGGGGAGGGGAGGGGAGGGGAGGGGGTGCATTTGTAAGGAGGCCCCGTGCCCTGCCTTGCGATGTGGATGATGGGCCCAGACGCGAAAGCCAGCCGGAAGGTGACATGCCTTCACTTGCGTGCCTTTGATTACAGGATGGCGGTGGGGTTAACCCGCATCACCCGGCTTTACCCCACTGCCAACCTGTAACCTTGCTTCTCCAACCAGCACCGCCGCCTGGGGCCCTTGTCTGATGCCCCAGCCCCCGGCAGCGATACGTCCCACCCAATACATCCTTCTCCGGCCCCGGGCTGCGGTCGTCCCTCCCCCTCGGGGCCCCCTCGCAGTGTCTAAGGCTGAGCTCCAAGAGATGCACGGTCAAAGCAACCAGGTCATCCAGTTTAAGCTGCGGACCTTTCCCCGGGGGCACACGCCAACGAATTACACCCGCTGGTTTGAGGAGACGGAGCCGTACGAGGTAAGGGGGCTAGCTGCACCTGGTTTGTGAGGGCTGGGCTGGTTTGGGCAGTGCTAGGAATTAGGTTGGTGATGCCGCAGCGGTCAGAAGCAACGCCATACCTGCAACAGCAGCACCACCGCTCAACTCCGCCATAATTCTGACAAGCTCGGCTACGACACCCCTCCACAGTACCATTTCGCGGCCCCAACCCCCGTCGAGCAAACGGTTTTTTCGCAACTCCCCCAAACCCCCACTTGTGTGCGCGCGGCAGGTGTCGTACAAACGCAGCTACGAGCCGTGGTTCATCACCTGCAACGAGATCATGCCCTGGTACGACGTCGAGTTCCGCGGGTACGGCATGAATAAGATCGTGCTGGTCGCCGCGCTGCCGTACTACAATTACACGTTCTGGATCCACCCGAGCGCGTGGATCGTGCACAACCCCCACGACGACACGGATGTCCGTAGGATGGTCTCGAAGGAGGCCGCTGACGTCACCAGGAACAACGCCAAGCTGCCGGCCAACGCGCTTTACAACAAGGTGACGGGGCTGTTCGGCAAGGCCAAACACGGCATGATGCGCGGCACGTACGAGCCCGTGGTGGACCCGCGGATGATCGCGGTGTACGGCAAGGTGACGTGGCTGCAACCGCCGCCGAAAATGAACGGGACGGCCGTGCCAGAGTCGATGTTCGTGTGAGTGGCTGATTGAATGGTTGGCCGCCAACCGCCCAGGCCGCCGCACCGCCGCTGCCATTCGCTGCCCGCCGTGCATGCGTACGAATGTACGGTTCCTTGTCGTACTACGACGTGTGTGAACGTGCGCGGTTCAGCCAACCATGCAAGCGCATGGAGGCGAGTGTCGGTTGGCAGTTGTCGGCCTGTAAGAGGGCTGGTTGTCATGCGCTACGTCGCGCGACCATGTACAACAGCGGCGCTTCGGTCGCAGCGCCTGGACCTCCAGCGGGGCCCTTCCGGGGCTTATGGCGACCCAAATGGGGCTTATGGCGACCCAAATGGGGCTTATGGCGACTCAACATGGGGCTTATGGCGACTCAACACGGGGCTTATGGCGACAGGCTGGACAAGCCTCAAACTTACGAATCATTCAGTAATTAGTACCTGTTACGATGAGGCCCAGACCCGAAGGTAGAGCCATTGGGCACATTTATGTGGTGATGTGAACCGCTGAGCGGAAGCGAGCGGTGGAACGCGATATTCATGTGCAAGGTGCTTCCCAAGCGGAGAATGGTGGGTGTAGCGCGGTAGGCCGCCCTAACAGACAGACAGGCACTCGGGAGCTTTGTTTTGACGGGCTGTCGTACGTGATTGTACGGCCGCCTGAGCTGTTGCAGTAATATGCGGGAGTAGAGTTAAGACGGAGCAGGATAGGACGAGCGATCCGGATCGTGGTGTGTTAAGTAAAAAATGGGTGGTGGGCGGCTAGGAGGGCGGCACGGCGTCCTTCGGCGAGGGGGGAGCGGGCGGTGCGCGAGTGTGGGGTGCGGAAGGGGTGAGCGGGTGGACCCCCAGGGCAGGCAGCCGGCGCTGTTCGGCGTAATCTCAGAGCGGTAACGCAATCAGAACGGCGAGGGAAGGCGGTGGGGGTGGGGCTTCATTGAGATGTTGGGGGTGGGGTTTGTCGCAGCTGTGCAATGCACCTCTTCCTTTCCTCGAACCGCGTGGAATGTGCGTGTTTGTTCGTCGTTGAGTGCGACGCGACTCTTTTTTGTTGCTACCCGTACACTCACGTTTTTTTCCATTGAACCCGTTCAAATACAGCCGGGCGGTGGGCAGCTCGTACACCTACGTACGACAGCGGCGCGCCGGGCCGGGGCCGTACATTACTACATTTCCTTGGAAAGTGATTCAGCTGAATAATAGTAAATGTCAAGCGATAGAGGCGTCGACCGAGCGTGCTGCCGTGCATCAGGGGGCCGCTGAGGCTTGTCTTGCGTCGTCGAAGAATATGTGTGGGTTCGCTCAGGCTTGCGAACACTGTAACATCCCACCATCATGTATGGGAGGGATTGCCTCTTTGATAGTTGTTGTTGTAAGTGTAAGGCTCGGGTCCATGGCTGAATGTGCCCAGCTTGGTCCCCTCACACGGAGGATCAGCCGCTGCCGCAGCCTGGCCGCAGCATCCCAAGTGAGTCACGTGCACCGGGGCTGCGGCAACCGGGGGTTCCCCTCATCGGCGCCGGCAGCAGGCGACCAGACACGCGTAATCGCTCGCAGGTTTGCGAATCACCGCGACCTACCGCAACCGCCTTTCTAATCGGGGCTCGGTGGCTGGGTGGCGTGAGCTTAATTCCTTTCAGTGGTGCGGAAGCGCGGATCACGCGGATGACTGACGGCAGATCCCATGACCGCTCGCCCATAAGAAAGGTCAGCCGTCTCTGGGACACCCATACGTGGGACAGTTCGAAGTGCGAAACAGAGTGCGGCGGCCTGCCGATCGTAGGTTCCGCTTTCTCGTCTCGTCAAGCCCCTTGGCGGGACCCGACTGGCTACCCGCAACGGCTCTCTCGGGTCTCGGCCAGAACCGCGCACTGGAGCGGCATCTGTCCGGTACGCGCATTACAAATGGGACACTGGCACGAAAACCTTGGCAAATTATGTCCAACATGCGCCAACATGCCCAACAAAACAAAACCTAAACCGGGAGAGACCAAGAACATCACGGCATCGAATATCAACGACCGGCGACAAAGGGCCCGATGGCCCTACCTTTCCTGGTCTCGAGCCCACTGTCACGATTACTACCGCCTACAACTGTTGGCACGGTGCGCTTGTAGGAGATAACCAATTGCGGCGTGCGGACCGCAACCCTGGCCCTCGGTCGGTTAAGAGTGCACAGTGAGTGAACCGACCCACTACCGAGAAAGTTGCCTTAACCTGGTGTGCTTCAATAATCTTCGTTTCAGTTCGAGGCAACTCAACGCGTGACTCGCCGTCTGGTTGCGGCGAGTGCCCTGCTGGTGCGGTGCCGCCTGGGGGGCTCTCCCCACAGCAGCAGCATCGCTGGAAATGCCCGGTGGCTCAAGCCGTCGTTGGCCAGCTGGCTGGGCGGGGTGAGCGTTGGTGTGTCCCGAGGTCCAGTAATGTGGTCCAGTAAGTTTCCAGTGGGTCCCTGTAACCATGGCAAGACACCGTATCATTTTGGTTGTTGTAACGGTTACAGTGGGTTCCAGACCAAAAGGGAGAACCATCGGGCACATCGCCTGACACTGGTTGGCGCTGGCCCCTTTGGCGGCGCAGCCATGTGTTTGGGGCGTCCCGATGAAGGCTGGGCGTCGGTATACGGCGGCTGCTTTGAAAACGTCGGAGAGCGTTTACTGCAACGTCGTTATGCGGGACCGTGCGGTCCGATGGAAGGGGGGTGGAGGTTTGGTCCCGTCTGCGGGGCTTCGCGGCGCTTGGGGTCCCGGACTAGGGTTGGGCGGGGTTGGTTTCACCCCCCCTTGCTGCGGGTTCCCCAACCAGTGTACGTTGACCCGGCACCCGGTGCTGAGGGATCCGATTAGGCCCCGGCTGCCCGACGTTGTTGCGGGAGCTGCTGTTGCGGGAGCTGCTGTTGCGGGAGCTGCTGTTGCGGGAGCTGCTGTTGCGGGAGCTGCTGCCGCGGGCGCTGCGGGAGCTGCTGCGGGAGCTGCTGCCGCGGGCGCTGCGGGAGCTGCTGCGGGAGCTGCTGCTGCGGGAGCTGCTGCGGGAGCTGCTGCTGCTGGAGCTGCTGCGGGAGCTCCCGTTCTCTCCTCGTCCTTTCGGGCCGGGTGCTGTCAAGCTCAGAGTGGGGATCTACTTGGGTCTCAGATGAGGGTCTCCTGCTCGCCTTTAGTAGTAACCGTTACAGTGGGTCCCAGACCATGTGGTAGAGCCATCGGGCGCATCGCCTTGCTCGTCTTGTTCATGCGCTCTGCTTGGGCTGCAGTTGGTGTACTGTTGATAGGGGGCCCACTTTTACTACGTACCCCCGGGTGTTCATGCCACTGTTTGTTCTCTGGGCCCTTGTTTGGGGTCTCTGGTGGTTTGCCGCATCTCGGTCGAACGGTTTTCTCGTTCTTCCTGCGTTTCTTTCAGTGTTGGCTGATGCATTCGATGGCTCTACCTTACGGCCTTGGGCCAAAGGTAATAGTTACGACTACGCGACGGCTTAATACCCTCCTTGCTGCTGACCGCCCCGTGGGTCGCAAGCCCCAGGGACGAAGCAGCAGCCGATGAGGCCGCCCGATTGCTTCGAAGCATTGAGAACTTGGTGATAAATGGCGTGCTTGAAGTAAGCTGAGCACGTCAGGAGTCGAACTCTCACGTTCGCTGTTTGCGACTGCCAACCGGCGGGCACAATGCGGGTTAGCTGCGGAAACCACGCCGACGGGTAGGGCCCTAGGGCCGCTACTAGGTCCCTTGCGGGAGAGAATACAGGCGTGACCTCCGGAAGCTGCCTAACCGATGCGATTGCGCGTTCATATATCCTTCTTGGCACAGTCCGGTGCGCACCTTCTTACCTAATTGATTTGGCAATCGTCTTGTAACCTGGAGTCGCTCGGCTCCGGGCCCACCTGCTACTTCCCGTTCCTTTGCGCACTTCATTTTCGTTGCGGGGGCAGGAACGTTGCGGGATCGGGCTGGTTTCGGGTTGAGCAGGTTGAGTCGACCGGTAAGCCGACGGTCTGCCTCGGCTGGGCCAATAACGACTGCCAGGAACCTCGTTCGAAAGCCCCGCGCCTGCATCCTGCACGATTCCAGGTGATTATCTGCTCTTTTGTCTCTCTTTTTCTTTCCCTCTGGCCACGGCGCGTTGTATCGGGAGTCGCTATCCAACTAACGACCAAAACCGTCCGCTGCCCGTTCGCCGCTCGGCAATACAATTATGCTGGCCGCCTCCTACACATCCCCCCCAAATGCAGCGTCCATTAGGTTAGGCATGTTGCAACCGTTAGAATCTATGGTTTTTAAAATCAGGGGCTGGAAGCCGACATGCTGGAATCTTGCTTGCCTCGGCTCGGTCGCGCGGATGCTACAACAAGACGTCGCGCGCAACACCGTAGGCAGCAAATGTAAACGACGGAAACTAAATTGACTTTGTGAGTCCCCTTGACTTCACAGTGGCGTCGGTTGTCCAAACGGCCGCCCGTCTCCCCCCGTGAGCAACCGGAAGTCCCTCCGCGCCAGCGATGAGGCTCGCCGCAACACCGCGACGCCGCGTATGAATCGCGCTGCTCACAGCTCAAATAAGGAGCTCAAATCCAGAGGTGAGAGGCGCCCGCATCGCGCTCGCTGGTGGGCTGTGAGAACAATCTGCCAAACGACTGCGAGCTGAACCTCCTCCTCGCGAACTCGCACCAGCACGAAACCGCTCCGCTCTCCTTGCGAGGGACAGTGGCTCACACCCCCCTGTGCTGAGTTGCGTTGCCTCGTCGCGCGTCAGTCGCCCGGTGTGGTCCTCACCTGGCTGTTGCGCCCCGCTAACTAGGGTTGTCGTCGTTGACGACCCCACCGAGCGTTGCCGCATCCGCAACGAAGCTCCGGGTCCTGCGAGGCCCCCCGTTGCGTCCATCACCCACCACTGACGAGAGCCTCATCCAGCTTGAATAACTACCGTGACTGCGAGCCGGCTGCGCGCGCCACGCAACACCGCGGCCGCGGCAGCGACCTGCCTCCGCACCCCATTATCCACGAATCCACCACAGCTGCTGCTGCGTCACAGTCACAACCACAACAGCTGCTGCTGCGTGAGTCAAACCTGAACCCTTCCCCGCCGTCCAAGACTTAGCGCGTCACACCAATAGCGCTAGGTCTCGGACGGCGAGGAAGGAGGCGGTTTGGCTTAACAGTTCCGTCCTCGCGCGGGCCCATGCAACGCAACAGCGCCCTCCACTTCACCGCTAACCGATGCATTACACGTCGCTTCCTGGTATTACTACTTCCCACCCACCCACCCAGCCACCCGATCGGCCCCGCTTCCTCGCCCGCCTTGCACCACCGGCAATTCCTCACACAACTACAACAGCGCACGTCTTACCTCTCACCCCCGGCCCCCCCCCCGGCCCCCGCCCGTGCGCACTGGTGGTGGTGTTGCTGTTGCCGTTCCACAGACCCAACTGCAGACGTGAGCTCCAACACCTGCAGCCCCAGCCCCAGCCCCCAGGTCCCAACGGATTTTGCTACTCGTACACGGATTTTCCTCACAGCCCCCGGGTCCAGGGCCCATGGCGGCTCGCACGTGCAGCCATCCTCTGGACACGGCGCTATTAGATGACCTGGCGGGAACGGGCGCGGCCGGCGGCGGCGGCGGGGCGGCGGCTGAGTACGGCAGTGGCGGCGTCGGCGTCGGCGGCTTCCTGGTCTCTATCTCCGACGGCCTCTTCGGACCTATTGATTGCGGCGGCGGCGGCGGCGGCGGCGGCTGGCTCCTGGGCGGCGTCGCGCAGCGTCTGCTCAGTATGGGCTCCCTGGAGATGCGCGCGCTGGACCAGATGCTTGTCGGCGGTGGTGCCGTACAGATGGCGTCGCCGTCGCCGTCGCCGACCGCCTGCGCGCTGGGCCTGGCGCCGGCGCTGGCGCCGCCGGCCGAGACCAAAGACGCGGCAACCAACAACCGTCCAAGCACCGGTGCAGTCCCCCAAAGTGACGCATCGTTCGCAACGGGTGATGTGTTTCGTACGGCGGCTCCTGTCACCGCCGTCACCCAACCTGGCGGCGCTGATGCCAGCCTCGTGGCCAGCGCCGGCGCTGTAGCTGAGCCATGCCTTGCTTCGACGCAACCGCCTAGCAGGCTGGATCGCGCCGTGGCCCCTGGCGGCAGCCCCGTCCAGCAGCACGACGCCACTGACCAACTTCAGCCGGCGGCGGCGGCGACGGCGGCCGCAGCCCCTGCCATCGCATCCGGACTGGGCGCCAGCAGCCCAAGCACCGGCGACGGCGACGGCCGTCGCGCGCTGGCCTCCGAAACCACTCCATCGGCCTTGCTCCAGAACCACAGCCCGGAGCCTCATGGCCCCCAGTCGCAGCCGCAGCCCCCTCCTGGACAATGCTCGGGCCATGCGCCTCACCACCACCACCACCTCCCGACCGCCGCGGTCCTATCGCAACTTGGCATGGCCCCTCCCCAAAACCCTTACACCGCTGCCCAGCCCCAAGTCTACGGCCACCAGCCGCCCTCCTTCCAGCATTACCCGCAGCACCCGCCAAGCGCCTATGGGCCCGCAGCCAACAACACCCTTCCAGCGTCCTTCATGCCAACCCCGCCGCCGATGTCGTACGGCAGCAGCTACACTCCGTCGCCACGTGGCCCGTACGGCAACGCTCACGACGGCGGCGGCTACGTACCGCATCAGGTGGCCATGCGTCCCATGCAGGACTTCCCCAAACACTACGACCACCAAAACCAACAGCAACAACAGCAGCAACAACAGCAGCAGCAACAGCAGCAGCACCAACAGCCCCAGCATCCAGCCGGTGACACCGTCTCCGGCGGCCACGCCGGCGGTGCCCCAGGGAGGCAGCCGCCGTACAACCCCGGTTGCGCGTACAACCACAACGGTAAGTACGGCAGCCATGACACCATCTGCGCGCACTGCAGCTCCTGCCACGTCGAGCGGCGTGAATCAGCTGGATCAACGGTGACCAACAACGGCGGCGTCGCGGCGGTGACGGCGGCGTCAACTGGCGAGAGGGCCGCTCACGGCGGCAACGCCGGCGGCAGCGGCGGCAACGGCGGCGGCGGCGGCGGCCAGGAGGGTCATCCGGCCACCTTTGGCCGCATGTCGTACGGCCGGGAGGCGCACAGCAGCGGCGGCGGGTCCGTAGGTCACCATATGAGAGCCGGGGATCTCGTCCACTCGGGCGCCGGCGGCTCGTCGCCGTACGCCAAGTCGAGCTACAGCTGCCACCAACAGCATGGCCAGGGGCCGAACTTCCCAATGCCTGGTGGCGGCGGCGGCCATACTTCCAGCGCGCTCCAATACCAACAGCAACCTGGCAGCCGTACCTACGGCAGCTCCGGCGGCGGTGCCGACACGGCTGCCGCTGCCGGCGCCCGCGGCGGGCCTTATGAGCAGCACCCGCCGCCGTATACCCAACCACAGTACGGACATGGCGTGGCGACAGCCCCGCCGGCACCTTCGCCTGCGATGTACGGCATGCCGTCGGCGCCGTCATCGCACGACCATCTCCATTCTGCACCCATGTGGTTCACCAGCCCGACCCATGGGTCATTTGACAGGCAGTCGGATCCCAATCACTCTGGTCATGCAGCGGCGGAGGCCTACTACAACCACGGCCTCTCCACGCCGCCGGTGCCGGCGCCACCGCCAACGCACCTGCAGCAGCAGCAGCAGCAGCCGCGGGCCCCTCAGCATTACGCGCATCATGCGGGGGGTTTTCAAGAGGCTGCACCCCACCCGCACTATCAACTGCACGCCTACCATGGCGGCCACCCGCAGCACCAGCCGCAGCAGCACCACCACCACCACCACCAGCATCAACAACAGCAGCAGCAGCAACATCAGCACCAGCAACACCAGCATCAACAACAGCAGCAACAGCAACAGCAGCAACAGCAGCAGCAACAGCAGCACCAGCAGCGACAGTGGTTGTCAGTGCCGCCAACGGACCCACTGGAGCTCGCGCCCCTGTCACCGGTAGACGTCAGCGGCCGCAGCGGTTTGTACGAGTCCGCGCTGATGACGAAGATCACGGCGGTTGCGCGCCGACAATCCGAGAGCTGCCGGGCCGCCAGCGTCGAGGTGGTGGCGCGACACAGCTCTTGCGAGCTGCCCTTGCCGCCACCGCCGCACCAGCACCAGCACCAGCAGCTGCACCAGCACCAGCAGCAGCAGCAGCCGATGCTACCGCCGCACTTCTTGGCGGGACGTGATGAGCGACAAACCAGCGCCGTCAGCGACTGCAGCGTCGCACTGCGCGACCTGCTCCGCGGCGGCGGCGGCGGCGGCAGCGGAATGTACGACGGCAACCATGACATGCGCGGCGCCATGGCGGCGCTGCTCAGCGACGACGCCGACGACGTGCCGCTCGCGTACCTGCAGCGGGGGGCGTCCACCGCCGCTGCCGCCGCCGCCGCCTTCAGCGGCGCAGGGCTGCTGTATCCACCTCCAGCCGCGCCCGGCTACTCTGGCGGCGGCGGCGTCGGTATAGAAGTGATGCTTTCCGGAGCGTCGGTGCCAGTGGCCGCTCCCATTAACCTCACCCGCCGGGCCAGCGTTCGGAGGGCTGCGAAGGCCGGCGCCAGCGGTGGCGGCGACGACGGCGACGGCAGTGGCAGCGGCGGCAGCGCCAAGCCTAGGCCCAAAGCTAGATGCAAGCCGAAGCCTAGGACAAGACGCGCAGGTGGCGACCTGGCGGAGGTAGTGGCGGCGGCCGTCGCCGCCGCGGCGGCGCCGTCGGCAGCGCCACCGCCGCCGCCATCTCGCGCCCGCGCGCCCAAGCGCAGCGCCGCGATGGCAGCGCTGCATCAGATGACGGCGTTGGGCGGCTCCGTGCAGAGCCGTTCCTCCAGCGGAGGCAGCCGCTCTGGCACCGCGGGTGGCGGGGCCGCCGGCGACGGCGACGCCGATTACGACGGCGGTGAGGAGGAGGATGCCGGCGACAAGAAGCGCTCGTCGCAGTACCGGGGGGTGACAAAGCACCGGCGCAGTGGCAGGTGAGGTTGGGGGTGAGGGCATTGATGGGCAAGGGTTGAGACTTGAGAAGTTTGCTGGGCGATCAGCGGTTGGGGAGCCAAGCATGGATGCTTGGAGGGGGTGGCTTAAAAAAAACGGTTAAAGCTGGCGGTAATACGTAACTGCGGAGGGCGCACGCGACCAAGGATCCAGGTCGTGCAAGGCCTACCGTGTCGTACGTGTGCAAATCCCGAAGTGAATAGTGAATCTGGTGGGGGGCCTGGTGTCAGGTAGTATGAACGCGTGGAGTGAGCAGCCGAGCAGCACGTAGGGAGAGGTGCCTGGCCTAGCCAAGCTAGAGCCAGGGTCAGCCGTCATCGCGGCGACAGACTGGAGGCACACAGCTAGGTTGTTCCATGTCGCGATCAGCACGCGCCTGGTGCTTGGAGCAGGTGTTCGTCGATAAAGGCTACGATTACGCAGCAGGTGCGTGCAGCAGTTCGAACACATGGCTCCAGCTGTCAAACGCTGTGGTCGAGGACCGAGCGCTGGAACTTACAAGCACCTTGGATCAAAACGTTTCCCGACGCCTCACCGTAGTTTGCTGATACTTCGTTATTAACCTAGGCCACTGAATTCCTCACCGGTAGATCGATATGATATTTGTCTTCCCTACGCGACCAGCAAACTCTCATCCAAACAAGCGCTGTGCGCATCCTGTATTTCAGTACATACGGTTGTTGATTTGTAGCAAGCGGTCCTTACCAAACTCACGGTCGTGCCCAGCAGGACCCGATGGCGCATCCGACGGTGCCCGCAGCCCAGACAACAGCCACCGACGTTGTTGCCTCGACGGCCCCGCCTCTGACCCCGCCTCCGCTCCTCTCACCTCCCGGGCAGGTGGGAGGCGCACATCTGGGTCAAGGACATCGGGCGGCAAGTGTACTTGGGTGGCTACGAGGAGGAAGAGCACGCGGCGGAGGCGTACGATGTGGCGGCGCTTAAATGCAAGGGCACCAAGGTACCGCTGTGCGGGCGTCGGATGTACGCGAACTTACTACACGACGTCCCTACCCATGCCTGCCCGTCGCCCATTACTACAGCACTGCCCACCCACGCACGCGACGCAAAGCCCTGACCCGACCCCTAGTCCCCAACCCGGCCCCTGCCACCAACCCGACCCCTAGTCCCCGACCCGGCCCCTGCCACCAACCCGGCCCCTGCCACCAACCCGCCCCCTAGTCCCCGACCCGGCCCCTGCCACCAACCCGGCCCCTGCCACCAACCCGGCCCCTGCCACCAACCCGACCCCTAGTCCCCGACCCGGCCCCTGCCACCAACCCGACCCCTAGTCCCCAACCCGGCCCCTGCCACCAACCCGGCCCCTGCCGCCCCGCACCTCCGGTGTATCCCAACCCGCCCGCAGGGCGTCCGCACGAACTTCGCCCTCCCCCGCTACTACGGGTTGCTGTCCTCCCTGGAGTCCATCAGCCTCGAGGAGCTCATCATGGCCGTACGCCGCCAGAGCCAGGCGAGTGGGGCAGGAGTTGGGGGCCACCGCCACCACCACCACCACCACCACCGCACCGCACCACACCGCAACACTACCACACAACATGACACAACAACACAACGCAACACAGTCAAAATAAGAAATCAGAAACTGCCGAGTGTAGCTTGTTCCCTCCACAAACTCTCCCGCTCATCCCCGCGGGGGTTTTCCTTGCAACCCCCGCTCATCCCCACGCATCCCCTCCGCCCGCCGACCCCCGCAGGGCTTCAGCCGGGGCAGCTCCACCTACCGTGGCGTCACCGCCCACCCGTCAGGCCGCTGGGAGTCCCGCATCGGTATCCCAGGATCCAAACACATCTACCTGGGCCTCTTCGAGCACGAACGAGACGCCGCCGCCGCGTACGACAGGTCGTTGGTACGGCTGCGTGGCTCCGCCGCCGCCACCAACTTCTCCCTGTCCGAGTACCGGCCCGAGCTGGCGGAGTACCACACCTTCCAGCAGGTCGGCTGGGGGCGGAGGGGAGGGAGGGGTGCGGGTGGGGGGAAAGAGAGAGGGGTAGGTGGGGGAGGGGAGGCGAGGGAGGGAGGAGAGGGGTGCGGGAGGGAGGGGAGGGGAGAAGGAGTTTGGCTCTCTGCAAGCAGGGTGACGAAGGACGGGGGGATGAGGTGATGTGACTCAACCCACGCGGCACTTGGACTGTGTTTCAGCGACTGACCCGCGGGTCATTTCCCGTACGACCCTGCATTCCCGCGCAACCAGCCGTCCTTCCCCCTCCCAAGCCATACACATCCCCACTCTGATCCGTTCCTCGCCCCGCAGGCCATGCTGCTCCGAGACCAGCGAATGGCGCCAGTGACGAAGGCCGGCGCCGACTTCGAAAAATGGATAAAGGCCGGCTTCAAGGCCTTCCCCCACCTCGCCGCCGCGCCGGTTGCTGCCGCCGGCGAGGAGGCAGCTGCCCGGGAGTTTGAGCTGCGCGGTGGCGGCGGCGGCGTCGGCGGGGCAATGCTGGCGCCGGCAGCGAGCGCCGCCGCCGCCAGCAGCGCCAGCCCTATCGCGGCGGTTATGGCCATGGCGGCGGCGGCGGCCGCAAGCGCGATGGCTGCCGGCGGTGGCGGCGGCGGCACTCTCACTTGAGCTGTGTATGACAACGACTGAAGACGCATGTGCGTCGCTGCGGCTGCGGCGGCGGCGGTAGCACCTGCTGCTGCTGTGGCTCCGGCTGCTGCGGCTGCTGTGGCTGCGGCTGCTGTGGCTACTGCGGCTGCGGTTGCGGCGGCTGCCTCTGGTAGTAAGAGAAGCCAACTAAGCATGAGCAACAAACCAAGGCCAATCAAGGCCAATTTGGGCGGACGATTGACAAGCACGCGACAGCAGCAATCTTCCTATCTACATCGCAACGAACGTCTCTCACACTTCAGTTAACGTTACAACGCCCAAAACGTGGTTTCACAGGACGCTCGGCCCTTGTGGGTGGCCGCCAAGGGGCATTCGTACGGCGGTACGGTGAACGGATAGGCAACACACGAGTTGCGAGGGAGGGTTGCTTGGGTCCGGGCCCAGTAGTCGAGTGTGGCAGCAAGGAGGAGCTATGGGCTGGCACGGGGCTGCAACCAAGGGCATGTGTCAGCAACCCCGTATGGAGTTAGGATTTTTGGTTTGCTTATGGTGGTGATCAAAACATGGGAGTAATGGACGGTGGGCTTCTACTGCACGTCGCGTTCCGCTGAACGAGAAGACACACGAGGTACATATGAAATGGCGAGGTCGAGCAGGGGCAGGCAGCCTGGAAAGGCGTGGTTCCCGAATGCAATGCAAGCATATGACGGCGGGCGGCTTGCGCACGGTCGTGGAAGAGGTGGCCGGGTAGGGCAGGGCAGGCGGGGGGTTGCGAAGCTCAAAAGGAAGGGTGAAGAGGGTTTGGCGGGCTGAGAGGCAGGCCGCGCGAGGTCATGCTTGCCTGCCTGGGTGTGGGCGGGCATGTAGGTATCCTGGCTGGGTGAGGGGGGTTACATAAAAGAACCGGTGGGGATGGGGTTCCCTGGTGATGGTGGCGCGACGGAGCTGCAAGTGGGTCACCCGGTGGGGCCAAGCCGCCCCATCTCCCCGCTAGCAACCTCGCCTACTGGCCTGCCTGCCTTCCGAGTCCCCTCCTTCCCACTTCGCTCCTACTCGCTGATGCGGCGGTGTTTAGCGTATCAGGTTCGGGGAGATGCATAGGACGGCCTCATGGCCAGCTGCATGGGATCGCGACCAGCCGGACGGCAGCGGACGGTCCTTGCGAAGGGAGCGATCCGACGCGTCTTATAAACCGGGCGATACGCTGCGCGAAAACACGGCTTGCGGCTGGGAGAGATTGGCTGGTCGCAGGAGAACTCGCCCAGCACGTGCGGTGCGCAGAGCGCGTGGTATGTTCGTTGTGTGTTACAGTGTAGTGACACTAGATATGTGTGTGAGTGTCCTGGCGGGTATGTACTGATATTTTTGTTGGATAAAACGAACGCTTCCTCTCAAAGTGCTATATCGAGCATTAGGCATACCTTGCGTGTGTAGACTCACGGACTGCCCAGCGGCAGCAGCGGCCGCCATGGCGTTCCATCTATCGGGTCCCCGGGCGATCAGATCATTGGGCGCGTTCAGGGAACAAAATATGCGCGCCACCAGCTCCAGTGCGCCTAGGATACATTCGATGCCATGAGGTGATGCAAGTAGGTATCTAGGCTGTGACGTGACGTGACGTCTGCAGGCGGTGCAAGCATTCCGCGGAGGAGCCGGGTCGCGAGTCCGGTCCGGGCTCTCGCTCGCTGGCGGTTGAGTACCGGTAATCGAAGTCGGCCTCACCTACCTGGTGCACAGGTGTTTGCATGTGCTGCGTGGGGTGGCGGCAGTAGTGCGTTTACCGGCGCGACGATTCTGGTGCGTAGTTGGTTTTATCGGTTGGCGGTTGGCTGAAGTTGGTTTTATCGGTTGGCGGTTGGCATCTTTGTGCATGTGCATGGCGGTCTGTTGCAGGGGCAACCCAGCCACCGTCCACCAGGCGCGCTGCGGCTCCAACACATCCGCACCCTATCCGGCGATGCGTACGTCCCAAGTGCAGTAAATGGTCTTGTTGGCGGTGGTTGTGGGTATAGCCGTTGTCACCGTCGTCGTGACTCATCTGGGTAGGGCTTCAGCAGCGCATGGCGGATATCGTGTCGTATCCGATTGCCGTTGGTGGTTGTTGTTTGACGCTATCTGCTATCCAGAGGCCCCTTATCCATACATGGTCATTAGATTTAATGTTACTTGTAGCAATGGATCGTACTCGTAGCAGCGATGGTGAACGAAGGTGGATTGGATTCCAGCTGACAGCTAGTTTAAGCGAAGGTGCAAAGCAATTCGGGGGGGGGCATTTTTTGACCCACATGTTGGCTGGGTGTTGCCGGAACGAACGCAAGGCGTGTGGAATACGCGGCCACATGCCTTGCTCCTTTCGGCAGCGCACATAGGGTATGACGTGGTACAATGCTGCGGTTGCTTGTAGGGCAACACATCCACCACGCATTGGCTGGGCTGGAGCCGTCTAGGGTTTCCCGGGCGTCTGCTGCCACGTGGCTTTGCCTCATCAAACCTGCTCACCTGGCTATGTTGTTAATGTCGGCTTGACGGCGTTCGTGCGTACAGAATACCGTACGTGTGATGTCCGGCAGGCCATCCAAAGTTACCTTATTAAGCTAATAGTACTTGAATCCCTTATTATTCGGCGCCTACCTTGCAGACCGCAGTTCCGTAATTATGGTTTTGTGAGCGCACCGCCTTCCTCCAGGGGGGAGCTCCGTCAGCACTTGAGGCGGTCGTCCGCGCGTGGGAAGTAAAGTGGTCGCGGCTTTGCAGCCGCCGACCAGCGTGACGTGGCAGTACGCCTGCGTTACTCACAGATACGCATGTGTGCATGCGCCAACCCTAAACGGTCCCGACCCTAGCAACCCTAGTACTGTTTTATGGAGGCTCGAGGTTCTAAAACATGTTCGACTTCTGTGCGAAGATTTGGGTCAAGGTGTACAATATTCATGTCTTGTCTATTCCACTAGCAGTCTTATCGTCGATTGTGCATCATCACCCTTATCATCACGATCAACGCTATCGCCGACCAAAAGCGTCATGTAACTCGCAAGACAGGCTCTCACCTCACCTCACCGAGTTGCTGACTGCCGTTATTTTGCCTCTGGGCTGTCGGCTGGAGTTGTGGTGGTTCGCCTTCGTTCCGGTGCACTTCGGTTTCGTTCTCTTTCAGCTCCTTCAGTGTCAGGCGGCGTACGCCATGTTGCGATGTGCCCGATGGTTCTACCTTTAGGTCTGGAACCTACTGCACAAGGTACTACCACCTCACCGGATCCTCCAGCCGGCAGTCAGCTGTGGAAGGCGGGCCCGTTGCCGAATGCAGGATGCGTGCATGGCCCCCTTGTTCCGTCGGACCACGCGTTAGGCTTACCGCCACGCACATCAGGCACGTGGGCGACAGACCACCCTATGCTGCCTGATGCTGCGAAGCTAGGCTGGAAACGTCTGACGTGATGAGCCATTCTGGAGCGCATGCAAAAGCGCTGTGTAGCGTCCTACGCATTAACCTCTCTAGCACAGGCACGTCCTGTCAGTCGCCGACGGTGGGTGTGGTCCTACGTGGCACTCACCGAAGGCTTGACAGCCACCAGAGCGTCGCCGCCAGACAGGGCCAGACTCATTCGCCGAGGGCTGCGATGGTGGCTAGGAGAAACAAGGCGCGGCATTATTGGAAACGACGGTCCCATTCTTTCCGGTGCGGGCCAGGGCGGGTCGACCAGCCTCGCCGGCTTTGGCTGTCATGACTGCAACTAATGGGATATAGCAGCTTCACGAAGAGGGGCTGCGAAGCACAGGGCAGCGGCGGCCTGCTTTAGCGGCTCGGCAGGTAGCTCGGCTCGGCCTAACGCACACCGTACTACGACCGGTGCATCATGCAAACTTAGTTGCTGTAGGAAGCCGCCGTTATTAATACCCGGCTACATGCCTCCTGTCTGCAATGATTGCTGTCTGCAAACATGTACTCGCGGTCGCTATATAATGGGATAGTTTCTCTTGGACCGAAAGCCACCACGACCACTTATCGGGTCGTTCGATGCAGCGCGCTTGCCAAGAAGAGTAGGTTACGCTGAAATTCGAATATGTGTCTTTGGACAAAGTTGGGCTACGGGCGACAGGAAAGCTGCTGCAATTATACCAACTGCGACCAAGGCAAGGGACTTACGCGCTGCCTTGGCATGCGCAGAGAGCTACTACGAGTTGATGGGAGTGGCGCCCACGGCATCCGGAGACGAGATCAGAGCAGCGTACAGGTGGGCTGCGGCTCGCCGCCAGCAACAGCGGCAGCCTGGGCCGGCGAGAGGACCGGCGCCTCCGGGTGTGGCGCTGCAGCAGCGCCCCGCTTCGCGCGTCGGACCCCTTCGGGACCCCAGTTCCCCTGCCGCTGCCCTACCCTACCCGCGCCGCTGCTGTAATGCTGGAAATGTTACAAGCCGCGCTGCACGCCTGCTGACTTCCCCTGGCCCGCCCCTCCCGCCAAGCCCTGTACACGCGCTCCGCTGCTGAGATGCCCTGGCGCCCGCGCGCCCCCCCCGCAGGTCGCTGGCCAAGTCCCTGCATCCTGATGTCAGTCAGGAGGTGAGCACCCAGGGGCCCGAGGGGCCAGGAGAGAGGAGAGAGGAGCTGGGGGCTAGGGGCTGGGGGCTGGGAGCCAGTAGCGGGGGCCGAGGGGGGTTTGATAAGAGAATCCGCGAATCCACGGCCGACAAACCGAGGGCGGTGAAGGGGGGACAGGGGTCACGGGGCACAGGATCGGCTGCGCTGGGTTGGTCGAAGGCGGCAGCACGCGCTCGTGGGTCTGTGAATAGCGATGCAAGGCCCTGCAGGCACATACGCTGTCGCTCTTGCGTCAGCTGTTGGTTGGGCTCAGTTGGGTTGGTGCCTGCCCCCGCGTGCCTCCCTGCCCCTCGCGGCAGGACGACTCGCAGGAGGTGTTTGCCGAGATCAACCGGGCGTATGCTGTGCTGTCAGACCAGGAGCAGCGTGGGAAGTACGACTATCTCTGGAAGTACGAACAGGTACGGACGGGGCGCGAACGGGTGTGGAAAGTGGGAAGGGGCGGCCCGCGGCGGCTCCTGCCTGGTCGCGGGGGCATGGAGACCGGGTCTCGGAGCGCGCACGGTGGGGTTGGTTGGTCGTTGGGCCGTGCTGCGGCGCTCCACACCAGGCGCTCCGAAGCCGGGCCACAGCAAATAAGATAGCGCACGCGTGTGTGTATGTGTTTCGCTGCCCAAGGGCGTGTGTGCGTGGCGCGCACCTGCCGCCCACGTGGGCGCACTCGTAAGGCCCACGCGGAGGCACTCGTAACGCCGTAAGGCCCGCATGGAGGCATTCATAAGGCCCAGGGACGGGTCTTCGTGGCGCAGCCTGCGGCTGTAGGAGCCCCCCGGGAGCAGACCTCGCCGCGGCCCCCGCCCCGGACGGCGCCGCTACCGAGACGGCGAATCCACCTGTCTGCCAGTGCTGCCAGTGGAGCCATGTCGCGACTTCCCCGTCTCGCCCCCCCACCCGGGTCCAGTAGCATGCGCGCACGTCCCGGTGTCCGAAGGACTGTGCGCCCACTACATTTCCCCAGTCGAGTTACCGGTTCTTTTCTGTACCCTCCGGGTACCCACAGGAGCGCCTTGAGGCAGCCGACAGCGGCCTGCCCCTGTCGGGCGAGGATGCGGAGCGGGCCGCCGCCCTGGAGCAGCTGGAGGTGAGGAGCGACGGGGGGGAGGGAGGGTTGCAAGGAAGGCCCGTGTACGCGAGAAAGACCGTTAAGGGGAGGGGGGCTGGCGGGCGCGCGAATTGGGGTCGTCGTACGGCGCCGTTTTATTACCAACTTATTTCAGCGGGCGTTGCGCAACTGGGAAGGTATGGGATGTGGGCCTGGGGCGGAGGATGGCGATCGGGATCTCTGTGTGGTGCTGATGTCGGCACTGTTGCGGAATCGCGCATCCCGTTCTTTCCCACTGGCGCTCCTGCGCCGGGGACATCCTTAGCGCTGCTGGATGTCCGTGGTGCCGGGGCGTCAGTGGGGAGAACGGGGTGCGTTACTCCGCACAGACACGCCGGCGTTGGAGTCGCTGAGCGTGCTACGCGTACGGCGCGGGTGGTGATGCCGCCGGCGGTAAGGGTGAAAAAGGTGCTTCAAGCTGGTGGCTGGCCGGCATGGTCACTGCCACTGACGCAGCATTTCACCATCCACCCATCAAGCCCACCCAGTCCACCTCGCCTTGCCTGCCCCTGGCACGACGCCCTCAAAAAAGACCCAGTGTCGTACACCCCCACTGTGTACGATACTGTGTACGGCACCGCCCACCGCCTGCACCTCGTAACCCCACAACGTAACCCCACGCACCCGCCCTCCCACACCGCTCATCCACCGGGGAGCAGTCCACACACCTGGAGGCTGAGCGGGCGCGGAGGATGGCGACCGAGGCGCGGAGGGCGGCTGAGAGAGCCAAGAAGGCGGCGGCGGCGCAGGTGGGGGCTGGGGGCTGGAGCTGGGGCGAGGGGGAAGTGGGGAGGCGGACGGCGTATGAGGTGCATCTCTGTGTTTCGCCGAGAGAAGTTGCTCAGTCGCGGCTCCTCCGTGTCAGTTCCTTGGTGCGAGGAGAAGGTGCTTTCCTTTAGTAGGGGGAGGGGGAGGGGGTTCGAGGAAGACCCGTGGGTGCCAGGAAAAAGCGTTTAGAACAGACGTTTGGAGATGCATGCTGGAGAACTGGGTTGGGGATACTAAAGCCGAAGGTCGGAATATGACCTTTGGCGGCTAAGCTCAAGCGGCTACGGCGAGACACAGACAGGGGGAGGGGGGAGGGCGCTGCGTGGCCGGCCTAAGGGTTCGCCCAAGGATGCTTTGCCCCTGCTTCGTGACCGGCCCCGTGACCCACATGACCCACACGACAGGTCCGGGAGGCACGGAGGCAGGCAGCCGCTGCCGCAGCCGCTGCCACAGCCGCGGCTACCTCGGCAGCGGCGGCAGCTGCACGACCAGGCGATGCCGCCAGGGGGGCCGGTCGCGTAGCGGGCGGTGCTGCTGCTGCTGCCGCCGCTGGCGGCATAGATGCGGGTGCGGATGCGGAGGCCACGAGGCGAGGCGGCGGCACCAAGACGCGCAACAGGGGGCCAGCAGTCAGCGTGGAGGCGGCAGCGGGAGAGGCTGGGTCTGGGTCTGGGTCCTCGGGGCGGTCTGGCCGGGGCGGTGAGGCGAAGCGGGAGGTGCGGGAGGCGACTCAGGCCGCACGGCGGCAGGCGCGTGAGGCGAGGCGGCACGCAACGCAGGTGTGCCGGTGGGAGGTGGCGTAAGAGCCGGTGTGTGGGGGGGCGCGGCGGGGATGGGGCGGGCACGACAGGGGGCGATTATGCGAAGGGGGCGGTGGGATGGGGATCGCCCGGGTGGAGTCCAGTTGGTGTGGGAGGGTGGGTTGGATCTGCTCGAGGTGTGTTGCTTCAGCCGCTACCTGCCGCGAAACCCCACGTGCAGCAACGGCCCCCACGCAACCCAACCCAACACCCGCATGCCCCGACGGCAGGTCCGCTACTGGGCCCAGTGGGCGGAGCAGGAGGCGGAGGCGGTGCGGCGGGCTGCGGGCCTGGAGCCCCTGGCGGCGGCGTCGGAGCGGCTGTGGGAGTGGCAGCAGCAGCAGAAGCAGCAGCAGAGGCGGCGGCGGCGCGACGGCGAGGACACGGGGCCGCCGGCATGGGAACCGCCGGCGGCGCCCCCAGAATGAGCGAGAGCCCGTGTGGCTCCCATGTTGTCGTGCTTGTCGTACTGTGGCGGCGAGGCCTCCTTCGCTCATGCCGCCGCCGGCGCTCGGCCGCCGCCGCGGCCATCGCACTCCTCCACAGCGCCGTCCATGCGCCGCAACGTCGAGCCCCTCCGCAGGATCCTCGGGGCCCCCCGCCACAACTCTACAAGTCGCACAAGGCGGGCGCCGACCCAGAGCCGCCGCTGCCACCCTCCCGCTTCCGTAAGCCACTCCCCGTGGCTGTACCCATCCGCCCCGGCAGTGCAGGCTGCGGCAGTGGAGTCCACCAGGCGGCTGTCTCGAGCCCCGACTCAATACACCAGGCCCCACCTGCTGCGCAGCCGATGGGCCCACCAGTCCTCCCTCCCTCCCGGCAGCTCGCAGTGCCCCCCTCCCCCCCCCACACCACCACCACCACCACCACCACCACGGGTCTTCCTCGAAACCATCGTCACCACCGCCACCAGCGCCACCACCACCACCACCACCACCACCACCACCATTTGCACGGCCCTTTGCGCGGCCTTTTGTTCGGCCTTTTGTACGGCCCTGGGCGGCTTCGTCGCACCTCTTCAGGCTCCACTGGCACCTTGGCGGCCCTGCGGCGAAGCAGCACGACACGGCGCCGGGTATGATCCGGGTCCATCGTACTCTCGTCCATCGGCGACGAGCTGGCGACTGTGGAGCATAGCGCGGGTGTTGGCGGCCGCGTGTGTCGGGGGTAACACGTGTGGTCGGTGTGTGTGTGTTGCAGTACACCACGATCGTACACAACGCGCAGGTCTGCGTGGCTGCCATGTTCCCGCCGCAACGATGACACGGCTGGTGTGCGTATTTGGTGCGTGTCTGTGTGTTTCGGTCCGACGTGCTGCCACCAGCTGCCACCACCAGTTGGTGGTGTTTCCACTACAACCACCATGCCGCGGCTCGCACCCAGGCAAACAGGCGGTTTGTTGCGAGGAAGATCCGTGGATGCCAGAAAAACTGTTTAGGAGAGACGTTTTGAGATGCATGCTGGGGGACTTGGGTGAGGAAAAGACGGAGGTCGTATGTCGACCCAGGTGGTTTGTAAGCTGCACCAGACCGATTGCGGGTATCGTTCCCCGTGCGGCAAGACACGCATGGGGCCGGATTGCCATCCATATCCATCCTCGGCGCGGAGTTCTCGGCGCTTGACACATTGCTTATGTCTTCGTGCATGATGCGGACGATGTAAGAAGCAAAGATCCCATCACGTGAAGATCGTTACATCAAAGGAATGCGCTCAACTATGTCACGTGCCTCAGTCCCAGTAAACGTTGCGAAACTATGCACTGCCACACATGACCGCAAGCCGGTGACTGAGGCAGCCCAGACGGGTGGAATCATTTCAACACCCGGTACGGCACGGTTATCGTACCATTCACCCCGCCCCATCCCAAGCCCCTCAAACACGGCTTCCACGTGACTAAGAAATGTGGATTTCTTCTTACCCAACTGCGGGAACTGTCAACGAGTGCGGCCAGAAGCCGCTCACAACCGCCACGCGCTCTGATCCTCTACGCATGGATGCACCATGTCCACCCAAAACCACCATCCCCGTGCAACGCAAAAAACACACAGACACACCGCACGCGCCGTGGAGTTTCGCGGCTTGGCCGTCAGCCCACACACCGGGGGGACCCAGCGGCCTCAACTTAAACTCGCGCTTGCGCGCCACCGGACAATACCGACAGATTGCCAAACAACTGAGGGAGGGTCGTGACCAGCTCATAATCGAGTAACACAAAGCAGAGTCTAACGGGGCTCTGTGCACAGAAACCTCCGCAGCAGTAGGAGCTGTGGCGGGGCATGGCAGTAGCAAGCGCTGCCCCATGGTACTGCGAGCAGGAGCCAGTTCTAGCATACCAAACCCACAACCTGGTCAATGTACAGTACAAACGCTATATCGGCCTAGCCGCCGGTCGATCTCATGTTCACCGCCCTTGCCCCCACGCAGAGTCATCGCCTGAACGAACACGTGCAGTCGCGCGCGACCTCCCGGTCCTCGTCCTGCCTTCACCACAGAGTACCTGCCTCCATTCCAGGGGACCTGCCTCTACCCCAGAGTACCTGCCTCCATCCCACAGGACCTGCCTCCATCCCAGAGTACCTGCCTCCATTCCAGAGGACCTGCCTCGACCCCAGAGTACCTGCCTCCATCCCACAGGACCTGCCTCCATCCCACAGGACCTGCCTCCATCCCAGAGTACCTACCTCCATTCCAGAGGACCTGCCTCTACCCCAGAGGACCTGCCTCCATCCCACAGGACCTGCCTCTACCCCAGAGGACCTGCCTCCATTCCAGTGCCCCATACCGCAAAGTCCACGATCACTCGCATCACCCTCAACGTCAATCACCACCACCACGCAACACCCACATGCTCCGCTTCATGCCGCCACCCGCCATTCGCCTTCGACTTATTGTATACAATCAGTACCACTACGTACCGCGGGAAAACCGCCTCGCCAGGTCGCCTACTAACGCGCCCACGCCCCCCGTCCCTCTTAACCTCAGGACGGGAGCACAGCCCCGTATACCGGTGCTTCAATACCAGGAGGCGAGAACTGCGCGCAGGGACAAAACCGTAAGCTCAGCTCTCACGGATTACGCTATTCGCTACTGACCTGCTCGCCGTACATCAAAGGCACCACCCGTCTGTCCTCTCGGACACAAAAAACGTCCACGCGGGGGGGTTACAATACTAGAACCGGTAACGCGACTGGGGAAATGTAGCGTGTGCATAGCCTTCGGACACCGGGACGCGGGGCGGGGGCGGATGGCGGTCCCCGCCCCGCTCCCGTCCCACGCGTGCTGTGTATGACACGGCAGCAGTCCCCGGGGCAGAGGGGGCACGGGCAGCGGACCCCGCCGAGCCTGGTTCAAAAGTACAAGCACGCAGCCGCCGCGGCTGGACGGGAGCACTCCTCATCATTGGCCAGGCCACTATGCCATGGTTAGCCCCAAGAGACGGCCGATTAGTGACGGTCTGGGCTGCCACGGAATGCGAACGGCGCATGCACGGCACACGACACACGAGTACGGTAAAACGCCGTACAGCAGCAAGCAAGTGATAGGCGCGACGACACGGAACGGCGGTGCCCCCTGCGGGGCGACAATGATGGTGTTGGAGGAGGGAGGAACCCACACAGTACGGCACCGGCGAACGGCGCGTCACCCGGTTTCCTGCCGTCGTGACTACTCAACGGAACAACCCAACGCGGCGTAGTACGATGAGGCCCGTGCCCCAACCCTATGGCCGTAACCAGCCTCACATTCGCAGGCAGCAGCATTTAATGACCGCGTTTGGATGCCTAGCCCGCCCAGTGTCACCACCGACCGTCGTCACGAATTTTGTTACTCCACCAGCACCACCACCATCAACACCAGCAGCAGCATCAGGACGCATTCATTAACCATCGGCATTATTCACATCATCATCACAATCGGGTTCATCTTTTAGGTTTAGAACGTTTGCAGGCGCAATCTGGAAGTGCAAAGAGCAGGAAATGGCCGCCTCACGCGGTTAGCATGGCGCTGAGTTGGACCGAAGTTCTTCCCACTGCCCACAAACACCTTCAATTGCTGCCCAACCGCATGGGGGAGGAGACGAGCCCTGCACTGCCATGGCGCGCGAGGTGCAGCTGTGCCACAGTTTGCGTCCATCCTTCAATATAAACACGCACGTCCTATTTCCCCCCCCATCCACAGCTGTTGCAGTCCCGAACACCGCGCCCACCCACCTCGTCCTTGCTGTGCACACTACGGTGCTCACCAGCACAAAACCAGGGAGACCCACCCCGCCCCGACGCTGACTTTGACCTGGCGTCGCCCGCCCGACCCGCGGGTCGGCAGTCATTGCCTCACCTCGCCTCGCCGACGGCGGCGGCAGCACGCACACAAACACCCGCCGCCGCCGCCGCTGCCGGCACCCGCCCACGGGCAGATTTGGGCTGGGGGAGTAGCCACCACTCGACGGCGAAAACCACTACGCCCCGTACTACGGTATACGGCTTTAATACGTCACAGGAAGTGCGGTGATGTGCACTGCAATGCACAGCTTGCGTCTACAAGAGGATGCTCCTCGCGCGCTGGCGCAGCGTGTGGGGATGGTTGGTCCCGAGCTCCTAGGGACCGACGTGGCGCCAGGGCGGGTCTGGCACTGTTGCACCCACCCACCCACCATCGGAGCTGCGCTTGCGGCCTCAGACACGCTGGTGCCGAGGTGCGCAAGGCGATTAGCAGCATCGACGACGGCCACACCGCCACGTCACCACTCCGCTCCGCGGCCGTGTGGGGCCTCGCTATGTGTTGGCGGCGTCGGCGTCAGCGGCGTCGGCGTCAGCGGCGTCACGACATGTAGGTTATAACGTCTTCAAAAACCCGACTCCGCAGGTAGTAGCTCGTCCCACCTGGCCCGTAGCGGCAAGAGCATAAACCGGCAGACTAGCTGCGCCCTCGTCACCCCGAGCCGGCGCCCCGCAAGCCCTCCAATGCTGGTCCGCTGTACCCCCAATAAACACAGCAACGCATGAAGGAATTAAGAGCCCAGTAGGGCACGGTGTGCCCCCTCGATCACCTCGGGCGCACAGCAGCTGCCGCCCCAGGCACCGGCAGCAGCAACCGCCTGCTTCAGGCTCACTAAAACACACAACCTGACACCCCCTGCGCTGCTTCCAGGGATCCCGGGAAGCCAGCGACCCGCGGGTCACCGCTCCGATACCACCACGAACCCACCGCGCGGCACGCCGCCGCGAACACTAGCCTCACCGCTGCCGCCGCCGCCGCCGCCACCCTTCGGCGAATGCATGACGGGCGACGCTTGCTTCGCCATCTTCATAACCGAATCGCAATCGCCACCGTCGCCGTCGTCGCTTTCCAGCTCCTCCGGCTGCTCCGCTGCCATCGCCGCCCAGCCCGGCCCCTGCGTCTTGCCCTGACCCATGGGACCGTGCACTGACCCAGACATACGAGCAGTCATCAGCGCCGCCATTGGCGGGCTGGCCTGCCGGGTCCTACGACTGGCGCCGCCGGTCGCGTCGCCGCCGCGGACGCTGCTGCCGCCGCCGCCGTTGACAAGCTCGCGTCGTTTGCCGCCGCCGCTGCCGCCGCCGCTGGCACTGACCTCGTCTACCACTCCTGACAGGTTGACCACCTGAACCAGCTGGGCATGGAGACGGAGGAGACCAAGGTGAGGGAGCAGTGGTGTGGTGCAGCACAGGCGCATGGGGGACGGGTGAGGGTGTGGGTCAAGAAGGCCCCAAAGGTCAGGGCGGCTCTCGGTCTCAAGCCACCGCACATCCGCGGGGAGACCAGCGTCACGGCGCGATGTGGACCCACCATCGGACCGGCGAAGCAGCGAGCAGCCAGCCTCACGTGGAGGCGCGCGCAGGTAGGTGCTGCAGCCGCGCCGTGCATGCTCCCCCCTCCCCCCTCCCCCTGCCGCCTCCTCCCCCCACCTCCCGCCCCGCCCCGCCGCTCCTCCTACCCCCGTCCTCTCCCTGCCTCCTCTCCCCCTGCCCCTGCCGCCTCCTCCCCCCGCCTTCAGCCTCCGCTCCGCCCCGCCCCGCCGCTCCCCCGCCGCCTCCGCACCCCCTCCACCTGCGTCATGCCCTCCGGCGGCTCCGCCATCCCCCCCGCCAGCACCATGGTGCAGAACTCCCGGTAGTCGATGCGGCCGTCCGAGTCCAGGTCCGCATCCGCCACCAGGTTGGCCACACTCTCCCTGCCCGCCAGCAGCCCGCCGGCGCCCGGGGAGGGCAGCGGCAGCTGCCCCAGCACGGCTTCCAGCTCGTCCCTGCGGCGGTTGCGGGTCGGTTCGGCGGACAGTTGGGCGGTTGGGGGAGGGGGCGAAGGACGAAGGGAATGCCGTCGATAGGAGAGCAGCGCCCGTGTGGGTGGGAGGTAAGGGTGGTTGCGACAGGAGGGTGTGCCCGATGGGATTTGAGCAGCCGATCTCAACGCGGCCAGGCGGCACGCGGCACCCACTTGGTGATGTATCCGTCCCCGTCGATGTCAAAGTGCTTGAAGGCCTTGAGCAGCCCTTCGCTCCGCTGCATGCGGCTGAGGGTGTAGGTGGCCGCGACGAACTCACGGTAGTCCTGGGGGCGGCAGGGAGGCGGAGGGGAGGGAGTAACGGTTAGTTGGTTAGTTGGTTGGTTGCTGATAAGCAATATTTTTACCGACCGTTACCCGACGCGCTCCGATTAGGTCTGGTGCGCGGTACGTTACTGGCCGCGACGGAGTAGATCTAGCTAGCATCGGGCCCGCAAGGCCAAGTACCGAAGCTGCAACTCCACGTCTCCCCTTCCACCCCTCCCCCCTGACCCCACACTAGCAACGAAGCCACTACTTTAAGCACCCTCTTCCAACCCCCCGACTCCACACTCACAATGAAGCCATCGCAATTGAGGTCAGCGGCCTTGAGCAATGTCTTTGCCTCGTCACCTGCCGTACCAATGCACGGTGGTAGCGGTGGTGGCGGCGGTGGCGGCGGTGGTAGCGGAGGATTGCGGACGGGGGGGGTTATAGGAGAGGGGGAAGGGCGGAAGGGGGCGATCACCCGATTGCGAAAGGGGCCAACACCTAGAAAGCTCAAATAGGTACGGAGCTCCCGACACGTCCCAGGGTATCATCGCGGCCCCCGTCGCGCTCCCACCAGCTAGGCAGCGCTCTCACCTTGCAGGTCCTCTCCCTTGCGGGCCAGCCCCTCCTGGAGCTCCTCTAGTGACAGCAACCCGTCGCCGTCCGTGTCCAAGTCCTCAAACAGCAGTTTCAGACCCTAGGGCAAGGCGGGGGATAGAGAGGAGAAACCGTTGGGCACGACAAGGCGGGGCGGGGTGGTGGTGTGTGTGCTGAGGGGGGGGAGGGAGACCGTGCGATGCCGAAAACCGCGCCTGCCCTCAACCATACGTTCCCTGAAGCCCTTGAAACTTCGTTTCCTAAAACCCTAACCCCCCTAAACCCGGGTCTTTCCTTAACCTTGAGGGTCCACAAACCCCGGCGCATTGTGGTCCAGTCACAACCACAACTCGCCCGCTCAGCCCGACGCCTGTCAGAGCTCTGGCAGGCGCAGCGACCCACGGGTCAGCCTCTGTCGCCCCGTGCCCGCCCTTCCGGCACCCGCTCCACACCCACCAGGACCTCCTCCGGCGGCAGCGCCGCAGCCAGCACCCGCCGCGCCTCCCGTTTGAAGGTGTTGAGCAACCGGAACTGACTGATGCGGTCGCTCACTCCGCCTGGCCGTTGCAAGAGGCGGTTGTGATGGCGGTTGAGTCGCCACGTGCAGTCAGCGTCGGTGGAAGACAACGCCAGCGACAGCAAAACGGTACGGCAACCGGCTGGAGGACACGCCGTACACTGAGGCCCCGCCGCGCCCTCTGCCGCCCCCCGTCCAACCCCTCGGCAGCCCTGCCGGCCCCCCAGCCCACTCCTCCATTCGGGCTCAGCCCCGTACGTCTCCCAGGCCCCCCGTCCCGGCCCCGCCGCCTCACTCACCTTGCAGCGCCCGCGGCAACGCTGTGCCATCAGGCCGCAGCCAGGGGTGAGTGAGCACCTGCGCGGGGGGAGAGCACGCCGTGTGTGTATGTGTGTGTATGTGTGTATGTGTTTTATAAATGCTGAGCTGAGCCGCGAAGTAGACGTAGCGCGAGGAGACCAAGGAATCCGGAGTCAGTGCGGGGCGCCAATAGTTACCGAAAGAAGCCCAGACTGGGTCCACGAGAAGCCAGAAGTCCAATTATGTAGCCGGCGGCCGCGCAGCGCTCCGATAGCCAGATAGTGTATGTGTGTGTGCGTGTATGTGTGTATGTGTGCGTGTGTGTATGTGTGCGTGTGTATGTGTGCGTGTGTATGTGTGTGTATGTGTGTGTTGTGTGTTGTTGGCCCTCACAGCAAGACAGAGAGGGTGAGGGGGCAGTAAGGGACACACGCATGGAGGTGCGCAGTCGGCGAGGTCGTTGTTTGTCCGTTTGAACAGTTGGCGGCGGCTGCCGGTCGTCGCCTTATTGAACAGCACTCTTCCGGCGCCGGCGATGCGCACAAACGGCGCAGCGGTGCGGGCAGAGGTCGAACGCGGGCGAGACCTTCGGCTGAAACCCAGTGTGCCAGTGTGCATTCACGTTGGGGTTTTATAAGAGAATCCGCGAATCCACTGCTGACAAACCGAGGGCGGTGAAGGTGGCGGTCCAAAGGAGCGGGGAGCGCGAGCCGGCGAGGCCAGGATCCATTCCCTCCCCCGCGCGGATCCGGGATCCGGATCTCACCTCCTCCAGCCTCAGGCGGCGCGTGGGGTCCTTCTCCAGCATCTTGGACACCAGGTGGCGGGCGTGCCGGGAGATGGAGGACCAGGGCTTAACGGTCAGGTCCACCTCCTGAGCGGGCGCGACCCGCGGGTCGGGCCGGGGGGCCGTGTGCGGGGGAGGTCGCTCAGGTTGGCGGGGAACAGGGTATCCACGCAGATCACGATTCCCTGAGCAGGATGATGAGTTGATGACGTCACCGTGGCGTCACGCACACCCACATACACACACGCCCAGACACACACACGCCCAGATACATACCCACACCCACATACCCCCCCCACACACCTACACCCACACCCACACCCTCATACCTCCCCCCCCACACACGCACCCTAGTCCCCTACCTGCGTCCGAACTGCCCTCAGAATGTCCGCATCCGACGACCCGGTGAAGGGAGGCGAGCCGGACAACAGGATATGCAGTATGACCCCCAGGCTCCACACGTCACAGCTCTTGCCGTACTGCCGCTTGATCACCTCTGGGGCGGCGGCGGAGCGGCGGCGGAAGGGGCGGGGGTGGGGTCGGGAGGGGCGGCAGGGGCGCCAGGGGCGGGCGGGGCGGGCGGGGGCGGGAGGGGCGGGCGGGGGGCGGGAGGGGCGGGCGGGGGGCGGGAGGGGCGGGCGGGGCGGGAGGTTTACGGGGCGCGGGCGGCGGAGAGAAGGGAGGGAGGAGGGGGGAGGTCGGAGGGCATGGGAGGGGGGAGGCAACGCGGGAGGTGCTGCACAGTGCGGCTGCGATGTCAACCCACACACGGCAGTGCAGCCACAACCCACAACCCAAGGACGCCGTGCGCCACCGGGTCATGATCGCGTGCGCGCCATATGGAGGTGCTGGAGTCAACCACGAAAACAGGGAACAAGACGTGTGCGGGAGGAACGATGTGCAGGGAGCAGGGGGGAGCTCACCCGGCGCAGCTGGCGGCCAGGAAGGGGGGGAGCTCACCCGGCGGCGGCGCCAGCACCCGGGGGCCTCCAGCAGCTGCCCGCACCACCAACCTCCGGGGGCCCCATCCCCGCACTCGCGACTCCTGCTGCTGAGGTCCCCCTCAGCGCCGCTCCTGCCTCCGCCGCACTCGTGCCCCACGATTGCCTCGCCGCCCCTTCCCCCGCCCCTCGTCCTTCCGCGCCCCCCAGATTCCCCCTCGTTCTCCCCCGCCCCCAGGGTTTCTCCTCATCCCCCCCCCGCCCTTCCCCCACCTGGCGCTATGGTACCTATGTCATGTAACCGGTGTTTGTGCAACCTCACCTGGAGCCATGTAGTACGCGGAGCCCACCATGTCCTCAAACTCCTTGCCATCCTGAGCAAAGCAGCTAAGGCCAAAGTCCGCCAGCTTGATACGCGCGTCGGGTCTGTGGTCCGTGATGAGGAAGTTCTCGGGCTGCGAGGTGGGGAGTTTTAGGGTTTTAGGGTTTTAGGGTTTTAGGGTTTAGGGTTTTAGGGTTTTAGGGTTTTAGGGTTTAGGGGCTTCGGGGCGTTGGGCGCGCGCCAGCTCACCCCCCGGTGGGATGCAAGGCAAAAACCAAACGTCAGCTATGGCGACGCTGACCGCATCTCGCCAAACCCAGCAAGCTCGTACCCCGTACCAATTCTCGTCCAATTCTTTCGCACAACCTCGTACCTTTAGGTCCCGGTGCAGGACGCCAAGCGAGTGGCAGTACGACACTGTCTCCACTAGCTCCCGGAAGAGTGCCGCGGCGGAGCGCTCAGTGATGGTGGCGGTGGCCTCGATCCGCTCAAACAGGTCGCCGCCTGGAGGAGGCGGCGGTGGGGACGGGTGTTCGGAGGGGCATAAAGACCGGTTGCACGACATGGGCGTAATGGGTTTTAGGGTTTTTAGGGTATGGGGGAGGGCAGGGGAGGGAGACGCGGAGGGGTGGGCGGTGGTGGTAGCTTGGGGGTATTTCCCGACCGCCTCTCCTCTCCCCAATGGCCTGCATCGATAAGATGGACACCAAGCGCCGGACACCCCCTGCATGGCGAAGTTTGACGGTCCGACACACAGCGACCAACCGTCCAACTCCTAACCGCTTACAACCACCCACCCACCCACCCGTGCACAGCTCCATGACCAGGTACACGTCGTTGGCGTCCTCGTAGGCGCCATGGAAGTTGATGACGTTGGGGTGCCTGCGAAGAGTCGATTAGCGGTTGGTGGTTGGCGACGCTTGGAAACGCGTGTGCTGTGCGCACGCCACTGCCGTTCCCGATCAGACGCTACTCGGGTTGCCGTTAGATGCCATTTGGGCTGCCGTTAGACACCATTAGGTTTGCCGTTAGAAGCCATTCGGGCTGCCGTTAGACACCTTTCGGGTTGCTGTTTGACGCCATTCGTTTTACCGTCAGACGCCGTCTGGGCTGCCGTTAGAAGCCATTCGGGTTGCCGTTCAAGCACTAGCTGCCGTGTGCCGCTGCTATCGGCCACCCCACAACAGGCCCGGGACCCGCACCCCGCCCCCGCCCCCGCCCCCGCCCCTACCCTCTCAAGTGGTGCATGATCTCAATCTCCCGGCGGATATCCCTAATGGATGTCGCCCCCGTCAGCTTGCGCTTGCTGATCTGCTTGCAAGCAAACTTTTCACCGGCCGGGTTGGTGACCACATGTATGACACCGAACTGGCCCTTATTGATTTGGGCACCAAACTTGAAGACCTGCGAGGTTGGGTGGGGGGGGATTCGGGGGTTTGGGAGAGTGTGAGATGCGGGATGGGGTGGGATGGGGTTTCGAGGAAGACCCGTGGATGCGAGAAAAACCCTTTAGGAAAGACGTTTTGGGATGGATGCCACGCGAGGAGCAAAGAGGAACCGAAAGGCTAGTTGCAAAATACAGGTTTGAGCACATGTATGATATTGTTCAATGCTGGGGAACTTGCTGGGGGGGCGGTAGGGTTGAGGTGTTGAGCACCACTGGCGCCGTCATTTAAATGTACCGCCAACAGTCCCCATCGAAAACACATGCAGTGCCGCATCCCCCCCCCCGGGACCCCCTCCCGGAGCAGGCTCCCGGGGTTCCTTCCTGCCGGGTTGCGCCTCACCCCACCCCAGTGCCTAGCTGGCACATTCTCGTGTGCAGCACCCGTGTCGACGCCGGCTGCCGCGGAACCACGAACCCAGAACACAGCCGCCCAGCAGTTGGAGGACCGACCAACCGCCAACTAACTCTCTAATTAACCCTCCAACTAACTCTCCAACCGCCTCTCCGACCGCCTCGTCAGCCCGACGCGCCCGCCCGCCCGCTCGGCTCCCCGGCCCGCCCCCCTCCCAGCCCCCCCCCCAGCCCGCCCAGCCCCAGCCATATCGACCCACGGGCCTCCTCTCACCCCCCCGCTCCAGCCATATCGACCCACGGGCCTCCTCTCACACCCCCGCTCCAGCCATATCGACCCACGGGCCTCCTCTCACACCCCCGCTCCAGCCATATCGACCCACGGGCCTCCTCTCACACCCCCGCTCCAGCCATATCGACCCACGGGCCTCCTCTCACACCCCCGCTCCAGCCATATCGACCCACGGGCCTCCTCTCACACCCCCGCTCCAGCCATATCGACCCACGGGCCTCCTCTTACACCCCAGCTCCAGCCATATCGACCCACGGGCCTCCTCTCACACCCCAGCTCCAGCGCCCACCTTCCGGATGTCCGACGTCTGTCGTGTGATCCAAACCTGACCCTCAGCCACCCCCAGAGCTGACAGCCGCCGTACAGCCTTGGCGTCACGAGCGTTCATGGGACCGAGCACCTGCGGGGGAGCGCGCGGGGGGTGGCAGAAAGCGCGGGGGGGGGGAAGGGGGAGGAAACCCGGTGATACACATAGGCGGAGGGTTTGTGAGGACAGCGGAGGGTAGCATAAATATCCGGGGAGGGTGGCATAAATATCGGGGGGGGGAAGGAGCCGAGAAGGGTGATGACGGTAGTGGTAGCGGATAGGTGTAGTACACGGAGGGTGGCAGGAGAGTGCGATGGCTGAGTGTTGGCCACCGTACCTCACCCCCCCCACCCCCACGGGTTTCCCTCAATTCACGGGTTCGCCACATCAAGGCGCACGGTGGGGCCGCCGGCTCTCGCTTTCCCAAGAAGCAAGGGCGAGGGAAGGGGGACCCGGCGGCTGGGCGTCCGCCACCTTCACTAACGGTAACGCGCGTTCTGCAGGTTGGCGTGGTTTCGGGGCTGGGCGCCTGGGTGGGTGCGGCTCAGAGCTATCCCCAGCCCCATGCATGTCGTGGTCTGTGACATGGGGGCGCGTGGGGGCGCGTGGCACGTGCCAGCGTCCCGTGCACAGGCCCCGTGTGTGTGTGTGTGTATGCCGGAGTCCCGTGTCATCATCGGGTGCGGGGGGCGGGGGCGTGTCATGTCCCCCGCACAGGCGCAGCGTGCGCATCAGGCACAGAGCCGCCAGCCGCCGCAGGAGGGTGGCCCCCGATCGCGAAGCGCACGGCCGCACGTCACGTGGTCGGTGTCTCCCCGTGCAGAGTGCGTAAGGGAGTGGCTGGTGCGCTGCAAGAAACCACGGCACGTCTTCACGCGGGCGCGACAGCCAGACCCGGGGCACCAGCGCAGCCGCACGACCACCACCGTGGACGGCCTGTTCCTATGTGCAAGCCCCAGCATAATCGGACAAGCGACGCGCGTTGGCGCGTTTGGCGCGTTGCTCGCGGCGCGATTCAAGTCCTGCGCGACGCACTATGACGGACAAGTCAGACGCACCTGCTTAGCAAGTTCGCTCTCCGAGGTTGTGGACACGCATGCCCCCATGTTGCCCGGCCTGGGCACTGCCCGGCCTGGGCGCCTCGCGGGGTGCGGGTCAGCGGTACAGCCGCGCCCTGAGTGCTAGGCGGCTACCACTCTATGGCTTCCTTAAAGCTTGATACCAGATGTTTAAGCTGGAATTGCGGGGCCAGCTTATCTCCACAAGTCCTGTCGCCTCCTCAGAACGTCAGACTCTGACGGTGTTATGTTGAGGGAACGCAGAAGGCGAGCCTTTGACAACAGTGAGATAATATACTGACCGCAGCATCCGTTGAATAAGAAAACGCTTGCAGGCCTACTGGCGTGGCTATAGGAGACTACCGTCTTATGTTTCGATATACCGGTAGAATGATCCTCAGGCAGGCGGCAATCTTCCGCAAGGACGAAGCTTTAACTGGCGCAGCTAAAGCGAACATTGTCACTTTGATGATTAGGTGGATTCGTCCAGGCGTAGAAGTTACCCGTCGCCGTACTTGAGGATGCCTCATAAATACTTCCCCCGGCCAAGCACACAGTCCCGCCCCGGGAAGGCGAACACGAGTGATACTTTTATCTTCGTAGACGAATGACAATTTCGTTGAAATCGCGCACGGGGCAGTTACGACCTCCTTCGCCACAGGAGACGTACTTGCTTCAGATGCACTGTGGACGCATACATTTTTTCATCAACTATGGTCACCGTAAGTGAATGACGCTGTATGTCGTGAGATCATACTGCGTCTGATACGGCCGGACCGCCCGTTTTCTAGCTTACCATAACGTTGGAACATTTACAGTGCATCCTTAATATGCTTGCTCGCGCTGTATATAAAATCCACGCCATTGATGCCCTGAAAAGTGCCATGGTGACGTCATGGCAGGGGCAATGGCTAGCATGGAACAAATACTCAATCTTTGCATTCTATCACATTGGATCACTGCACCAGCAAGGGGTCATCATTGGGTGAAGGGAATATCCGGAATCGCAGTTACAATTGGTTACAATGCCCTCAAACACAGCGGTATATAGCTCGTTGCAGGACGCCCTGCGTACTTCCCAGTACTTCCTACATGAACAGGGCCGTCATTGTGGAGCCAGGTGGATGGTTTCGGAGGATAGCCCGGATGGAGGGGCCTAGTTAAAGCCACCTGCGTGCATCATCAGGCAGGTGGCTGCACGGGTGGTGAAGCCTGGTGAAGGCGCCAAAGGGCCTTCACCAGGCTGGTGTGGTTGATCGGTGTTGGGCGAAGGAGGACAGGATGATGTAACAGGTGGCGCTATCGCTGTGTGGCGCTGTGGGGTCTGGTGGAGCGCTGCCTGAGTTGGCTTTTGTCGCAATGCCTGACTACCGGTATGCAAAGGCGCAGGACGGCGCAGGTTTGCACAATGACTAGCTCATCATGAGGTTCAACTAGCTCATCATGAGGTTCAACTAGCTCATCATGAGGTTCAACTAGCTCATCATGAGGTTCAACTAGCTCATCATGAGGTTCAACTAGCTCATCATGAGGTTCAACGCCGTGATCACCCTGCTGCAGTGTGCTTTCCTGGCTGACCGTGATTGGTCGACTCAACGCCTGAACCCCCTGAACGGTGCGCCGCCGGAAGCGCTCAGGCTACAACCAACCAGATTGACAGTGGCAGACAGATGAAGCGCCGCAAGCCGCTACCTGTTCCAGGTGCTGATCGGGGTAACTTTGACTCCCGGCCGAAGCGCCGCCCACAGCTGCACTGTTACTTGCGGGGCAACAGATGCTCGCCACGGACTTTACATGTCTGTCACTGGGCACCTCGTGCGAAAGGACACATTAAGCACGGCCGGGAATGCCCATCCCGCCATGCCAAGGCTAAGTAGGTAAGCTAAGCTGAGCTACGTGGGCCCGATGTGCACCACCTATCCCTTCGGCTCCGATTGTGAGCCAGCTACCGTTCACTACCGAAAGTTGATAGAAAATACAAGATGAAGTCCGTTACTTATTGTCAATGCCCCGTTCCTTCACAACGCACTCGCGAGATGTTTCGCCCTAACTGCCGCTCACTGGATTCGGGTTTCTGGAGGGGCACCGAAACCATGGCTCGTGCCCGCGAATCGATCCCGTATGGAGTGCTCGGGCAGGACAACTTGCTGACTCTTCGAAGTAAATATTAATATGGAATCTATAAGTAGTGTTATAAAGTATCGCACTCTCTAACGAGGCTGCGGGGAACCCAACCGTAGTACGCAACCGTATTCCGGGGGGGGGGCGCGGGGATCAGCATGCCACGCGCTTTAATCACAATCGCGTTCTGATCATAACGCCATGCGACGTTCTGGTTTCCGCGTTCTGGTTTCACAGCCAGGCCATCGCACTGCACTGAAGACCGACATGCGGGCTCGTCTTTCAGTCGCAAGGATGGAGCAGAGCCTTTTCTTGAAGCGCAATACCACTGGCAATGTTCCTAAGGAAATGCTGGCACAGGCAGTCAATGTGTTCAAGTCGGGCAAGAAAATGCACCTTAACAGAGCTATGACTGGGTACCCACCCACCACTTCCAGGCACGGTGGGACGGACAAAAGTGAGCGTATTCCGCTAAAGTGGGACGCAATATTTGCTACCCACCGACAAATACAGGTTCATTCCACCAGTTTTTAAAAGTTCGATTGGGGTGGAGCAGGGAGCAGCTGAGCGGGTCGGAGCACAGCAGGGCGGCGTGCAACCGAGCGGGGTGGAGCAGGGAGCGGCTGAGCGGGTCGGAGCACGGCGGGGCGGCGTGCAACCGAGCGGGGTGGAGCAGCAAGGGCCGTGAAACCCAGTAAGGGCTTCCAACGGGTTTCCGTGGAAAGTGTGCTCCAGAGTACTTTGAATTTCCAACGGGTTCCCGTGGAAAACGTGCTCCAGAGCACAGGTTATTTTTGCTCGCTGAGCAGATCCTCCCTAAGCACGAATGCACATAATTAATCGTCTAGTCCTACCCACACTTGCAGTGGTGCGAAGCGCTCGCGTGCAACGTTCACAGTGCAGCACATACACCGGGCAAAACCCGTGGCAAGCGTGCTCTGGAGCACACTTTAGTTTGGGCCCCGATAACTTACTGCCCCCTGCCAGGCGCAGCCACCCCAGTGCACACACACGGTAAACACGCGGCTCAGCTCAGCATTTATAAAACACACGGTAAACACATGATTGGCGTCAAATTGGAGCGGAACAGAGCACCGCCTCGCACATCTAGCGCACCTGGAGCACACCAGGCAAACCCCGTGGAAACCGTGCTCTGGAGCACACTTTAGTTTGGGCCCCGATAACCTACGTACTGCCCCCTGCCAGGCGCAGCCGCCCCAGTGCACACACACGATTGAGTGCATGTGTATGTGGCGTCACCTGGAGCACACCAGGCAAAACCCGTATAAACCTTGCTCTGGAGCACACGGGCCCGGAAACCCGGTGCCTAACAGGCTGCAATAATATATTATGGTTGTAATTTCCGCGATATATATGGATATTCGTGATGTTACATCCATACTTTCATACGGCACGCGTCCGTTCAAGCCAGGGGGGCAATGGACACAATGGATATCCACGGGCGTGTGGGTTTCCTTGCGCACGGTTTGATTTTAACCGGTAGATTATTTGTACAATAGATTTAAACCTATTGAATGGTGTTAAAGGGTATTATCGCCAGTACGAGAGGGACAGGCGCGCATCGAAAATGAATAATGATAATGGGATGTTTACCGAAAATTATTGTTCAGGTCTTCGGAAAACCGCGGTTTTCTGCGCTTTGTATGCTTCAGAAAACCTCCAATTGCCCTAACGGCACAGGCGTAAGCCCCTACCGGTAGCCCATAAGTAAAAGCTAACGAGAAAAAGACAGTGAAGCTCAGTAAACATCGGCTCTCACTGGGTAAGCAGAATGCAGCAATGTAAAGTCCAAGTAAGTAAGCGGTCCCTTCGGACCCTCCCCTTCCCCTTCGAGCCACGCAAGGCTCCGTTGGCACCGCGAAACATTAACCCAGCACAGATGAGAGACATAGTACGTACAGGAGGCTGTAGTATACTATATAGACCGTCACAGACCGACAGTCGGACATACATTGTCACAGCAGCAGTCGGACATACATTGTCACAGACCGACATTCACACATACATTGTCACAGCAGCAGCAGCGTCATCGATGCATGATGAGCTCTTAGACGCACGGAACATTATCACATAAAAACCGCACGCACGCACGCACCATGCATGTATGTACGTATTTCCGCAGGCCATGCATACAGTTTATCCATCACACCAACGGCCCTTTTATCTCCCGATCACCCACACGTGTCGCTGCCCCTGCTTCCCCTTTCTCGGTTCACGCGGGCGCGGTCCACCCCACATGCACAATCACTGCTGTCGCGGGCGGCCAATCGGACTACTTCCGATTAACCGACATTCCTGTCTCAGCGGTTTGGTGGCCCAGCCCTTCATTGTATGTACACACCGACGCTCGCCATTACGCCTACTGCTCCAGAACATAGCTGTATTGGGTAAACGACTGGAGCTGCTTCATCAAGCCGGCCAGCGTCAGCCCGTTCCCGTCCGTCCCATCGTCGTCCGCGGCCCACTTCATCCCCTTCACAAAACACCCCAGGTCCCTAAACAGGGAGTTGTAAATGAGGACCGCGCGCTTCACGTACATCGCCTTTGCGTCGTGCGATAGGTATGTGTACGCAAACTGCTGCGCCTCACCCGCTATTCGCTGGCAGCGCCCCGGGTCGGCCTCCAGAGACTTGAGCACCTGAGTGGGTGGGAGGGTGCGGCGGCAACAAGATGTGGGTGGGTGTTGTTCAAGGCGGGAGTCGGTACCAGGGGATGGATGCGAGCCCAAGGCTTGCCGCGAAGCCGACGACACAGCCGCCCATCGGTGCCGCCGGAGCAACATGGCTGCGATCGCCAGCGAGCCTCAGTGGGCGCGCATCAGTACGTTTGGTATTTGCTTGGTATTTCGTTGTCGGCGGTCACGTTTCAAACGTCAGGTACGTACAGCAGGCAGCACGAAAGATAGAGAAATGTGCAGCGCAGGTGTCAACTAACTGTACGGCGCTGCCCGCGGGCCTGTCGCGACCAGGCTGTAGCGAGCGGTTGGCTTTTGTGGTGCATCTATTTGCTTGCTGCCCCGGCGTGGCCACGCCGGGCGTGGCTACAGACCATGGTCTAATAACGCATCGGGGGTTAGCGGCTGGAAGGTGTATGTAGGCCGGGGGGTTGCCTAATTACGCCAGATTATCTTCACGGCCATGGCAACCGAGCGAACCTCTACATGGCCTAGGCATGGCCAGGGCGCTCGTCCCACGTGCCCATGACCCCGCCCCGCCCTCCCCTAAACCCCCGTGTCGCACCGGTATTACGTCGTCCTTAGTGAACGGCACATAGTGCACGTTCGCCTTGAGAGACCTGGGGGGAGCGGGCCGGTTCCGAAGACCGATCAGCAGGTGGCGGGGCCAGGTGGTGGGAGCAGATGGTGGCAGCAGGCGGTGGGAGCAGGTAGGTGGTGGGAGCAGCAGGTAGTAGTAACTGTCACAGTGGGTTCCAGACCAGAGCAGGTTGTGGGGGAAGTTGGTCGGAGCAGGTGGCGGGAGCACGCAGGTGGTGGGAGCAGGCGAGGTGGCGGGGCGTGGGGACAAGGAGACGTACAACACAACAGCCGCACTCGCTCGTCAGCTCTCCTCGCTCGCTCTGTACGGCATGAGTCAGAACTCAGCAGCAGCAGTCCTTCTGTACGGCAGTGGTTTATTTCCCTCGCCATGCACGGCAGCAGTAGCGGCTGATCCCATATGGCGGCTGTAGCGAGTACGTAGGGGCCTGCTTCTGGATGGGGCGGGACTTCCCTGCCTGGCTTTTGGTGGCCCCCGACGCGCACGTACATTATTGGCTTTTGGTGGCCCACCTTTCCAGGCTAGATAGGCCAGCCCCCATTACAAACCCTAAGACCTCTCGCCCCGCTGCCCCACCGGCCCCTCCTCGCCAATACCTTCCTCACCGGTAATAGTACTCAATCCACGGTGTTGTTTCCTGTCGGTGGCGTAGGCGTCCGTGGTGGTGGAGTGATGCAGCGGAGCGAGGGTTGGCGGAGGGTTAGTTAGTTGGCGGTACGCGCAAAGATCTGTCATCATGGCGCGAAGTGCCGTACACCAAGCGCAATGGACAACTGAAGACCCGCAATTGCAGCGCACAGCAGCGGTGTTGTGATGTGGTGCAGCAGCCGTCTGGGAGTATTATTGGGGACGTAAAGCCAAGCGAGCGCCTGTGCTCTACAGAGCCCCGTCCTTGCCACTGCTGTATGTGACAGCAGTGGCTCGGTGTCGTTGACTCGTCGGCTGGCCCTTTCCAAGCCTCCATTTCCTCCTGCTGTATCGCCCGCGCGCCACTCGCCCACTGCCGTCGCATTCGCCACCTGCAAACAACCTCCCACTCTCCCTCCCTCCGTCGCTGCCCTCCCACTCTCCCTCCCTCCATCGATCCCTCCCCCCCACACACACTCTCCCTCCCTCCCTGCTCTCCCACTCGGCCCCCCTGCGTGCCCTGCTGCCACCACCGCCCCAATAACCACCTTGAGCACCACGCTATTGGTCCCCATAAGCTTGCCGAGGCGGCAGGAGGCTGTGAAGCCGTCCGCGGACAGCAGGTACTTGTAGCGCGCGTGGTCGGGGATGGTCATGAAATCGGCCTTTGGGGAGAGGACGGGGAATGAAGCGTGCGTGGGGGGGTGGCGAGAAGACCCGGTTGCACGACAGAGGAAACGGAGGGCAGAAACGTGCTTACTTCCTGGGAGCTGCATGTCGGACACGAGCGAGTTTCAGAGTGCATACCGTGGATGGCATATGTAAATATTAATACATACCGCGCGGTCACACGACATAGATAGGTATAATGCCGGGGGGCCAGCGAGCAGGGGGTAGGTCGGCGGCAGCAGGCAGTGCTTGAGCAGCAGGATGGATACCGATGCATGAGGCGGGGCGTGGGTGAGACAGTAGGTACGGACTAGGACAACCGCGAGGGGCACAGCGAGAGCGAGCTGCTGGCGGACGAGGCAACGTTGGCACGGCTGCGTGCGTGTGTTCGGGATGGAGCTACGAGAGTGATGGAGTGGACGTGTGGAGGGGTGAATTGATACAGGCGGCTGTTTGTTTTGGCCCAATGAACAGAAGGGGGCTCGAGGCGGTGTCGCCCACCTGTCACTCCAAGCCAGCCATCCCATACGTGTGGAGCCCCTTCGTCGCGTTTTCCTTGCAACCCCCGCGCGCCCCTCCCTCCGTCGTGTTTAGGGGGGGGGGTCCTTTCGCCCCCCCTAAACACTTACAAGGCACGCCCGCGCACCCGCCCCCCCGCCCGTCTCGCTTGTCGCTTCATCTCTTTCTCCTATTATGTCATTTCCAACGGCTTCCTTGCCATCCCCTCCCCTACCTCTCATATCCCCTCCCCTACCTCTCATATCCCCTCACCTCTCATATCCCCTCCCCTCTCATATCCCCTCCCCTCTCATATCCCCTCCCCTACCTCTCATATCCCCTCCCCTCTCATATCCCCTCCCCTCTCATATCCCCTCCCCTACCTCTCATACCCCCTCCCCTCTCATACCCCCTCCCCTCTCACCAGCTCCACATCCCGTTGCTTGCTGAGGTTGTTTGTAATGCCTGCATCGAGCAGCCGCCGACCGTCCGGGTCGTCCTTTTGCAAGTGTGTGATCCACAGCCGTGTGTTGTTGGGCGGCATCTGCCCCTGCGGGATCGACGAGCGAATCGAACCACGGCATGTGAGATGTGGGGTGAGCTAGGTAAGCGTCTGGGCCAGCACGCAGGATGCGGATCGAGCATCCTACGTAAGTAGATAGGGCCTAGGGCACCGAGACCAATTAGGGCAGTAGGTCCAGGCGGGCGGAGAGGGCAAGGCCCACGTACAGGTAGGCCAGCAAGCAATGACAGAGGCCGCGCGGTGAGAGTCGAACGACGCTGCGGCCGGGCGGCGGTGGTTCCGCTCGTGGAGTCGAAAGCGGGCGGCGGCGGAATGACTGCTGTCACGCCATGCTGGGGGCAGCGGCACTGATCATCATCGCGCAACCCACCGCCGTACGTACCACATGCTGTACGGAACATCCGAACCACATGCCGTACGGACCATCCGAACCACATGCCGTACGGACCATCCGAACACACACGCCCCTCTCCTTATAGGAGAGTAGTGCTTCGGGTTAGCTGCTCTTGGCCAACCTCTGGCCCGGTCAGATGATGTAAAATACACACACACACACACACACACACACACACACACACACACACACCGGCATTGCTGCGCGCATCAGCGCCTTGTCCTTCTTCTTCTCCCAGGGGTAAAACACAAGGGTGCCGTACACGTGATTGAAGAATGGCAGCAGCACATCTGTCTCGTTGGAGCGCTGGGTGGTATAGTCCCAGCTCTTGATGAGCGAAAAGATGGGCACGGTGCACGCCGGGGCACTGCTGTAGCGCCAGTCATCCTCTCGGAAGCACCGCGCCTCGTCCCACACGTTCATAAGGAACATGGTATCAGGGAAGTTCAGGCCGCTGCGGATGGCGTTGTCGAGGCTCGCCACCATGGCCTTCATCTGCGTTCATACCGCATGTGTGTGTCCAGCAGGGAGGGCACGGTGCATGAGCGGGAGGCAGGCCGACCAGAAAAAGCGATATTAAGAGAGCGAACGACCTTTTTTTGGAGTACCGGCGGGGTGAAAAGCAAGAAGATCCTCTTATCTAGACGAACGCGCGCGCCGCTCGCGTATGTGAAGAAATGCCAGCAGGAGAGTGCATGTATGTATGTGCCCAGGTCGCTCGACACGTACGGTGCCTTCACGTGCGTCGATCCTTGTGGTGGTGGTGGTGGTGGTGGTGGTGGTGGTGGTGGTGGTGGTGCGTGGTGGTGGTGGTGGTCGGTGGTGGTTGTGGTGGTTGTGGTGGTGGTGGGTGGTTGTGGTGGTTGTGGTGGTGGTGGTGGTTGTATGTGGTGGTTGTGGTCGGTGGTCGTGGTCTGGTGGTGGTGGGTGGTGGTGGTGGTTGTGGTGGTGTGGTGGTTGTGGTGGTTGTATGTGGTGGTTGTGGTCGGTGGTCGTGGTCGGTGGTGGTGGTGGTGGGTGGTGGTGGTGGTGATGGTGGTGGGTGGTGGTGGTGGTGGTGGTGGTAGCGGTGGTGGTGGTGGTGGTGGTGGTGGTGGTAGCGGTGGTGGTGGTGGTGGTGGTGAGGTAGGGATGACGAACGGAAGCAGGTCGGCCCAGGATCTAGGGGTGCGTGCCCCGCCTCGCTCGCCAGGTGTCTTCACCAACACATATTATATACACCTCCCTTCCCCCCCCCGCGCGCACCAGCCGTGCGTTCACGTTCCCGCCTCACGGTTCCCAGGGGCTTCCCTCACAAACCCTGCCTTCCCCCCGACCCAAGTACCCCCGACCAAGTAACGAACCCATCCCACCCGGTTGATTGCCTGCGCTGGCAACGTGGGTCCTTCAGACAGGGGCAGGGATGTCACCCGCCCCTTCTTGATAACCACAAGGCTCAGATATTTCTGCTGCTGCCCTTTCACCAGCGTCTCCATCAGGTCGTACAGCTGTCGTGCGATGTATTTGCGTCCGAGCCAGGGCGCAAAGTCAGGGTTCTGGTTGTCCCTGAGGCCGAGGGAAAGCACAACGCGGGAGGACACGATGATCGATGAGGGGGGACACGATGATGAGGGGGGACACGATGAGGGGGGACACGATGAGGGAGCCAGGACGGTGCATTGCTGGTGCAGGTGACGTGCGTGAAGTCGATACAAGCTGATGTCAGCGTCCTCACTGCCAGCTGACGGGGTGTGTGACATGCATATATACAGTAGTGGCACAGGAGTGATGCGGTGGAGTCTCAGAAAACAGCTCTGAAGTCGCTCTGAGTGAAATTTGAGGCTGAGAATTAATGGCCTTTGTTTCTGAGTCCGGAGCCACGCACGCATGCAGCTGAGTCCTTTGCTTGACCATTCAGATGAATGTCCACAGCACCTGACTCAGCCTGAAGGGCCCCTTTTCCGCACCCCCCTCCCGGCAGGCGCTTGAAACCCTTCAGAGCTTCAGACTTTAGAAATATATAAATATCTCGATCAGGAGAGAAGCTCTGATGAGACTCAGAAAACAGGTAGGGTCTGAAGTAGGTGGTTCCAGCCTGCTCGCTCATCAGCTGTCAGTCGCAGCGGTCGCCCAACCCTCGCTTTCGCCGGCCCCTGCCTCACGTATAGATGGGCACCATATGCTTGTCGACAGTGGCGCGGCTGAAGTCATCATCAGCAGATGCCGTTTCGAGCACGATCGGCTCGTCGTCGGACTGAGCCTGCTGGATGGCACACGTTCCAAATAGGCGCACATACATGATGATGCAGTTGCAAGTAAGCAAGCCTCGTGCGTGCATGGACGGCAGCAGTAGTTAACAGCTGTAAGTGTAAGGCGCGCGTAAGGCCCTAATGGTCGTACTGCGCTCCGCGTGACATAATGTACACATCACGACTCGATAGTCAACGACTATAAAAGGAAGTCCTCTTTGTGCCTGCTCGGTAGACATAACGTTGGGGGATCATCTCCTCCACAGGCCGTATTCTTAGTACGACACCCTTCTTCCTAACAACTGGCATCTGAGACAGGTTCGATCGCTGGAGGCCTCTCGGTCTCGCGAAAGAGCTCGGCGCTTAACGCGCTAATTTTTTTTTCTCCTCGGCCCACAATGTCGGCCAAAATGGACTGCGATACGACGGTACGCAACATGGCGACCCTTCCGCCGCCCAAAGCGCTAAGACGCTCATACCGTAGCATGTACAATGCCTTCCTTGCTATGCCTAGCACTGATTTGCTACTTGAGCTAGCCTACTCGGCCGGAAAATCCGCCCTGACGAACGTAGATGTCACATTCTACCTCCGCTTGGTCGAAGGGAACCACGACCATCTCCCGGGATTAAATTATTCCACCATCCTCCGCCTAAAACGGATTATCCTCTTCCAACGCCTACAGGCTGCGGGCGCATTCCCGGGCGACGTCAACGACGCTGTCGACCTGGACTCCATAGAGAATATGGACTTCAGCGAGCTGCTGGACGCAGGTACTAAGATACCATCGCTTAAAGTGCTCCAGCAAACGCAGGCCGATTTTGACGCCCTGCGCACGCTGACAAACGCCCCGCAAAATGCCGACTCGGAGCCCCAGGTTTTTACCGCACGGGCGATCGACTCACCCAGACCCCCGCCGCCTAACGCAGATGAGCCGGCAACGGAGAACGTGCCGCCGCCGCCGCCGGCCCAAGTGCCGCCGCCACCGGCCAACGTGCCCATGGACGAGCAGACCAAGCTGCAGGCTATGATCCAAGCAGCTGTCCAAGCGGCACTCGCGGCCGTTACCTCGCCTGCGGTCCCGCCAGCGCTGCCCGTACCGGAGCACGCCGCGGCGCCGTTCATGCAACCAGGACCCGCGCCCACGCCAGCCCCTGCAGTACCTGCACCGGCGGCTCCGGCGGCTCCTGCGCAGGCGCCACCTATCAACACCGTGAGTCTGGGAACGGGCGCAACTAGCGCTTATCCGGGTGCTACTCCCACGGGCACTCCTGCGGCACACGCAGCCATAACCACTGGGACCAGCAATACCCATTCGCGTGCGCTGCGACAGCCGCCTATTTTCTTAGGGCGCAGCAGCAACCAGATCTCGGACCCCGACATTTGGTTTGACACCACTATCCGATACCTGAGGGCCAACAATTGCGACCCCATCGAGAGCATGCGATATTACGTGGGCGGTCCGGCTGCTAAATGGTACAGCGGCTTGTGCGAACGGCACGCAGTGCTAGGTGCTCCGCCCCTCTCAGTAGCAACCATGCGCGCGGATTTCATTCTCCTTTACGGGGACGTTCGCCGCGGCACGCCCCAAGAGGTTCGCCAACGTTTGCACTCTGGCGAGCACCATCAGAAGCCTCACGAATCCATTGGCGATTACGCGCAGCGCTTCCGGGAACTAACTCGCGATGATCCCGACATTTCCCAAGTTGACTTGTGCGCCTGGTTCCTAAACGGAATGCTTGCTCAATTGCAGCGCTCGTGTGCTTCGGATGCCAACGGCAACCCTTGGGCCGCTTTTGACGCCCTGCTTACTTACGCCCACGGCCAGGAATCACGCTCACTCATCGGCAAAAAGACCGTCCGCTTTGGCCTCCTCAAAGGAACCGCCCCCGCCCCTCCCAAGCAGGCTGCAAATCGCGGCAATGGCAACCGCGACCGCCGCCGGAATGGCGGCGACCGCGGCAATGGCCGGAACGGCGGCGACCGCGGCAACGGCCGCAATGGCGAAGACCGCGGCAACGGCCGGTCTTACCGCCGAACCTCCGAGCGCGAGAAGGAGCGCGAGGACATTAGGCGTGAAAATTTGGCCAAGGCTGGCCTATGTTACCACTGCGGCGCTCCTTTCGGGAAGGGCCACCGCTGTCAGGAGTCCAAGCGGCAGCGCAGGGACGGTCCGAGCGGTTCCGACGGCGCAGCGGCTAACTAGGGGGTTGCCCATGCTGGCATCACGGGTTCACAGCATGGGTTATCCCAAGACACTGAGATGCTAGAGCCTCCTTCCTTGCCTGAATGGCCGGATAAGCCGGTACGTGTGCATCGATCAATTTTCTTGAAGCTGCAAAAGCTTTCTAAAAGGCAATTTGTATTCGACGCTACGTGTAACCGAACGGAATCGCTCTGCCCTCTGTCGCCACTCCCGTGTACGTCATTTCTCACTCACGACGTCGGCAACCACCACGTTTGGGCAAGCCCTCAGTACTCGGAAATTCCGGAGTTCCTCAAACACTATGAAGCCTGCAAAAGCAAGGCTCCTGACGCAACAAGTGCAGTCTTTTTGGTGCCTAAACGGCCCGACATTCAGCAACTATTCACCTCTCGCCACTGGACCCTGCTTCGTGAATTTGACCAAGGCTCTCATCTCTTCGCAGTGCGTGAGGCTAACGGCGGCCACTCTGACTTAGGCCCCACCCCCGTTCCCATGCAAGCCTGGTTAAACCCCTGCGGCGTTCAAGCAAGTTGCTCCTCGCTAAATAGCGATGATTCATCCCTGATACTGCAAATGCGTATTGGCGGCCTAAGAGCCTCAGCCCTGATTGATACAGGTGCCTCCCACGTCTTGCTATCGCAAGCATTTGTCGAAAAACTCGGCCTCCGCCCTACCGCAAGCCACGTTACTTCGTGTACTTTGGGCGATGGTGCTAACTCAGTACCACTCCTCGGACAAATTACAATTACTTGTCGTGTCAAAGACTTCCGCTGCGAGCTCAACGCTCTCGTCATACCTCGATTACTCCACGGCTTCGACCTCATTCTCGGTAGTCAGTGGCTCTCCTCGCATAAAGCGATCCTCGACTTCAACACTGGCTCGTGCACGGTCCGGCGCAACGGCCGCTCCCACAAGCTACTAAGTACCAACAAGTCCTTGCCGCCATCCATGGCTGCCCTCCGTGCTAAAACTGCACTGGACGCAAACGCGCCCACAACTCCACTCATCTCTTTAAAGCAGTTTAAACGCCTTCAGAAGAAGGGCAATCGCTGCTTCACGGCGCTCATACAGAGCGACCTCATGGCTCAACTAGCCGCTACCACTGCTACGGAGTCCGCGCAACCGGACCCATCACTGGTAAATCCAACAGAGCTTAATGCCCTTCTCGAGTCCTACAAAGACTTGTTTGAGCCGCTAAACCAGCTGCCGCCCGACAGGGAAGTCGGTCACACAATCCCGCTAATCGAAGGGTCACAACCACCTTACTCGCGGCCTTACAGGCTATCTCCCGTAGAGCAAGATGAGCTAAAACGGCAAATCGATGACTTGCTCGCGAAGGGGTTCATTGAGGAATCCAAATCACCGTACGGAGCACCGGTCCTCTTCACACTAAAGAAAGACGGCTCCCTGCGCATGGTTCTTGATTATCGGAACCTAAACAAAATCACGGTTAAGAACCGATATCCGCTGCCCAACATCACGGATCTGCTTGACAAAATGTCCGGCGCCACATGTTTCTCGTCACTAGACTTACAGTCTGGCTATCACCAAATCCGCATCTCCGAACAGGACGTGCCTCTCACAAGCTTCGTTACGCCGTTCGGTACCTACCAGTACAAAGTGCTGTGTTTCGGACTGACAAACGCACCGGCTACGTTCCAAAGGACAATGAACGAAATGCTCCGCCCTTTTATCGGCAAATTTGTCGTCGTTTACCTCGACGATATCATGGTCTACAGCAAAACGCCTGAAGAACACAAACGTCACCTAGAAATGGTGCTCAAAACTCTCAAAGAGAGAGAATTCAAAGTACGTTTGGACAAATGTTCATTCAACCAGAAGGAAGTAACTTTCCTGGGCCACATAGTTGGTCGCGACGGCTTAAAAGTCGACCCCCGCAAAGTCTCCACCGTTCAAAACTGGACCACTCCCTCGGATATCTCCAGCTTACGTGGATTCTTGGGCCTCGCCAACTATTTCCGCAAATTCGTGCAGGGCTACTCGTCCCTCGTCGCCCCCTTGACCGCTCTCACAGGCCTCAAGCGTCTGCCTGAATGGACCCAGCAACACCAAACTGCTTTCGACGGTGTAAAATACGCCTTAACCAACGCACCCGTGCTAAAATTGCCGGATTTTGAGAAGCCCTTTCAGGTCATCTCCGACGCCAGTATCTATGGTACAGGCGCCGTACTTATGCAGGACGAACATCCTGTCGCTTACACCAGCAAGAAGTTCATCCCTGCTGAAGTTAACTACACTACTGAAGAGCAAGAACTGCTTGGAGTGATTAACGCCCTCGAAGAATGGCGCCCTTACTTGGAAACTGCCCAACAATCTGTCACGTTAATAACTGACCATAACCCTCTTATCTGGTTCGATCAAAAGAAGAACCTTTCGCGTAGGCAAGCGCGCTGGCAGGAATACCTCACGCGTTTCCACTACGCCTGGCTTCATCGCCCCGGTCGACTAAATGTCGCCGACCCTATCAGTCGCATACATGCGCCTCCTGTGCCCCAGCTAGCCACAATGGCTATCCTTTGTGTCGACTACGCACTCTGCCTTCGGGAACCTCCGCCCCCGCCGCCAGGTGCCCCCGCAATTGCCATGTTCACTCCAGGTGTCGAGCCCTTGTTCGCGAACATGCCAACCCTCGCCGACCGTCTAAGACAGGCGTCCCCTGCGGAACCCGACCCCAGCTGGCACACCGTGTCCAAACACGAAGGTATTTACTTTAAGGGCAACAAAATTGTTGTACCTGACGCACCTGATGTCAAAAATGATATCTTCTATGCTTACCATGACGCACCACTAGCAGGCCACCGCGGCTTTGCTCGCACTTTGCAAACCATTTCAGAACGCTTTTGGTGGCCCGGTCTCTACTCGGAGGTCCGCAAGTACGTCACATCCTGTGCTGACTGCCAACGCAACAAATCCAGCACACAGAAGCCCGCAGGTCTTTTACAACCCCTTCCGGTTCCCACCGAACCTTGGGAGGTCATTACTTGCGATTTCATCACCCACTTGCCTTTGACCACGCGCGGCCACACTGCCATCTGCGTTTTCGTTGACAAGTTCTCCAAAATGGTGATCATTGTGCCCACAACGGACACCCTTACTACCTTGGGATTCGCAGAAATGCTGCTGCAACATATCCTATGCCGACATGGCACCCCTCGCATTCTGGTCACCGACCGAGATCCTCGTTTCACTGCGCAAGTGCTGGTAAACATCACTAAACGATTGCGGCTAAGACACGCATTATCAACATCTTACCATCCTCAAACAGACGGACAAACCGAGCGCGTTAACCGCGTTCTCGAAGAAGTACTGCGTAACTACGTAGGTCCTACTCAAAATGACTGGGATACATACCTTCCTATGGCAGAATTCGCTATCAACAATAGCAAAGCGGATGCTACAGGCTTCACGCCCTTCTTCCTCGTCTACGGCCGCAACCCGCGAGTCCCGATGGACGCAGGAATACCTCTGCCTTCAAAATACCCAGCCGCTAACAAGCTTGCTGATGACTATACCGCTCGCATAAAGCAAGCCAAAGTACATCTTGAGGCTGCGCAAAAGCGTATGAAGGACCAAGCTGATAAAAAGCGACGCAACGTGTCCTTCATTGTCGGCGCTCTCGTTCTCCTCAGTACCAAAAATATCACCTTCAAATCGCCAGCAACGACGCAAAAGCTTCTGCCGCGATGGATCGGGCCATTCAAAGTGACCCAAAAGATCGGTGAAGTGGCATACCGCCTCGAACTGCCGAGCAGCTTACAGTTGCACAACGTATTTCATGTATCCGTGCTGAAAACCTTTCAAGGAGGCAACACGACTACGCTCTCGCTGCCAACTGAGCTGCAAAATTTTGAGCCCCTGCGTTCAGCTCAAATGCTCCACGCACACCGCAAACGTCGGTCCGGTCGCAAAACGCTGACTGATTACTTGGTTCGCTACCATAACTATGGTCCTGAGCATGACACCTGGGAAAGCGAGTCTGCCCTCGAACGTGTCTGCCCCAACCTCATCCAAGAATATTGGACGCGTACCAACTTCCCGCCGGAGCTTCGCTAAAAATTTGGCGCCCGGGACGGGCTTCCCATCAGAAGGGGGGGAATGTAAGGCGCGCGTAAGGCCCTAATGGTCGTACTGCGCTCCGCGTGACATAATGTACACATCACGACTCGATAGTCAACGACTATAAAAGGAAGTCCTCTTTGTGCCTGCTCGGTAGACATAACGTTGGGGGATCATCTCCTCCACAGGCCGTATTCTTAGTACGACACCCTTCTTCCTAACAGTAAGCTTCCTCACGCACCTGCTGTGACGAACCCATGCTCACCGCCACAAAAACCAACACGGCTAGCCATGCTCCTCGAGCCGTAAAGCGGCGGGGCGCCCACGTCGTCAACTCGCTGCTGGTGGTGCGCATTGCCGCCAGCTTCATAGTACGTCTAAAATCGGGCTACAGTAGTAGTGCGCGATGATATGAGGTGTATGTAGCACAGTAATTACGAACCGAAGTTGCTCTGTGGTGGCAGGTTTGGCGCGTGAGTAAACAAACGTGCATCTCAGCCGCCGCGCGACCGAAACTTCGCCGCCGTGCGTTCCAGCTGTTCAGTCACGCTGGAGCACCGCGGGTTCAATAATCATGATGGGGCACCGATGTTACGATGCATCGTAACATACGTTACTATATTTCGTAATTATGCATGTACATCCGTATGGCGTACGGCTCGAGCCCGCAAGCCTGGCCCTGAGGGACGTCGCCCCTCGCTAGATAGGTGTCGTCATAACATGCAGCACGCAGGGATGGAATGACTTGGGTCAGTAGTCATAACACGCAGCAGGTCGGTGCCCAGTGGCCCCCTAAGCCCCCTATGAGGGATGGCCCGTTGCGGTAGGGCGTCGCCCTACCGCGTCGTCCCTGTCGTCCAGCTGCCCGGCGGTTTCTTAAATGTGGGCCCAGACTGTGTCGACGCCATGAGTGCTAGCATGGCGTCTGGGGCTGTTGCTGCCTGCGCATAGAGGTGGTGGTGAGGACGACAGCTTTGTCCTCGGTGCAGACAACGAGCGCAGTGTTACGTATCCACCAAAGAGTTCAAATCCAACTATATATCCTTGCATGTATGTGTTAAGAGAAATGCTGCGCTGTCTTATATGTTGGCAGTTTTGTGTCAACTGTAAAGGACATCTTCGCGAAATGTCGTATTCTTGAACAACCTCTATCGTTACATGAAAGCCGCTGCAACTCTGGCGGGGCGCAATTGGAAATGCAAAGTGTAATGGAATTCCTGAAGTCCACATGCTCGTCCGTCGTACTAGTCTGAATTAGTGTGGCGCGAATCCGCGCGGTCGCATTAGGTGTCCACTGGCCTCTATCCTGTAACAACACCTATTCTTCTGCGCCCCACACCACACCGCCCCGGCGGCTCCCCCGTCGGCTCCCATCCCCTCAGTCCCAACCAGCGGCCCCTCCGGTCTAGGCCTAGTCCTCCGCCTCTCGTCAGAGGCTACCACAGCACGACTAACGCCATCATGCGGAACTGCGGCGCCTTCGACTGGGTCGTGCCCGCCACGGGCCCTGGCACCAACAGGTTATCCTGATGGGGCAACAGCCACCTGTCCCGGACAGGCATCTGATCCAGCAGCACCGTCCACCACCGAGGCCAGACGGGTAGGATCAAAATGCAATCTGGCCTCTCGTCCGCCACCTTCCTCACCACCTGCCCTACCAGTGCGAACGGAGGGTAGATATACCACAACTGCCGGGGCTGCCCCGCCTTCGGGGCCCAGCTATGAGCCAGCGCGTCGATTCCCAAGCACCCCGGGTTCCAATACCGCGAGTAGAAGCTGTCTGGCACTACCGTGGTGGCGGCGTCGGCGAAGCAGTCCACCTGGGGCGTCCGGCCTCGCAAACTCGGCCGTTGCAGGAGACGCGCGTACACACCCTTCTGTAGGCTCCACTGCGAGGTATCCTTCCGCTTGCTCAGCTCATCGGCCTGCACCTGCAGCGCCTCCTCCCGCGGGAACCATACCACGTCGATCTCCGTATCCGTTGCTGCGCACTGGCGGTAGATCGCCGCCACGCGCTCCAGGCAGGGGCCCCGCCCCTTCATACCAAGCAAGCAGAGCTGGGCCGCTGAGCTATCCGTCTGGTACTGCACGCGACGGTGCGATATCAGCCGGGGCGCGCGTCGCGCCAACCACTGCACGGCGAGCTGAATCGTGCCTAGCTCCCTCTCCGTGCTGCTGAACTGCCCCGCCGCCATCCGGGCCTGCTCATCCGGAGTAAAGGGTACGAACATCTCCTCCCGGCCCAATTCGCGCCCCGGAAGGAAAGCGGCGAACGCGCTTTCTGACGCATCTCCCGCTATCCGGAGTTGCACTGCGGGCCCCTTGCGCCACCAGGTGCGGCCGTTCTTCGTCCGGAGCAGTTCCAAGAACACCTGGGCTTCTGCCAGGCACTGGCTGGCGTCCGGCACCGCCTCCTCCCACGACCCTTTGCCCCGCAGCGCCATCCCGACCAATCGGCTGTGCAGCGGCGCCGTGGCCACCGCGAGGCTCATTGACATGATCTTACCGGCCACCCGCGCTACCTGTCGCATCCCCACCTCCGAGGCCGCCTGCAGTTCGGCCACTAAGGCCGCGAAACCCTCGACCTTCTCTGGCGGCATCTCGAACGCTTGGTTTGCGGCATCCACGATATGCCCCAAGAAACGTAGCCGCTGTGTCGGAATCAACCGGCTCTTCTTGAAGCTGAGCGTGAACCCCAGCGCGCTGAGCAATAGGACGCAGGTGCGGCCCAAATACTTGGCCCGCTCCTGCGAGCTGGCCACGCCCGCTACGTCGTCTATCAGGAACGTCAGGCGCGCCCCATGGCTCCGAAACGGACGGAATACCTCCAGCTTCAAGGCGGTGTACAACCGACACGCGGGTGCAATGCCAAACGGCATGTGGGGCCAGAAGAACAGCTCCCCCTGCCACTCGAATGCCAGGTACCGATACGACTCGGGATGCATCGCTAGCTGCCAGTATCCCGACTTGTCGTCCGTCGCAAACAAGTAATCCTCCGGCCGCGTGTAGTGCATCATGTCCGTGATCCTCTCGTACTTGAGTGGCTGATAGCGCATGAAGAGGTTGATGTACATCGGGTTCATGCACAAACGCAGTTTGTCAGGCTGCACCACCACCCGTAGCCCATTGACTACCACCGGCGGCTCGCTCCCCTCCCACCGCCGGATCGCCCCTTGTCCCACTGCCTTGAATACTTCCGTCGTTACGAACTCCGCGTGCTCTTCTGCGCTGCGATGGTTCGGAAACGACACGCGGTGAGGCTCACGGCCCTGTAACATGTCGTCTGGGTTGACCCGCGGACGAAGCTGCGCCAGCATCTGCCGAACGATCCGAATCTTCTCGGGCTTGTGCGGGGCTGACGCGTGCCCGGGTCCCCAGACGCCCACAAAGTCCAGCTGCACCCCATCCCGTACCATCTTCAGCACATCTTTGCCGGGCTCCGTTATCTTCCCGTCGCCCGCGAGTCTCAGGAACGTCTCCCAAACACGAGCGGACCTCTGCAGGCGGCCAGACTGGAACTGGTCGGGGTCGGGACACTGGGCTTTCAGCTGTGTTTCAAACTCTGCGTCAGGCGTCGCCTCGCTGGCCCGCGGTTCATTGAGGTGCTGCATGCGCGCCCACGCCTCATGCAGCTGCTGTAAGGCGATTTCCTCTGACGGTGAATCGTCACGGGGGTGGGGTATGCTGCCCCCTGCTGGGGGAGTAGGGCCGGCGATTCGGGTCGACGGAGGCGGGTGGCTTACAGGTCCAAGCTGGTCCGACGGGCCTCGACCACCCCGAAGGCCAGGCGCCCCCAGAGGGTCATCCGCTAGGTCCAACCACGTTTCCCCGCACGCCTCCTCCAAGAGCTGATCCAGCTCCTCTTCCGATCCGTCCTCTGGCCCAGGGTCTACCGCTGGGCTCGCCCTCCCGGTCTCCGACCCCACTCCCCTAGCCCCCCAACCACCCGCCGGCACCTGCGCGCACGCAGCCCGGCGCACACGGAGAACGACAGTCAGCACGGAACCGCAACGCCGCCGATCCGCAATCAGGCGCGGAAGTCCGCCGGGCTTACCATGTCCCCGGGCGCCTGCGCCATGGCCTCGGTCACCGCCCGCAGGATGGTCTCCCGGGCGGGGTGGGGACGAGCGCACCGAGCCGTGCACGCGCCACCGGCCCCGAGATTGCCGGTCGCCGCAAAGCACCACTGGTAGCGCATGGCCGCGCGCAGGTAATCCTCGAACGTCACGTGCGGCAGCTCCGCTCGGAACAGGGCCAGGTTGAAGGAGGCGAGGGCGCGATCGCGCATGCCCGCCCGGGGGCGACCACGAGGAGCGCCGGCGGTCGCACGATCGGCCGGGCTCAACACCGTCATAAACGACGCGGCCGGGCGGGACGCCCCGCGCGCCCCGTCGCGCCCGAACCCACTGGGGTTCAGCCCCCCACCGGGCGGCTCACGGGGGCCGCCGGTTCCCAACAAGCCACCATTCTCAGCGGGCACTGGCGCCCACGCGAGGCTCGTCCCCGCGTTGCCGCCGACACCACCATACGGGCGGCGCTCAGCGGTCTTGGCCACCCAGGCGGACAACCGCATCCACGCCCGGTGGAGGGCGTCGCGCAGACGGAGTAGAGAAATCAAAACGGGGCAACCACCTTCCACCCACTCACCCGCGGTGGGGGGCCGCATCCCGCCGCCCATCGGCCCGCTCTCCAATACCAAGAATTCCCAAAACTGGGTCCACCGCTCGGCCGCGCCGATTGGCGGGGTCGGCGGTGCGAGCCGAACGGCCTCCAAGACCGACCCACCGAGGTCGCAGAAGACGAGCAACTGCGACAACCTGCGCGCAACTCCTCCACGGGTCCAACCGCGACCTGCGCGGCCTGGACCTCTCGCACGCGCAGCCGCAGCTGCAGGCGCGCAGCTTCCAGCCACGTTGGCGCGACCCGCCACCCGCTCTCCGGCGCACACACGAACAACGCCCGCTGAAACTCATGCTCGATCAGCTGCAGGAACTCTTCGGACCGCTCCAAGAGCCAAAACTCCACAGTGGTACCCGCCTGGGGCAGGACGCTCCGCCCGCCCTCCTGCCTGCCCTGTGACGTCCCGGCTTGCTGGTTCAGTTCCCGCACTGCCTTTACGATATGCTTGGCATACGAGGATGCTGCTGCGTGCATATCCGGTGTCGTCCGGAACAGCCCCGCGTACTTCACTCCATCGTCCGTGCTCACGGCGGCGAGGCGGTGCACCCAGCGGGTATCCGCCGGCACCAGGTCTTGTTCCGCGGGAGCGAGGATCCCACACGTGGGTGGGCTGGCCGACCGCGGGCGCACATCAGCCGGAGCTCGGCCTCCCGCGCGTCGGTCAGCCTCGTTTGCCCCCGTGCGTCGCGCCTGGGACGCCGCGCGGGCCCGCTTGCGTGCGCGACGTTCCGCGGCGTCATCGGCGATGATCTGGCGCAGATGGTCCTCCAGCGACTGAACCCGCGACCTGCTCGGGTGACCACGCGACCCCCGTCCGCCGACTGCCACGGCGCCGGGCTGCGCGGCCGGGGCGCTACTCGCCCCGTCTCCGCCCGGTCCCCCTGCGGCTGCGGAGCCCAACGGGCCCGACTCGGAGCCCGAGGATGAGCTCGAATCGTCACTCCCCGAGCTGCTACCGTCAGAGGAGCTGCTGCTGCCGGAGCCACCCCCAGCCGACGGGCCGGCCGCGGCTCCCGGGGACTGAGAGTCTAATAACTCGATGGCGGGATTAGCCGCGGGGCCTGCCGGAAGCGCAACACCCGCCGGCTGGGCCCCCATCGGGATGACCCCGGCCGGCAGGACTCCGGCCGGTAGGGCCCCAATCGACGGGACCGCGGCCGGTGGGGCCCCGGGCGGCGAAGCCTCCGCTGGCGCCGCTCTCGCCCGGCCAACACCCCCCACCCGCCCTCGGGGGGCGGCACCCGGCCCGGGTGTCCCTTCTCGTCGCAGTAGGGCCATCAGCCGCTGCCCTTCGGGGGGCAGCCGGCTCTTCACTCCTGTTGTGCGGTCTCGACCTGCCGTTTTGCGCACGCCGGTCCCAGACGGCTGGCTGATCGGGTTGGACCGCGCCGCAGCTGCCGCCACCCGAGGTGAGTGCCGCGGCGTCACCTGGGATCGCGCACCTCCATCATCAGCCTGAGGATCCACGGGCAACCGGGTGGCGACTTCAGAGAACCCTAGGCGGACGTGCACCACCAACTGTGCGGGAAATCGAACGCAGGACCTGCGGGTGGGAAGCCCCGCCCTGGATCGCGACAGGGCGCCCCGGCCCAGAGCAACTCCCACGCACGGCCCACCGGGCGGGCCCGATACCCCTGCCCCGGGCGGCGCCTGGAGACCACTGCCCACCGGGCGAAGGCTAGGAACCCCGACCCCGAGCGGCGCCGGGAATCCCGGCCCCGGGCGGCAACTGGGCCCCCCGGCCCCCAGGCGGAGACTGCGAATCACGGCCCACCGGGCGGAGGCGGGAACCACGGCCCCCCGGGCGGCGACCGTGCTCCCAGCCCACCGGGCCGAGACCGGAACCACGGCCACCGGGCGGATACTGCGAACCACAGCCCACCAGGCGGAGACAGGAACCACGGCCCACCGGGCGGAGACTGGAACCACAGCCCACCGGGCGGAGACAGGAACCACGGCCCACCGGGCGGAGACTGCGAACCACAGCCCACCGGGCGGAAACAGGGAACCACGGCCCTCCGGGCGGCAACTGGGAATCGCGGCCCACCGGGCGGAGGCTGCAACCCACGGCTCACCGGGCGGAGGCAGGAACCACGGCATCCCGGGCGGGGACTGCGCCTGCGGTCCACAGGGCGCCGACTGCGAACCGCGGCCTACCGGTGAAGCCCGGGCCGCCTGGCCTCCAAGAGGGAGGCGGGCGGCCACTCTATTCACACCGGCGTCGCTCGCTGCCGCACCCCGCTAATACTTCGGAGCGTTCGTGCTGGCTACCCCACCCTGTCGCTGGTCCGGCCTGGTCGACCGCGGACGTCGCTTCGCAATAGGCGAGTCCCACCTCCCCCAGCCTATTGCCTTTCATAGGGGCCCCTACGCAGCTACCTACAACTACTTCTTCCGCCGGGACATCTGGAAGGGCGAAGCCGAACTGTTCTCTAGCGAGCGTAGTCCCACAATGGACAGCTACTCGCTCCCCGCTCTCGCCCGGCGGCTCCTTGGATGACGGTGCCTGACTCCCATCCTTTCGGCCCCGACTATACACCCCTTTAACCTGGTCGCGACCCGGCTGCCCTAGCCGGAGGCTGGGCATGCCCATTCGCCTACGCCCACCAGGCCGCACTAGCGCTACGCCCTGCCTATCCTCGCGACGGCCGCGCAGGTCTATCGGCTGGTGGGCCTCACGGCCGACCCACCCCAAACTACACCGCGCGCCGAGCACGGCGCGCAGATGGCCGCCCGAAAACGACGCCCGACCCACCCGTGGACCGCCCCGCCCGGACACTTACCATGTGAAAAAAGGCCACAAAGGGCGGCGAAAAAAGGGAAGGCGCCGACGGTAGTGCGGGAGCCAAGCCCAGATGGATGACGAAGGTCTTGAGGCAAGCGACGGTCGCCCGTCGAGGTTGTCGTTGACGTAGCTAGATTCCAATTGCCAAACATTGATTAGAAGGAGAGGAGGGAAGTCTCGCTCACTGCTGTCCGTTACAGCCACTCGACTGCCCAGCGGTAGACCCTGGGCCAGAGGACGGATCGGAAGAGGAGCTGGATCAGCTCTTGGAGGAGGCGTGCGGGGAAACGTGGTTGGACCTAGCGGATGACCCTCTGGGGGCGCCTGGCCTTCGGGGTGGTCGAGGCCCGTCGGACCAGCTTGGACCTGTAAGCCACCCGCCTCCGTCGACCCGAATCGCCGGCCCTACTCCCCCAGCAGGGGGCAGCATAACCCACCCCCGTGACGATTCACCGTCAGAGGAAATCGCCTTACAGCAGCTGCATGAGGCGTGGGCGCGCATGCAGCACCTCAATGACCCGCGGGCCAGCGAGGCGACGCCTGACGCAGGGCAGGGCATTAGGTGTCCACTGGCCTCTATCCTGTAACAACACCTATTCTTCTGCGCCCCGCCGAAAGGTAAGACCAGTACAACGGACGAGAGACAGACAGCGTCGCGGGCGGGAGGGCGGGAACGCGACAGCCATTAACTGAGCCCGTGTTCTCTGTGACAGCGTAAACGAAGAATGCAACTCCGCTGGAGAAATGAAACTCCAGCATCCGCCGACATGCGCCTGGTCTGGCGCCAAAACGTAACGGAGGCCGATCCCAATCCGGCGACCTTTCCTGCTCCAACCGTGAGTGTTCTCTAGCTAATTCCTTACCGCACAAACTGCGCGCTGACTGGTCCTCTGACTGGATGCGCAGATTCCTGCCACCCATCCGGGTAGCAGTATCAACCACTACCTGGCTCAGCTCAGTCCGCCAGGCCCGCGCGATCCTCTACCTCTTCCAACTGAGGCCTACGAGAGTGGACTGGCCGCGGCTCTTGCGGTTCATCAACAACAGTGGGAACCCGAAACCTGGCATCGTATTCAGGCCGCGGGTCAAGAGTTAGCGGGATGGCTCGCTCGCATCTCCCACTCCCTCCCGACCTGCACCCCGGACGACCTTCTGGCCTACCTGGAAGAGCACTGGCTCCCCGAGCACCCAGGCCGCCTCCGAGCAGACGGACGACCTAGCGCTGGCACGGTACAATCCCAGATCTCTCACCTGTCAACGGCCTTTAACCTGATTGGCCGCCGCGGACCCTACGTGGAGGCTACCGGGTCCGGCAATCCCTGCGACTCAGCGGCTGTGAAGGGTTACGGCAAAGGCTACCGCATGTTGGCGAGCCGCGCCGGTCACAGCGAGCGCGGCGCTGTGCCGCTCACGATGCAGAATTTCTCGGCTCTGGCCAACTATCTGCACACGCAAGCAGCGTCCGCCCCCTCCGCCCTCCATCGCGCTACCCTCCTCCGCGACCTGGCCTTATTTACTCTACTATGGCATACGAGCAAACGCGCCAAAGAAGGCGGCAAGCTGACCTTCGACGACTTTCGAGCACCTGACAACGGCCGTCAGCCTTTTGCCGGCTTTCCCCTGCCCCTGCCAGAGACCTCCGTAGGCTATCCCGCAGGCTACGTGCTCCGCATCGAACAGCTCGGCACGAAGACTGCCCGAGGCATCCGCGCCCCGCCCATCCGTCTCTACCCCAGCGACGCTACGAACACTTGCGCGGTCCGCGCCCTGGCGCACTACCTCGCTGCTCTGGCCGCACTACCCGCCCCGGCCAGCTCCTACCTCTTCCGCCCCTTGACCCAGCAGAAGACCACCTTCGCCGATCGACCGTACAGCACCCCCGCCGTGGAGGCTCGCCTGCGCCAGCACCTCCAGAGTGCCGGGCTCTACGCGGGTGAGGCGGCCCATAGCTTCCGCCGCGGTTCCCTCCAACACGAGTCTGCCTTGGGTGTCTCGCCAGCCGACCTCCAGCTCCGAGGCCAGATGCGCGCGCCCGCAACATTACAGCGCTACCTCCACCCCACACGCCACGAGGGCCCCCGAGCCCTCGGCCCGGGGAACGAGGCGCGGGCCCCCAACCAGGCGCCCAGGGAGGGAGGGGGGGTGTCTTGAGGCAAGCGACGGTCGCCCGTCGAGGTTGTCGTTGACGTAGCTAGATTCCAATTGCCAAACATTGATTAGAAGGAGAGGAGGGAAGTCTCGCTCACTGCTGTCCGTTACAGCCACTCGACTGCCCTGCCAAGTGGGCCCTATCCACGCCCCGCGGCTCGTCCATAGTGTACTCCGTAGGTCCGGGCCTTATATAATTACCGGCATTTCAGAAAGGTGCAATTGGAAATGCAAAGTGTAATGGAATTACAGTGAGCCGTAGAGTCGTAGCACGTGGGCAGTACAATCCAATTCCAGCAAATTCCAGCGAATTCGCGCGACTTCCGGGCGGAATTCGCCCCCGGCATGGGCATGCCCCACTGGGCCCCCTGCACGTGCACTTCCAGGGCTACACCCGCGGTGCCCCATGCATCGTGACTGAACCGCTGGAAAGCACGCACTCACTTATTATTCGAATTTCGGGCCGGTGCGTGAGGCAGGTGCAAGTAGCGTTTATTTACGCGCCAAACCTGCCGCTGCCGTCACACAAACCGAGGTCAAGGGGCGCCAATATAAAGTATTTAAGTATCCTGGTTTACTCTGACTCGCCGACTTCACGTACCGGCAGTCCGGCACATTCCAACAGTAATAAGGACACACACCGGCTAGCCGGTTACGTGCATGCACAAGTGAATTGCCTGCTAGCCGGTTACGTGCATGCACGGCAAAAAAAGGCCATGAAACAGGCTTCTAACAAGCTGATATACTATAAATATTTATATGTAAATTGTTTCATCTATGAGCGTTGGCGGCGTGCTCTGCCTCTGCGTACGTGCATCGCTCCATCCCTAGGAGGCCTACCTCCGTGCACGGTACCGGTAGCATGCATGCACGAGCGCCAATCAGCCCGCAGACAGCTGATCCGGATCACTGTACCGCGTCAGAATGTTCATTGTGCATGTATGCAAGTCGTTCACTCATGATTGCGAGCGTGCGACGCCTATTCGCGGCCCGCCGTGCGTGCATAGCTCCAGGCAGGCCTCCGTGCGTCCGTGCATGCACGGTACCGGTAAAAGCGTGCACGAGCGCCGACAAGCTCGTGGACAGCTGATCCGGGTCACTGATACCGCGCGAACATGTTCATCATACATGTGGGTGGGATGGAAGTGCACCCCATCCGCGCAGAACGGGCTGGTGGATGGACGTGTTGCAAAGGTGAGCACCCCTCAAGCATCTCTCTTTCCACTATTCCCGCGGCCCCCCGGCCTCGCTCTGATCTCTTGTGTTTCTGTTACCGAGCCCATGGGTGTCACATGTACGCTGTCCCGGACTGCTCGTGTGTGCTGCTGTCCATCCATCCCATGCGCACGACCATTTCCAGACCCACCACGCCCGGGCCGGTGCCGCACTGGCGCCCCGGTTGCTTGACGTCGGGCGGCTGGCGCATGGTGGTCTGGTGGTCATGGAGCACCTGCGCATGGAGGACAGCTGGGACACACTGGCTGGACCAGCTGCCGAACACCGACCGGATTGGTCTGCGGGAGGACGTGGCCACGCACAGAACTTGATGAAGCGGCGCATTAGCTAGGTGCGTGCCAGCAGTGCGATGCTGGCCCCACGTCCACCCCAACCACCCGCTGGCTGGGCAGCTGCTGCCACAGCCGGCGGTTGGCGATGCAGGCAGCAGTGATGAGGCCAGTGTAGGCGCCGAAGGCGCCCAGCAGCAGCAGGCGGAGGCGCAGCACCTGCTGCCGGCTGTGCACGGTGACGTGCGCCCGCCCAACGTGGCTGTGCAACTGCGAACGGGCGACAGCCGGTTCCTGGACCTGGACTGCTGGGCGGGGCTGCAGGGCATGCAGCACAACCCGCTTCGCACGCATGAACACGCACGTACGTTGACTGGCACAAGCCGGCGGGGCCTGGCAAGGTCGTGGCAAGTAAGGTCATGCGCACAGAGCACGACTCGACATGGTGGGGAAGCTGTGAGAGGGGCGCAGCCATGGGAGGCGCGCAAGCATGAGGGCTGTGGCTATGAGGCAGTGAGCTGTGTACACACGGCTAGGGGACTGCCTAGCTCAGGCCGTCCTGTGCTTGGGTGGGCAGAACGGGGCTGAAAGAGGCGCAGGTAGGAAGAAGAACAAACTGTCAGAAGTGTTGGCCCTCGCCGGCCTTCAATTGGGACGGCCGGGCTTTGCTGCATTACTAAAACCCGGAGTGGGAGGTCTTCCACGAGCGAAGGCCTGTGGCCTGTGTTTTCCCCGTCGTTCGCCCCATCCAGTTCAGGGACTTCGCAGCGCCGCCGCCCAAATGAGAACATGCAATCATGCATGCCTTCCTGGCCGATCGAGTTAAGCCGCGGGGACGAGCTCTGCGTTGCGGCCGGCAAGCGCACCGCCTCCGTCTCGTGTGGCCCCACTACCGACCAGTAGCACGGCCTCGCACGTGTGGAAAAGTAGCGTGTGCCCCGCCGCTTGCCACCTCGTCACACGCGCCCACTCCTGTCCCCCGACTACCCGCCACGACCTCATGAAGGCACGGCGTGCGGGCGGTGGATGGATGCGTGTCTCCAAACACGAAAGGAACCTCGGGCCCGCTGCTCCTAGAGGCACCTGCCTGCCTGCCTGCCTGGCACGACCTTACACCCCCCTGGGGGGTAAACCCCCATGATGGGGGGGGTTAGAGGAAGACCTACCATGATGGGGGGGGGGGTACGGTTTTTCTTTGCACATGGGTGGTCCTTGCACACACACACCCTGACAGGAGGCGGGGCCTGAGAGCCACCGGGATGTCCCCCCGCCTACCTCCCGCCTGACACCACTACCTGTCGTGGCGGCTCGGGCCGCCAATCACGAACCCACTTCCCCCAAATTCATAAGCCCCTTCCAACCCTTCCCCCCACCTCCGAGGCACGCTTGCCCCAGTCAGGTCACTCCCACAGCCCCTTCTTCGCGCGTGTGCCCCCGTCCTCCAGCTCCGCCAAAATCCCCTCTCCCCCCGCCTCCTGCCCCGCCAGCCCCCACATCCCCGGCCCCCCCCACTGCCGCCACCCCCCGCTCCCGCCCGCGCCCCCGCCCCCGCTCCTCCTCCTCGTCCACCTCCCTCCCAGCCCCCTCACACCCCCACACATCATCCAGAGTATACCGACCCAGCGACCCGTCCCGGAACGCTTGCAGCACCCCCCGCAGCGCCGCCGTCCGCCGCCCCACGTCCATGACCGACCCACGGGACATGCGCCGCAGCAGCTCTGCGACGCGCCGCTCGGCATCCGCATAACTCCCACTGGGCGGCCCACGACTGGTGCTGGGGCCATAACCGCCGCTGACGTCATCCAGCGCTCCGTTGCCGCTTAGCCCGCCGTACGCCTGGCGGTCGCTGCCGCTGGAAGCGGGGTAGGCGTCGCCGGCGGCGGCGTTGCCGCCGTCGTCGTCATCGTCTTCAAGGCCTGGCGAGGTAGGTGCAATGAGGGTATGAGAGGGGGTGAGGAGGGCCAGGCGGCGGGCTTGGGGGCATGCAGGCGGCAGGAGCGGTGTGTATGCCCTCCTGGACTCCGTTTGCCGAGCATCGCCCTCCGAGCCCCCTCCCCCCCCGAGGCCCCGTGTGTCCTCACAAAACCCTAAAACACACACACACACACACACACATCCTGGCACGTACCCGGATGCCAGGCTGGGGCCGGAAGGTCTCGTACGGACACGACGTCGTACAGCATCCGTGCAAGGCCCACGGCCCGGGCTTCGCGTGGCCGCCGGCCGTCGGAAGCCGCCTCACCACCGCCGCCGCCGCCGCCGCCGCGGGCGCCAGCCGCCGATCGCGCCCGCGATTTCGCCATCGCCGCCGCCAGCTGTCCGTCCGCCGCCAGCCAGAGCTGCCGCCGGTGGCTGGGCTCCGAAACCAGCATCTGCGGGGGGAGCCAGGCGAAACAGTAGCGGCAGGCCGGGCGGCAGCTCGCGCGCCAGAAGAGCGCAACCCACGCGCGCATACTAATTACAACGGGCGCTGTCGGTGGCGCCGGGAGGCATGGGGTTTCGGAGCTGGGTGGTGCTCCTCCTCCGATGTGGCACCCTCACGTAACCCCTCTCCCCCCCAACCCCTCGCCCCTAACCCCTTCACCCCGCCCCTCCCCCTCCCCTCCGCCCACCTGCACCAGGTTCCGGAGCAGCATGACCTCGTCCATCCCCCCTGGAGCCCCCGGGAGCAGCCCCGCCAGCGCCAGCCGCACCGCCACCCCCTCGTCCCGGATGGTGGGTGGCAGCACTCCAGGGGTGTCCAGCACGTACACAAGCGGGTCACGGCACACCTGGGCCCGGGGGTGCGCGAGGGTGGTTCGGAGGGTTTGGGAGGGGTTTGGAGGAGGATTTGGAGAGAGTTTAGAGGGTTTGGAGGGTTTGGAAGGTTTGGAGGGTTTGGAGGGTTTGGAGGGTTTGGAAGGTTTGGAGGGTTTGGGGGGGCGCGAGGGTCGTCCGGAGGGTTTGGAGAGATGTTCGCGGGCTTTAAAGGTTTGGAGGACGAAGGGGGTTGTGCGGCTGTGAGCCCGGTACACCTGGTCCGGTACACCCGGTACACCTGGTCCGCAGCGGCGGCAACTGGGAGATGGAAGGTACAACCCTCCAAGCCTCCCCCCCGTCCCGGCTGCGCCCCCGCTGCTTTTACTTCTTTCCTAAGTGCCGACCCACGGGTGTCTCCTCTCAACCCCTCCGCTGTGCCCTTACCTTGAATCCTCCCATCTGCCGTGTGACGCCCGGCAGGGGCCCGGCCCGAGCTGTCTTCTGGTAGGCCTGCTCGCCCTCCAGCAGACCTGAACGTGCGGGGTGACACCAAAGGGCGGGGAAGGGCGGGGCATGATGACGTGGCCTAATGTGGCAGGCCGTGATGTGGCGTGATGTAGCGTGGCATGATGTGGCAGGCCGTGACGTGGCGAGGACGTGTTTTAGCGACACCGCAACCGGGTAACGTACGCGGCTCCCGGCGGCCCCCGTGTTCGCACCCTCCTGCTTGGCGGCCCGCTTGAGTGCGTTGATGAGCGAGCTCTTGCCGGTGTTGGGCGCCCCCGCCACCATCACGAGGCTCAGGTCGCTGCCGGGCCGGTCCTGGCGCAGCCAGCTGAGGGCCGCGTCGAGCACCTGGCGGGATGTGTGTGGGGAGGCAAGAGGGCGGGTTGGAGGCGGGGGCGGAGGCGGGGGCGGAGGCGGGAGTGGGGCCGGGTTCGAGCGGGGTTTCAGGATGGTGCCTTCACGACCTTTCCGCAGTGGCTGCGCTGACACGCTGCTGTCCCGTCCCCTCCCCTCCCCCGTCTCCTCCTCTGTCCCTCCTCCCTCACTCCGTCTTTACCTCGCCCGGGCCCCCCCCGGGGGGTTCTTTTGTTGTACCCCCCCCCCCTCCCCCACCCGCGCGTACCTTGCCCGCGCTCCCCTCCCTGAGCGCCACACAGGGTATGACACGCAGACCCTGGGACTGGAGCAGCGAGCAGGCGGCCTGGAGGGCGGAGGGCGGCGGCCCAGGGGGGAGAGCAGCTGACGTGGCGGCGACGAGGGCGGTGTGTGTGGCAGGCTCGGTGAGTGCGGCCCGCGAGGGGAGCTGTAGGTCGTACGGAATGCCGTACCTTTGTGGCCACGTGGTCAGCCATGTCGAGCTTGTTTAGGACCACCAGGCGGCGCTTGTGGGCGGCCATGCGGGCCAGGTCTGGGTTGGCGGAGGAGAGCGGCAGCTGGGGTGGGGGTGGGGGTTGTACGGCGGTACGGCACGGAAAATCGGTGGGTACGGGTTGGGGAGAGAGGGGTGCGGTGGAGGCGGGGTCTTTTAGGAGGTGGAATGGGTGGAGGGCGGTTTGGGTGCATCACGCGATGGCGCTCCCAGTTGCGCGTGTTGTGGAAAAGTTGCGCGGGGGAGTGGAAAAGTTGCGCGTGTTGTGGAAAAGTTGCGCGCGGGCGTGGAGAGGCGGGGGGCGCGTGACGAGTGCGGCTGCGGTGGTGGTGGTGGTGGTGGCGGTGGTGGTAGTGGTGGTTTGGGTGTTTCTTGATGTGGGCTTGGGAGGAAACCCGTTGGTCGCCACTTGAGAGGTAAGTAAAACCGACTTGAGGCGGCCGCACGCGGCATGGGGCGGGGGACGAAGGGAATCGGACATTGCCATAACGGCCTCCAAGTGCTGGAGTTTGATGCCAAAGGATTGCGGCTCTCGCAAGCCTCTGTCGCCGACGGCGGCGACAGCAGCACCCGTGGGTCGGGCCCCCGGGAGCCGAGCTGTGTTGATTATGCAGCCGTTGCCCAGAATAGATTCATGCGAACTTAACGTTTCCGTCATAGGGCTCGCTTTGCACAGTCCTTGGGCCGTCAGGCTGTGCAGTAACCCACCCGGGCGTCGCGAACTTCCACCACCAGGTCGACGAATTTTAAGCGTTGCTCCATCTGTCTCAGGGCTTTAGCCATGTGGCCGGGGAACCAGTTATAGCGTCCCCCGGCCATTGTTACGCCAACCTGAAGTGACCTCTATCAAAAGTTAATTTATTATGTTGGGGCTCTAGAAGAGTTTGATGCGACTTATGCAACGTGCGGACTCGGTACTATGTACATGACTTTTAACAGTATGTACAACAACGCACTTTCCAACAGTCAGGCCTCGGTTATGCGTGCATGCATGCATGCACACATCTTTCTAGTCCCCTGTCCTATGCCGTATTGACTAACTTCATGCTTAGTACATAGCGGGCGCGTGCGTGAAAGCGGCCAGTAACATCGTAATTTTAGGTTGGCTCCGCCGCTCGTTCACACATTTAAGGATGATCCGCGACTGTTCTGGATAGTCATTACGTAGGAAAACAGGAGTACACCGTGTTACTTGATCGCTCGATTTACCAGCTCCAGCATCATGAGCGGCCAACAGCCGCAGCAGCAGCCCGCGGCCTGGCCCTCCGCCACACCTGGTTACGCAGCCTACGTTCCGTCTCAGCAGCTCCAGCAGCCGTCTGGCCCAGCGGCGCAGCATCCTCAGCAATGGCAGCCGCAGACCCAGAGCTCACCCGCGACAGCCTACGGTCAACCTCAGGCCCCGCAGCCGCAGCAGTCTTATTACGCGCAGCCGCAGGGGCAGCCTGCCTACGCTACGTCTGGGGTCGCGGCAACAGCGCACCCATCGTACCCCACCACCTCGCCTTACCAGTCCGCGTACCCTCAACAGGCGCAGCAGTCGTACCCGCCGCAACAGCAGCCATACGCGCAGCCTGGCCAACCCCCAGCTGCGCAGCAACAGCAACAGCAGCAGTCTCTGTATGGCCAGGCCTACGCTTCGGGCTATCCCCAGCAGCAGGCCCAGCAGGCGCAGCAGGCGCAACAGGCGCAGCAGGCCCAGCAGGCCCAGCAAGCGCAGCAGCAATCCGCGCAGCCAGCAGCGGGCGCGGATTACTACCGGCCCACATCATCTCGGCCGCCAGCTGCCAAGGTGGGTTCTTTCAGTCCTGCAGGACCTAGACCTGCAGCGTGGACTACTCGGGTTTAGCGGTGGCAGGGTGAGGAGGCTGAGGGACGGAGGTCGATGGGGAGGCCGCATGCGTGAAACGAGGCGCAAACCTAAACCCTCGAGGCGCAAACCTAAACCCTCGAGGCGCAAACCTAAACCTTCGAGGCTCAAACCTAAATCCTCGAGGCTCAAACCTAAAACCCTGAAGAACATCACATCCGTGTCCTTGTTCATAGTCCTGGAGCCCGTTCACTTTGCATTTCTTAATCACTAGCTCGTCCCGACCGCCACTCCCGTCTCCCGTCAGACGTGGGTTGGCACAGTGACCAGCCTCATCCCGCCCAACTACGGCATCGTGGACGGCGACTCGTTCTACGTGAATGCGGTGGTGACGGGGCAGCTGCCGCAGGTATGGCGAGCGGATCCAGGGGGGGGGCGCGAGTGGGGCGGAGTGGTGGCCGGAGCGGGGAGGGGAGGTGAGGTGGGGAAGAGGAGCGGCCAGCGGGCAGGTGGGGGACACGTGCGGGGAGCGCGAACACGGGTTGTATCGAGGAAAGGAGGGATGGAGGGGAGGCAGGAAGGCTGACGCGTGTTTCGGCAGCAGGTGTGCTCTCGCCATGCTTGGCCAGCGAGCACACTGCCGCTGCCCCGGACCCACTTGCCAACCTCCCTCCGCCCCCCATGTCGCATCCTCACCCCCAACCCCCGACCCCCCGGCCCCTGGGTTTGCACGCCCCGGCTGCCACCCCCCCCATCCCCCCATCGAGTTCCCCTCAACCCCGCCTCCTCCCATCGGGTTCCCTCACACCCAGCATTTCCCCATCGGGTTCCCTCACACCCAGCATTTCCCCATCGGGTTCCCTCACACCCAGCATTTCCCCATCGGGTTCCCTCACACCCAGCATTTCCCCATCGGGTTCCCTCACACCCAGCATTTCCCCATCGGGTTCCCTCACACCCAGCATTTCCCCATCGGGTTCCCCCTCAACCCCCATCTCGCGTCGTTCTCCCCCCCCCAACCCCCCCTCCCCCCCCTCCCCCGGCGTCCACGGGGCTTCCTCGAAACCCTCCCCCGGCGCCTGCTCGCCACCCAGACGGGCCAGCGAGTGCATTGTGAGGCAATACCCAACACGGACGGCGGCCAATACACTTGGAGGTGCACTCACGTGGAGCTGGACACGGGGGCGGCCGGCGGAGGCGCCAGCAGCGGCGCGCCCAGCGCCGCCGCCGCGCCCGCCAGCTCCAGGGGCGGCGGCGGCGGCTCCCGGGGCGCCACCGTCATTCGGCCAAATGGCCCAATCGGCCGCGGCGGCGGCGGCGACAAGGCCAAGTACAACTCCGCGCCGCCACCGGTAGTGTCGTACACCGCCGACGTGGCGATGGCGGTGGCGGCGAACGCCGTCGAGGGCCCCGGCAGCGCCGCCACGGCTATCGTGGCGGCGCCGCCGACGCTCAAGGGGGCGCCGTTCGCCAAGCCCGCGCCGGCGCTGACGGAGGCCGAGCGCGCGCGCTCGGACACCGCCGTACAGCAACTGGCGTCGTACGGCGATCCGTCTGGCGTCGGCGCGCGGCTGCTCGCCAAGATGGGCTTCGGCGCGGCGGAGGGCAGCAAGGGCGGCCTGGGGCGCAATGAGCAGGTCGGGATGGGGTGGGGGGAAACATGGGGATGGGGGGGACAAAGGGGGGGGGGTGTGAGGCCGGTGACACGAAGAAACGACAAGATAATGGGCGCATGGTCGGCGGACAGCGAGGATGCGGGCGCATGCTGGAGCAATGGGATGGACGACCGGCAAACCTGTGGAGCCAGGTTTCTTGGGGCTGCAGAAAGGAAAAAGAGAACGTATTAAGGGGTGGGGGGGGCGCAGGGCTGATGAGTGGGTGAGGAACGTGTGTGTACGTGTGTATGTGGGGGTGGGGGGCGGTGCGTGCACCCTGCTTTTGCGTGCCTCCGTTGGCGGTTATGAGAGGAAATTCCTAGGTAACATAAAGAAGTAAAGCTGAGTAGGAAACATTTGGTGCACTTGTTTGGAATTGCATGCTGGAGGAATTGTTTTAGGGACGTCCGCATCCCCCACGTCCCCATCCGTCATGCAACTCACATATAGAATGTCCCAAAACTATGTATGCATCACCTTCGTTGTCCATTCACCTGGGTGTTTTCTTCCCCCTCCCCCGCCCCTCCCCCGCCCCTCCCCCGCCCTTCCCCCGCTGCAGGGTATTGCGGCACCGGTGGACCCGGTGGGGGTCCGCGGCAACGTGGGTCTGGGTTTCAGCTCCCACCAGCAGCAGCAGCTGCTGCAGGCGCAACAGCAGCTGCAGGCGCACATCGCGCTGCACCAGACCTCGTCGCACCTGCCGCCGCCGCAGCCGGACAGGGGCAGCAGGCGCGGCTGGGGGCGCGCGCGGGGCCCCAACGCGGATCGGGAGCGGGACCAGGATCGGGACCGGGATCCGCGGACCCGGGATCGGGAGCGGGATCGGAAGGAGCGGCGAACGCGATCCAGATCCAGATCCAGCTCGCGATCCAGGTGCGTACGGAAGGGCGCGCTCGCGGTTCCGGAGCGTCTTGGCTCTCTTCTTCAAAGCGATGTCGATTGAAAGGGCGGTAATGGGAGCCAGTGGGGGATGATGACGCAGGGGCCGAGCGCCAGGGAGCGAGCGAGCGTCGTACGAGGCTGGTCGAGGAGGGAGCGCATGCGTCCAGGGAGGGAGGGATGTGTGAGGAAACCACCACCACCGCCACCACCGCCACCACCGCCACCACCGCCACCACCGCCACCACCACCACCACCACCACCACCACCACCACCACCATGTGACGACCATTCCCCTCCTCTCCCGCCCCTCCCGCCTGCGCCGCAACAGCTCCCGGAGCCCCTCCTCCTCCACCTCCTCCGACTCCTCCGCCCAGAGCGGCCGCAGCCGCAGCCGCAGCGGCTCCCCCCGGGCGGCTGGCGGGTCCGCCGGCCGCTACGCCGTACGGCCGCCCAAGTTCCACACCTGGGAGCGCCTCCGCGGCCTGGCGTCCGTCAGCAAGCGCTACAAGCGGCTCTACATCCCCTCCGACTTTTGCAGGTATCGAACCTGGTACCTTGCCCGCACATCGCAAACATGGCCGTCACCACTTGTCCTGCTGCTGCCGCTGCTGCCGCCCTCTCCGACGCGCAACGCACAGCCGGACCCTGGCAGCCACCCAACCCCTCTACTGCCGTCTGGATGTCGGGGGCTGCCGACGGCACCGTTTGGGCTGCCGACGGCGCCTGCCTTGCTGCGTTGCTACTGCCGCCTTACCCCTGCCGCTATACTGCCGCGCTGCTGTCCTGCCTGCTGCTGCTGCTGCAGGCTTGAAGCCAAGTGGCTGGACACGCTGCCGGACCACTCGCCCCTGCCGCTGACCCACCCCATCGACTTTGTGTTCGTGGCGGCTGGATCCGGAGCTGGATCCGGGACAGGCCCCACAGGTAACGGTGACGCGCCCGCCAACATGCCGCTGGCTGAGGAGGGTCCGTCGGCGGCTGATGCCACTGAGTTAGCGGCGGATACCGCCACCGCCGCCGCCACCGCGGCCGCCACCGCCACCGCCGCCGCCGCCGCCGCCGCCGCCGCCGCCGCCGCCGCCCCGTCACCTCGGGCGGAGCCGCTCAGCGCGGCTGACGTGGCGTCTGGTCGGAGGTGGAGCGTGCGTGTGATGCTGCTGAGCGGGGTTCCGGAGCAGGTGCGGCGGCTGGGGGGGCGACGGTGTGTGTGTGGGGGGGGGGGGGGGACGAACCGGTGTGGGGGGGGGGGTTCGAGGAAGACCCGTGGATGGGGCAAAAAGGAACCGGTATGTGTGTGGGGGGAGGGAAGAGACGGCAGGTAGCAGCTCCGCGAGAAACACCCTGCGCAGGATCTTGGATCTTGGTAGATGCAAGCCAGCGCAACACCTTGCTTTCAGTATTTGTTTGGCAACGGGGTGGCAAGTCCACGAGCGCCGCACAACAAAACCGCCCACACCGCCACCGACTCGCCACCCAACCCCCCTCCCCCCCCATGAGGGAGAAATGTCTGTCCTAAAGGGTTTCCCTTCGTGCCCGGGTTTTCGTTGCGACGCCCATGAGGGCACACCCAGCGCACCCCCTCCACACACACCTTTCTCCGCCACCTCCCTCAGGCGCTGTACGCGGAGGACCCCCAATCGTACCGGGTAGGTGGGGCGGGACGGGGTGAACCGCTCAATCACCGCTGGCACTGGGCGGGACGGGGTGAACCGCTCAATCACCGCTGGCACTGGGCGGGGCAGCGTGGGGCAACTCGCAACTGGGTGCGCTGGCCGGGGACGAGCGCAGGCGGCAGGTGTTGGGACGGGGACCGCAGCTTGCGTTGACGGAAAGGCCGGCGGGTATGCCTGGCAAGTACCGTGTGTTCCAAGTCGAACCAAACATTAACCGCCACGGGTTTTACGAGCGTGAGTTGCGGTTGGTTTTTGTAACTGCGCGGAACCGCTCCGAGGTGATGACGAGGGTCACGGGTGCGCTATGGACGGGGCGGGGTGTACAGGGCTCAGGGTAGGACCGGATCGCCAGGACCTAGGAGGGCGAAACCCACCGGAGCCACCGCAAGCCCGCTCCCTCCCCCGCCACTCCGTCCCTCACCCTCCCTCACGCCCGCCCCCCTCGCCCTCCCTCACGCCCCTCCCCGCCCTCCCTCGCGTACTCCTCGCAGCACCCCCTCCGCAAGATGCGGCTGCTGGTGCAGAAGCGCCACCACCACCGCCACCACCATAGCGCCGCCGGTGGCAAGGGCGCGGCAGGCGGAGCCGGAGGCAGCAGCAGCAGCAGCAGCGAGATCGGCGGCGTGGGCGGGCCCTGGGACCCACGGGACGGCGGCCACCCCGCCCGGGACCCTCAGTCGCTGGTGGCTGCGGCGGTGCGCACCTTCCGCCAGACCACCGGGGTGGACCTCAGCCCCTGCAGTCAGGTGGGAGGCCAGGGGAAACCCGGGGGGCAGCTAGGTTGGGGGTCGCGGGCTGGGGGGGCAGCCATAAAAACCGTTGGCACGACAAGAACAGGATAGTTGGCGCATGGGGTGTGTGGGGGGGGGTGCGTTGCGCCTCTCGACAGCGGGAAGTAGTGACCGCGGGAAAGGCGGCCCCCTCCCTGGACTTTCGGAATGGGCGTTGATGTTGCGGTTTAGTGGGTCCTGGGCGGGGGCAGAGAGCCAGCAGCCCCCCGGCCCCCAACCCCAACCCCAACCCCACTCTTTGAAACACAGGTAAAACCCCTAAAATCCTACACCTAGAACTGCATTCGCCCCCCTAATCCCTTTCCTCTTCCCGCGCGCTGCTGCGTCGTCCTCACCTCCCCTGCTGCAATCAACGGTTCCCCCATCGAGCCCAACGCCCTGCAACATACCGGTACTCCCCCCAAACCCCCAACCCCTCAAGGCCCCTCCCCTCCTCCCTCCTCCCGCTCCGCCGCCTCCGCCGCCGCAGTGGGTCCGGTTCGCCGACGTGGTGTACGTGCGCCCCCCGGCCGCCACTGCGCCCGACAGCTGCGGCTCCGGCAGCGGGCTGGTGGAGGAGCGGGTGGTGCTGCTGGTGCCGGTGGACGCGGCGGCGGCGGCGCAGTCCAGCCCGGCGGCGGTGGAGGCCATCGCCAGGGCGCAGGTGGGCGGCTCCAGGGGGGTTCGAGGGAGACCCGTGGATGCCCGAAAAAACCGTTTAGAACAGGCGTTTAGGACAGGCGTTTAGAACAGGCGTTTCAAAAGGGGGGGGGATATAAGGGAATCCGCGAATCCACGGCCGGCAAGCCGAGGGGGGGACTCCAGGGTGGGAACGGGTGGAGCGGAAACCCATGCGTACGACATAGGAGGAGGAGGAGGAGGAGGAGGAGGAGGCGGAGGAGGTAGTGAGCAAGAGGAGGGGGAGCAAAACACGTGTTGGGACAGCTGGTCGGCGGGAGGGGGGGGGGCGGGGCGCCTTGATGCGGGGGGGGCCTTATGCGCCGAGGCCTCCCCGCGCCCTTGCCTGCCCTGTCTGTCGCCAGTACCAGTACCGAGACAACCCAATAACCTACACCCCGAGTAAGCCTACATCGCGCCAAACGCTCCTCGCCAGCACTCAGTGAAGCCGAAGCCGAACCTGTTAATCGCTGTTACCGACCTTTTTTACTGACCATTGTCACCTTTGGTTTGCTGTGTATTGCCCCCCCCCCCCGCCCCCGCCCCCGCCCCCCCTCCAGGACGCCGTGTTTGGCGAGGAGCGCGCGAGGCTGGACGCCGAGGCAGCTGAGGCTGCTGCCCGGGCGGCTGTGGAGGTGGCGGCTGAGGCCACCCGGCGGGCGGTGGCGGCCGGAGGGGACGACGCGGCGATGGACGCCAGCAGCCTCACAGTGGTGCAGCTGCAGGTGCGGGGAGGGGGTTCGAGGGAAACCCGTGGATGCGGGGGGGGGGTTCAGGGAGGCAGGGGGTGTCGGAGGCAGGGGGGGAACCTCGGGAGCTCGTGAACGAACTGGTTCGTCCACTAGTTCGTCCACGTGACGTGGAAGCGATACATGGGTCGGGGCTTGCCAGGTCAAGCTTTGCCTTCCTGCCCGGACAACTCTGCGCCTGCCCGCCCCCTTGTGGTTGCCATTCGACTCCCGCCCCCTGCCCCTCATTTCCTCCCTGACCCACGTCACTCCACGCGCTGCCTCCGTGTCCCGTCGTACCCTTCCCCTGCCACCCCTCCTCCGCCGGGCCTTCTCCCCCACCCCGTCGTCTCCCATGTCTTGTAACGGGGTCTTCCGCCACCACCCCCACACCCACACCCCATTCCCCACACCCCACACCCAAACCTCCCACACCCCCACACCCCCACACCCCACCCAAACCCAAACCCAAACCCAAACCCCCCCACACCCCCACCCCGCAGGAGGAGCTCGCCAAGCGCGGGCTGACGGACGCCTCCGTCAAGAAGTGGAACCCGCTGCAGGGCAAGAAGCCGCTGGTGGACAAGCTGCAGGTGCGGCGGGGGGCGTGTGTGTATTTGGGGGGGGGGCGGGGGAGGGCAGAGAGACGCCTGGGGGAGGATGTCGGCGTGGTGTTTAGGGGGGGCCGGGCGGTGGGGTGTGTGTGTAAAAACCGTTTTACGTGAGAAGGAGTCAGGATAGTTGGCGCATGGCCGGCGGGCACGTAGTTTGTGGGCGCATGCTGGAGCACTGGGACGGACTACCGGCAAACCTGTGGAGGCGGCCTGTCGGCCGGGCGGTCGGGGGGGGGACTTGGGGGAGATTGCTGGGTACGCCGTGGCGTCTGAAACCCCCAATCCCGCACTGGTGAGGCCAGGGCTTCCCAACCTGCTAGCGGTTCGAGGAGCCGTCCCCGCGGAGCCGGTCTTGCGAGGAAGCAACGGCGGCTCGAGAGCGTACCTCGCATTGGCTGCTGGAGGAGCGACGGGTGGCAGGGGGGGGAGGGAGGAGGTGCGGCCGCCCTTGCCTCTCTTCTCTTCTCCACAGGGGTTCGGGCCCTAACCACTGGCCTACATGCTAACCCACCAACCGAACGCTCGCCCTTGCCCTACCCCTACCCCTTCCGGCATCTCAAAACGTCTGTTCTAAACTGTTTTTTCTGGCATCCACGGGTTTTCCTCGCCCTTCCCGTTCCGGCCGCCAGGAGTACCTGGACCGCAGGCGGGCGGAGGTGGCGGCCAGTGACACGCAGGAGGGCGCCCAGGCTCGGGCGGCGGTGGAGGCGCGGGGGGTGGCGGAGGCGGCGGCGAGCAGGGCGCGCGAGGCGCGGGAGGCGCTGGCGGCGGCGCAGCGGGCGATGTGTCAGGCGCGCAAGCTGCTGGCTCGGCCGCCCGTCGTGGTGGGTCGGTGCAGGGAGGCGGGGGGCGGCGGAGGACCGGGGCGGCAGGGGGCGGCTGAACCTTGCGCTCCGGACCCGGACCCGGACCCGGAGTGCATTAGCCGCGAGTGGCCTTCCCCTCCCCTGTGTTACACACCCGGGGGCGTTTCCTCGCTACCTCGCTACCCCCCCCGCCGCCGGCTTTCAGGACATGATCCCATATACATGCGCAACCTCAAATGCGTGTCCTCAAACCCATTCGCCGGCTAGTTCCTATTCCTGCCCTCCGTTTCCTATGCCGTGATATGTAACCGGGTCTTCTCGCCCCCCACCCCACCCCACCCCACCCCACCCTGCAGGACATGATGACCTTCACCCAGCCGGCTCGGCCCGCCCCCGCCGGCGCCGGCGGCAGTAGCGCCTCCGCCGCCCCCTCCTCCTCCCGCTCCAGCCTCACCAGCTACAGCCTGGAGCAGCTGCTGGAGTACGGCGAGGACGACACTCGCGAGGCGACCTTCGAGGTGTCGGTGTTTGCGGAGATGTTCCGCGAGATGCTGCAGCAGCGGTACGGCAGGGCGCTGCTGCGAGGTCTGTCCACGCTACTGCCGCCGCCGCCGGCGCCGCTGGCCTCCAAGGCCTCCTCCGGACGAGCTGCTGCAAGCACCGCCCCCGGCCCCGCCGCGGTCGCGGCCGCTGCGGCCGCCGAGAGCTCGGGGTGAGGTCGCGGCGAACGCGGGGGGGGGGCATAAAAACCGTTTACACGGGGGGGGGTACATTGGGGGGGGGGGCGGCGCGCCCGGCGGAGGGGTTGGTATCCGGGTAAGCACCACCCAACGTGGTCCATGCTGTAACCATCCTCTCCCCCAACACACACCTCTCTTCCCCCCCGCACGGTGTTGGCCACCAGGCAAGCCGGTAAGGCGGCGACCGCACCCGCCACCACCTCAGCTGGCCAGGCCGGGTCAGCTCCCAAGCAGGCGCAGCACGACGCAGTGATGCTGCAGGCTTCTCCAGGGAGGGACGCCGGGGAGCAGGGAGAGGGCGAAGCGGCGGCTGAGGCGGCGGAGGTGTCTGGCGGCGGCAAGAGAGGCCGACAGTCCGCAGAAGGGGAAGACGACGGCGCTGCTGGCGGCGGCGGCGGCGGCGATGGTGACGGACCGGTGGCGGCCAGTCCCGAGGGCTCTCCGGGGGCAAAGCGGCAACGGAAGCAGACGAGCAGCGAGCAGGAGGCGCCGGGTGGGTGAGGTCGTGGGGGGCGGGTCGGGAAGGGGCCGAAGGACGCGGGGGCTGTGGGGAAGGGTGTGTGTGTATCAGTGGTGCGTGCGGGTGACGGGGCGGTGCTGTCCTGGCCGGACAGCCGCACCGCACACCTGTTGTGGGTCGCATGTGTGACATCATCGCCTCCCTCTGGGTTCCACTCACGACATCACGGCACCACGACGGGGCATCAGTTTGGACCGCCGGCCATACACAGCAAAAACCCCACCCCGCCCCTGTTCCCCCGCAACACGATACGCCGCAGTGACTGACGTGGACGCGGCCGCCGCCTCGGCCTCCCTGGAGCCGACAGCGGCATCGGCCTCCCTGGAGCCGACAGCGGCATCGGCCTCCCTGGAGCCGACAGCGGCATCGGCCTCCCTGGAGCCGACAGCGGCATCGGCGGCTGCGCCGGCGGCGACGGTCTGCTCACCCGCCGCCGCCGCCACCGCCGCCGCCGCCGCCTCCTCGCCGGTGGTTTCGGAGCCCTTCCTGGCCGCCTGCCGCATGTTCGATGACCGTTGCGCCGGCTACCTGGAGGCGGACGACCTGGAGGAGATCATCTACATGACGGCGGATGACGTGTCACGTGAGTACGGCAGCGGAGGGGTGGGGGGAGTTGGACATAAAAACCATTTACGCGACAGGGACAGGATAGTTGGCGCGGGGGGAGGGGCGGAGGGGGGGAGCGGGGGCGGGGCGGGGTTGCGGTGGAACCGGCCAGTGGTGCTGCAGTTGGGAGCCGGCGGGTGTTTCGGGGGGGCCGGGGGATGAGCTAGGCTGTGTAGGGCGGCTTCTTGGCGCCTGCCCCCCTGGACCATTGGGTTCCGGAGCCGGGATTAGCAGCAGGCCCCCTTCGGGAGCCCACACGTGTCCACTCAGCGCCGGACTGCTTCAACGGCTCGGGGCTGCAATACCCCCTCCCGCCCCACGCCATGTACCCGGTCTTCATTACCCCACACACACACGATGTCCGAAGGCTATGCACCCGCTACACTTCCCAAGTCGAGCTACCGGTTCTTTTATGTACCCCCCCCCCCCCCACGCCATGTAACCGGTCTTCATTACCCCCGCCCCCGCCGTGTAACCGGTCTTTATACCACCCCACCCCCACATGCCACCGCTGCGACAACCCTGACGCCCCCCCTTCCCCCTCTGCCCCCTCTTCCTCTTCCCCCCTCTTCCCCCCTCTTCCCCTCCCCCTTCCCCTTCCCCTCCCCTTCCCCTTGCCCTCCTTCCATGGGGACCCACATTCGACGGGTACGGTTGCCGTCCCTGTGCCGCGCACCGTCCTCCCTGCCCCCGCCCTCCGCCACCCCTCGTGTGTTTTCCCGCCCGCCCCCTCCCCCTCCGCCTCCCCGCCCCCTCTCCCCCTCGCCCTATGCCCCTCAGGCCGCCGTGTTCAAGCCGTTGTTGGCCAGGCCGCTGGAAAACGCGGACGTTTCAGGTGCCCCATCCCCCCTTACCCTACCCCTTCTCCACTCCCACGACAACACACACGCACGACAACAAATCCACATGGTCTTTACATCCCACCGGCACCCGGGTGCCCCACCCCACCCCGCACGAACCACGCCACCATCGCGTCTCAACGCCACCCACCATCGCCGAGACGCCCCGCCCTAGCGGAACAGCATTTCGTCCACGTGATCCAACCTGTGCTGCTGCTGCTGCTGCCGTTGCTGCCTCGTCAAGGGCCCCGTGCTGTCCTACCATCTTGGAGATTCCTCACCCGCCTGCCCCAGGACTAGCTCCCAAACCCTAAAACCCTAAAACCCTAAAACCCCTGCCCCCCTCCCCCTGCGGCCCACCGCCATTACACGCGCCCCCTGGTGCTCCCTCCTGTGTCCCCCCAAACGCAGCTACCAGGACCACGCGGCCATCGTCGTACCCCCGCCACAGCTGCCGCCGTCGCCGCCACCTGCGGCGGCGACTTCCGCTGCTGCTGCTGCCGGCGGCGGCGGCGGCGCTGCTGCTTCCCCCCTGACCGGCTCGCTTGTCGACGTGGCCCGGCTGTACGCCAATCTGGTAAGGTCGTGTGCCGCGGGGGCGGGGGGGTAATAAGAGAATCCGAGGATGACAAAGCAACCCCATGAGGGGGGGGTGCTGGACCCTGGGGTGAGGTCCGGGGACTCGGCCGAACGCAACCCCATGCGGGGCTAGCATAGGGGCCGGTGGTCCGCTGCCCTTCCCCGCGGGGCTTCTGCCGTTGCCGTTGCCGTTGCCGTTGCCGTTGCCGTTGCCGTTGCCGTTGCCGTTGCCGTCGCCGTCGCCGTCGCCGTCGTCGTCGTTGCCGTTGCCGTTGCCGTTACCATTGCCCGCCCAGAGCGCCAGTCGAAGCCCAGCCCCAGTGGTACCTTGCTGCTGAAGTATTGGGTGGGGAGGGGGGGTGCGAGTTGATGTGCGCCCGCTGCGACACCTGCATCATACACAGCGAAGCAAATGCGGCGCCCCACCGCGCCCGCACCACCGCGGCCCCACACCAACCGCCCCCCACACCCCACCCACGCCGGCCCCCACACACCAACTGCCCCCCCACCCACTCCCCACCCACCCCCCAGGCTGCCAGCGATGCGGAGCGGCGTAACCTCTCGCTCAGCGTGCGCCGGCTAGAGATGCAGGTGGGTTGTGGGTTGTCGGTTGTGGGTTGTGGGTGGGCAGCGGCAGGAGAGCGAACGAGGTTGGTCCAGGCAAGCAAGGACGAGCAGCAGATGCGCTTCTTCTTCCTCACCCCACCACCACCCCACCCCACCCCACCAACTCCCGACCTCACCTAGCAGCCCTCACCGCCACCTTCGCTTGCCACACCACCCCGTCGCCACCTTGCAAACACACCCCCTCCCTGCCCCTCCGCCCCCCGACCCCTCTGGACCCTCCCCTCCCGGGGTTCACCTCCCCTGCCGCGCCCGCGGTCGGTTCTGCCGTACCCGTCCAACATCGCCGTACAGGTTTCGGAGGCTCGGCGCCGCGAGTCCTCCCTGGCCGAACGCGCGGTGTCCCTGGGCGACGAGGTGGCGGCGCTGCAGGCTCGGCTCCACCTTAGCAGCGCGGGGAGGGTGTCGGTGGACTCAGCCTTCGCCGCGTGAGTGCGGGCAGGGGGGGGGTGACAAGAGAATGCGGGCAAGGGAGGACGGGTGTAATACGGGGCAGCCGGGTACAGCCGGCGAAGCGGTCTGGAGGAAGTGGAGGTTCCATGGTGTTGAGGGGGCGGGGAGGATGCATGGAGACAACGTCGCCACCGCCACTGCCATCGCCACCGGCGCCGGCGCCGCTACTCGTTGTACTCGTGTAGTCGTGTTCCCAGCCTGCGGTGCCGTTACCATGGCTGCCGCCGCCCATTCGAAGCCCTTCACTCAGCACCTCAATCCCACCGCACCCCGCAATAACACGCAACCACGGGTCTTCCTCGAAACCCCCGGCAATCACACGCCTCACTCCGGCCCTCCCTGCAGCGTCCTGGCCGAGGTGGAGGCCGCCCAGGCACGACTGGCCGCCGCCGCCGCGCAGCTGCACGACTTTGGGTTCGGCAGCGGCCCCGCCGCCGCCTCGACGCTGGCAGCTGCCGCTGGCGCCCACACGGACGGGGCTGGGGCCCCCCAGCAGGCCTCGCCGGCCCCTGCCGCGGTGGTGGTCAATGCGGAGGCCACTTGAGAGCCGCGGGGAGCCCCGCCCTTCCCTCCAGCTGCTCGCCTGCAACCCCCTGCAGCAGCGGGTGGTGCTGCTGCCGCCGCCTCCGCCGGATAACCCGGTCCCCTGGCGTGGGCGTAGGGGGGTTAGGGTTAGGGAATGGGAGGGGAGGGTTTCGACGAAGATCCGTGGATGCGAGAGGGGAGGAAGTGGTGGTGGTGGCGGCGGATGCCGCGGACTGCTGGGGCGCCCGCAGCTGGATCGAGGCGTAGTGGGGGGGGTGGAACGGGTTTCGAAACCCTGCAAGCTGTTTCGCGGCCGCTTGGGTCGCAGTAGCGGCTGTCGGTGCGAGCCCCGTGTGGGGGCCCCTTTTGGGTCAGCTGGAGCACCTGGGGGGGGTGCAAGGAAAACCCGTGTACGAAAGAGAACCCGTTTAGGAAGGGGTGGTGATGTGCGCCATGTGGGGCGTCCAGAGACCAGCGAACGAAACCGCACAGAGCCATCCGTGCCCCGCAGCCCGCGCATGGGGCGAAGGGGCCCACGAGTCGGCTGCGGCTGGGCACGAGCCTCCCGGCTGTCCGCTGTAAGGCCCAACGGGTGGCCCTCCCAACCGTGTAACCCACCGAACCGACCCACCTCAGCTCCCAGGTCCTCGTGACCTGCACTGCACATGCCAGCACGTGTTGAATGGAACAGTCGCACATGATTCTGTAGCCCATTGCAGCAATCCCACTGTCTGCTGCGGACATGTTTCTTTCCAGTACCAAGCAGGTGTCATTAGTAATGACTAATGAGTCCAAGGTGCGTAAGGAGCACGTGACGGAACCCTGCTGTGGTCGCACGGCAGCACCGTTCACGGTTACAGGGAGGTCCAGACCAAAAGGTAGAATTGTGTTGTGGGATTGTTACACTAGCAGGGGGGAGTCCGCTTCCTCATTGGTATTGGGGCGTTCCAGAACTCTCCGGAAGACACCATCATCAGCACATGGCACGCGGCACTGCACACAAACCATAAGCCGATACAATACAAATGCCATCCCAAAACACGAAAAAACGACATAATGAAGAATTCCATAAATGTGAAGGCACGGCAATATCAAGTATCGCTTGCAATTACCTCGATCGTAGCACAGTCAATCAACATCACAATACGCATCTTCAAAGATGTATCGCGCCCCATGACTGACATGATCAACATGCACGCACGAGCCAAAGGGTACCAAATATACGATGCCAAGCTTGCATCGCGCGTGCAACTGCGCGCTACCTGTCCCGCAAAAACTGTAGTTTACAATCTCGGCACCCACGCAACACGAATGAAGCGGTAAGCAACTCCCAATATATTGCGCTTCACGCCCGTACGTCCATAGCGCATGACTGGCTTGCTTGTAACCGTGGGATCCAGCCCCCAAAGGGATGGCGCATCCATCAGCGAGCCCTGCCAGGTTGCTGAAGCTCCTACGAGAGAGAGGAAGTACGCAGACCCCAAACGACGGCTTCAGCAGCCAACCGATAAGCTGCCCAGCTACCTCTCCCACCCTGGCGGCCTTGCAAGCACCCAAAGCATATCAATAAGCATAATTTCGTCGTCACCCCCCGACGCAGCCTATTGCTCGTCCGGCAGTCTAGTCCAACCCTGAAACCAGCCCACTTGAACATCCCGTGTGTGTAAAAATGAAAGCATCCCGCGGTGCCGCTTCACACCATTCCTACCGTATTCAACTACCCAACCGGCTGCAACGACTTTGGCGCCCTGGCCGCCGAGGCCCAAGCAAGCGACCACCCCTCACGACACTGCCAAGATAAGACTCCTGGCGTAGCGTGCTGTAGGCATGTAAGCGAGCTGGATCCGCGCGGTCTCATCGTTGCATCTCAGGAACAACCATACCTCAGATGCGCAGGGAGTGCGCGAGCCCAGGACAACCGATGCGCCCGTGCGGTGGGCCGCAATGCAGATGGGAAACAAAGCAACATGGTCATAGGCAGGCCAGCAAGCATGCAACGACAAGGCTTTCGAGAGACACGATGCATGCGATGCACGGTACGTCGCCAACAGCGCCGGATGGCGCCGATCATTCGGCAATCTGCGCTGAACGTGCTCTTCCGTACACAATGTACACCTTCATCAGGCGCGCATCCACCCATCTGCACCGAGACGTCCGCGGCAGGCAACACATACCGGATTTCACGGCTGACAACACGTACAAAATGAAGCAGGAATGAAGACGGATAAAGTTAATGGCAGGGAATAACAGCACATTCGCGAATTGGGGGACTTATGTCTCCCTCTTAACCTCCATATCATACAACCCACTAACAAAACACAGCCTTACTTGCGCTGCTCTCTCTACCCCCACCCTACCTAGCTGGATATAAGCACGAAGTGGGTGTGAGGGTTTAGCCACCGGTAAACGCCAAAACGAGCAAAAACAAAGCGCGGCCTCCCGTTTCGCGATATGACGAACACGCACATCAGGAGATCAGGATGTGCCCCATATACGTAAAGGTATAGGGGGCAAAGGTATAAAGTCAGCAAACCCCTTCGCACAATAACACACGTGCGCTGCCGTGCGCTGTCTCATCCGGACGCACCCGGAAAACACGAGGCAGAGGGAGACGGCGCTCATCGCCAGGCGACCCTACGACGCCATCCCCACTCCCCACCTTCACGCCCCCACAACCGCGACAGCAGGCATCGCCGTACTCGTCACCGTCATCGTCGTGGACCCAGTACCATCCACGGTGCCTTGTGGACGACCCAGCGCGCGCCACAGAATCTTGCTGCCCCAGGGGGAAGGCGGCCCGGGCAGCACCTCGAACCCGCAAGCCACGTAGAACGCCACCGCGTCGGCGTTGGCGGTGGCCAGCAGCACGCGCCTCACGCCGGCGTCTGCCGCTCGAGTCAGCGCGTGCTCCACCAGCTGCCGCCCGATGCCTCGGCGCCGCAGCCTGGTGTCCGTGACCATCCGGTAGATGAGCGCATCCGAAGGCCCCAACGCCCCGCCGTGGCTCTCCAAATCGGACTTTGTGAACCCTGAGGCGTCCTCCGGCGGCTCTTCCGGCTGCTGCCGAGCTCCGTATCCGCCGGCCTTGGTGACGACGTTTCCCGCCTCCGCAGGAGCTGACGCAGCGTGTGCTGCTGGTGCTGGTGCTGGTGCTGCCGCCTTCAACGGGCGCAGCGCTGCCCCCACCTTGATCCCCACGCCCCCCACCACCTGCCCGCTGCCCTGCAGCTCCACCACCCAGTACTCGCGGCCCTCAGCCGGCCGCACCCAGGAGCGGTGCAGGGACCACATGTCGGGGCAGAAGGATCTGACCCGCACATGGAAGCGCCTCCGCAGGAGCGGCATCCGCAGCCGCAGCGGCGCCAGCGCCAGGGCGCCACACAGGACCACGACAGCCGCCGCGCACATCGCCAGGGCCCATATCGGCAGCGAGCTCGCCGCCTCCCACAAGACTGCCGCCCCCTGGCGCAAGACCGGCGGCACTCCGTCCGGCAGCAGCGCTGCCAGCCACTGCACAGCTGGTTGCTGCTGTGCGTAGGTTGCTGCGGCAGACGCTGCTGCTGATACTGCCGCCGCCCCAGCAGCATGCGCGCGCAGCAGCGCTGGCAATGCGCAGAGCGCCAGGCAGCAGAGCACGGCGGCCGCCTTGGTGAGCACGTCACGCATCAGGTCGCCCCACATCTTGGGCGCGAACTGCGCGATGGTGGCGTCCCAGCCTTCCAGCCAAATGGAAAGCATGCGGCGCTCGTCCGAGGGCTGGAGCGGCCGAAGCAGCTGCTGGTCGGAGTGGGGGCGGGGCGGGCGGCCCGGGTTGGCGATGCTGCTGGTGGCGTCATCAGCGTGGGAAGGCCGCGACAATTTTGATGGGTCGGCAGGAGCGGCTGCGGCCACGGCGCCGACTTCAGTGGGCTGGAGGTGGATGGGCTGTTGTGGAGCTGCTTCGACCGCAACGGACGCTGCCATGGCACGGGGAGGCGGCAGATGGTTGTGGTGGCTGCGAAGGCTGGAGGCCAGGAAGGCTGCTGCGGCGCTTTGAGGGAAAGCACCGAGGAGAGCGTAAGCGCTCCGCCGCAGTCTCCTTGTGGATGGGGCAGCAGCACAGGGGCAGCACTGATAGCGATGGGGCTCAGTGGTGGAGGTCGGCAGCTGAGCAACAGGCTTTAGGCTGGGCGATGCAATGGAAGTTGTGAGTTTTCTGTAGGTTACTCTAGGCGCGTCGGAAACACGGGGTTGGGTGCTGCTGTAACACGCCTTTGCTGCCATCAGCATAAGGGCTTTACTTAACACAATGCTCCTCGTCTTTCCTTTACAGGTTCATTTTTCCGCAGCACATTTTTATCAAACAACTTTCAGGTAACGCCCATTTTGGTATTACTGCTGCGGCAGCAACGACAAACCCTGACGCACGACTCCCTGGAGTCAGGAGACCGACTCTATTCGCCGAGCCTTCGACTCATAAAGCTGTCGTCTCTGGAAGATATATTTAGCTATTTGAAGCACGCCGCGTGCGATCAACGGCTGGCGGGTCCACAAGAGAAGAACCTTAGGGATAAAATTGTATTGGAACGCACGAATAGGGGGTTCCCCTACGTATCGTATCATCAACTTTGTAGGTTGAAGGAGCAATGTGGCTAGCTAATACTAAGGTGACTCTGGCAAAACTGGGGCTACACAGCTGCAGGAATGGCGGAATCTTCAGGGTAAAGGAGCGTGTATGTGGCTGCATGTTTGCCGGGTGAGACAAACACTGCTGGCTCAGACGCCATTCATGGATTCCCCTACCCCCGCATGCAAACACGGGAAGTGGAGTGGGCGCTGTCAACTGATCAGTGTTGCCTAGATCAAGAGCAGCTGGCAGACCACAGGATAGAAGGAGCGGCGCCCGCAAAAGACGTACGCAGGATTAACTGAGAAGTAACGAATATACGAAAGGTCTACTCCGATTGCTGGGGTGCGCCATGGTGGGCTGACCGTAGCAGGGGCCGCTGCCAGGCCAGTGCGGCTGTTGGGGAAGGGGTAGGCCCGGCTCGAAGGCGATGCGGAGAAGCCATGACCTGGCGCACCTCGAAATGCCCTTAGTACTGGCCAGCCTTTCAGCCAGCTATGGAACTTCTCACAAGCGCGTGCAGTGCCTGGCAAGAATCTGACTTCGAGGAGCCCCTCGACGAAATGTACGGCATCCACGCGGCGTGTAGCCCTCCGCAATGCACCACGTCTGGACACGCACCCGACCTCCGTTGCGGCTACAGCCGGCAGTAGCCAGGGAGCCCCCGCACCCTGCCCGACAACGTTGTGCTACGTACGGCAACTGCACAACGAACACAACCCAGGAACCCACCCCTCGCCGCCAGCAGACAACAGGTGCCACCGGAGGGCGCCCTATGATGGTACCCGCGGTGAGCGGCCAGGACAGTGATGGTGGGTCGGAGCAGAGCGGGTGCGGCAAGCGGCGGCGGTTGGTGAGTGTTTCGTGCCGTCCGGCAGGTTGGTCAGCCAACGTTGACCCCGGCCTGACAGCTATCCGCCTGCGGCCGTCACGGCTCCTGCCAGCAGTGCAGCGGCGGAGGCTGCTGGGACCGCAGTGGCGGCGATGGCGTGGCTTTTGAGAACATGAGGAGCCTGATCGCCACCCTTCCCTCTGACATGTCGTACACCCAGGTCTAGTCGCAGTTCGTGCTTCAAAGTTTGCCTCGGGCTACGTCGTCTTCTGGCCTTCCACGATGCAGACGATGGGCTGGAAAGTCTGAGGGGCCCTACGACAGGGGGACGCGCACGTGCATGACAGGAAGCGAAGGTTGCTCGGCGTGGGTTCATCGGCGTCGTGAAATGGTGTTTTTCCTCCGGAAGACCTCCCTCCCCCTAGGCGGCAGCCATCCCTCCCCTAGGCGGCAGCCACCCCTCCCCTAGGCAGCAGCCATCCCTCCCCTAGGTAGCAGCCATCCCTCCCCTAGGCGGCAGCCATCCCTCCCCTAGGCGGCAGCCATCCCTCCCTAGGCGGCAGCCATCCCTCCCCTAGGCGGCAGCCACCCCTCCCCTAGGCAGCAGCCATCCCTCCCCTAGGTAGCAGCCATCCCTCCCTAGGCGGCAGCCATCCCTCCCCTAGGCAGCAGCCATCCCTCCCTAGGCGGCAGACATCCCTCCCCTAGGCAGCAGCCCTGGGTGCGGGGGGGAACGTGCCCGCAGCGCAAATGGAAGCATAACAGCAGGCCCGGGGGACCCAGGCGGCCCCCTTGCCCCAAAACACAAGCGCTGAAACCGCCCTGCGTCAAACGGATCGGAACAGGCCGGCAGCTCCCTAAGAGAGGACGCGAGGGCCGTGGGGGCATCAGGACAGTAACAGGAGTGCGGCAGCGGTAGGGGTGGTGGAGCAACTCGGCGGCTCCGACTCCAGGAAAAACAGAACTACAAACCACCCCAGATGCCTTGCAAAGGCATAAGGCCCTTTATGAAACGCTAGTTTGTGAAAGATTCCATGTTTGAACATCCTTCGCGTGCAGGAGCGCATGACCGTCCCCATTTGGGAAGGTCATATGTTCGAGCCCGCAGTGTCATATGCCATCTATGCTGGGGGGTGTCGCGGCCCCTTGTCACCCGAGTGGGGGCTGATGGTTGGAAGTGAGCATGATTCTATCGGTCTAGTTCGTCTGCGTCGATGGCGTGTCCGCTCTGAGCCCACAGTCGGCAACGGCATCTCCCTGACGGGGGGTTGTCGTGGCTGATGATAAATTCGGCACCGCGTAAGGCAGGAAACTGAGCAGCGAAAACGGGTAGCTGCGGGCGGCAGACGGTCAGCATGCCTGAGTGGGCGGCTAGACCACCCGGTAGGTCCTCTGTGAGGCGACCAACTGTTTTATGGCCAATTTCCCTTGCGCGCCGTCTTTTCTGGAGCTCTTCGCTGCAGTCCACCTAGTTCACCGCTGCGTCGTTGGGAGACTGGGCGACTGCACACATGTGTTGCTAGCAGTGGCTGTTACAGTGGGCCCTACACCAAAAGGCTGCTGCAGGGTCCCTCGGGCGCGCAGCAATGTGTCAGCGACGTGGCAATCTTCGCACCTAGCTGTGGCGGTACGTAGCTGCCCCCGCAGGGCATCGGGGCCTGGTTGCATGTGCCCTGGCGCTAGCCTACGGGAACATGTCATTCCGATAGCCATAACTGTGGAGATTTTGTTTCTCCATGTGCGGGTTTTTGTGACGCTGTTTCTCCATGTGCGGGCTTTTGCGACGCTGTTTCTGCATGTGCGGGTTTTTTGCGACGCTGTTTCTGCATGTGCGGGCTTTTGCGACGCTGTTTCTCCATGTGCGGGTTTTTGCAACGCTAGACCTCCCGTGCTATAGCTTACAAGATGAGTATCATTCCGTGCTGCTGTGGTGGGGTTGTACGTGCCGATGGAGCGGCAGGGGCGGGGGACTGCTCACCGGGACCAAGCACCGGCCCCGGCACCAACCCAGCGGGGATCCCTAACCTCACATGTTACATGGCTGCCACACCAGAGCAACGGACACGTGCACGAGCACACATCTACGAGTAGCGTCGTCCGTGCAGCTGTCGGCACACGGCAACACTCGTGACATGCAGCTCAGCAGCCCGAGGTACAGGACATTTAGCTTTAACCAAACACTGTAGTGTGCTGGCCGGCACACTACTAATACTGGAACGGTAGGGGGCACCCTCATCGGCCCACTGCAACACCGCCGAGGAACCCTCAGCACCACAACACCGCCCACAACCCTCATACCACAGGGCCCCTCCTCCCCCTCCTCGATACTTCCTCAACGTACGGTACATTAGTGGCATCGTCATGCGTGGGCTACCCTAAGCCAGCAGCTGGCGACGACGTCGCGACCTCCGCAGCTTCTACAGGTGTTGCCTCAGCAAGGAGCCCGTCACTGTCGCCCCTGGTGCACCAAGCCCATCTCAGGCCCCGGACCTCCTGTCGCCCCTGGTGCACCAAGCCCCTCTCAGACCCCGGTCCTCCTGTCGCCCCTGGTGCACCAAGCCCCCTCTCAGAACCCGGTCCTCCTGTCGCCCCTGGTGCACCAAGCCCCCTCTCCGACCCCGGACAGTGGCGGACCGGGCCTCGAGGCCCCGCAATGCATGCCGTAGCCGTGTCGTCAATGAGGAGGGCAGCACCCGTGTCGGCAGCAGCTGGATGCCTCAGCAGCAGCCCCACAACCCCAGCTCAACCCTTGACAACCTCCACAAGCTGCAGTTCAGCGACGGAGGCTGTCATGTGCCGCTGTAGCTCTTGCTTGTACGGCACCTCCCGTGGGCCCTACGGATGGCATGCAGATCTTTCTTCACCCCCCCACCGCCCCATCACCACGCCTCGCACACGGCCCAGTCCCGGTGTCCAGCGGCCTGCAGCACCGCCCCAGCCGCACACGCGCCCAGTGCTGCGTCGTGCGGTGACGCCAGGAGCACCCTCACGCGACTGCCCCCGCCCACCGCCACGCCGATGGCCCCACTCAGCCGCGCCGCCAGCACGTCCCGCTCCTCCTGCGCCCACACACCCCAACACCCGCCGCTGCTCCCGCAACCCGGCAGCAGCGACGACAGAGGCAGGCGCCGGATGCCGGGAAGCGCCTCTCCGCTGCCGCTGTCGCCACCACCGCCACCACCGCCGCCACCGCCGCCGCTGCTGCCGCCGCCCTCAGGGAAGTCTAGACCTCCGCTGTTGCTGCTGCTCCGCCAACCAACCCTGCACCTCCTCCCGCACCTTTTTATTCCTCCGCTCGGGCGCGCACTCCATCGCCTCGTCCCAGTCCACGGGGCAGCCCACCTCCACCAGAGCACGAAGCACTGCTACGGAATCATGGCCAAGGGCCTTCTTGAAGACGCTACCGGTAGGGCCCCAGGGGCAGCCCAGCCGCACCAGGCAGCGCATCGTGGCCAGGTCGCCGATGATGGCGGCCCTAACGTAGGGCCGGCCGTCGTTCTGGGGAAGGGGCGGTAAAAGGGCACATGGTGGTGAAAGGCCCGGGAGGAGAGGTGAATAGGGCCCAGGTCCCGACCACCACGTACAGCTTGGACCCACATACGCCGACACGGCTGTAGCAAACCCAGGTTCCCGGCCCCCTTGGTTCCCACCCCCCCTTGGTCCCCCCCCTTGGTCCTCGCCCCCCCTGGTCCCCACCCCCCCTGGTCCTCGCCCCTTGGTCCCCGGCCCCCTGGTCCCCGGCCCCCCTGGTCCCCGCCCGCCCCCCTTTGTCCCATCCCCCTTCTCCCCTGAGCAGCAATAGTCCCCTACACCCCCAAGACACCACCGAAGCCATCTAGCAAAGCCCCTTCCCGCCCTGCCACCCCACTCATGCTGCACCACCCTCGGCCCCCCCTGCCCTCGCCCCCTGCCGCCATACACACCCGAAATCGACAGCCCCTTTGCACCAGCCACTCCAGCGCCTCTTCGCAGCCACTGTTGACAGCGCAGTCCAGGGTTTCGTCACTCACATTGCGACCGCGGTCAATCATCCAGGACAACAGCTGTACGCTGCCGGACTCGGCTGCAGCATTCATGCTCTTCCGGGCGCCACCACGCAGCAATCTTTCCCCGAACACCTCCACCAACCAAGCCACCACCGCCAGATGCCCCCAGGCCGCTGCGGCACGAAGGGTGGTCCCTGGGTCGAGTCCACATCCTCGTGCGTGCAGGGCTTGCAGGACGGCCAGGTGGCCGCCAGCAGCAGCCTCGTGTATTGATAAAGGATCTTCCAGCTGGAGACCCTGCGCCAGCATGAACTCCAGGGCGGCAACGTTGCCAGCGCGGACTGCCGCAGCAACTGCCATAGCGTTTGCTGGGCAGCCCTGCCGCTGCAGCCACGTCAGCCGGTCCAGCGCGTCAGGGCAGAAAGTGGCAGCCATGCAGCAGGCTGCGGCGGGCAGGCGGAGGTTGCGGCCCCGACGCTGAAGCCACAGCACCTTCGCCTGCCAGTCGGGCGTGGGGCTGCCGGCAGCCGCGACTATGGCATAACCTATGATTTGGTTCCTCAATTTCTGACGGTGCCTTTTCACACGCCACATTGGCTCCAGGCGTTCTTGGTAAAACCGCTGCAGTGTCGCCAGGTCGGCGACCTCGGCTACCCCCATAAACAGCAAGCCATCGTCTTTGTGTGGGGATAACATTCTGCTCCGGAACCACTCCACGAGGTCCACGCGGCCGCCATGAACAGCGCCAGTGGCACCACATGCGAAGTCGCAGCCCTCGCTCAGTAGCCACTCGCACACAGCTTGGTGCCCCGCCCGCGCTGCTACGGCCATTGCGTCACCCAAGGGGCAGCCCCGCCGCCGGAGCCACTTGCACTCGTCCAGCTGCCCTGCGGCGGCCGACGCCTCTAGCATGCATTCCGTAAGAATGCACCCAGCGCTGTCCACGGCCACCTCCAGGTTTGCCAGGACGCCGCTGGCTGCCGTCAGGCACACCAGCTCGCACCGGCGATGCAACGGCAGTGGTCGCATGGCGCTCGGCACGCCCCAACGCTGTCGAAACGCATGGGGCGGAGATGGAAGCGACAGCCGGACGTCCATGAATTGACGGAACTGCTTTGCTGTGGGCTTGTCCACCAGGCGGATGGTGCACGGTACTTCGTTGGGGGTAAAAAACGCACAATGTTGTCCACAATATCCGGTAACCATATTCCCGAAGCCGCCATGATGACTGCCGTGACCTCTTGTTCCTCTTGCCCTACTAACTAGAGGCAAACCGCTCTGTAAGTTTATTACGGTAGCTCAATTCCATCTTTAGTAATCCTTGTCAAGGCCAGGATTGAGAAGACAGTGGACGGACCTCGCCTATGGCGAGACGAAGTTACGCTGGGCAAGAGGAGATCAGGTGGTCAGCCATGGTCAACATTGGTGAAGTATATTAGTGACAACGTGCAAAGACCGAGTCACAGCCCTGTGGAAACCTTAACTTGCCAGCCTTCCGTACACCTGCGTCAATCTGTGTGTCTGTCACCCCGCCCGCTCCCCCCCCCGGTCCCCCGAGGCTAACCATTGGTATATGCCAGAGTCCATGGCGGCCACCTAGGGCAGCATCGATCGAGTGTACGGTGAACCCTGACCGCCCGGCGCCAAATCAGCAGCCTGCAGCCCGCTATGGCGATAATAACCATTCGCAACATTTTCTGTTTATGATCGCAGAAGCTGTCTGTTGGGAGTCATCAGAGTCGCCATGATGACGACAGGAGCTGGTTATAGGGAGTCATCTGCTCCGTACATGTCCACCTTAGGTGGCGTCTAAAGACACCGGTTTGCGGGCAAGCCCCAAACCTTAAGGGACATCCGCTTGCCCGCAAGCCCCAAACCTTAAGGGACATCCGCTGTACGGATGACATCATCGCGGGCATAAGCGTAACAGGCCGTTGCCTGCCTTGAACCCCATAAACATCCATAGTCATGTATGTAACGGGTCCTTGCACGTTACATCATCGGAGTCGCGCACACGTCGCACGCATCGCACGCTTGCCGCGGGAAAACCAGGCGTTCATTGCATGGTGTTGCTCGCCGTCAGTTCTGGAGTCCTTCGCTGCAGTCCGCATGTTTCACTTCTGGGTTGGTTCCGTAAGAATGCGTCCAGCGCTGTCCACGGCTACCTTGAGGTTTGCCAGTGACGTCGCTGGCTGCCGACAGGCAGACCAGCTCGCACCGGTGATGCAACGGCAGTGGTTGGCTGCCTTTGCGGCAGCGGAAATTGGTATCAGCTCGTGACCGACTTGCCCATTCGACACCACCCTATGCGACGCGGCCGATGGCTCTACCTTCTGGTCTGGGGCCCACTGTAACAGTCACTACTCCCACCCTACGCCACCTTCGCGCAACCCTCCTGTTTCCTGGATGCAAGCTGGAAACAAGAAATAGTTTACAATCCTGGACTCGATCACGTGTTCCAAATTGACAGCGATATGCCAAAACGCCTGTCCAGCAGGCACCACGGTATTGCTGCGACGCAAAATATGGTGGATGTACGGATATAGCAGGGCCTAATTCCTGAGGGAGGCAAAGGCCAGCGCCGTACACCATGCGTGCCGTGTAAAAGCAGGAACCTGTCACGCAGGCGCGGCAGCTAGGGACACCGGACCGGGCTTTAACCAAACACAGCCAACCAAGCCACCCCGACTCCCACAACCCCAGCTCAACCCTTGACAACCTCCACAACCCCAGCTCAACCCTTGACAACCTCCACAAGCTACAGTTACACGACGTAGGCTGTCATGGTGCCGCCGTAGCTCTTGCTTGTACGGCACCTCCCGTGGGCCCTACGGATGGCATGCAGATCTTTCTTCACCCCCCACCGCCCCATCACCACGCCTCGCACACGGCCCAGTCCCGGTGTCCAGCGGCCTGCAGCACCGCCCCGGCCGCACACGCGCCCAGTGCTGCGTCGTGTGGTGACGCCAGGAGCACCCTCCCGCGACTGCCCCCGCCCACCGCCACGCCGATGGCCCCACTCAGCCGCGCCGCCAGCACGTCCCGCTCCTCCTGCGCCCACACACCCCGCCACCCGCCGCTGCTCCCGCAACCCGGCAGCAGGGACGACAGAGGAAGGCGCCGGATGCCGGGAAGCACCTGTCAGCTGCCGCTGTCGCCACCACCGCCGCCACCGCAGCCGCTGCTGCCGCCGCCCTCAGGGAAGTCTAGACCTCCGCTGTTGCTGCTGCTCCTCCAACCAATCCTGCACCTCCCTCTGCTCATCCTCACTCCTCAGCTCGGACGTGCACTCCATCGCCTCGTCCCAGTCCACGGGGCAGCCCACCTCCACCAGAGCACTAAGCACTGCTACGGAATCACGGTCAAGGGCCGTCTTGAAGACGCTACCGGTAGGGCCCCAGGGGCAGCCCAGCCGCACCAGGCAGCGCATCGTGGCCAGGTCGCCGATGAAGGCGGCCTCAACGTAGGGCCGGCCGTCGTCCTGGGGAAGGGGCGGCGAAAGGGCACATGGTGGTGCAAGGCCCGGGAGGAGAGGTGAATAGGGCCCAGGTCCCGACCACCACGTACAGCTTGGACCCACATATGTCGACACGGCTGTAGCAAGCAGCACCAATGAAGGTCCGTGATGTCACCTACCCCACCACGATCACTCAATCTCGTCTTCCCGCCACACATCCAGGGTGTGAAACTCCCCCGAGTGCCACCTGGCCCCCCCGGGATCCCTGCCCTTGGTTGGTCGTCCATGGATTCGCGGGTTTATGTTTTTATACCCCCCTGGTCCCCGCCCCCCCTAGTCCCGGACCCCCGCCCCCGTCCCCGCCCTCCCCTATGGTCCCATCCCCCTTTTCCCCTGCCGCCATACGCACCCGAAATCGACAGCCCCTTTGCACCAGCCACTCCAGCGCCTCTTCGCAGCCACTGTCGACGGTGCAGTCCAGGATTTCGTCATTCACATTGCAATCGCGGTCAATCATCCAGGACAACAGCTGTACGCTGCCGGACCCGGCTGCGGCTTTTATGTTCTCCTGGACGTCAGCACGCAGCACCTCCACCCCGAACACCTCCACCACCCAAGCCACCACCGCCAGATGCCCCCGGGCCGCTGCGGCACGAAGGGTGGTCCCTGGGTCGAGTCCACATCCTCGTGCGTGCAGGGCTTGCAGGACGGCCAGGTGGCCGCCAGCAGCAGCCTCTTGTACTTTCCAATGATTGTCCAGCTGGAGACCCTGCGCCAGCATGAACTCCAGGGCGGCAACGTTGCCAGCGCGGACTGCCGCAGCAACTGCCATAGCGTTTGCTGGGCAGCCCTGCCGCTGCAGCCACGTCAGCCGGTCCAGCGCGTCAGGGCAGGAAGCGGCAGCCAGGCAGCAGGCTCCGGTGAGCTGGCGGAGGTTGCGGCCCAGACGCTGAAGCCACAGCACCTTCGCCTGCCAGTCTTGCGTGGGGCTGTGGGCGGCCCTCATTATGGCATGACTTATGTAAGCGTTCCTCAGCGGCTCAGGGGTCTCGCACACATGCATCATCGGCTCCAGGCGTTCTTGGTAATATCGCTGCAGTGTCGCCAGGTCAGCGACCTCGGCTACCCCCGGAAATAGCCGGACACATTGGGTAGCGTCTTCGTGTGGGATTAACATTCTGCTCCGGAACCACTCCACGAGGTCCACGCGGCCGGCATCAATAGCGGCAGTGGCACTGACTCGCACGCCGCAGCCCTCGCTTAGTAGCCACTCGCACACAGCTTGGTGCCCCGCTCGCGCTGCTGCGGTGATTGCCTCACCCAAGGGGCAGCCCCGCCGCCGGAGCCACTTGCACGCGTCCAGCTGCCCTGCGGCGGCCGCCGCCTCTAGCATGCATTCCGTAAGAATGCACCCAGCGCTGTCCACGGCCACCTCCAGGTTTGCCAGGACGCCGCTGGCTGCCGTCCGGCACACCAGCTCGCACCGGCGATGCAACGGCAGTGGTCGCATGGCGCTCGGCACACCCCAACGCTGTCGAAACGCAGGGGGCGGAGATGGAAGCGACAGCTGGACGTCCCTGAATTGATGGAACTGTGCTGCTGTGGACCTGTCCACCAGGCGGATGGTGCACGGTATTTCGTTGGGGGGTAGAAAGCGCACAATGTTGTCCACAATATCCGGTAACCATATTCGCGAAGCTGCCATGATGACTGCCGTGACCTCTTGTTCCTGCTGTCCTAACTCTCTTTACCTACCAACTCGAGGCATACCGCTCTGAACGTTTATTAAGATAGCTCACTCCATCTTTAGCCTCCTTGCCAAGGCCAGAATTGAGATGACGGTGGACGGACCTCGCCTATGGCGAGATGAAGTTATGCTGGGCAAGACGAGATCAGGTGGTCAGCCATGATCAACATTGGTGAAGTATATTAGTGTCAACGTGCAGAGACCAGGTCACAGCCCTGTGGAAACCTTAACTTGCCAGCCTTCCGTACACCAGCGTCAATCTGTGTGTCTTTCGCCCCGCCGGGGTGCATTCCCGCTAAGGTGTACGCCAGTTAACTGCGCTTTAGGTTATGCATTTGGGGTCTAGAGGTCAGCCTCCCACATGGGCGAGCTCGTGAAGACCGCTGGTGCCTGGCATGTGGCGACCGGGAAGCAATAGAGGATGAAAGGCACGTACTGCTGGAATGCCCAGCTTACAGTGGTCTCCGTGATGAACTGTGGGGAATGGGTATAACGCCCAATGCCACGATGCTGCAGGTCATGAGTGTCGAGGACCAACGGGGTCTAGCGAGCGTGTTGCACCGTATTAGGAATCATCGCACAGCGATAACGGGTATCAGGACATAATTGCTATGTTATTTGGGCATGGCCACTATGTTTTCCATATAAAATTACATCAGCAGCCTGCAGCCCGCTGTGGCGATAAACACCATTCGCGACATGTCCTGTTGATGATCGCAGAAGCTGTCTGTTGGGAGTCATCAGACCCCCCATGATGCTGTTTATTGGGAGTCATCGGAATCGCGCAAACGTCGCACGCATCGCACGCTTGTCGCGGGAAAACCAGGCGCCCACTGCGTGGTGTTGCTCGCCGTCAGTTCTGGAGTTCTTCGCTGCAGTCCGACTATTTCGCGTCTGGGTTGGTGGGCGACTGGACGACCGCGCTGTACACGAACACCATGGCACCATAAGGCCCTATCACATACCTGCCATAAGGCGCACGGAGTGGTGCGGTCTCCCTGGAGCTACGCGGGGCGATATCGGCACCGCTACTGCTATCGGCGCCGCTGCTGCTGTTCCTACAGCCAGACCCGTCGACCTCACCACCGCCCTGGCAAAAGGGCCGGCAGAGGGCACATGGTGATGCGAGGCCGGGGCTAAGGCGAATAGGGCTCAGGTCCCGACAACCGCGTCCACACTCGACCCACCTAGGCACATCACGGTACTTGTCAGCGGACCAGCACATGTCGCTTACCCTGCCACGGCCTATGCTCCATCCTCTACCACCTCTTTCTCCTCCCTCAAACAGATTGCAAGGCTACCCTCCCCTGGTCGGCCCCCACACACATAGGATCGCGCCGCCCTCACATCCAATACATTGGCTCTACACTGCCGTCGGACCCCGGCTGCGGCATCCATTTTACTCCAGACGGCATGGCAGAATGCAGCGCATGCACCCCGAAGGCCTTCAAGGCACCACCCACGTCACCACCGCCAGATGCCCCGGGACTGCTGCAGCATGGATGGCGGTGCTTGTGTTGATCAACGTCAACCAGCCGTGTGCGTGCAGGGCTGGTAGGACTGTCAGGTGGCCGCTCTCCGCAGCCCCAGCTGTTGCAGAGGGGTTTTGGTTAAGGAATCCGCGAATCCACGGCCGAGGGCGGTGAAGGTGACGGTCCAGCGGAGCGGCGCGCCAAAGAGCAGGAATGGAGGCGCGGCTGAGGTGTAGTGATATGCAACGTTGACTGTAGCCAAGTATGGCGGTAAGGAGGTGACTAGGCGATACAGGGAAAAAGGCGGCTGGAAGAGGCGCTGGTCGTAAAGTAAAAGCGTAGGATGGCCGTAACAAGAAGTGGATTTATCGGACGATGAGGCGAGGACCCAAGTGGAGCGCAGCCCGGAAAACTACCAAGAGCCCGTGAATGGGAACGAAAGAACAGTGTGCCCGGCACACCGGTACACTCTGTGCCAGTTCGTGCCTCCCCAGGGCGGTACCGTCGCCAGCACGGACTGGACTCCGACGCACCCAAGGGGTAGCACCGCCTCCACAGCCGTTACAGCGTGTCAGGTGGGGGAGCAGCCTCCTCGCCGGCTTCGTGGCCGGCCCCTCCAGCCCCTCCACCTTCGCCTGCCAGTCGGGCGTGGGGCTGCTACTATGGCATCCATTATTTCAGTGTTTCTCTCCGTTCCTGCAGATCTTCAGTCAGCTTCTCACGCCACCTCGCGCCCTCGTACACGGGCTTTCCTCACGGATACGACCCGCAGGCGTCCTTGGTAACGCTGCTGCAGCAGCACCACACAGCGGCCCTCGGCTACTCCCACAAGCAGCCTTCCACTTGCAAGCACGTTGTGTGGATCTGCCCGTTGGATTTGGAACCACTCCATGAGGCCCACGTGCCTAGCGCCAGCAGCACCATCTCCCACGTCGCAGCCCTTGCTCAGTAGCCACTCGCACACAGCTTGGTGCCCCGCCCGCGCTGCTGCGGACGGAACTGCATGCACAGCCGGACATTCACGCGCTGACGGAACTGCGCTGCCATGGGCCTAGCCACCAGGCGCATGGTGCACGGTACTTCGTTGTGGGGTGGGTTTGTTAGGATAACACCTGAGTTATATGTCGACAAGTGGATACAATGATAATCAGTTAACCAGCACCTTGCCAGCGCCTCGTACCCCGGCGCCAACGTGTGTGTGTCCTTCCCTGCCCTCATACCATTAATATTGTACTGCAATCGAACATTCTGGGAGCTTACCGGTATTATGGGCTGCCTTTGCGGCAGCGAAAATTGGTACCAGCTTGCCCATTCGACACCACCCTATGCGATGCGGCCGATGGCTCTACCTTCTGGTATCTGGGGCCTGCCGTAACAGTCACTACTCCCACCCTACACCACCTTCCCGCACCCCCCCTGTTTCCTGGATGTAAGCTGGTAACAAGAAAATAGTTGACAATCCTGGACTCGATCAAGTGTTCCAAATTGACAGCGTTGTGTTAAACCACCTGCCCAGCAGGCATGCCGGTACTGCTGCGACGCAAAATATGGTGGATGCACGGATGTGGTAGGGCCTAATTCCCGAGAGATGGGAGTCGGCGGCAGGGGGGCGGGGAGCAGGCGGGGTGCGGGCTTGCGGCGGGCCGCAGAGGAAGGTGGAGGTGGTGGTGCGGAATGAGGGTGCAGGCCGCGCATCAGGGTGCAGGCCGCGCATCAGGGTGCACGACACCAGGCTACGGCGCCGGATTTCCTTGCGATACGGCACAAAAGGGCAGGCGCCCGCTTGGCGATAGTGCCCTCCTTGGCCCAACTTGTGACTTTTCCCTGCCAGAAGACGGCACCTCCCTGACGGGGGTTCGTCGTGGCTGATGATTAACCCGGCACCGCGTGAGGCAGGAAACTGAGCAGCGAAAACGGGTAGCTGCGGGCGGCAGACGGTCAGCATGCCTGAGTGGGCGGCTAGACCACCCGGTAGGTCCTCTGTGAGGCGACCAACTGTTTTGTAATTTTCCCTCAAACGCCGTCATATCTGGAGCTCTTCGCTGCAGTCCACCTATTTCACCGCTGCGTCGTTGGGAGACTGGGCGACTGCACACATGTGTTGCTAGCAGTGGCTGTTACAGTGGGCCCTACACCAAAAGGCTGCTGCAGGGTCCCTCGGGCGCGCAGCAATGTGTCAGCGACGTGGCAATCTTCGCACCTAGCTGTGGCGGTACGTAGCTGCCCCCACAGGGCATCGGGGCCTGGTTGCATGTGCCCTGGCGCTACCCTACGGGAACATGTCATTCCGATAGCCATAACTGTGAAGATTTTGTTTCTGCACGTGCAGGTTTTTGCGACGCTGTTTCTGCATGTGCGGGCTTTTGCGATGCTGGGCCTCCCGTGCTATAGCTTACCACATAACTATCATTCCGTGCTGCTGTGGTGGGGTCGTACGTGCCGAAGGAGCGACAGGGGCGGGGAACTGCTCACCCCGACCAAGCACCAGCCGCGGCCCCTACCCAACGGGGATACCGAACCTCACATGTTACATGGGTGCCCACACCAAAGCAACGGACACGTGCACGAGCACACATCTACGAGTAGCGTCGTCCGCGCAGCTGTCGGCACACGGCAACACATGTGACATGCAGCTCAGCAGCCCGAGGTACAGGACATTTAGCTTTAACCAAACACTGTAGTGTGCTGGCCGGCACACTACTAATACTGGAACGGTAGGGGGCACCCTCATCGGCCCACCGCAACACCGCCGAGGAACCCTCAGCACCACAACACCGCCCACAACCCTCATACCACAGGGCCCCTCCTCCCCCTCCTCGATACTTCCTCAACGTACGGTACATTAGTGGCATCGTCATGCGTGGGCTATCCTAAGCCAGCAGCTGGCGACGACGTCGCGACCTCCGCAGCTTCTACAGGTGTTGCCTCAGCAAGGAGCCCGTCACTGTCGCCCCTGGTGCACCAAGCCCATCTCAGGCCCCGGACCTCCTGTCGCCCTGGTGCACCAAGCCCCCTCTCAGACCCCGGACAGTGGCGGATCGGGCCTCGAGGCCCCGCAACGCATGCTGTCGCCGTGTCGTCAATGAGGCAGCATGCGTGTCGGCAGCAGCTGGATGACGCAGCAGCAGCCCCACAACCCCAGCTCAACCCTTGACAACCTCCACAAGCTGCAGTTACACGACGTAGGCTGTCATGGTGCCGCCGTAGCTCTTGCTTGTACGGCACCTCCCGTGGGCCCTACGGATGGCATGCAGATCTTTCTTCACCCCCCCCACCGCCCCATCACCACGCCTCGCACACGGCCCAGTCCCGGTGTCCAGCGGCCTGCAGCACCGCCCCAGACGCACACGCGCCCAGTGCTGCGTCGTGTGGTGACGCCAGGAGCACCCTCACGCGACTGCCCCCACCCACCGCCACGCCGATGGCCCCACTCAGCCGCGCCGCCAGCACGTCCCGCTCCTCCTGCGCCCACACACCCCGCCACCCGCCGCTGCTCCCGCAACCCGGCAGCAGCGACGACAGAGGCAGGCGCCGGATGCCGGGAAGCACCTGTCAGCTGCCGCTGTCGCCACCACCGCCGCCACCGCAGCCGCTGCTGCCGCCGCCCTCAGGGAAGCCTAGACCTCCGCTGTTGCTGCTGCTCCTCCAACCAATCCTGCACCTCCCTCTGCTCATCCTCACTCCTCAGCTCGGACGTGCACTCCATCGCCTCGTCCCAGTCCACGGGGCAGCCCACCTCCACCAGAGCACGAAGCACTGCTACGGAATCATGGTCAAGGGCCGCCTTGAAGACGCTACCGGTAGGGCCCCAGGGGCAGCCCAGCCGCACCAGGCAGCGCATCGTGGCCAGGTCGCCGATGAAGGCGGCCTCAACGTAGGGCCGGCCGTCGTTCTGGGGAAGGGGCGGCGAAAGGGCACATGGTGGTGCAAGGCCCGGGAGGAGAGGTGAATAGTTCCCAGGTCCCGACCACCACGTACAGCTTGGACCCACATACGTCGACACGGCTGTAGCAAGCAGCACCAATGAAGATCCGTACAATGACCTACCCCACCACGATCACTCAACCTCGTCTTCCCGCCACACACCCAGGGTGTGAAACTCCCCCGAGTCCCACCTGGCCCCCCCGGGATCCCTGCCCTTGGTTGGTCGTCCATGGATTCGCGGGTTTATGTTTTTATACCCCCCTGGTCCCCGCCCCCCTAGTCCCGGACCCCCGTCCCCGTCCCCGCCCTCCCCTATGGTCCCATCCCCCTTCTCCCCTGGCCGCCATACGCACCCGAAATCGACAGCCCCTTTGCACCAGCCACTCCAGCGCCTCTTCGCAGCCACTGTGGACGGCGCAGTCCAGGATTTCGTCATTCACATTGCAATCGCGGTCAATCATCCAGGACAACAGCTGTACGCTGCCGGACCCGGCTGCGGCTTTTATGTTCTCCTGGGCGTCAGCACGCAGCACCTCCACCCCAAACACCTCCACCACCCAAGCCACCACCGCCAGATGCCCCCGGGCCGCTGCGGCACGAAGGGTGGTCGCTGGGTCGAGTCCACATCCTCGTGCGCGCAGGGCTTGCAGGACGGCCAGGTGGCCGCCACCAGCAGCCTCTTGTACTTTCCAAGGATCGTCCAGCTGGAGACCCTGCGCCAGCATGAACTCCAGGGCGGCAACGTTGCCAGCGCGGACTGCCGCAGCAACTGCCATCGCGTTTGCTGGGCAGCCCTGCTGCTGCAGCCACGTCAGCCGGTCCAGCGCGTCAGGGCAGGAAGCGGCAGCCAGGCAGGCTCCGGCGGGCCTGAGGAGGTTGCGGCCCAGATGCTGAAGCCACAGCACCTTCGCCTGCCAGTCGGGCGTGGGGCTGCCGGCAGCCGCGACTATGGCATTACTTATGTAAGCGTTCCTCAGCGGCTCAGGGGTCTTGCACACACGCCATATCGGCTCCAGGCGTTCTTGGTAAATCCGCTGCAGTGTCGCCAGGTCGGCGACCTTGGCTACTCCCACAAATAGCCGGCCACATTGGGTAGCGTCTTCGTGTGGGGATAACATTCTGCTCCGGAACCACTCCACGAGGTCCAGGCGCCCGCCAAGAACAGCGCCAGTGGCACCACATGCGAAGTCGCAGCCCTCGCTCAGTAGCCACTCGCACACAGCTTGGTGCCCTGCTCGCGCTGCTACAGCGATTGCGTCACCCAAGGGGCAGCCCCGCCGCCGGAGCCACTTGCACGCGTCCAGCTGCCCTGCGGCGGCCGCCGCCGCTAGCATGCATTCCGTAAGAATGCACCCAGCGCTGTCCACGGCCACCTCGAGGTTTGCCAGGACGCCGCTGGCTGCCGTCAGGCACACCAGCTCACGCCGACGATGCAACGGCAGTGGTCGCATGGCGCTCGGCACGCCCCAACGCTGTCGAAACGCAGGGGGCGGAGATGGAAGCGACAGCTGGACGTCCCTGAACTGACGGAACTGTGCTGCTGTGGACCTGTCCACCAGGCGGATGGTGCACGGTATTTCGTTGGAGGGTAGAAAACGCACAATGTTGTCCAAAATATCCGGTATCCATATTCGCGAAGCTGCCATGATGACTGCCGTGACCTCTTGTTCCTGCTGTCCTAACTCTCTTTCCCTACCAACTCGAGGCATACCGCTCTGTACGTTAATTATGATAGCTCACTCCATCTTTAGCCTCCTTGCCAAGGCCAGAATTGAGATGACGGTGGACGAACCTCGCCTATGGCGAGATGAAGTTATACTGGGCAAGAGGAGATCAGGTGGTCAGCCATGATCAACATTAGTGAAGTATATTAGTGTCAACGTGCAGAGACCAGGTCACAGCCCTGTGGAAACCTTAACTTGCCAGCCTTCCGTACACCAGCGTCAATCTGTGTGTCTTTCACCCCGCCGATGAACTGTTGGAAATGGGTATAATGCCCAATGCCACGATGCTACAGGTCATGAGTATCAAGGACTAACGAGCGTGTTGCACCCTATTAGGAATCATCGCACAGCGATTACGGGTATCAGGACATAATTGCTATGTTATTTGGGCATGGCTACTATGTTCCCATTATAAAATTAAATCAGCAGCCTGCAGCCCGCTGTGGCGATAAACACCATTCGCAACATGTCCTGTTGATGATCGCAGAAGCTGTCTGTTGGGAGTCATCACAGCCCCCATGATGATTATAGGAGCTGTTTATTGGGAGTCATCGGAGTCGCGCAAACGTCGCACGCATCGCACGCTTGTCGCGTGAACACCAGGCGCCCACTGCGCGGTGTTGCTCGCTGGAGTTCTTCGCTGCAGTCCGACTATTTCGCGTCTGGGTTGGTGGGCGACTGGACGACCGCGCTGTACACGAACACCATGGCACCATAAGGCCCTATCACATACCTGCCATAAGGCGCACGGAGTGGTGCGGTCTCCCTGGAGCTACGCGGGCCGATATCGGCACCGCTGCTGCTATCGGCGCCGCTGCTGCTGTTCCTACAGCCAGACCCGTCGACCTCACCACCGCCCTGGCAAAAGGGCACATGGTGATGCAAGGCCGGGGCTGAGGCGAATAGGGCTCAGGTCCCGACAATCGTGTCCACACTCGACCCACCTATGTCGGCACATCACGGTACTTGCCAGCGGACCAGCACATGCGCTTACCCTGCCATGGCCTTTTTGGCCTATGCTCCATCCTCTACCACCTCTTCCTCCTCAAACAGCTTGCAAGGCTACCCTCCCCTGGTCGGCCCCCACACACATAGGATCGCGCCGCCCTCGCATCCAAGACATTGGCTCTACACTGCCGTCGGACCCCGGCTGCGGCATCCATGTTTTACTCCAGACAGCATGGCAGGATGCAGCGCATGCACCCCGAAGCCGAAGGCCCTCAAGGCACCACCCATGTCACCACCGCCAGATGCCCGGGGATGCTGCAGCATGGATGGCGGTGCTTGTGTTGATCAACGTCAACCAGCCGTGTGCGTGCAGGGCTGGTAGGACTGTCAGGTGGCCGCTCTCCGCAGCCCCAGCTGTTGCAGAGGGGTTTTGATACCGGTAAATGAATCCATGAATCCACGGCCCACAAACCGAGGGCGGTGAAGGTGACGGTCCAGCGGAGCGGTGCGCCAAAGAGCAGGAGTGGAGGCGCTGCTGACGTGTACTGGTATGCAACGTTGACTGTAGCCAAGTATGGCGCTAAGGAGGTGACTAGGCGATACAGGGAAAAAGGCGGCTGGAAGAGGCGCTGGTCGTAAAGTAAAAGCGTAGGATGGCCGTAATAAGAAGTGGATTTATCGGACGATGAGGCAAGGACCCAAATGGAGCGCAGCCCGGAAAACTACCAAGAGCCCGTGAATGGGAACGAAAGAACAGTGTGCCCGGCACACCGGTACACTCTGTGCCAGTTCGTGCCTCCCCAGGGCGGTACCGTCGCCAGCACGGACTGGACTCCGACGCACCCAAGGGGTAGCCCCGCCTCCACAGCCGTTACAGCGTGTCAGGTGGGGGAGCACGGCTTCGTGGCCAGCCCCTCCAGCCCCTCCTCCTTCGCCTTTGAGTCGGGCGTGGGGCTGCCGGCAGCCGCGACTATGGCGTCCATTATTCAGGTTTCTCTCCGTTCCTGCAGATCTTCAGTCAGCTTCCCACGCCACCTCGCGCCCTCATACACGGGCTTTCCTCACGGATACGACCCGCAGGCGTCCTTGGTAACGCTGCTGCAGCAGCACCACACAGCGGCCCTCGGCTACTCCCACAAGCAGCCTGCCACTTGCAAGCACGTGTGGATCTGCCCGTTGGATCTGGAACCACTCCATGAGGCCCATGTGCCCGCCACGAGGAGCGCCAGCAGCACCATCTCCCACGTCGCAGCCCTTGCTCAGTAGCCACTCGCACACAGCTTGGTGCCCCGCTCGCGCTGCTGCGGACGGAACTGCACACGCAGCCGGACATTTACGTGCTGACGGAACTGCACACGCAGCCGGACATTCACGTGCTGACGGAACTGCACACGCAGCCGGACATTCACGTGCTGACGGAACTGCGCTGCCATGGGCCTAGCCACCAGGCGCATGGTGCATGGTACTTCGTTGTGGGGTGGGTTTGCTAGGATAACACCTGAGTTATATGTCGACAAGTGGATACAATGATAATCAGTTAACCAGCACCTTGCCAGAACCTCGTACCCCGGCGCCAACATGTGTGTGTCCTTCCCTGCCCTCATACCATTAAATTTGTACTGCAATCGAACATTCTGGAAGCTAATTATGGGCTGCCTTTGCGGCAGCGAAAATTGGCACCAGCTGGGGACCGACTTGCCCATTCGACACCACCCTATGCGACGCGGCCGATGGCTCTACCTTCTGGTGTCTGGGGCCCGCCGTAACAGTCACTACTCCCACCCTACGCCACCTTCCCGCAACCCCCCTGTTTCCTGGATGTAAGCTGGTAACAGGAAAATAGTTGACAATCCTGGACTCGATCAAGTGTTCCAAATTGACAGCGTTGTGTTAAACCACCTGTCCAGCAGGCATGCCGGTACTGCTGCAATGCAAAATATGGTGGATGCACGGATATGGCAGGGCCTAATACTCGAGGGGCAAGGGCCAGCGCCATACACCACGCGTGCCATGTAGAAGCAGGAACCTGCCACGCCTGCGGACCGGACCGGGTTTTGACCGAACACAGCCAACCAAGCCACCCTGACTACCACAACCCCAGCTCAACCCTTGACAACCTCCACAAGCTGCAGTTAAGCGACGGAGGCTGTCATGTGCCGCTGTAGCTCTTGCTTGTACGGCACCTCCCGTGGGCCCTATAGATGGCATGCAGATCTTTCTTCACCCCCCCTACCGCCCCACCACCACGCACACGGCCCAGTCCCGGTGTCCAGCGGCCTGCAGCACCGCCCCGGCCGCACACGCGCCCAGTGCTGCGTCGTGCGGTGACGCCAGGAGCACCCTCACGCGACTGCCCCCGCCCACCGCCACGCCGATGGCCCCACTCAGCCGCGCCGCCAGCACGTCCCGCTCCTCCTGCGCCCACACACCCCAACACCCGCCGCTGCTCCCGCAACCCGGCAGCAGCGACGACAGAGGAAGGCGCCGGATGCCGGAAGCACCTGTCAGCTGCCGCTGTCGCCACCACCGCCGCCACCGCCGCCGCTGCTGCCGCCGCCCTCAGGGAAGTCTAGACCTCCGCTGTTGCTGCTGCTCCTCCAACCAATCCTGCACCTCCTCCTGCTCATCCTCACTCCTCAGCTCGGACGTGCACTCCATCGCCTCGTCCCAGTCCACGGGGCAGCCCACCTCCACCAGAGCATTAAGCACTGCTACGGAATCATGGTCAAGGGCCGCCTTGAAGACGCTACCGGTAGGGCCCCAGGGGCAGCCCAGCCGCACCAGGCAGCGCATCGTGGCCAGGTCGCCGATGAAGGCGGCCTCAACGTAGGGCCGGCCGTCGTCCTGGGGAAGGGGCGGCGAAAGGGCACATGGTGGTGCAAGGCCCGGGAGGAGGGGTGAATAGTTCCCAGGTCCCGACCACCACGTACAGCTTGGACCCACATACGCCGACACGGCTGTAGCAAGCAGCACCAATGAAGGTCCGTGATGTCACCTACCCCACCACGATAACTCAAACTCGTCTTCCCGCCACACATCCAGGGTGTGAAACTCCCCCGAGTGCCACCTGGCCCCCCCGGGATCCCTGCCCTTGGTTGGTCGTCCATGGATTCGCGGGTTTATGTTTTTATACCCCCCTGGTCCCCGCCCCCCCCTAGTCCCGGACCCCCGTCCCCGCCCTCCCCTATGGTCCCATCCCCCTTCTCCCCTGGCCACCATACACACCCGAAATCGACAGCCCCTTTGCACCAGCCACTCCAGCGCCTCTTCGCAGCCACTGTCGACGGTGCAGTCCAGGATTTCGTCATTCACATTGCAATCGCGGTCAATCATCCAGGACAACAGCTGTACGCTGCCGGACCCGGCTGCGGCTTTTATGTTCTCCTGGACGTCAGCACGCAGCACCTCCACCCCAAACACCTCCACCACCCAAGCCACCACCGCCAGATGCCCCCGGGCCGCTGCGGCACGAAGGGTGGCCCCTGGGTCGAGTCCACATCCTCGTGCGTGCAGGGCTTGCAGGACGGCCAGGTGGCCGCCAGCAGCAGCCTCTTGTACTTTCCAATGATCGTCCAGCTGGAGACCCTGCGCCAGCATGAACTCCAGGGCGGCAACGTTGCCAGCGCGGACTGCCGCAGCAACTGCCATGGCGTTTGCTGGGCAGCCCTGCTGCTGCAGCCACGTCAGCCGGTCCAGCGCGTCAGGGCAGGAAGCGGCAGCCAGGCAGCAGGCTCCGGTGAGCTGGCGGAGGTTGCGGCCCAGACGCTGAAGCCACAGCACCTTCGCCTGCCAGTCGGGCGTGGGGCTGTGGGCGGCCCTGATTATGGCATGACTTATGTAAGCGTTCCTCAGCGGCTCAGGGGTCTCGCACACACGCATCATCGGCTCCAGGCGTTCTTGGTACATCCGCTGCAGTGTCGCCAGGTCAGCGACCTCGGTTACCCCCGGAAATAGCCGGACATGTTGGGTAGCGTCTTCGTGTGGGATTAACATTCTGCTCCGGAACCACTCCACGAGGTCCACGCGGCCGGCATCAATAGCGGCAGTGGCACTGACTCGCACGCCGCAGCCCTCGCTTAGTAGCCACTCGCACACAGCTTGGTGCCCCGCTCGCGCTGCTGCGGTGATTGCCTCACCCAAGGGGCAGCCCCGCCGCCGGAGCCACTTGCACGCGTCCAGCTGCCCTGCGGCGGCCGCCGCCTCTAGCATGCATTTCGTAAGAATGCACCCAGCGCTGTCCACGGCCACCTCCAGGTTTGCCAGGACGCCGCTGGCTGCCGTCAGGCACACCAGCTCGCGCCGGCGATGCAACGGCAGTGGTCGCATGGCGCTCGGCACGCCCCAACGCTGTTGAAACGCATGGGGCGGAGATGGAAGCGACAGCTTGACGACCATGAATTGACGGAACTGCGCTGCTGTGGACCTGTCCACCAGGCGGATGGTGCACGGTACTTCGTTGGGGGGTAGAAAACGCACAATGTTGTCCACAATATCCGGTAACCATATCCGCGAAGCTGCCATGTTGACTGCCGTGACCTCTTGTTCCTGCTGTCCTAACTCTCTTTCCCTACCAACTCGAGGCATACCGCTCTGTACGTTAATTATGATAACTCACTTCACCTTTAGCCTCCTTGCCAAGGCTAGAATTAAGATGACGGTGATCAGGACGGACCTCGCGTACTATGTCGAGATGAAGTTATGTTTGGCAAGAGGAGGTCAGGTGGTCAGCCATGATCAACATTGTTAAAGTAAATCAGTGTCAACGTGCAGAGACCAAGTCACTGCTCTGTGGAAATCTTAACTTGCCAGCCTTCCGTACACCAGCGCCAATCTGTGTGTCTGTCTCTCCGCCCGCTCCCCCCCCCCCGGGTCCCACGAGGCTAACCATGGGTATATGCCAGAGGCCATGGCGGCCACCTAGAGCAACATCGATCGGCGCCAAATCAGCAGCCTGCAGCCGGCTATGGCGATAAACACCGTTCGCAACATTTCCTGTTGATGATCGCAGAAGCTGTCTGTTGGGAGCTAAACCCCCCCCCCGCCCCATCACCACGCCTCGCACACGGCCCAGTCCCGGTGTCCAGCGGCCTGCAGCACCGCCCCGGCCGCACACGCGCCCAGTGCTGCGTCGTGCGGTGACGCCAGGAGCACCCTCACGCGACTGCCCCCGCCCACCGCCACGCCGATGGCCCCACTCAGCCGCGCCGCCAGCACGTCCCGCTCCTCCTGCGCCCACACACCCCACCACCCGCCGCTGCTCCCGCAACCCGGCAGCAGCGACGACAGAGGCAGGCGCCGGATGCCGGGAAGCGCCTCTCCGCTGCCGCTGTCGCTGCCGCTGTTGCCGCCGCCGCCGCCGCTGCCGCCGCCACTGCCTCCATCAAAGCCCTGCAGGCCAGTGCACCGCGTCCAATGGCAGCACGTGCTTTAGAGGCTGGATCCACGACACGCTTAATAAGGCCTCCGGCTCGTGTATGGCAGAGCACAAGGCGGCCCCCTCCCTGTAGGCCGCGCGCCGGAAGCCTACCCGTCACCCACCTGGCCCATGAGGGATGCCGGCACCTCTGCACTCACCTTGGGCCTAGCAGCCACACCTCGTGCGCGCGGCAGTAGCAAGCGCTGCTGGCTACATGGATCTGGATCCGAGATCCAACCATGCTACTGCGCCCCGGGGCCCTGGCTGGACTGCATCGGCGCACACCCCGCATGCGGTAGGCTACTCCCAAATCACCCCCGGGGGTCCCTCGCTGGCATCCCTGCGGGGGGCCCTCGTTGGCATCCTTGCCTTAGGTTGCTGTCCCTCCACCCGCCTACCTCCGGCACAAACAACAACGCCACGACCCGCGGGTCGGGGCCGCTGTCGCCGTCGCCGTCGCCCTCTCGGTGCGCCACAGGATCAGCCGCGAGCAGGAACTCCTCCGTGGTCGCGCGGTAGTTGAGCTGCGGCTCCGTGTCGTACACGGTGGAGAGCTGGGAGGGCGCACACGCGGGGTGGTGGTGGGGGGTGTTTTTGAGTACCTAGCGGGGGGGGAGGATAGATCAGCACGGGCGGGGTGTGGAGGCGCGATGGGCATCTATCCGCCACTCTTTGGCGTTTCGAACACGTACGCGTTGTCTGTTTATATTGTCAACACACGGGGTACGTTGTTGTCCGTGGCTCCTAGCGGCTCAGGTTTCGTGTGTTACAGGTATCACACGCGGGACTGAGGCCTTAAGACTCCACGGGCGCGGATCAGGCGGCGGCCGGGTTGCTTGATTGGCAATGTGAGTGCTAAGGCGCCAGGGCAGGTAGATGCCAGCTGCTTCGGATGGATCAAGGTTCAAAAAGACCTGCACCGGTGCTTCCTGCCCGGACGGCCCAGGCGGCGGCGCCCGTAGACGCAGGGCCGCCAGCAGCAGCCAACCCGGAGGCGCTCTTGCCTTGAGGGGGCAGGGCTCGTACAGCTCCACCTCGCCATCCACCGCCCGCCATGCCTCCCAGCCGCCGCGCAGGATGTACGGCGAGGGGTGGCCGTACAGCAGCAGCTGCCACCACACGCGGGCCGCGATCATGCTCGTCCCATTGGCATACACCTGCGTGCCGGTCGCACACGCACCCGGGGGCTTGCCGCCCCGCCGAACAGTACGACACAACGGGACGAGCGAGCGCTCAGCGGGGCCCTTGCACGGTTGTTGCACTGTCAGAGGTCCTGGGCCGGGACGTGCCCCGGCCTTCCGGCCACGTCTCCGGCCCCAAAACCCTAAACCCCTAGGACCCAAGCGTATTTGCTGCACGACACCTGTACGACAGCTGGCGTTCAGGGCGCCGACGCAAACCGATTTGACCACCTCATCCAAAACAGATCAACCGCTACCGGGCGCCGTGGGGTGTAGAGGTGGCTAGCACCGGCCTGCTCACTTGACCCGCGGTGTCACCGCACCCCCACGGCCTCCCCAGCGCCAACACCTCCATGGACCCCCTTCCCCAACCCACCACCAGCGCCCCCTCCCGCCTCGCGCCCCCCCCCCCCTACCACCGCGGGATCCCGGTGCCTCAAGGCTGTGCACCATCTGCACTTCCCATGTCGAGTAACCGGTCCTTTCCTGTAACCCCACCACCGGGGCCCCCTCGAGTCACACCCAGCTCACCACCACAGGCCGCTCGGCGGACAAGCCGCGCGCCTCGAAACACGGCACGAACACGTCCGGCTCCACCACCACCGTCAGCACCTCCCCGCCGCGCGCGGCGGCGCTGCTCGAAGTGCTGCTGCTGCTGCCGGTGCTGCTACTGCTGCTGCTGCTGTCGGTGCTGCTACTGCTGCCGGCGCTGCTACTGCTGCTGCTGCCGCCGGTGCCGGCGTCGTCGCCCTGCGGGTCCGCCTCAGCGCCCCACCTCGCGTCTGCGGCGTCAGGCTCCGACGTTGACGTCTTCCTGCCCACCACGTGTTGGCGCCAGGCGGCACCGTCGCGTACCCAGCTCACGAACACAGCACCCTGTGTGCTTGGGGGGGAGCGGTCGAAGCTGTTCAGATCGTTAAGGATGGCCGCGGCCTACCGGATGGCCCTCCACACATATCTGGGCGGAGGGGAACCCCTTAGCGACGCCGAGGGGGGTTAGCCCCTGGAGCCATGGTGCCTCCTCGACCCAGATGGGCTCCTGTCCTCCCCCCTGGAACTGGACCTGCCGGCTGGAGATGCCTCCGTTTCCTATGTCGTGTAACCGGGTCTTCTCGGCCCCCCCCCTGGAGCCGCGGTGCGCCTTTGACGCAGACGGACGCCCGTCACGCACCCCCACCTACCACGCCTGACCAAGCACCGCTAATACAACAGCCTTAGCAGCCAGCGTGCGTCGGTAACATCTCTTTTCGTTGGTTGCTGGTCGTACTTTTAACTTGCGTCACCCAACCCTGCCCGAGGGGGCCACGAGGGGGCCACGGTGACCCAGCGTGCCGTACGGCTCCGAAACCAGCCGGCGACCCCAGGCAGCTTACTCGGGGCGGCATGAGGAAGCAGGAACGGCAGACATGAACCGTGCCGTGCCGCCGGACCAGCACGTCACCAACTCCCTGAGAGATTGGTTATACGACGTGTACGAACGCAGCGGATCGCAGGGGGCGCAGGGGGGGGTTTAGGAGGCCGCAGGGGGCGCAGAGAGTGAGACCCACCGGTATGTGACCCTCCAAGTACGCGTCGTAGTCCGCCCAGCAGCACGAGGCCGAGGGCCGGCTGCTCAGTTCAGCGCCGCCGCCGTGCTGGGCGTGAGGCACAGCAGCCACGTGGCCCCGTGCGTCGTACACACGGACGTCCTGCCAGCGCACGAGCAGGGTGAATGACGGCCAAGGGGGGCCCGGGGGATGTCTGGGTGGGTTTCGTGGGAGACCCGTGGGTGGGTGGGTGGGTGGGTGGTTTGGTTCCGGAGCGCCGATTGGGGCCAAGGGGTTGGCTGGGTGGATGGCTGGGTTGCGGTTGGTTGGTTCCGGAGCGGCGATTGGGGCCAAGCCAAGGGCGCTTAGGTTGGACGGGAGGGCGCGGACTGTGAGGTGCGAAAAGGTGGCTTGGCAGTGCGGAGATGGGAGTCGGCGGCAGGGGGGCGGGGAGCAGGCGGGGTGCGGGCTTGCGGCGGGCCGCAGAGGAAGGTGGAGGTGGTGGTGCGGAATGAGGGTGCAGGCCGCGCATCAGGGTGCAGGCCGCGCGTGAGGGTGCAGGCCGCGCGTGAGGGTGCAGGCCCCGCGTCAGGGTGCAGGCCGCGCGTCAGGGTGCACGACACCAGGCTACGGCGCCGGATTTCCTTGCGATACGGCACAAAAGGGCAGGCGCCCGCTTGGCGATAGTGCCCTCCTTGGCCCAACTTGTGACTTTTCCCTGCCGGCAGGATTCCCTGATCAGGACATCCCCGACAGCGAACCCAGGCGATCACAAACCCCAGCACCTGGCAACCGGATGCTGAGTATGATACCGCTGCCCTGCCACCTCCGGCCACCCTCGGTGCGCGGCCATGTCACTAATGTGCCTAATCCGCTCGCAAGGGCCGTGTGGCTGCCCATCACCTCCAAGTTCCGCTGCAGCCAGGTTACGTCGACGTAGGGGCCTTGGCTGCCAGAGACGCTGACGCGTTGTGCGGTATTGTGCTTGCAGCCGTGGAGGAGCTCCCGCCGCATGCGGTGAAGCAGGAGCGGGTGTTGCGAAGTGGTGGTTGATACCGACCTGGCATGCTGGGAAGCAGTTTTTGAATACGGGGCCCAAGCCATCTGTCAAGTAAAAATAGTGCAGATAAAGTAAAATTGCATGCCGCTTGATCATCGTTTTGTGTTACTTCCGACAATTGGTTCCATGGTGCGCGGTAGATCCGACGTGGTCCTGTACGTTGCGCATGGTTACCATGTTCGCATGTTCGCGTTGCAGTAGCCGCGCAAGTATATGTTGCGTTGCCCTTGCAAGCATGGCGTAGCCAGATTAACAACCTGACACGGCCATTCCTCTATGGCAAAGCCAGTAACGGCTGTTTCTGTATCTTCCGAGTAGTACTCCCAGTTTTCTGGTCGAATATTTAGAAATCAACCTTTGTTCAACCTTGACTATTACGGAAACCAGGAAGAGTCATCAACTGGTGCCTGGGATCGCCACCTGGTCCTAAGCGGCCTGCGATCCCGCACATGCAATCTAGCAGGAAGGGAACTGCGTGATCACCTCAGATGGAAACCTCACCAACGAACCTTGATGGCTGGGGGGACCTGGAGCTGGACGATGACGACGACGGATCCCCGTTCCCACCGATTGCACCGCGAGTTCTAAGCATGGCAGCCGCAAATCCGGTCGGAATTGATGTCAGCGATGGTGACGACAGCCCAGAATGGCCAAGCTCGCCTTCAGCCCCAAACCCAGCAGTCGCTCGCGGGCCGCTGGCCCCACCTGTCCCGCCAACAGCTGTTCTGGCTGCACCGACTCCGTCTCCACTACTGGCTCCTCCTGCCTCATCTGTGGCAGTACCGGTGGCCTTCTTGCCTCCGCCCGGTTCCATGCAGCAGCCACCGGCACAGCAACCATGCCCTCCGACAGCCTCATCACATGCCCCGCCCGCCTCCACGGCGACCATGTCCCACTTGCCGGCATCCCCGACGCCGCCTGTATCCGCTGCAGCCCGCGTGCCCATTCTGCCATTCCACCCACCTGCCCCATTGGTGGCGCCTCCTGTCTCACCGCCGCCTCCGCCAGCTGCGCCTCCCCCCGCGTTGACCTCGCCCACGCACGCGCCTCCGCCCCTCGCATCAACTTCCAGCGAACCGAACGCCGCCAGTCCTGAGGCGTTGGCGCCTCCGCCGTTCATGCCCCCAGGGGCCCTGGCGGCGCCGGTGGCGCCTCCGCCGCCGACCTACCCAGCTCACCCAACCGCAGCTGCGGCCTTCCCTGCGCTCACCACGAGCCTAGCCTTCCAGCCGGTGCCCTGGAACTCGGTCTCACCGCAGGTTCCGGTGTCCCACCCCGCACCCGTCGACGACTCCCTGTCCTACTTTGACGAGTTTGACGGCCGCGGAGTCGAGCACACGCACGTGTACGGCGCCGGCGGTGCCAACGGGGGCTTCACGGCAGCAGCGGCGCCGGTGCCAGCAGCAACCGTGCCGCCACAAGTGCCGCTGGCACCAAACCCACCAAGCCCTCCGGTGGCGGCGGCTGCTGCTGCGGCTGCTGCGGCGGCGGTCGTGCCTCCGCCGTTACCTCCGCCGTTATCACCTGGGGAGAGCCCACTTGGCGGTGCGCTGGCGGCCACAGGGGCTCATGCCGACGGTGACCTGGGGCCGGCGACGATGGAGGCGGCGCCGGCGGCGGCTGCGCCACCTCCGCCGACCTGGCCTGCCGCCGAGTCAGCACCCCCTGCGCGGCACGAAAGCTGGATGCCTTCGCCAGCTGCGGCGGCGGCGGTGGCGGCGGCGGCCCACCTGACGGCGCCGGTAGTACCAGACGCAGCGACCGCAATCACCCATGGCGTCACTGGTGCTGTGCCGGTCGCAGCGGCTTCAGCGCCTCCTGCGTGGGACGCCGCAGCCACTCCCTTCTCCGCCACCTCAGCGCAGGAACTGGGAGGGGGCGTCAGCCTGGACGCGGCCGACCCCTTCGCGCTGCCGCCGCCCCCCCGCCGCGTCTCCGTGGGGTTCCGGGTGCCGGCGAACTCCGCAGACGAGCAGCACAAGGCCTTCCCGCCGACTCCGTTCGCGCCCCCCCGCACCGAGGAGGATGCCGTGAGGGCGCGGCTGCCCCCGGGATCTGTGCCGCTGGCGGCGCCGACCCCCGACGACTCCGACTTCGAGCAGAACGCTGGAGCCGGCAAGGACGCCGGCGACTTTTGGGAGGAGGAGGCGGCGGCGGAGGAGGAGGAGCCGCTGCCGCCGCCGCCGCCAGCAGTTGAAGTCTTCTTGCCCCTGTTGCCCGCCGTTGACGGCGCGGCGTTGGCGGCGGCGGCGGTGGCACCACCGCCACCGCCGCCAGCGGCTGAAGTGTTCCTGGCCCCGCTGCCCGTCGTTGATGAAGCGGCATTGGCGGCGGCGGCGGCGGCGACACCTCCGTCGCCAGTGGCCGAAGTGTGCCTGCCCTCGCTGCCCGTCGTTGGCGAAGCGGCATTGGTGGCGGTGGCGGTGACACCGCCACCGCCGCCTGCGGCTGAAGTGTTCCTGCCCTCGATGCCGGCCATTGATGAAACGGCATTGGCGGCGGCGGCAACACCTCCGTCGCCGTCGACGCCAGCGGCCGAAGTCTTACTGCCCCCGCTGCCAGCTGTCGACGAAGCGGCATTGGCGGCGCCGGCGGTGGCACCGCCGCCGCCGCCAGCAGCTGAAGTCTTCCTGCCCCCGCCGCCCGCTGTAGACGAAGCGGCATTGGCGGCGGCGGCAGTGGCACCTCCTCCGCCGATCCGGGAGGCGCCAGGTGCGGAATTGGCGGTGGCTTCTGGCGACGACGGACAGCAGCCCCCGGCTGACGGGCCGGCGCCGCCGCCGACGCGGCTGTCGTTGTCGGGCATGACGGCAACGCCGTCGCGCCGCCACCGGCTGAGCGTGTCGAGTTCCTTTCGCGACCGAGTGAGCGACACGGGCGCCGCCGACTGGAACGCGGATCAGGTGGGGCTGGGAGAGCCTGTTTTGGACATGGCCTCAGGCCAGCTGTCCTTCAGCGCGTACTGTGTCCCGCCGTCCGGCGTCATTGCCGCTGCGGTCGCCCCTATCCAAGTGAGTGACGACACGGCGGCGGCAGCGGTGCCGCCGCCGGCGGAGTTGCCCGAGATGCTAGAGGTGCCGCCGCCGGCGGAATCACCCAAGGTCGTGGCGGCGCCGCCGCCGGCGTTGGTGGAACTGGAGTCGCACACAGGCCCTGACATGGCTGCAACTGCTGCTGCTCCTTACGTGGCTGCGGCGGCGGATTCTGCTGCCATGGCGGCGCCGCTGATGACGGCGCCGCCGGCATCGCCGCCGCCGCCGCTGCCGCCGCCGGCTGAAGCTCCCGACGGCTTGCCGTCCTTCGCGGCTCCAGACCTTCCGGCGCTGCCGCTGGTGCCAGGGCTGGAAGCCTGGGGCAGCGCTGCCGCCGCCTTCGGCGCCGAAGACGGCGGCAAGGATAGCGACGCCCTCACAGACGTCTCCACGCCGGGATCGTTTGATGTCGCCACCGAGTCCTTCTCCGAGCTGGACTCAGCGCAGCCGTCTGCGGGTGGTAGCGCAGCTGCGGCGGCGGCTGCCGCCCTCAGGTACGACGTGTACGGCACCGACTGGGGCCCAGCGATTGCGCCGGTGGGGTTAGGGAAGCGGGCGAGCTGGGGGTGTTGCTGGGCGGCACCGCGTGCGGGTTCTCAGCTCTCGGCTTATGGCGCCGTGAGGGGGTGGTGGTGGGTGCGGGGGAAGGGTTAGTGCCGAGGCGGAGCGGGACCCGGGAGATGTAGAGCGCAAGACCTGGGGCCTTGGCTGATAAGGCCCGACAAGCACGGCGGGGCGGGGTTGCTCCGCTGCGTACTGGACTACTGGACCGGCTGAAGTGCAGTTGGCGGAGCAACGACATTCCAGACCCGACCACCTGGCCCCACACTGCGATGCGCTGCGCTCCGTTTGGTGTGTCGCCCGCCCCGGTGTAGTGCCGCCCCGGTGTAGTGCCGCCCCCCCTCCTCTGTCGATTCACCCGTTTCCCCTACCCCCGGTGGCCCGCTCAGGGCCCGACCCGGCATGTCGCGCCTCTACCGGACCTCGGCGGCGGGCTCCTCCATCACCGCCACGCCCTCGGAGCTCGCCGCGTTCGACGACGCCTTTGATGAGCTCATGGCGGCACCCGACTCAGAGCCCGATCTGCAGACGTCCCCGCCACCGCCGCTGGCGGCGGCTGTTGGCCAGGCCGCCGCCGCCGCCGCCACTCCTTTGGGCGGCTTCTTTATCGCTGCTCAGAACCCCTTCGGCCGAGCTGACAGTGGCGTAGCAGCGGCCGATGATGACGTCTTCGCGTCCCTCTCCGCTTCCGATCCTGCTGCGCCACTGGCGTTCGGTGGCGGCGGCGGGGGCGGCGGCGGGGGCGGCGGCGGCGGCGCAGGCCAGGAGCCGCCGTCGCAGTTCACCATCGCCAGCGGCAGCCGCGCCAACCTGTCACACCTGTTCGGCGCGCCTTCGGACGCAAGCAACGTCGTCGCCTCCGCCGCCAGCGGCGGCGGCGGCGGCGCGGACGCCGCTGCGGCGGCGATGTTCCGCCAGGCGTCACGACCCCTGTTCGCCGACTCGCCCATGCAGTCGCTGGGCTCCCAGAGGGACCTGGCGGCGCCGCCGCCGGCGGCGGCGGCAGCCGCCGCCGCCTCTGCCGCTGCCCCGGTCACGACGTACCAGCAGGCGGCGGTGAGCGTGTCGGCGCTGTTCGGGGGCGATGGAGGGAACGATGAAGACGACGAGTTCGCGGCCGTCATAGCGCCTCCGTTTGGCGGCGTAGGCGGAGGAGGCGCCAGCCACGGCGCCGCGCCGGTAGCCACCGCGGGGTACAGCTACGGCGCCGCTGCCGCTGCCGCTGCCGGGCCGTCGCTGTACGGCTGGTCGGCCGAGGACCAAACCCCGCATCACTTCCCCGTGCCGGGACAGTACCCCGTTGCCCAGCAGCCGCAGCCGCAGCAGCCGCAGCAGTACCAGGCGCAGCAGCTGCAGCCGCAGCAGCCGCAGCAGTACCAGGCGCAACAGCCGCAGCAGCCGCCGCCGCAGCAGCAGCAGTACCAGGCGCAGCAGCAGCAATGGGGGTACGGCGGGACGTCGTACACTGGCGTGGGTCCTGCGAGCGGCTTGGGTGCCGCCGGAGGCGCTGATGTGGCGGCTTCTTTCTTCGACACCCTGGCCGCAGAGCCACACCAGGTTGCGGCCGCCCCGGCCCCAGCCCCAGCCCCGGTCGCACCCGCCGTGCCTGCGGGCGCCCCCGCCCCCGCGGGGGTCGCTGGCGTCGCTGCCGTGCCGGCACAGCCGGCGGACGCGGACGCCTCCTCGTTCTTCGACACCCTAGCGTCCGAGCCGCCGCAGCCGTGGCTTGCCCCCGCTGCAGCTGCGCCTGCCCCCGCTGCAGCAGCTCCACAGCCGCAGCCGCAGCCAGTTGGGCATTGGGAGACAGCCGCCTCGCAGCCGCAGGTGACTCCGAACCCCTGGCATCCGCAGCCAGTGGCTCAACCCCAACCTGTGGCTCAACCCCAACCTGTGGCTCAACCCCAACCTGTGGCTCAACCCCATCCTGTGGCTCAACCCCATCCTGTGGCTCAACCCCATCCTGTGGCTCAACCCCATCCTGTGGCTCAACCCCATCCTGTGGCTCAGCCCCAACCTGTGGCTCAACCCCATCCTGTGGCTCAGCCCCAACCTGTGGCTCAGCAGCAGCCCGAACCTGCGCTGCCTCCGGCGCCGGCGGCGTTCCAAGCTGCTGTCCCGCCGTTCCGCGTGTCCTTTGCGGGCGTTTCGGCGCCGGCGGGTGGCAGGAGCCCCTTCGGCGCTCTGGCAGCTGAGGACGACGGCACCAGCTTCTTTGACTCGCCTCGGGTCCCCGCTGCGGCCGCCGCCACATCGCCCTTCCAGCCAACTGCCCCGGAGCAGGCTCCGCATCCGCCGCCCCAGCAGCCTCCCCAGCAGCCGCCCGAGCACCCGTATCCACCACAGCCATCCCAGCAGACGGCGCAGCAGCTGTACCCGACGCCACCAGCTGCAGACCCACAGGCTGCCTATTTCGCTCAGCCATCGCAGCCATCGCAACCACCGCAGCCACCGCAGCCGCAGGTCGCCCGGCCGGCGGCTCCCGGCGGCTCCCCTCCCGGCGTCGCAGCACCCCAGCCCCAGGGCGCCTTCGGACAGCCGCCCCAGGCTCAGTTCCAGGCTCAGGCGGCGGCTGGCGGCCTCGACGGCAGTGCATTTTTCGAGAGTCTGACCGATGGTTTTGGAGCCGCAGCCGGGCAGCAGCCGCAGCCGCAACAGCAACCGCCGCTGGTCGCCGCCTCGCCTGTCACGTCCGCTGGAGGCGCTCCTCCGGTCCCCGCTGCTCCCATGGCTCCTGGCCAGGCCCCGCCAGCTGCTGCACCGCCCACCGGCGCACAGCACCCGTACGCGCAGCAGCAGACGGCCCAGCCGCAGGCCGAGCCTCATCAGGCCTACCCACAGCAACCGTACGGGCAGGCGCAAGCGCAAGGGCAGCAGTACGGGCAGCAACCGGCTCAGCAACAGCCGTATGCGCAACAACCCTCCCCGTGGCAGCCGTCCCAGCCGCAACAGCAGCAGCAGCAGCAGACGCAACCGCAGCAGCAACAACAGCAGCAGGTTTACGGACAGCCGCCCGCGGTGGCGCCGGCGGCGGCGGCCGATGCTGTCCCGCCCTTCCAGCCCAGCGGCCCCAGCTCTCACCCGGGTGCCACTGCGTTCACGGACGGAAGCATCCAGGCTCGTGTCAACTACGACATCGCCGCCAGCCCTGGCGCGCCGTCGCCTCCCTGGACCCCGCAGGAGAAGGACCAGGCCACGGCGCCCTTTGGTCAGGCCGGTGCCCAAGCGAACGGCACCGACGCGCAGGGCGCGCAGGAGGCCCAGCAGGGGCAGGGGCAGTACGGGGCACAGGCGCAGGTGCAGGGGGCGGCTCATGAGCATGGGCAGCCGCAGTGGCAGGGGCAGCAGGGGCAGGCGCAGGCGTGGGTGCAGCAGGGGCAAGGGCAGCAGGCGGCAGGAGGCGGGACGCAGGCGGCGCCGGAGCAGGACGGTCAGCAGCAGCAGCAACAGCAGCAGCAGCAGCAACAACAAGAGCAACAGCAACAACAACACACGGCTGCTCAGCCTGCCGATGCGGCGGCAGAGCAGCAGCAGCCGCAGCCGCAGGGCACAGCCCAGGACGGGGATGCGGGTGGTGCGGTGGTGGCGGTGATGAGCGAGGAGGAGGTACGGGTCGCCGCGACGGCCGCTGCTACAACCGCGTGGGAGGCTGCGGGCGGCTACAGCCTTCCCGACGCCACCGAGTACTACCAGCGGTACTACGCCTACTACTACTACCACTATCAGCAAGAGCAGCAGAAGCAGAGGCTGGAGCAGGAGAGGGTAGAGGCCGAACTGAAGCGGAAGCTGGAGGAGAAGCGGGCCGCGGCGCAGCAGCAGCAGCAGCAGCAGCGACAAGAAGAGCAACAACGGCTGCAGCAGAATACTCAGCAGCAGCTGCTGCAACAGCAGCAGCAACAGCAGCAGCAGCAGCCGTGGGGTGCGCTTGAACAGAAGGAGCAGGCTCAGCAGCCTCCCGCAGCGGACTCTGCTGGCGGCTGGCGGCAGAGCCAAACAGGCATCCAGCCGCAGCAACCGCACCAGCCGCAGCAGCAGCACCAGCCGCAGCAGCCGCAGCAGCAGCGGGTGTCGCAGGGCGGTCAGTTATTCGCTGGCGATCACGGCATGGCGCACCAGCACGGAGCCCGACGGAGCCTGGAGCACTCGGTCGCTGGCGCCGCCGGCTCTGCCGCTGCCGCGCAGCCGGCACAGGCCGACCAGCAGCAGCAGGCCTCCGCGTGGCCCGGGTACACGCAGGCTGCGTCCGCGTACGGCGCCCCCGCTGCCGGCGGTCCGGCCCAGCAGCAGCAGCAGCAGGCCGCCCACGCCTACGATCCGCAGTACGGTTCTGGACAGCCGCAGCAGCCGCAGCAGCACCAGCAGCAGCAGCAACAGCAGCAGCAGCAACAGCAGCAACAGCAACAGCAGCAGCACCAGCAACAGCACCAGCACCAGCAGCAGCAACAGCACCAGCAGCAGCACCAGCAGCAGCAACAACAACAACCTGCGTATGGTGCGTACGGCTCCGCTGGACAGCAGCAGCAGTACGGACAGCCGCAAGCTCAGCCCCAGCAGGGCTGGTACGGCCAGCCAGGGGCGCCGTACACTCCAGCGGGTTCGCACGGAGGCCAGGCCGGCACGTTTGGAGAGTACGGCGCGCAGTACGGTCAACAGTACGGCGCGCAGATGGCGTACGGCGCGTACGGTCAGCCGCAGCCGCAGGCGCCGGGCGGGTACGGTGTCGACGCGTACGGCCAGCAGTACGGCATGCAGCAGCAGCGGGTCAACTACCTCCCCACGACGCCGGAGCTGGCACGCACGTGCCCGCACGGCCGACCCGCCCACGTGGTCTTCGGGTTTGGTTTCGGCGGTCGTGTGGTGGTGATGCGACCGCCCGCCCCCGCCGCGGACGCAGGTGGGTGGATCGGGTGGGCGTGGGTTTCTGGGGGGATGGCGAATGCAAGGAAACCCCGTTTTGGGGGCCCGGGGGCGGGACAACTGGCCATCCCCTTTCACCTAAGAAAGCCCTTTTACCAGTTTGTGACACCACCTGTTGAGCTGGTGCGCCCCTGCCCACGCCGCAGACCCCTTTTTTTAGAAGGGGTTTTGAGGTGCCGCCGGCGGTCGCCCTCGCCGTCCCCTCCCCTCTCCACGTTGCCACCATTCCGTTCCTTCGCTTTCTTTTCCTCATTTACACAGCCCCGACGGGACGCCTCCACAGGTTCGCCGGTAGTCCGTCCCAGTGCATCAGCATGCGCCCACAAACTAGGTGTCTGTCCGCCGGCCATGCGCCAACTAGCCTGTCTCCTTTTCGCGTCAACGGTTTTCATGCCACCCCTCACTGCAGGCATGATGGCGGTGTTTGGCGTCCCCGGCACCCTGCAGCTGGTGCCGGTGGCCGCCCTCACGGCGACCCACCTGCAGGGCCACACCCGGCCGCGGGCGCCCTCCTCGACGGGCACGGGGGCCGGCAAGGGAGACAAGAAGGGCGGCCGCACCGGCCAGGTGAGCGGGGCGGGGCGGGGCTTTGAGGAAGACCCGTGGCGGGGCGGGGCTTTGAGGAAGACCCGTGGCGGGGCGGGGCTTTGAGGAAGACCCGTGGCGGGGCGGGGGGGGGCGGGGCAGCCGGAGACGGCGACACCGGCTCTTGCCGAGTGCAGGGCGGCTACTGGTCTTGTGTGTCGTGCTGTGGTGTCCGCCGGGAGCGTGGCCTCGACATGGATTGCCGGTGGATGGGAGGAGGGGCAAGGGAGGTTTGTCGGCCGTGGATTCGCGGATTCTCTTATCAAACCCCCTTGCCGCTTCTGCCCTCCGTTCCTGTGTCCTGTAACCGGGTCTTGTCCCCTCCACCCCCATGTGCTAGCCACCAAAAGGGTTCCGAACCTTTCCCGATTCCCGTTCCTCCAAATCCGACCAACCGGGTCTCCTCTCCCCCCCGCCCCCGCTGTGCCGCCGCCCTCCACAGCCCGCCTCCACGCCCGTGCTGGAGCCCCTCGTGCGACAGCTCGTGTCCTTCCCCGGCCCGCTGGGGCCCTCCACCAACAAGGACAAGGTACCGAGTACACTCCGGGGCTCTCCTACCTTGCTCGCCCTGCTTGTCCGAATACACTCGGGGGGGCTCTCCTACCTTGCTCGCCCTGCTTGTCCGAGTACACTCCGGGGGGGCTCTCCTACCTAGCTCGCCCCGTATTTTACCATGCAATTGCTGGTCTCCTTTCATCAAGCCCTCCGATGCCGACACTCGTTCCTGAGTTGCGCGACGCGAAGCCACTCGCGGCACACACACACTTGTCGCTGTCGCATTGTTTTGCAGGCCTCGGTGGCCCCACTCGCGTACCCTCTCCTGACCCCTCTCCTGGCGTCGATCCACTGGTTTACCCCTCTCCTCGATCCACTGGTTTGCCCCCCTCCTCCCCCGGCCCGCCTCACCTGCCCGTGCGCAGCTCCTCAAGTGGCTGAGCGACCAGGCCACGGCGTGCATTGTGGCGGAGGCGCAGGACCACGCCCACCATTCTCACCACCACAACCCGCATGCGCCCGGTGCGCAGCAGCACCAGCAGCACCAGCAGGATGGGCCGCCAGCTGCCGCCGCGCAGAGCCGGCTGCTGTGGGAGGTGCTGAAGCTGCAAGTCAAGCACTCGGATGCTAGCAAGGCCAAGGCGGCCAAGGCGGGGCAGCAGGTGAGGAGGGGGGCGAAGGGGGGGCGTCCAGCGGATCGATGGAGATCTTTCCTGAGTAAATCTAAGTGTCTCTGGCGAGCACTTAAAAACCCCTCACTGGAATATGCAAGTATGTAGCTTTATAAGCTTCCCGAACGGGTATGGAAATAAGTAGCTTTAGTAGCTTCCCGAACGGGTATATAAATATGTAGCTTTAGTAGCTTCCCAAAGGAAATCAAACTTTGCACAGCTGTGGTGGGCAGTGAACGTCCGGGGGGGCCAGGTGGGGTGGGGATCAAGGTGTGTATGTGGGTGGGGGCAGGTCAAGGCGGTGGGGGGAGCGGGGGTGGGAGCCGCGTGGGCTGGAACACGCGGCCCTTTGCGGCCGGATGATAGAAGCCCGGAGTATTCCGGAATTCCATCAACCCTAAACCCCTGAAATCCCCTTGCACGCGGCATCCCGCCTTCTTCGCTTGCCGGCGCGCAGGCAAAGGACGATCACTCCATGGAGACGGACCTGGCCAAGCTGCTGCTGTGGCCCGCCGCCACGGGCGCAGGGAGTGCCGCTGCGGGCGGCGGCGGCGGCGGCGGCACTGCCGGCGGCGTTCATCCCCCGGACGACGATCTGGACGGCCACTACGCGATGGGCGGCCCGCCGGTGCTGGCTGCTCCCGCCTCGGAGGCGCTCCAGCAGGCGGCGGCGAAGCGCATGCAGCGGCTGCTGGTGCTGGGCCGCAGAGCCGACGCCCTCAAGGTGCTGGAGGCGTGCCGCCGGCGTGCCCGCAATTGCAGCCTGACATCCCACCCTGAGGGACCTGAGCCCCCTTGTGGGGGCCCCGCATTCGTTCGCCCTTCAGACAGCGTTCCCAAACCCTAAAACGCTAAAACCCTTAAAAACCCTATAACCCTTGTCTGGCCGTGGTGATGCAGGTGGCCACGGAGGCCGGGCTGTGGGGCCCCGCGCTGCTGCTGGCTACTGCCGTCAGCGCCGACGGGCGTTCCTTCCAGGAGGCGGCCGTGGCCATGGCGCAGTCGCTGCTACTGCCGGGCACCCCGGCGCGAACCCTCGCGCTGGTGCTTGCCGGCCGCCCCGACCTGGTGCACGCGACGCCCGACGGCGCGCCGGACAGGGCACACGCGGCGGCGCACGGCGGCGGCGCAGCCGCCGCCGACCCGGCGGCGGCGGCGGTGGGCGGCGGCGGCGGCCCGCCGCCGCCGCTCTTCGGCGCCGCCGCCGCGCTGGCGCCAGGGCAACACGCGGTGGCGCACGCGCCGCCAGCGGGCTTCTTCAACCCCGCCGCCACGGGCGCTACGGCCCGGATGAGCACCAGCGGCGGCGGCGGCGGCGGCGGCGGGGGCTGTAGCATGCTGGCTGCGTGGCACGAGCACCTGGCGGTGCTGCTGACCACGCGGGGTCCGACGGACAGCTCCGAAGCCATCATGCGGCTGGGGGACCGGCTGCGGGTGGAGGCGTCGCAGGTGCGGCGAGCAGGGTGTGGGCAGGAGCGAGGGGGGCAGAGGAGGAGGGGGGAAGGGGGGGGGATACGGCGGGACCGGGGACCCGGATTGTGTTTGTCGCTGTTTGGTGCTGCAAGGAGCAACTCTGCGGTCTGGTCTGACTTGTTCAGAGGGCAGCAGCTCCGTCTGAAGTGAAGACCATCGCAACGTGGGCCTCCTTTCAGCGCACCTGATTTACTCCCGACTGCGTCTACGACTGATCCCACAATCCGCGAGTGAAACGCCATGACTGGTGCGCAACGCGCGCACCTGGCCGGCTTCACACGCCCCCCTCCCCCCTCCCCACGATACGTTTCTCCAGCCAGAATGCGCCATTTCCCCTTTGTCGATACATCGGTTTCCTCTTCACCCCCCCCGGGCCCCCCTGCTCCCGCGCGCCCGCCGCCTTGCGCCTGCAGGTGCTCGCAGCGCACGTCTGCTACTGCCTGTCCAGCTGCCCACCTTCCCTGCCGGACGCTGCGGACTGCCGCTACAGCCTCCTAGGAGCCAGCGCCGGGGCAGCGTCGTACAGCCCCCTGGGCGACGGCGGCATGTCGCTGCAGCGGACCGAGGTGCTCGAGTGGGTGATGGTGCGCATGGCAGCAGCAGGGGCCGGCGGCGGAGCGGCGGCCGGCGGCGGCGCAGCCGCCGCCGGCGCCGCCGGCGCCGACGCCGTGCACCTCCACATGTGGGCGCTCTTGCCGTACAAGCTGATGCACGCCTGGGAACTGGTCGAGTTTGGCAAGATCTCGGAAGCCCTGCAGTACTGTACGGCGGTGGAGGCGGTGCTGCGGGCTGGCGGCGTCGCCATGCCGCCAGCCGGCGCTCCGGGCCACCCCCAGCAGCTGGGGCCCCAGCAGCAGGCGGTGGGCCGCCTGCCAGGCGGCGCGTGGCTGCAAGAGACGGAGGCGCAGCTCCGGGCGCTGCAGGACCGCCTGATCCACTTCGCGCAGGTGGGTGTGTGCGGCAGGCGGCTGCGCTGTGCGTGTTCCAGCCCTGATGGACCGCCACTGCCGTCCGCGCCCTGTGCCACTACTCGCCCTTCCCCCCCATCTCTCTACAACTACATTACCCCAGTCGAGTTACCGGTTCTTTACTTGTAACCCCCCATCACTCTCAACTTGCTAGTACACGGGCTTTCCTGCCAAACCTCCCTCCCTCCCCTCCCCCGCCCGTCTTCCTCGAATCCCCCGCCCGTTCGGCCCCGCTCAGGCCAACTCGATCAGCCTGCAGAGTCGCGCCGAGTCCGCCATCACCAAGGTGCGCGCCTTCGTGTGGCTGGCTGCGCCGCGGCACACGGCCCGCGCGAGGATGAGCCAGCGACCGGGGTGCCCCGTGAAACCCCGCCCTGCCCTGCCCTGCCCTGCCCTGCCCTGCCCTGCCCTGCCCCGCCCCGCCCCGCCCCGCCCTCTTGATACCCTTCCCACGACGCTTCCACGACTCGGCTTCCCCCCACGATTTCCCGCCACCGCCTACCTGCCCAACCCTACCCATCCCGCGCCTGCCGGACTCAGGTGGGTCGTTTCCTGGACGGCACGATCAACAAGTTGCTCTGGGGAGGCGACCAAGCAGACGGCGCCGCCGCCGCGACTGCCGCCGCCGCCGGTTCCGGGCCGGCAGTCGCCGGCGCCGCCGGCGCCGCGGGCGCCGCTGACGGCGCTGCCGTACGGCCCACTGGGCCGCAGGTGGTGCTGGGCGGCCCGGCGGCGCAGTCCGCGGGCATAGGGCCCGTCTCGCCGTGGCTCGTGGACCAGGCGCACATGGGGATGCAGCAGCAGCAGCACCTCGGGCTCACAGGCGGGGGCGCAGCCCCCGGGTATGCGCCGCTCGCTGCCCCTGCCGCCGCCGGCGGCGGCGGCGGCGGCGGAATGATGAACTCGGCGTCCACAATCGCGCTGGCCGCCGCAGCTGACGGCGGCATGGCCACCGGCTGGTACCGCACCAGCGGCGGCGGCGCCGCCGCGGCGGCGGCGCCGCCGCCGGTGATGGCGGCGGCGGCGGCTCCGCCGCCGCCGTCCCAGACGCCGTTCTCCGGGGCGGCGCCGCCTGCGCCGCGCTCCGTGCCCGGCGGCACCCTGTCCGGCTTCGGCTTCGACACCGGCGGCTATGACGGCGCCGGCGCCGCCGGCTTTGGCGGCGCGCCGGGCCCGGACGCGGGTCAGGAGCAGCGGCAGCAACCCATGGGTCACCGCCGCATCGTGAGCGCCATGGACCTGCCGCCGCAGGGCGCCCGCCAGATGCAGCAGGCGACGTCCGCCAGCGGCCTGCCGGACAGCGCCGCTGACGGCGGCGGCGACCGGGGCATCAAGGGGGACGGCAAGAAGTCCACCGGTGGGTCCATCGTTTCGTTGCTTCTATTAGGGCTTAGGGTTTAGGGCTTAGGGTTTAGGCTTTAGGGTTTAGGGTTTAGGGTGTATATGAGTGCCGTCAGGAGCACGCCGCAGCGGCATCTGGGTTGAAGTCGCCTGCGGGCTGGGGCTGGAGGGCTGCTGATGCGTCCGGAGGAAGGGAAAGCTGCAGGCGGCGGGCGGTGCGCTGCGGCGGGGTGGGGTTGGGGGGTGGTTTCGAGGAAGACCCGTGGATGCCCGAAAAACTCGTTTAGAACAGACGTTTTGAGATGCATGGGCGGCGGAGGGGGGTGGGGTGGGGTGGGGTGGGGTGGGGTGGGGTGGGGTGGGGTGGGGTGGGGTGGGGTGGGGTTGGAGGGTGGGGTGGGGGTGGGGTGGGGTGCGCTGCGGCGGGGTGGTGTCGCTGCGCGCGGGGGACTACCGCGTCACAGAGACGCTGGCACGTGTCGTACGGCACGGTACGGATACGGGCAGCGTGAGGGCTCGCAATATTTTCAAAACAACGTATTAACAATCACACATTACGACGACAAACGTAGAGAGAGGAACTGAGCCGTTGCCGGATGCTCATGCCGCAGGTGGCAAGGCAAACGGCGGCGCCGGCGGCAAGCAGACCTCCCCGGCCGGAGCCGCGGGCTCCAAGGGCAGCAGGTGCGGCGGGTGGTGATTGATGATCGATACTTGATGGCTATGCGGACGGTCGATGACTGTTGATCGATGGTTGATGACTTGTCGGGGCTGCAGAGCAGGGGCTGCAGGAGTCTAGGTGGCCGCTCAGTGGCTGGTGGGGGCAAGCCTCGCCCGCCACTGCCTGGCGGCGTGCACGCATGCAGCGCGACGTGCAGGTGGGTCTCGTTTGGCGGAAGCAAGGAGGTCCGCGAACGCGCCGTCGACGTGGAAGTCCGTCGAGGTCCGAACGCGCCGTCGACGTGCCAGCTGCGTCGACGTGGTCGGTTGGGGTTGACGGATGCGCCATGCGGGCCTTATCGGCCTGGGGCCTATCGGGAAGCTCCCCTCCTGGCTGTCGGGAAGCTCCACTGCAGCGCAGCGCCCCCGGCGTCCTGCGCACGAGATGCCCTCGCCGCACAGCTGCTGTCGGTAGTACCAGGGCGAGGGGTGAGCGCGGGGCTCTGCACGATGTGACCTCGAAACCGCCCTCCCTTCACCTCCGCCGCCATCGCCACCGCACCCACCATCGCCACCGCACCCACCACCGCCACCGCACCCACCACCGCCACCGCAACCACCACCGCCACCGCAACCACCACCGCCACCGCACCCACCACCGCCACCGCAACCACCACCGCCACCGCAACCACCACCGCCACCGCAACCACCACCGCCACCGCAACCACCACCGCCACCGCAACCACCACCGCCGCCGCAACCACCACCGCCACCGCACCCACCACCGCCACCGCAACCACCACCGCCACCGCAACCACCACCGCCACCGCAACCACCACCGCCACCGCAACCACCACCGCAACCACCACCGCCGCCGCCACCGGTGCTCGCAGGTGGCTGGTGAACCCGCTCCGGCTGCTGGGCGGCGGCCGCAAGCCGGGCCCCCCCACCCCCTCCGAGGGCGGCCCCAAGCAGGGCAGCCTGGGCGAGGACAACCAGTTCTACTACGACGAGATCCGCAAGCGCTGGGTGATGCGCGGCCAGGAGGACGCCGTGGCGGAGGAGGAGAAGCCCTCGGCGCCGCCCAAGAGCCTGGGGGCGGCTTGGGGGGCCGGGGGGGCACCGCCTGGTGGGTGCGGATGGGGGGCCAGGGGTCGGGGTGAGGGGTGGGGGTGGAATGGGCACACGTGGAAAACCCTGGGAAAACCCAGAGCGATTACATGCAGGAGGCCGGCGGGGCAGGGCGTGTAAGCGAGGGGAAGGGGGTTTTGCAGCGGTTGCGGCGGTTGCGGCGGTTGCGGGGGTTGCGGGGTTTGGGGGGGGAGCAGGTCGGAGGTCACGTAGCGGAAGGAAGGAAGGATGCGGCTAGTCCGTTGGGTGGCCGGCGGGGTTTGCTCGCCTAGTCTGGGCGCCGGCGGCACGGGGTGAAGGAACCGAGGGCGGATGTAGCTCTTCGCCTGCCATTGTCTCCCGCTGGCTTCGTCTTGTGGCCTTTCGCGCCCTTTCGTGCCCCGGAGCCTCACCCCCTCCCCGCCACCCGCCGTTTCCCCCTGCTCTCACCGCCGCTTCTCTCCTCCCCGATGTAACCGGGCCTTATGCCACATACACAACGCACACCCCGCAGGCGCCACATCGGTCCCCTCCTCCTACAACACACCCCCCGGCGCCGCCGGCGTGCCTGGCAGCGAGCAGGGCGGCCCCGCGAGCGCCATGAGCTCCGTCACATCCACGCCCTCCCAGTTCTTCCAGGTGGGGGGCACTGCGAACGCGGCGTGGGGCGAGGGGTGAATGTGACGGGTTTCGGAGCATCCTGGCGGAACACCCCCCCCATATCCACGGATCTCCCTCGAACCCCCCGGGGGGGGGGTGTTTTATACACCCCCCAGGGACCTGGGGGGTATTCCGTGCAGGGGCACTCTCTTATCGCCTCCTGTCGTGTCACTCCCTTGTCGCCGGTCCCGTCCGCTCCCGTCAGCGTCCCCCTCACTTCTGGACCGCCACCTTCGTCGCCCTTGGTTTGTCGGCCGTGGATTCGCGGGTCATCCGTTACCGCTCTCGTTGCCCCTCACCTGCGCCTACGAACCCCGAACCTGACAACCAACCGCTGGGGGCTGGCGTCCTCCCTCCAGCGGGCTGGGGCTGGCGTCCTCCCTCCAGCCTACCCTGACCCGCCTCCGGTCCCCCTCCAGCCTACCCTGACCCGCCTCCGGTCCCCCTCCAGCCTACCCTGACCCGCCTCCGGTCCCCCTCCAGCCTACCCTGACCCGCCTCCGGTCCCCCAATCCATTCCCCTCTCGCAGCGCGGCAAGGGCATTAACGCCCGCTACGTGAACACCTTCGGCGGCGGCGGCGGCGGCGGCAGCGGCGGCGCCTCCAGCGCCATGCAGTCTCCGGTGGCGTCGCCGTCGCCGCCGCCGCCGTCGGGCTTCTTCGTCCCGCCGCCGCCGCCGCCGCTGCAGCCAGGCGAGGCCGACGCCTTCCCGCAGGCCGACCCCGGGCGCGCCATGTACAGCAACACGCCGGGGGGCGAGCCGCAGCAACCACCCCAACAGCAACCACCCCAACAGCAACCACCCCAACAGCAACCACCCCAACAGCAACCACCGCAACAGCAACCACCGCAACAGCAGGTGCAACCCGAATTTCAGCAGCAGGCGCCCGGGGTTTGGGGTGGGAACGGCTCCAGCGCTGGCGGCCCGCCCAGCCAGCACTACCAGCAACCACCGCAGCCGGCGCCGCAGCACCAGCCGCAGCAGCCGCAGTACGGCATGCCCGGCGGCCCACCCGCCCCAGCGGTGCCGTTTGGATCCGGAACCACCGCCGACGGATGGGACCCGGTGAGGCGGCCAGGGGCAGGGTAGCGTGGGAATCCGGCGGCCGATACAGGAGTTGGTGGGCGGGGGGGTTGAGGTAGCACTGGAGCACGTGTTTGACGACCGAGGAAAAGGGAAGCAGAGAGAAAGCGTAGTGGGGAGGTTGGGGTGCGGCGCCTGCCTGCGCGGAGGGGCATGTGGCGCGTGTGTTTCGCGTGGCAGCACCAAGAGTGTTTACCCGCAACACACACACCCCAATTCCCCTAACCCCAATCCCCCTAAACCCAACCGCACCTGGGTCGCCCGCAGCGAGCGCAGGTGGCAGTGCAGGCCAGCGGGATCCCGCCGCCAACACAACAGCTCACATCGTCTGAGCTGGCGCCGGGGCAAGGTGGTGCGTACGATGCTGTGCAGTACAGTGTCGGACAGTACGGCACCGGCCCGGGTTTCGGATCTGATGTTTCTGGAGGGGGATTGGCGTCGGGGGGCGGCACCTGGACGCCCGGCACGCCCCAGGAAAGCGGCGGCGGCAGCGCCCAGCCGGCGGCGCCAGTGTACGGAGCACCGTACGGCAATGCGTATGGCGTTCCGCAGGGCATGTCGGAGTCGGGCCAGGCCCCGCCGCCGCCGCCTCCACAGCAGCAGCAGTACCAACAACAACAACAGCACGTGCAGCAGATTGCACATCAGTTGCAGCCTCAAACCGGGGCTCCGGCCCAGCAGCAGCCGCAGCAGTGGCCGGCTCCCCCGCAGCAGCCACAGTGGCTGGGTCAGGCGACACCGCCGCAGCCGCAGCCGCAGCCGCAGCAGCAGCCGCCGCAGCAGCCACAGCAGCAGCAGTATGGGGCTGTAGCATCTGCGCCGGCGCCGACGCCGCCGTCGCCGCAGCAGCCGCAGCAGCACGCTGGCTCGGACCAGTCACCCCTGCAATCTTACGGTAATCACCAACAGTACGGCAACCAACAGGTGCCGTCGTACGAACAGGCGCCTGGAGCGGGGCCCGCAGGACCACCTGCGTCCGGGCCTGAGCCGCAACCGCAGCATGCGCAGCAGCCTTGGGCGTCGCCGCCGCCGTCGCAACAGCCGCAGCAGCAATCGCAGCCGCAGCAGCAGCAACCGAACTCGGCTTACGGCATGCCACAGCCGCATCATCACCCGCAGCAGATGCCGCAGCAGCAGCAACAGCAGGTGCCGCAGCAGATGCCGCCGCAGCGGCAGCAGCACCACGCGAGTCCCATGTACGGCTTGCCCCAGGCCCCGCAGGCGCCGCAGCCGGCGCCGCCGCAGCAGCAGGCGCCACAGCAGCCTTACAGCGGGCCGCAGTCTTCGTCTATACCGCTGCCGCCGCAGCAGCAGCAACTGTCTGCTCCCGGGCCTTACGGTGCGAGTCAGGGCCACGACGCGCCCCCCTCGCAGCAGCAGCATCAACAACATCATCACCAACAGCACCACCACCACCAACAACAACAACAACAACTGCAACAACAACAGCCCCCACAACAGCACCAACAACAGCCTGCACAGGAACAGACGCTGCCGCCCCCGCCGCCGCCCGCCCCGACGCCGCAGCCCGCTGGGCCGCCTACCCAGCCGCCGGCGACCTCGCCCTCCTACCCGCCCCCGCATCATCAGGGCTACGAGTACTCCACCCCCGCCGCGCCCTCCCAGCAGGCCCCCTCCCAGCAGCAGGGGCCGCCCAGCCAGGGTCCCGGGCCTTATCCGCCGCAGCGCACCTCGCTCTACGGGGGCCAGCAGTACGGAAGCGCCCCCACGCCGCCAGTGCAGGCGCCTGCAGCCCAAGCCGATCACCAGCAGCAGGGCCAGCAGCAGCAGCAGCCCGGCAACGCGTACGGCCAGTACGGAATGGCCGTTCAGCAGCCGTACGGCCAGCCGACGCAGACGCCGCAGTACCAGCAGGCGCCAGGTGCGACCCCACCGCACCACCAGCACCACCAATATCAGCAGCAGCAGGGCCAGCAACACCACCAACAACACCAACAGCACCAACAACAGCACCAGCACCAACAGTACCCGCCTCCTGGTGCGGCACCTCAGGGTCCCGATCCCGTGACGGTGTTGCGACCAGCGGCGGCGGCCTCACACCAGCCGCCCATGGTGGCATCGCAGGCCGCGGCGGCGGTGGTGGACGACCTGCTCGGCAGCGGCAGCGCCGCCAGCGGCGGCGGCGGCGGCGGCGGCACCGCGTACGGCAGCGTTGGGGCGTACGGCGGCGTGGGGCAGCACGCCTCTGGCTACGCGGGAGGCCATCAGGCAATGTCGACTTCGGGGGGTGCACCCGGGTATGCGCCCGCAGGTGGCGCCGCGCAGGGCTACGGCTACGCGGGCGGTTTCTACGAGCCGTACAACAGTGGGTCTGTGTCGTACGGCAGTAACGGCTATGGGTCCGCGGCGGCAGGCGCGCCCGGTGGCGGCGCGGCGGCGGACGGCGAGATGCGGGAGGTGGAGTTGTGAGGGCGGCGGAGGCGAGAGGGTCGGGCTCTGCGTGCTCGTAGCTCTGGTTTCACGGCAAGGGCGACGAGGGGTGCGTCAAAGGGTCGTTAGGCAGTGCGGGCAAAGTGAGCCTGTGCCCTAACCCTTCGCGAATGCGCTGTGCCCCAACCTGCGCACATGCGCTGGTCTACGGTACCCGCCACATCAGATTATGTAAGCTTGCTGAGCGAAATTCGCTGCCGAATTTCCGCTGCTGCGGTAGTGTATGTAGTCCAACGCTGTCGGCGTTGATGCATGGGTTAGGTACGTGCTAGCATGCAGCTGGCGGAGGGCTGAGAGCGGGCCGGTAGGCGCTCAGGGCCTCTTAGCCCGCTTGTTTCGGGCGGGGCTACTCCAGGGGGGAGGTGTGCCACTCCAGGGAGGAGGTGGCGGCGGGAAGGTGACCACCCCATATGCATGCGCACTCTGCCGCGTGCGCCGTATGTGTGTGGGGATTCAGTGCGCTGCTGTTTCGCATCCGGGCCATCGAGCCTGAATTTGCGTCTGCTCTGGTAGCCTTGCATTGTCGGGACGGTGAGGGCAGAGCGAGGAGGCGTTTGCCAGCATGTAAAGCCAACGAACAAGTATCAGGCAGGAGGTTGGGAGCCTGTCTTGTGTTGCTGGCAACCCGCCCTGGGCGCCCTCATTAATTTATGGGCCGAGCTGTTGGGGCCGGCTTTGCTTCCAAGCAGCCACAACAGCTGTGTAGTCGTCATGTTTGCTATTGGTTGCTTAGGCAGGCAAGGGCACTCACTTCCTTCGCTTCGGGGGATTCGGAGGAGGAGGACGAGGAGGAGGACAGGCATGAAAGATGGGCGACGGCGAGAAGACCCTGTTGCACGGCATAGAAAACGGAGGGCAGAGGCTGATGGGCAGCCCCGGGTACCGGCGATGCCGGTGTTACAGTGCCGCCGACTGTTGGCTTTCTTGTCGGCGGCGGCGGAGAGTACAGAAAAATATGTATATGGAATACGGCAAGCCTGAGAGTAGCAGTTTAAGCGGCACTCGGGGGCTGGTGGGGTGAGAGGGGAGGGCGTCGAGAGGGACGTTTGGATCACGGACCAGGTTTTGTTGAACCGGTTGGCCGTGTGAAGGGGGGCGGGAGCTTCGCGGTTTGGTGGGTTTGGCACAGCAGCGGTGGTGGTGTAGCCTGCTGGCGCACCATTGAACTTTCGTACACCGCCTACCGAAGAAAGCAGTACTGCAGGTAACAGTTTTACTTTGCCCCTGTGATCCGGCGGAACGTCCACCCCCCCCCCTCTCAGCCCCCCTGAGCAGTTTCAGCGCCCTTGAGTCGCCCGGTGCCCGCACTGAGCTGTGCGCTCCAGTTACCTTTTCGACCGCCCTGCACGGACATACGCTTCGACGCCGCTTTGGCGTCGGGAACACAGGTCGCGTTTGTGTTGTATAGAAACACGTGCACACGCCAACAGCAAGGTCATGCCGGTAACGAGATGGAAGTAGGAGCAGGTGACGGAAGTGGTGCACTCTGTTGCTGCTAGGCGAACCAGCCAGAACCATGGGAGACCACAGAACTAGGGGCGACCAGAAGCAGCCAGGACCGACCCGTTCAGTCTAGGCGGCGGCGGCGGCGGCGCAGCGCACAGGCGGGTGAGCGCTGGGGTGACGGCCACCTCGTGACCAAGCCCCGCGAGTCGCGACAATGACGCAGTGGGCCTCAGCGCGCCTGGCACGGGCGTAATGAGGCCGGGTGGACAAGTGGACGACACTGGCGTCCACAGGAACCGGAAGCAGGGCGCACAATCGCCATCGCCGCCCTAGGTTCCGACCCGTTGACCCATTGACGCGACACAAACGGAATGCCCATGCTTGGACCACCTCCTCCAAGCCTTGCGGCTCGCGCCGCGAGATCACCACAGTAGGCCACCAAGGGGGGCGGACGTGGGGCGCTGCCGGCAGCCGCAGGCCTCCGTCGTGCCTCCGAATGTAGACTTTGCAAGCAGGAGCTTGCGTAGTCCCGACAAGCCGACATATGCATGTTTGGCCTCCGCCTCCTGTCAGGTAGGGTGTACGGCGACGAAAGGCCAACGGACAACAGCACCTCACGGCGTACCCTTGCAAGCTGCAAGCGCACAACAACCAAGTTCTCAATATGTACGTATTCAAGTGAATTTCTTTCGGAATTGCGCGTATCCAGAGTTTCTCAGCCCTGCTCTTTGGTATCCACACTGTCGGGAATACTGCAATTAACAATATTACTCGAACAGTTGGGCAACTGCTTTACATGTAGGAAGGCTCAACTAAGTTTGGCGTGTAAGTGATAAACTAAGGATGGACCCGTTGTTAGACACGTTGACACTCGCCCCTAAGGCGCAGCTTTTTGAACTAGACCCTCCACGTTATACAAGTTCATATGGTATGTGGAAAGAGGGTTTGTGGCGGCATACAGTACTGGCATGCGGTTCAACGCAATGGGCAACTGCTTACAGGACGACGGACCGAGGCAATCTTTAAGCACAATGTACCACCAGCGCCAATGCTTATATCTCCGGATAACGGTTTGAGTAAGTTGGCCTCAAGCGCACTTCGCTCCGAGCGCTGCGCTTGACCTCACCCTGCTCGCACCCGGTGCAGTATTATACGAGCGTGTCATTTCGACAAAAGCGGAACACCAGCTTTTAGATAAACTAACCAAGCCCAAGGTGCGTCCTCCGCGCCCCCGCCCCTCCTCCCAGCCCTGACTGCGGCTCCCCAATTTGCACTCCAAAACCTGCCACCCACAATCCACCCGTACCTCCACCCCGCAGTACTATCACCCTATCCCCAACATCAAGAAGGGTGACCGCAAAGGGGTGACGCACAACGGCACCGCCAGCACATCAGCCACATCTCCACGCCCCAGCAGCGCATCAGGGCGGCCCAACTCCGGCCGCCCACATTCCCCAATGGGGACGCCATCTGCGGCCGCGGGGTCCGGGGTGGGCGGTGGAGCGCCGTTGTCCGCAGCAGGCGGCCGGATAGGGCAACACCACGGTTTGCAGGGGCAACACAGTTTGCAGCACCGCAGCCGCAGCTTCTCCGCGGGGAGGTCGGCATGTGGTCCGGGGGGGCACCCGGTGAAGCGAAAGCCCTTGTACCCGGAGGAGGGGCCGCTAAAGGTGTGTATGTGTGTATATTTGTATATGTGTGTATGTGCGTGTGTGCGTGTATGTGTATGTGTATGTATATGTGTGTGGGGGAAGAGGTTGGGCGGGCAGGCGAGGGGCGAAGGAGGCGTTTCGGTCGGAGGGAGGGACTGGGGGTTTCGGAGCCCTGATGCCAGCGGCCCTGCCACGCTTGGACGATTGGGGTGCGTTGGGTTCCGTCACTGGGTCCCAGATGTGCGGTGGCGGCAGGCTCACGTGCGCGGGGGAGAGGGAGATGTGAGCTCCCTCCCCCCCCCGGGAGGGAGCCGGCCACCACATGCCCCGCAGGGACCGCTGCCCATGCGGTCCAACTGCTGCGGCAGCGGACTGGATGGCGGCGCGGGCGCGAGGGGCTGCGGAGGACCGGTGGCCAGCGGGCGCCGAGGGGCGCCGCCGCGCCGCGTGCGAGCTGGCTTCACCGCCGCTGCCACAGCCCGCGGGCTCAAGCTTCAGAGTCACCGCAGCCCGCTCCCACTTGCCCCGTCCCTTACGCCCCAAGCAACCCCAACGACAGGGATATCTTTACCACACCACTCACCGCACCGGGCGTTGCCCCACCCGCTGTCTCCGCGCGTCGTCCCTCCCCTCCCTCCCCTCCCCCTCCCCTTCTCAGTGCCGGCCCGCGGGTTTCCCCTCACACCCCCCCTGGAGCTCCCCTTCTAGGCCCACGGGTTTCCCCTCATACCTCCCCTCCCGCCCTGCTGGCCCCTCCGTCGCCCGCTGCACAGGACTACTTCAGCAAGGAGCGGGCCTCCGTAACCGCCACAACCGTCTTCACGTGGGGCAACCGCTACAAGATCGGCGCCAGCGGCACAGGAAGGGTCACCGGCGGCGGCGGCGGCGGCGGGCGGGCCGCGGGCGGGAGCGAAGCATCGGCCTTCTCCTCGTACGCGCCGCTGCAGCAGAAACCGCCGCTGCGGTTATGAACGTGAGGAGCCGCGAAGCGCTCTGTCACACGGCTGTGTAGGAAGGAGCACGGAGCCACGGGCGCGGGGTGTGGTGGGGCGCAGCTCGGGCAGCTGCCGCTGGCGTAGGAAAGGGGCGGGGCGGTGCTGCCGTTGGTCGGTGCTGCTGCCGTTGGTCGGTGCTGCTGCCGTTGGTCGGTGCTGCTGCCGCTGGTCGGTGCTGCCGTTGGTCGGTGCTGCCGTTGGTCGGTGCTGCTGCCGCTGGTCGGTGCTGCCGTTGGTCGGTGCTGCCGTTGGTCGGTGCTGCTGCCATTGGTCGGTGCTGCTGCCGTTGGTCGGTGCTGCTGCCGTTGGTCGGTGCTGCTGCCGCTGGTCGGTGCTGCCGTTGGTCGGTGCTGCCGTTGGTCGGTGCTGCTGCCGCTGGTCGGTGCTGCCGTTGGTCGGTGCTGCCGTTGGTCGGTGCTGCTGCCATTGGTCGGTGCTGCTGCCGTTGGTCGGTGCTGCTGCCGTTGGTCGGTGCTGCTGCCGTTGGTGGGTATTGCCGGTTGGTCGGTGGTGCGCCGACTCGCGGTGCACGGCAGAACCCCTCCCTCCCTCTCTCCCTGGGCCCGCAGCATGTGTATGTACATTCATATGAAATAATGGCAGAGTGAGCTGTACGTCGCTCAGTGATTCATTTTTCCTAGGATGGGACTGGAATAGCATTTATAGAGGGAGGAGGCGGGGGCGCGTCGAGGGGTACGGAAGCAGCGGATAACAGCTGCTGCCAAGGTGTTTTTGTGTGCGGTGCGGTCGGTGCTCGGCCTGTCCGCCCCAACCACCACCACAATAGAGCATGTTTGCTGGACATGCACGATTTGAGCCCGAGGCATCTCGTGGCATCCGGCCTATTCCATATGACGGTGTGTCGGGCGAGACTACTATTTGGTCTAGGTCTAGAGCCCGCTGTAACGAATGCCGGTACATAACAAATATGCTACTCCAAAACCTCACTGGAAAGGTACGAAAGGTACGTTTCGTTCATCAGCCGCAACCGCCACTCCAACCAGTACCAGTACGTGGATGGATAAGATGAGGAATCGCCCCACATGGTGGAGTGAGTGGCAGTTGGCTGAAAGGTCGCGGATGGAATAGTCGAGCCGGGACACTGAACGAATAGAGGTGCGTGTGGCACGGTGATCGGCTAAAGCGAGGGCGCCGGCATCCGCTGGTGGCATCACACCGCACTCCTGGTCCTAGCATCAGTGCCTCCATTCCATTCGTTTGCGGCCCCGCCGATCGACTTGCCGATGGGACGCCTGGGTGGGAGGGGCGGCTACTGGACACCCGCAACCCCTGAATGCCAGCCTTTGGATCCGGGTGCCGCACCCGCGAATCGCATCAGGCAGAGGAGGGTTTGGTGAGTGAGGGCCGTGGGCGCATCAGGACAGTAACGGGCGTGCGGCAGCGGCTCTTAGGACTCTGCGGCTCCGAATCCAGGAAAACAGAACTACGAACCACCCAGCAGCAACGGTATAAGCCCCTTGACAATTCTATATTATGTTAAAATTTTTGTAGGTTGTCATCCATCGCGAGCAAGAGCGCATGGCTTTCCCAGTTTGGGAAGGTCGTGTGTTCGAGCCCGCAGTTTCAATCTACGCTGGGGGGTGTCGCGGCCCCTTGTCACCCAAGTGGGGGCTGATGGTTGGAAGTGAGCATGATTCTATCGGTCTAGTTCGTCTGCGTCGATGGCGTGTCCGCTCTGAGCCCACAGTCGGCAACGGCTCTTCCCTGACGGGGAGTTGTCGTGGCTGATGATTAACCCGGCACCGCGTGAGGCAGGAAACTGAGCAGCGAAAACGGGTAGCTGCGGGCGGCAGACGGTCAGCATGCCTGAGTGGGCGGCTAGACCACCCGGTAGGTCCTCTGCGAGGCGACCAACTGTTTTGTAATTTTTTCTCAGCAAAGCATTTCGAAAGTCATCCTATAGTTCCTTCAATTTCGAAAATGTATTTTACAACGTCAATGAAAACAAGGTAACTTGTTCTCTCCCAAAATTGCGACCGCAGTTTACAGCCATAATAACCTACCACTGGTTGCGCACGATACGTTTGTATGGAATGCTCCTACCTACACCATTTCAAATTCAGGGGCACGCCTGACTACCCCCTCGAGACGCCCACGGGCCATCGTGCGCTGCACCTCCACCGCACAACGGTGTAAAAACGACCCTGCATGGTATCCCTTCCTTCGCACCCAATCTGGCGGAAAATAGTGCCGCTGCTCCGCTGCCCAGCCGAGTTGCTCTCCTGCCTCCAATTCGGTACAACGCGCGCTTACGCCACCGTACCATCGTACGTCCGCCGGGCGCCGTCGCCGTCGCTGTCTCACCTAGCCCCCCCCCCCTGCACGCCACTCTCGCAGCGAGCTACCCCCGGGAAGAAGCGACCACCCCACACCTCCGCTACTCGCCCTCCGCCGCCCCGGTCTCGGTGCGACAGGGTCGCGGTGGTGGTGGGCGGGGCCCAACCCAACTACTCCAGGGGAGCGCCCTCCCCCCTTTCACGCCCCGAAGCCCCTTTTCACACAGCGCGCGGTTTCGCCGTCGCAGCAGCAGCACATTGTCGGCTTCCCACAACCCCACAACTCCCACAACTCCCACCACCACCCGTCGACACCCCTCTCTGGTCGACGGACAACCGGAACACCGCGGCTCTACGGCGGCTCTACCTGCCACTGCCTGCCGCCACCTGCCGCCGCCTCCTTCCCGCCGCGGCCGTCAGGGAGTCCAGCGATGCAGCACCTCGCCCGTCAGAGGATTGCGAACCAGCGGCGACACCAGCGACACCTTACCTGCGCCGCCACCGCCACCCGCAGCCGGCGCCGTGCTCTTGGATACATGGATCGCTCCAGGGGCGTCAGGTCCCGCGGGTTCCGCCGCCACGGCGTCCCCGCCGCCGCCGCCGCCGTTGCCGCCGCTGGCCACTTGCTGTTGCGCCCGCTGGCTTCCCTGGCGGCGGGTACGCTCCTCGGAGCTGACTCCGGGCTGGTGCTGCTGGTGCTGCTGGTGCTGCTGCTGGCGGCGATGATGGCCGCCCGCTTGCTGCGCTTGGTGCTCGTCCCGTACGGCGGCAACCGCCTCGTCCACCGTGGCCCCCTGGAGCACCTGCACACGCACGGGCGTGCGGGAGGCCGTGTACGGCATCGTATACAAGGTACGGGGCATGTGCGCGCTCGAAGCAGCCTTGCCCCGCAGGAGCGGCCAGGGGCTCGATGCAAGGCAGCGAGCCACAAGAAAGACATCGAGCCGCGCCCTTTGCCGTAGGATTCCATCCCCCCGACCCGCCTCCGGACCGCCTCCTGCCCTCCCCCCCATCAACCGCGTTACCCAAACTAATTAGGGGGGGTTGGAAGAAGGCCAAGGAGGGGGGGGGGGTAGTTTTTCTCCTCCGTCTCTTAGGTCGTGTTACCGGGGTTCCTCGCCGCCTCCGTGCTGACCTGGGTGACCATGGCTGCCAGGTCGGTGTGCAGGCGACCGAGGGAGGCCTCGGTGGCGGAGCGAACCATGCGCCCCACAGCCGGCCGCACCAGCACGGGTATGCCTTGTGGAGGTAAGCGGGGTAGGCGGGGGAGGCGGTGAGGAGGGGAGGAGGGAAGGAGGGGAGGAGGGGAGGTGGTGGGAACTGGGCGCGGTGCGGTGCGGAGGTCTGGGGGAGGGAAGAGGTGGGTGGCGAGAGGACCCGGAAGCGGGTGGGCGGTTGGGGAGGGTAGAGGAAGCCCTCTTGCGTTGACTGGCACCTCCTGCCCGCCTGTCCCTCCTCCTCCCCTTGTCCGTCCTGCCAGCTCGTAGCCCCCGCAAGGGAAGCGCCAACGCTGTCTCTTACCCCCCCCCCCCGTGTCCATTTCCCCAGTCGCGTTACCGGTTCTTTCATTGTAACCTCCCCCCTTGGACAAACCAACCCCTTCCGGACCCCTCGCCGACGGCATCGGGCGGCCGACGGGAGCTTACCTTTTGGGGTTAGGCCCTGCTGCAGTACGACACCACACCAGCCCGCCGTCGCTGCCACCGCACTGGAGCCGCCGCCGCCGCCGCCGCCGCCGCCGCCGCCGCCACCGCCACCACTGTGACCGGGCTCGGCGCTGGTTGGAGCAGCAGCGGCTGGGGCGGGGGCGGGACTGGAGCCGCCCTCGTCCCCGCTGCCGCGCGCGATGACGTCATCATTGCCCGCTACTGCGGCATCGGCGGTGGCTGCTGCTGCGGCGGCGGCCACGTGCTCTGTGTGACCTCCGACGTCCTCCCAGCCGTCCTCGTTGCCGCTGTCTGCCGCGGGCCCCGCCGCGCTCCTCGCCGGCTCCAGGGGCGGCACCCCCTCCCCGCCGCCCCGCGGCACCTCCACGGCGTCATCGTCATCACCACCATCATAGTCATCATAGTCATTATCATCTTCCGCCTCCGCCGCCTCGCCTCCGCCCTCCTCCGCCCTCACCGTCCACTCGCCCTCGAAGCGCTCCAGCGTGTCCTGCAGAGTAAAATAGGTGTGACGAGCACCGGATGAAATACCGGTAAAGAGCTAACCACCAACCGGGGTTCTCTGGAATCCGTTTTCAGTTTATCGTTGGCAGCTCCCACGCGCCCAACCGCAAGCGAGCTACCCGGCAGGGACCGGCCCCTAGCCCCCAGCCCCCAGCCCCCAGCCCCCAGCCCCCAGCCCCCAGCCCCCAGCCCCCGGCCGCAACGTACCCCCTGCAGCAGCTTGAAGCGTTGCACGAAGACCCGTGGGTCGCTGGCGTCCTCCTCGAGTCGCACCCGGTTGCTGAACCTCTGGTGGTGCCACAGAATGGACGTTTCGCCCACCTGGTAGGGGGGGCATAAAGACCGGTTACACGACATATATAGGTATAATAGCTGGCGCATTGTCTTCGGACACATAGTTATGGGCGCACGCTGGAGCACTTTGTATTGACTACCTAGGGTGGGGGGGGCAGCACGGAGAGGGCGACAGCGGCTGGTAACGGGTGTGCGGAGGAAGAGAGCGACGGCCGGGGAACTAAGGACAGGGGTATGAGCTGCTAACAGGGGTATGGCGAGCCGGAATTTGTAGTGGTGTCTTAACTTGTTCAGCATCTCCCCCCGGCGGCATGTTGCTCAACAACCGGGCCACAACGAACCTCCTCCGCCAGCTCCCTCCTCCCGAACCCCGCCCACTTGTTGTCCAGCTAGTATTACCTTTCTTCCTCTGTCGGTCCACTGGCCTGCTCGCTGCCCCCGGCTCAGGTGTCTCCGCCCCCCCCCCCCGCGTCGCGTTTCTCATGTCGCGTTACCGGTTATTTTATGTACCCCCCCCCCAGCGGCCCAACCCCCCTGGCGCTTGCCTGCGTCTCCTCGAACACACGGACCCGTGGGTCGGCCCCGCCGGCGCCCGGCGGCGCCACCTCCACTCGCTCCCGGACCTCCAGGATGTTGCGGAAGGCGCCGCTCTTATCTGCCGTACAAGTCGTACACAATGGCAAACAACGACTTGGCGGCGCGCCGTATACGGTGCAAGAGCAGCACCGTGGCACTAGCTCGCAGTAGTTGGGCGGATGGACCCGCTGGCGTGATCTACTGTTTCGGTGCGTGTGTGTGTGTGGAAGGGGGGGGGTTTGAGGAGGAGGAGGAGGAGGGAGGTTTCGAGGAAGACCCATGGATGCCAGAAAAAACCGTTTAGAACAGACGTTTTTAATTGCATGCTGGAGGATTGGGAGGAGGAGGGGGGGGAGGTGAGGGTAGGTGCGGAAGGGCCTCTCACGCGGGGCCCCAACATCCCACCCCTGCTTCCATACCCCCCCTCCAGCCCCAGCCCCCTATCACTTTCGACCCCTCAAACACACGCACCCTCATGACGGACGCCTCGAACGCCCCTCCCCCCCACACACACAACCCCACCACAACACCCTCATAGCCACCCGCGCACCACCCACCCCCCACCACCACAGCCATCTGCTGCTGATGGCGCTCGCTCGTGCCCAATGCCGTACCGTGCGTGTTTGTCGTACCTGGATGCGTCAGGATGGCGAACACCACGCGGGGGGGGACGGGGAAGCTGGCGCGGAGCTCCACCGCGGCCATGAAACCCGAGCCGCGCCCGCCGGCAGTCACGCGGATGGTGGGTGGCGGGATGGCGGGCGCGCGGCGGCGGCCGTGGCTGCCGCGCCTAACGCCCGGGGCACTCCGGGAACGGCCGGTCTTGAGGCACTCTTGAGCTTATCTTAATCAATTTTCCAAGCCACATCTTGAGAGGGCTTGTTGAGAGAATGCACAAGAACCCAGCTTAAGACCCCGCTGAAGATCCGGGTGAAGTAAACTGCTCAAGGCATTACACCGAAGAGCCCAGCTCAAGGCGGGGCTCAAGGTCCAGGCTCAAGCCGACATCACTAAAGACATTGTCACTGCAAAAAGTGTTACATTTCACCCCAGGAACCAGTACGTTCCACCACAGGGGTCAGTCTGTTCTTCCCTACAAACTGGCATGTTGCACCGAACTAGCTAGCCACACACCTGATGGGGCGCTAGCTGCTGTGCTCCATGCCCCTTGCCTTCCTCAAGTAATACTGACCTACAGGCTTACTTCGAGCTCACAACCTGCCCCTTCACCTCGCTCGCGGTTCCCTTCACTTCACGGTTCATATCGCCTCTGCTAGCTATTGCTGGTGTTGCCTACCCCATCACTATTGCTGTAGATCCAGACCATGCCGCTACTTGCTCAGCTGAGCCCTGCAGGGCCCATACACCGCTGATGCTCACAATCCATGCTCACAATCCATGTCACGCTGCAGCAGCTCCTCAACGACCAAATCCAGCAAGCCGCTGCTCCATGCTCTCTGCTCCATATCCTGCCACGTCCATAAAGTCCTCTCCCAGCTGTGTGTCCCGCACGTCCTGCTGTGGGTTTCATCGAGGGTTGGTGCCATAAGTTGAAGTAGTTTTCTATCAAGGAGTTCGTTGCAACACTCTCAGGCAGCACACGCAGAAAACAAGCGCCACTCCCATGCTTACCATCACAGCGTGATTTGCCAAATGCTTCAGCAAAGTTGGCAGCATACAGCACAGCCAGGTTCTTAAGATAGATGTCAACCAGTCTTGGCAGGATTCGATCACCTGCATGTATTCCAGGAAAATGAATCATTTCAGATAATGAAAATTATCCATTAACTAGGGAAATAAAGCCACGCAAGCAGAGCTTTGGGTTTGAGGTCAGCAATGGTCTTCATGCTCACCGGCAGCTCTCGAGCTTTGTTATAATGCTGGCAGCACAAGTCCAGTGGCCCTAACTTCCATCTGACTGCGAGCAGCGAGCAGCTGTGGCAGGTCCTGATGGTCGCCTTCCTCGCTCGCTGACCATAGCTCGCCAGGCAAAATGCTGAAGCGCGACGCCCAGAACTTAACAGGCCTGCCTAAAATATAATTATAAAGATGCATTGCTCCACTAGAAGCCTGGAAAAGTGGCAGAGTGGATGCGTGGACACCTGGTCAAACATTGACGAACACTGCTGCTGCATTGCTATTGCCTGGCAATATCGATAAATTATATGTATATTGCATACGGTTATTATTAGTGCTGAAGGCGACAACAGCTCATCGTAGAAGAAGTTTTCAGCTCACAGGCGCAGTAACTAACAATGTCGTACGCGACACTTTGTCGCGTACGACGTGCCCTTCACATGATGCACTGGTTAATGTTATATTACATATAAGCAATGTGCAGGTCGCACTGCTGAGATTGTTGAAAATATCTTGGGAATCATCTTGGGTGCGTGCTTGGTAAAGGTTCTTCTGCTTTGGGTACTTGGTCAGGTTCTTGCGTAACGGTTTCTTAGGGACAAATGTTGGGCTAGCCTTAAGCTCTACTTCCGCTGCACCTTGAGTTGCATCTTCACCAAAGTGCGTTGCCAATGTCTTGCGTCCGAGGGTCTTGGTTGTAGCTCTTCAGCTTTAGCATAAGATCGACAAAACATGGGGTCAAGACCGGCTCAAGAAAGGCTCAAGTGGATAAGAAGCCTCTCAAGATATGGCCGTTCCCCGTGTGGGGGCGCCGGAAGCGCGCTTGTGCCACCAGCAGCAGCAGCAGCAGCCGCGACAGCCGCAGCGTCATCGCTGGTGCCGGCGGTCGCTGCCGGCGCGGCTGCCGGGACCTGCGTTGGTCCTGCGGTGTCTGCTGCCTGTGTTGTTGTTGTTGTTGCTGCTGCTGCTGTTGTCGTTGTTGTCGTTTTTGTTGCTGCTGTTGTGGTTGTAATTGCGTCGGACGGAGCGGCGAACACCAGATCGCCGGAGTGGTCCGCAGCTCGGGTGCCGCCCGCGGTCGCGTCGCCGGCTGGCCGCGGGTGCGGTGGCTGTGGTGGCGCGCGCGATGTAGCGCCTTCGAGCGTTGAATTGGGCGCGGCAGCTGCCGCCGGCGCCGATTGCGGCCCATTTCCGTCGCGCGAGGTCCGCGAAGAAGAAGAGCGGCCTAGCATTTGGCTGGAGGCGACAAAGAGAAGAGAATGTGCGACTGATGCCGCGACCGTGACGGTCCGTGAGCTTGGATGATGACCGAGGTAGGTCCTTGGAGCACCCGGGGGGGGGGTCGGAATCGGACCCGTTATTTGGGATGATGGACGAGGGCACGGCAGGCGGTCCGGCGAGGACGGGATCGAGGTGCAGTTGCTCGCGCAGCCAGCGGAAGACGTTCAATCAGATCCGTCTTTAAAAGAAAGACACAAAACGTGGCTCCATCTGCGCGCATGCTGTTCATCACCCGCCGAACTAACGCCACGTCTTACGTACCTCTACTGCCAAAGTCTGCGAACCTGCCGTCCAAACTCCGGCCGAGTTAGTTGGGCGGTTCTCTTCTGCAGGCTGAGGCTTCTCGCGCTTAGATTCCTGCAAGGTGAGGAGGGCTGCCACAGGAGAGCAAGCTAGCGCGGTTGCAGGACCTGCAGTCCGGCTGGGACATCGGTGATTGGGCGGTTAAGGTTTTCACCTTAGGGCTTTCTAGGACACCACGCCCAATGCAGCCGCAGCCGCCAGTCATGTGCGTCGTTCTTTGTCAGCAGCACTTACGCAAGCTGTCAGCACTCACCGTCGTAAGCACCACGTACAGCAGCCACGCCGCGGCTCCTCCCGGCGGGAGCTGCGCCGACCCACGGGTCGCAGCCCAACTTCGCGGGCCCGCCCATCACGACTCCGCCCTTTATTTCTTCCAGGGCGCCAAGTCGCCGCCAAGCCCTCCGGTCTGAGCGAGCTGCTGACATGGCCTCTCCGAGCGGTAGCAGCGCCAGCGGCAGCGGCAGCGGGCCGGGCGGCCGTCGCGCATCGATGGCTGCGTTTGGAGGCGACAGCTCCGGCTTGCTGCAGGTGGGTCGGTGGGTCGGTGGGCCGGCGCAGACGCAAACAAGAAAAGATCATAGCGATGGAACCTTTTGATTATTTCGTTCGTTGAGACGTAAGAACAGCAAGCGACGCGGTGCACCTGAACGCGTACTTGGGCTGTGAGCCAGTGGGGGCTGGCTGCCGAACGGCGGTACGCTGCTGCAGGCGGGCGGTGCTGGTGCTGGTGGCGTTCCCTATTACTTCCCTTGCTTCGGTCTGCGCTGTCGGTAGTCGGTCTGGGCTGCCAGCAGCTAGGGCTGCCAGCAGCTAGCTGCCAGCACCTGTGCACCTGCTGGTGTGTGTGTGTCAAGGTGTCATGCTGTCATCCCTATCCTTGCTCGCACAGGTCGCGACCGCCCGTTCATATCTTCATAAGAATGGCTCTCCCGCCTCGCTCTCTCTCTTTGCGCTCCTCTCTTTGCGCTCCTCGCTGCGGTCCCCCCGGCCTCCTCTGTAGCTTTCGCAGCAGCTGGAGTTTTTTTAAGAAGTCCGTTTCCTCCTTTTGCGGCCTACTGCAATTGACTTATATATCTGGCTCGCCGTGGAGTCGACTCGGACTGCTGCCCCTCCCGCTGCCCCGCCGCACGCCATCCACCCCACAGCACGCCAAGGCCACCGTCATCGTCGCGCTGGATATCGGAACGTACGGCAGGTACGTACGAGCGATGCCGTATCGGACAAGGGCGAGTCCCCTCGACCGCATCCTGAACTGCGAACTATAACGCCAACAGTAACGGTAACCGTAATCGCAACCGGAGCCGCACGGCTTTGCTAGCTCGTTCGCTCGACCTGCTGCGGCCTGCGTCCTACTCCGGCATCTGCTGCTGCTGCTGCCGCCGCCGATGATGATGCTCATGCTTGTTGTGACGGTTACAGTGGGTTCCAGACCAAGAGGTAGAACCATCGGGCTGATGCGGATGCTGACCTTTGTTTGTATGTGCGTGCGACGTGTTGTAATACGTTGCGGTGTGACCCACGCTGCGTTGTGGTGGTGTGCGCGCAGCGGCTTCGCCTACGCCATCCGCCGCGCGGGGGAGGCTGGTCCCCCCCGCGTCTACCTGCACACCGAGTGGCCCGACCAGCCGCACGCCGCCGCCACCACGGCGCCCGCCGCGGCGGACAGCGCGGAGGACACACCGGCGCCGTACCCCAAGACCCGGTCCGCGCTGCTGCTCAAGGGCGGCAGGGGCGTCAGCTTCGGCTGGACTGCCGTACACAAGTACTGCAACATGGACGAGCAGGAGCGAACGGATGGCAGGTGCGCGCGCGGCGGCAGGGTTCGCTTTGTTGTGTATGTGAGTAGCAGGGGGGGGTACAGGAAAGAAGGGGGGGGGGTACAGCTGGCGCGTCTCGAGCCAAGGATGCCTCGCCACCGGCGGCAAGCTGGCTCAGCGGGCGGAGCGGTTCGGCGCAGGGTTTAGGGAGGAGGGGCGGCGCAGGGTTTAGGGAGGAGGGGCGGTTTCCTTGCCACCCCCAAACCCACCCTTCGGCGCCAGCCGTCTCTTAACGACTCGGGTTGATGTTAACTATGTGTGTTTTATGTATGTGTGTTTTATGTATGTGTGTGTGTGTGTGTATGCGCCCGGCGGCGCACTGGCAGGTACGCCCTAGTGTACGGCACCGCCTTCAAGCTGGGCCTGCAGGACCCGGCGATGGCGGCTGGCGGCGCGCTGCCCGAGGGGGTGAGCGCGGAGGACGCCTTCTCGGAGTTCCTGCGCCTCATGAAGATGCATGTGATGAAGGTGGGTGGCAAACAAACCGTGGGTGGGTGGGGGTTTAGGGGGGGTGGGGGTCAAGGGGGGGTCCTCAGCGGGTTTCTTCTGGATGTTTGTGAGCGACGGGGCGCAGTGCATCTCCGCCGCCTTAACCTTGCCGTTACTGGCCGTTACTGGCAGTTATTGGCAGTTACTGGCAGTTACTGGCAGTTACCTGGTCTTTCCGCCCTCGTTCGCCACCACCTCTCCCCGCCCCTCCGGGCGGACGCCCCTACCTACCCCTCCTCCCTCCTCCCACCGCCCACCTGCCACCTGCCACCACCCACCTGCCGCAGACCATCCTGCAGCCCGCGTCCGTCCTCGGCTCCACCGCCGCCGCCGCCGCCTCCGTCACCTCCGCCCGCGGCATGGTCCGCTGGTGCCTCACAGTCCCCGCCATGTGGAGCGACGCGGCCAAGGGGGCGGTGCGGCGCGCGGCGCACCGGGCCGCACTCATCACCAAGCTGGACTCGGACGAGGTAGGGTGGTTGGTAGTTGGTCGTTGACCGGTCGTTGGTCGTTGCCGGCCGATGACTGTGCCTTGGGTTGCTTGGTGGGCCTCGCTCGCTGCTGGGGCCAGGGCGCGAGGGGCGGGGGGTTGAACGGGGACGACGGCTGCTGGAGGGGGTGGCTGCCGGCTGGAGGGGGTATGTGGCCTGACAGTCATTAGCGTACCCCCCCCCCCGAGGCGACCAGCCACCCGCGTTTCCTGGTCGTCTCCTGGTCGTCTCCGGGTCGTCACATCACCCCCTCGCAAAGAACTCGCCTCGGCCCCTCCGCGGCTCCCGTGTCTCGCGCAACGTCCTCCTCCCTTCCGGCGATGCACATCGCGGCCCATCAGTCGCATCTGTCCATGTATGGTCAGCGTCTCACTACGCCACACCTTAGATGATGGTCAGCACGAACGCCAACCCTTAGATTGGGTAATAATCAGCAGTTTACTGTACTTGCTCCCGTACCCACCGGATACCCGCGGTCGCCCCTCCTCCCCCCCCTCCCCCCCCCCGGTTTTTTACTTGTAACCCCCCCCCATCCTGTCCCGTTGCGTAAAACGGTTTTTATACACCCCCCTCCGCGCCAGCTCACCGTGGTTCTGGAGCCAGAGGCGGCGGCGCTGCAAGTGTCCATCGGCGGCGACCGCCCCTGCCTCTACCCCGCCGCCACTGCCTCGGTCCTGGCGGCCTCCACCGCCTCCGCCGCCGCCACCCCCCCGGCCGCCACCTCGCTGCGCCCGGGCGAAGTGTTCATGGTTGTGGATGCCGGAGGCGGCACTGTGGACATCACAGTGCACGAGGTGCGCCGCTTACCTTTACGTTAATATGTTAACATACCTGCCGATAAAGCCGCGGAGGACCGCGTGTGTTTGTGTGTGTTTTTGTGGGCGGACATAGCTAGATAGAGCTCCTCCTGCTCCCCCCCCAAGGTACCCCAAACCCAACCTACCCCCAAACCCCAAATCCTACCCCCTATCCCTCTCCGGCCCCCCCCCCACCCCCCCACACGCGATTCGGTTTTCTATTCGGCGTCTTTACCTCTTTTTTAGGTGCCGACCCACGGGTCTCCCCTCACCCCTTGAAACACAGGTGGAGGAGCGGGGAGGCACGGCCGTGCTGTCCGAGGCGCCGGCGGTTCCGGGGCTGGGTGAGATGTGGGGGGCCACGATCATCGATGACGCATTCGAGGCGTACTTCCGGAGCAAGGCGAGCAAGGGGTGGGGGTTTGGCAGTGGTGATAGGGATGGGTGTTTGGCAGTGGTGGCAGTGGTGGGGGTTTGGCAGTGGTGGTAGGGTTGGGGGGCGGGGGTGCCGATTTAGAGATGCACGGGAGCGGTGGTGGTGTGTAGCCCAGTACTTAGTCCAGCCCTCACTTATGCGGGCTCGTCCGCCCCCCCCCCCTTGCTTCCCACCTCCGACTTTTAGTCTCCTCAACCAATTCTCCGGCATGCATCTCCACACGTCTGCTACAAACCGTATTCCCTTTCGTACGTACATCAGCTTTCCTTGCAATCCCCCGCCCATTGCTTCCCACCGCCCCAACCGGCCCCCCGCCGGGGCTCCCCCTCCTGCTGTTGCCTGATTTGGATCCAGGTGGGGGAGGAGATGTTCGACTGCTGGGAGGCGGCGCACCCCGGGGAGTGGTTGCAAGTGATGGAGACGCACTGGGAGCCGGTGGGTGGTTGGGAGTTGGGAGTTGGGAGTCGGGGGGGGGGGGTACATATGTTAGGTCGCGGTGCGAGGGGCGCGAGGAGAGGCGCGGCCGCTGGTGCGGCTGCTGTGTGTTTGTGCGGAGGGAAGGAGGGGCCGGCGTGTCTTAGTTTCCGTGCTTTGGGGGGTGGGGGGGTGGGGGGGAGAGGACATTGCTCAACGGGGTGGGTGGGTGGGTGTCGAGGGGGCGGCGCTGGTTCGTCGCATATATAGGGCGGTGGGCGCCTTCCCGCCTGCTGCCATGCCCATCTGCCCCCCCATCTGTCGGGAAGCCGCTCGCGCCGGCCGCCCCCCCCCCCCCAAGCGATGCACGGTACGACACACTGCGTGTGCCACCCGGCTGCCGTACACAAGCATCGGCATCGACCTCCTCCCCTGTGTGCACCACGAAACACGCCTAATAACCCCAGATCAAGTGCCGCTTCGACGGCAGCCTGGGCGACCTTGCCCCCTCCGGGGCTGCGGACTACCCCCTCAGCGCCACTGCTGCTGCGGGCGGAGCGGCAAGCGGCGGCGGTCAGGATGCCAATGGTGGCGACGATGACGACGGCGACGCGGATGACGACGATTGGCTGGGCTCCGGTCTGACCCGGGGCCGCAAGTGGCGGGTGCCCATACCGCCCACGCTGCACGCGGTGCTGGACGACAGCGTCCGGGCGAACCTCAAGGTGGGAACAGCGGCGGCGGGTTGGGGTGGGTGGGCGGGTTCCGGAGGGGGAGGGGGGGGGCTTACATTAAAGAACCTGTAACTCGACTTGGGGGGGAGGAAGGGGGAGGGGAGGGAAGAAATCCGTGCTCCTCCCTATGTGAGGGGGAGGGAGCGCGGGACGGCGGAGGGTGCTGGTAGGTGGGTGCTGGTAGGTGGGGGCTGGTAGGTGGGGGCTCATCGTGCGCCCTGCTCCGTGCCTGGATGGTCACACACTGGCCCAGGTTGGTGGCTGGCTGGTTCACCTCACATGGTTGCCTTCCGTGTCCGTGGGTTCGTCGTCTCGGCGATGGAGCCAGCTACGCGTCTGCATGCGGTAAGAAAATGCAGCAGAGGACAAACGTGTGTGTGTGTGTATGTGTGTGTTCCCCTCCCCCCCCCCAGCTGGACTTCGGCCTGGACGACTCGGTGGTGCTGGACCGCCCCACCCTGGAGCGCCTCTTCCGTGATGCGGTGGCGGGGGTGGTGCGGGCGGCGGGCAGGCAGATGGACGTGCTGGCGGCGGCGCCGAGGGCCCCGGCAGCGCGGTGCAGCAAGGTGGGGGGGTGCCGCTGTGGGAACCAGTAGTGGGTGAGGTGGAGGGCGGGGGGGAGGAAACGCAGGGTCTGAAACCCTATATTAATATATTGTAGCTTGGGGGTGGGGGGCAGGTGGGGCAATGTTTGGGAGCGTGTTTGGGAGCGTGTGTGTGTGTGTGTTCCGGGTTGGGCGACCTTCTGGTGACTGACCCAGGACGGAGGGGGCGCCGAGTACCGAACACTCACGGTGTCTGTGTATGGATGTACGGCACCTGGGACCTGACCCCCCCAACTGACGAGTCCCGCGCGGATCAACCGGCCAAACAGCCCGCGCCTGCATCCAGGCCGCCGCCGCCCGCCCTCCTTGTCCGCCTGTCCCACCCGTACCTCCCCAACCGCCGCCGTATGTCGTACGCACGTGCGCAGGTGATGCTGGTGGGCGGCTTCGGCTCCTCCCGCTACCTGCAAGCCAAGCTGGCAGCGGCGCTGGGCCCCCGCCTCAGCGCGGGCGGCGGCGTGCTGGTTCCGGAGCGCCCCGCCGCGGCTGTGCTGCAGGGTGAGTGGGGGCTGCAAAAAAGAACCGGTTATCGTAGGAAGCTTAGCTGCGTGGTGCTTCGGACGCCAGGTCGCGTGCGCATGTTATTGGACGGATGGGGGTGGAGTGGGGGTGGCGGGTGGGGACTGGGGAGGAGTTGTTTCTACCCGAACCCTGCCTTGCGCTCTGGCCGGCGCGCGCGTCGCTGCGTCTACTTGAATCTGCGGCGAGGTAGGGGCTCCCTCTCCGACGCCAGCTTTCCCTGTTAGTTGCAATTACCGACACCGAACGCGAGCGTTCGTACATACAGGACGCCGTCGCCGCCACGCCCGGCCTATTGGCCGCCAGGATGAAAACCTAGGCCTTTCCTACCGCGCAGGGCCCCCGCGTCACATTGTCGCTGTGGAACACGACCAGTTAGTGCAACTCGCCGGAGGCTGGTGCTCCGGAGAATGCTTAAATCTCAATAATTGATACAGTTATAAGTTAGGGATCCGGCAGGAGCACCAGATCCCTAACTCGTATCTGTATCAATTATTAAGCACTCTCCGGAAACCGGTCTTCAGCCAGCTCCATGTCCAGCATGCCGTCATACTTGGTGTACTTGAGTGTAGGACGCACACGTTCCTGTCTCTGACCTAAGCCCAAACAACTCGTTCTAGAGTTAGTCCACCCTATCCACATCGATGGCTATTGGCTGCCCGCATCGGCGGCAGGCGGCAGGATTCGGACCTGCATCTCCTGTGCCGCACCATTTAGGAATTGAACCTGGAATCTCCCAGGCCACAAGGATTGGATTTTTCGGGCTCTCCCAATTGAGCTACACCGATGCCGCCTCCTAGTAATTGACGGTCCACTTGCTACCCTTGTCACCGCCCAAATGTCGTGCGGTGCGACAGGTGCCGCTCTGTACGGCATGAACCCGGAGCTCGTCCGCGCGCGCGCAAGCCGGCTGACGTACGGCGTGCGTACGGCGGTGCCATATGAGGACGGCATGCCAGGTACGGCGGCGGGGGAGGGGGGCGGAGCCGGGTGGGGGGGGGGGAAAGATAAAAAGCGAATGAACGACATGAGCTGCCCGGAAGTCCGGAGCTGCCCGGCACGGGGTGTATGTGCCGTACAGAAACGTGCCCTTGCTGTCATGAGGCGTTCTTCTGCCCGGTCCCTTAAAAGACAGCCGCATACCTAGAGAGTCGCTCGTCGTACATGGCCATTCGTTGATCTGTTATCGGGTGGACGGAGGTCCAGGAAGGGGCGCGGTAAGCGCCCACCGGGCCTTACGCGCAGCAGGCAGGCCGACACATACAGACGCAGTTGGGCGGGAGCGAATGAAACAAGCATCCCAAGCAAGTAAGGAGCGAATGAAACAAGCATCCCAAGCAAGCAAGGAGCGAATGAAACAAGCATCCCAAGCAAGCAAGGAGCGAATGAAACAAGCATCCCAAGCAAGCAAGGAGCGAATGAAACAAGCATCCCAAGCAAGCAAGGAGCGAATGAAACAAGCATCCCAAGCAAGCAAGGAGCGAATGAAACAAGCATCCCAAGCAAGCAAGGAGCGAATGAAACAAGCATCCCAAGCAAGCAAGGAGCGAATGAAACAAGCATCCCAAGCAAGGCGCGTTCGGAACCGAGTCTTCCCGCAGGCCCCCGCGGCCGCCTCGCTCGCTTACCAGCCCCTCGCTCCTACGCCCTCCTCCTACCCTCCCCCCTGCCTGCCTCCCCCGGCATCTATATATCTACGTACGTCACTGCCTCGGCTAGCTAGGCTGCTGCCCCCAGCAGTATGCAATGTTGCAATCCCACCCCTCCGCCGCCCGTCCGTCCCTCTTGACTGCTGCTGCGGTGCTCCTGCCGCTGTGCGCGCATCGCAGGCAAGTTCTGGCACCCCGCCGAGTTCTGCTACTACAGCGCCGCCGGCTTCTCGCCCTTCGTCACCCGGGGCCAGCTGATCGCCGCCGACGAGGTGGTGACCCACATCTTCACGCCGCTCAGCCCCGAGCAGCAGGTGGGTGCCGTGCGTGGGTTTGGAAGGAAGCGGGGCAGCAAGCAAGGAAACTGGCGGTTTGTACGGCACGCATACATGGTAAATTGAGGAATACGGATGAGGAGGAGTCATTGGATGGGAACCGGATTTATTTACTTGGGAGGCGCGTCGAGGAACAGGTTTGCTTGGGGGAGGGAAGGAGTTCGACAGGTAGGGCTTTAGGGTGCGGCGGGACGCAAGCACGCGAGGAAGGGGCGGAGAGCCTGCTGCGGCAGACATCAACGGACACGTGGAGGAGGGACAAGAGGTAGATAGGCCGCGCACGCGCCTACCTGCCTGCCTGCCTGCCTGCCTGCCTGCCTGCCTGCCTGCTGCACCCGTTACGTGTGTCCTCCGCCTGTCTTCGCCGCTTCCACCCCTAGCTACCTGCCGTGCGTGCCCTCCTCCGTCCGTCCCCCTCCCTCCGCCCTCGAATCGCGCCTAACAATGCACAGCCTTTACTCCATTATTCATCCCCCTACCTGCTGCTGTTGTTGTTGTCGTGCGTGCGTCACCTCCGCGCACCCTTGCTGTGTATGCATGTTGTTGTCACCACACACGCGCCCTACCCTACCTTTCTACACACGCACCCAACCCAGTTCTCCGGCATGCATCTCAAAACGTCTGTTCTATCGCTAAACGGTTTTTCCTGGCATCCACGGCGGGGTCTTCCTCGAACCCTGCCTTGCTTGGCTCCCGCCGCCCGACCCAGATCGCCTCCGTGGAGCTGTGGGCCACCGATGAGCCGGCAGTGCGCTGGCTGGAGATCGACGAGGACGCGGCGGGGGGAGCCGCAGACGGCGGCAGGGGCGGCGGCGGCGGCTCCATGCACCGGGTCGGGGATTTGCAGGTGAGTGCGTGGGACCGGACCAGGGGGCAATTATTGCGGTGGGGGTATCATACGTGTGTACTTCGGGAGGGAGGGTTACAATAAAAGAACCGGTAGCGCGACTGGGGAAATGGGGGGGCCGCGGAGGGGTACCAGGAGGAGAGTAAAGGAGGCATGGGATGGAACATGAAAGAGGGAGACCGGTTGATGTTGTTGTAACGGTTACAGTGGGTTCCAGACCAAGAGGTAGAACCATCGGGCACATCGCCTGACACTGAGAAAGACGGAGGAGACAAAGACCGACGTGCACCGGAACTTCGGTGATGTTGGTACGTTTTGGGAGATGATTGAGAGATCGCTCGCTCGCCGGCCATCGTTAGTTGCGCCACCCAAACGAATACCGGTCTTTAGTCCGCAGGTTGGGAGCTGAGATAACCGCGCACAGATAGATAGATACGCACGTAAATGGAACAAAGACGCTTACTTACGTAGCTAGCGAGCGTTCGTTCCAGACGCAGAAGCGAGCGAGTAATGTACGTAATTATGTAATGACACCAGCCAACCACCAACCGCCCGTATCAGATCATCCTGCTGCGCGACGAGCACCTCACGTCCGGAGCCTCCAAGTCAACCGGCGGCGGCGGCGGGCTGACGCACAGCGGCCGCGGCCCACTGGGCGGCCTGCTGGGCGACAGCGACGGCGGCGGCGACGCCGCCTCGGAGCGGCTGATCGAGGTGTCGCTGTCGTTCGGTCGTACGGAGATCTGCGTCACGGCACGTGACATGGCCACGGGGCGCATCTGCACAACTCGCGTCAAGTTCGCGTTTTGCTGATTACCACGAGCGAGCCAGCCAGCCGGCCGCAAGCACGGCAAGCTACCTAGATAGCCCGCTCTGAACCCGAACCCGCCGATACATCTACCTACATATCCGAAGGCACGCACGCGGCGGTGGCCCTGATCATTGCCAAGAATGCTGCTAGCTCGATAGACAGCTAGATAGCTAGACAGTGCCGCAGGCGTCGTGCGTCGTCTTCCGTCCCTCCCTCCGCAACTCCTCGCGGTGTTTGTGGGTGGTAGATGACGCGCTATAGCTTACTTCTGGTGCTGCTATGGACGCATACATACATATGCATAACGTACGGTCGGGTGGAATGTACGGGCGGGTGCTGTTGCGGGAAGCGGAACTTGCTTGCTTGGTGGCTGCCGTCATGTTCCATTCCGAACAACAAGTACATGCATGCATGTATGTGGCTGGCTGGCTTGGGCGTCTGTTTACACACACTACATACATGCGCAGCGCTCCGCCGGTCAGGCGGGCATGAACGACGTAACACCACGGGCGTGGATGGATGAGGAACGCAGGCGTGGATGAGGAACGCAGGCGTGGGCGCATGAGGAATGCATGCATGGATGCATATGGCGAATCTCGCGTCGCTACCTCCGTCGAGTAGTCTGCCAAGCACGCATACACCTACGCTACACCTACGGCACCTACCTACTGCCGGCGGGATGCACGCAGCAGCGCCTTCTGCCTGCCCGCGAAATGCTAGCTGCATACAAGCGTTAGGACGTACCTCATAATGGCGGTGGGTGGCTGGGTAGCTGCTGCTGCTGGCGCTGATTAGCAACGTACGCGTGCACCTGCTGAACGCTCGCTCGCGCCATTAGCTGGCAGCAGGTCATTCGCGGCGGTTGTGATGTCGTACATCCGTACGTGTCGGACGGCGCGGTGGGCGGCGGATCCTATGTACAACATGTATGAAGAGGTGGTCGGTTAGTTGCAGCAGGTAGGGCAGGTGAGTGGTTCAGCAGGTGACGGCGGCGGGAGGGGGGAAAGTGTGTGCGTGTGTGTGTATGTGGTTGCGCGATGCATGATGAGCCGCGCCTTGCCGTACGCACGGGGATGGGTGGAGGCGAGCAGCACGCACCTAGGCGAGTGGTGGACTGCTGCTGCCGTCACTCCCACCTACCTTGCTGGCTATGTCTGCCGGTGGTGCGAGGGGGTCACGGATCATCCCGTGTATGTGTACGATTATACCTGCTTTGTGCCGTTCTTCCGAGAGAGCGAGCTTTACCGCTCGGGTGGCTGGGTCGGTCCCATCCAGTCATCTGCTGCTGCCGCGTCGCAGCCGGGCACGGGAAGTAAGCAGCAGCGGCTGCTGCTGCGTTCTCCGCAGCGTTGCGGCTGTAGCTGTTTGCGTTCGACGCACGTACAACGGAGTAGAGAGTGTTTGTTTTCGTCTGGTCGTTGGTTCCCGTGCGTCGTCGACGTAATAACCTAGAAGTTGGAATTGGTCCTTGTCTTTTAGGGCATCAAAGATACCAGTTGGGAATGTCGTTGGTCTCTTTCCAGGCATAAAAGAAACATCGGTTGGGAAAGTCGTTGTCGAGGAGATGTTTTTGTACGTAGACAACAGGGCTCGCCCGGCCCGCCCTGGACTAGGTCATGGCGACCGAGCTGCAACGAAGGAAGGCTGCTTGCCAACTTCCGTATCACTCGCCACTTCTCCCATGGTGCGGACCGGGCCGTTTTCGAGAAAAGTGTATAAGCACGTATATGAAGTTTGCGTATGCCCTAGTTTCGAGGGCCGTGTTGCAAGGTGGACGCGCGTGGATGTGGAGTTCATTCCCAGCAGGTCTCAGCTGTATGTGGACAGTGGGCGCGATAGGAGGCCGCGATGAGAGCCACTCGGCCGTCAAAAGCGTCTGATTATTAATAAGATGTTGCGGTGTCCTCGGAAGCCCGGGCGAACTCAAGACAAGAAGAGGGGCCCTTGTCCGTGGCCTAATGGGTATAAGAGACCCAGTAGATGCCCCAAAGGTAAGGGCACATGAAAGCCCCAAACGGCAGAGAGACGCCACCCTGGCCACAACATAGCAGCCACGACTCGACAGCCACAGCCAACGGACTGGATGACCGCCAGGCACCACAAACGTAACGCACGCCCCGCACGAAACGGCGGGGAAGCGTGACAACAATCAGCGAGTGCAGAGCAGCCCAAAAGGAAGGTCGGCATGTGGCAGGGGGCCCGATGGGCCAGACAACGACACGGATCACCGCCAACCACCGAACGAAGCGGGATTTTCCCCAGACAAGTCCGTAGACTTCTACTGCTGGTGCCGAATAAACCTTTCGTTCTTCAAGGAATGAGCAGGGGACAGCAGGTCCCCGTACGGCTGAAGGACTGAGCTTGACAAAGATAAGGAGCGCAGGCCTGATGCCAGAGTCGTGTCGGCGTACTTGTCACAGTTGCTCCAAAACTCCATACACAGCATGCTTACAACCCCCACAAGCCAAAATATCAAAAGTTTGTCGGAAACTGTCGCATCAAACATTGCAACTTCCTTATTTTCAAGCTTCATGAGAATGACGCCGTTGCGTTGAACTTGTGATCGCGTATCAAATTACGCAATCGGATACGGCTCGGTCTCGGGGCGCCTGGGCCTTACTTTGTTTCCCAGTCAGTCGATGCCAAAGGTGAGCCATGTATGTCCCCGACCTCAAGAAATATTTCCTACATTTTTTATTCAACCTCAACCTGCTTGGAAGCTGTGGCGGTCTGGAAATTGCTGATGCGTCACAGCGATTCGTCCAACTGCGATTCGTCCAACACTTTTAGAAGGCGACCTTGGGTGCCAATAGCCGCAGCACTGCCTGATTAAAAGAGTTCGTCATAAACAGATCAGTCCTGATGTCGCTGTGATGATCCCCTTGCAAGCGGCAATCTTCTGTCGTTCCGAGCTTTTCTGAGGGCAAGCTTCAAGTCGCATCAGTTATTCGCGAGCCACATTTGGGATGCCATTGCTGTCATGCTTCCGTGGGAAGGCCGTGCCCGAGCTGGTCGAGCCTCCCCAGCAGCGCTGCACGCCCCAGCAGCGCTGCCATCCTCAGCAAATGTGCCTGATTGAGGTATCGGATATGAAGGTCATGGCCTATGAAGCGCCACGAGCAGCAGCCTCAGCACTTGCCCTCATCGCGGACAGCAGCAATGGCGACCCAGGTCGACCCTGGGTAAGTTACCCTTGCGTAATGTCTCTTGTCTATCTATCGCGCTGCTTTAAAGATCGACTGCTGTGGCAGGGACGAAAAGCGTCTGTCGGACGAGCAGGATTGCACGGGGCTTGGCGACAGACTTACGATGTTGGCTGCACGCAGGTCAATGAGTCTCTTATCACGCTTATACATCTGCTCACGACACTGGATGGTGGATGGTGGTCTGCGCTGTCTGAGGCATGCCAGGCAACGTGTGAACACCTTGGCGCGGATCATGCGTGGTGGGTATTGTTAACTGCCGGTAATGTGTTACGCGTGGGGTCATTGCTAAAGGCACTGCCCCGCATTGCTGAGCCAGAATGTTTGACGGGAGTTAAATCGACCGCGCAACTATGTGCTTGGCACGGCTTCGATGCCATCGCCGCGAAGCAAGGCTGAAACGACCGAATACATGTTTTATATAACAGGGCAGGGCAGGTTTGTAGCTCTGCCGGCGCGCAAGCTCGCATCAGAAAGCTTTGTGCTGCGGACCTTCTAGCCAACAACCATGGGTCCACCAGTACTGAAAAGTGCAGCCAATTGTTCTCAATCGCCTCGAGCCAATTATAGTTGGTTGTATGGTCGTCAAGCGCCTGCGGCGGCGATTTGTGGACAGGGAAGGATGCCGTCTCGCCGGGCCGAGCCAGCCAGGGCCTCGGCATAGGGCATGGAGAACGTGTGTAGGGGTTGACGGGGTTGTATTGTCGTATAATGATGGCGTAAGGGTGTCGACGAGGCCCCGCCGTACACACATGCTCGCAGTCCGCGCGCATAAACCAGCACGTGCCAGCCAGTTGCGTGCATGTCCTTGCGCATACCCCGTCCTGTCTGATTCGGCGCCATGTGTTAAACTACGTCGCTTTCGGCGTTAAGTACCAAAAAGACGTCTGGATCACAAACGTCACAGACTGCTTCATCACAACGGACGCAACAGCTGGCCGCGGTGCGCCCGTCGCCAAGGTCCGCAGCCCCCCACGTGACCCCGTGCACCTACCGCTGTCGCCGACCTGCCTCCCCCTCCCCCCGGTGCCTCCCGCCTCCTCTTCCTCCCGACCACTGCCTGCAGCGTCTACGTCTTGAGCGCCGCTGACTTCTGGGCGGCAACGGCGGCATGCGCCGGCGTGGGCGCGTCAACGACGGCGGGGCGGGCGTTCAGCTCCGACCCGCGGTTCAACGGGTCAGCCGCTGCGGCCATACTGCGGGCACGAAAGGTAGTGATGCCGTGCGTTTATGCCGTGGGCGTTACTTTGAGGTGTCGTCGTACGAAAGTCAAGGCATGTGGCATACGACGATACGAGGGCCCCCGAGCGGGGTCCTCATCACTGTGGTGCGGCAGTGGTCCAGCTGCCCACGTGTGTCCCTCATGAGCCCCGTGCAGCACCCCTGCAACGGCTGCTTGGTTGTCATTGCGCACATCGCTATTGCCGCTGATGTAGCTTCTGCTGTTGCCAGCTGTCGCGAGGAAGCTTTGTCCACCACCTGAATCTGCCATAGACTGCTTCTGGTGCTATTCTTGAGGAGTTTGAGTGTTAATTCATGATACCGACTCCGCCGCTGCTGCTGCTGCTGCTGCTTCTGCCGCTGCGTCTGCTATTGCTGCTGCTCACATCAGGACTATCCGTCCGAGACGATGGTCTATCGAGACTGCGCCCAGATCTCCTCGCGTGGCAGCGGCGACACCTCGATGGGGCAGCGCAACTCGGATGAGCTGCCCGGCGACTGGCAGCTGCTGCAGGAGGAGCACGGCATGAGCCACTTCGCGGCCGTCGCGTTGACCAACGGCGTGGGCGAGCCGATCGCCGTGCTCAGCCTGGCGGCCAAAGGTGTGTACGACGGCGTACGACAAAGCCGGAATCCGCTTGATTCCTGGGTGTTTGAAGGGTTTGACGGACAGCTGGGATCCTCATCGTTGCGAGGGAGGTGTAAGAGAGCTGCGGACGACTAAGTATGTCATGAGAAGGAACCTAATATACCAGCATGCCTGAGGGTCTTGAAAAAGTATGCGAAAGGCTTGGCAATGGATGGCGAGGGGCCCGGCATTAGGTTCAGTTGGTTTTCTTGGACAGGTCAGGAGAACGACCTGAAGGGGGGCCGGTTTGCGTGCAGACAGCGTTCCTTTTTATACTTTGCCTGGAGGACGGGACGGACTGGGTGTGCCGTTGATGCACATCGGGCAGGAGTGGGCAGCCAAGCAAGGATGGCGCTGGCGTCCAGCGAAAACGTAGAACGGAGAGTGGGGTGGCGAACTATGCGGGGTGGCGGACTGTGCGTGTGCGCTTGGATAAGCCATTGACAGACGGGTGGTTAGGCGCCAGCTGGCTGTGTCGAGCGGATTGGCTGCGTGCGCTTTGCGCGGCCGCCGTCGCCGAAGCCGCCGCTCAGTGACTGCGCCGAGTTGGAAGCCGGAGTTAACAGCCAAGCACGGGCGGCGCAACCTGCGCATGCACGTGATCTGCAGGGCGCCGATCTGGAACCTAGTTTGCGAGCCTTGTCGCCGCCGTGTTGCACACGTTGTGTCGTACGCCGCTGGCACTCCGTCACGCGCCGTCCCCCCCCCCCATGTGCTTCGTTCCGCCCCCAGGCTCCTCCCGCCCCGCCAGCTGGACCCCCGAGGCGCTGCACTGCGTGGTGGGGCTGCTGTCGACACACATCCGCCGGGCGCAGCTGGTGCTGGCGTCGAGCGCGCTGTCGCAGCTGCACGCCGCCTCCACCTTCAGTGACCTGGTTTGTGCGGCGGCGGAGGCGGCGGTGGACGCCGCTGCGGCAGTAGCCTACGTCCGGGGGCAGAGCCGGGTGGCGTTCATCGGCGCGGTGAGTGCGTTCGATGCACCCGAAGGCCCCAAAACCCCACCTGCGCTGGCGTCGGTGCGCGGATAGCGGCGTGAAGCATCTGACAGCTCCTTATGTTGTATCGAGGTGGGGTTTGGCAACCCCAACAGACCCACAGACCCGCCTGTGTGCGGTAGTAAGCGACAAACGTCGAACTCCCTGGCGTCGTACTCATTGGTATGAAAAGAGGCTCTTGAGCCCACGGTTCCCGGAGCCGATCCGTCTTCAGCACGATTCGAACCTTTAGCAGGCGGGTCAGTTTGCCTGCCAGCCTGGACGCATCGCCCCGGAGTCATAGCATGTGCGGGTACCTGGCCCTCTCTGCGGGTACCTGGCCCTCTGTGCGGGTACCTGGCCCTCTGTGCGGGTACCTGGCCCTCTGTGCGGGTACCTGGCCCTATGTGCGGGTACCTGGCCCTTCCGCTACATCGCTTCACCCCACCTCACAACGCCCCCTCAGGATATTGGCGCCGCAGCCATCTTCCAGCAGCAGCACCAGGAAGGCGATGTGGCGGCTGCCGTGCCGGCGCTGCTGAGGGCGCGGCGGAGCAGCTGCGAGTTCATCACGATCGCCAACGCCTCGCGAAGGTCGGTGACCACAGCCACGTTCACGAGGTGCAGCATGGACCTGGCCGGAACCGCAACAGCAGGTGAGCCGGGGCGCTGGAGGGAGAGGGTGGCGAGAACAGCCCCGTCCGTAACACGGCGTAGGAGACGGAGGATAGGAGCTAGGCTGCGAAGGGATTTGGGACGCGCGTTCGAGTTGTGCGCGCCGGAGGATTTTGGGTTGACTACTGAAGGCTTGTGGACGCGGCCCGTCTGCGTCGTGCTAGAGGAAAAGGAGCAAACAAGCTGCCGGCCCATTTTTTGCTACCATCATTTGGGGCGCGCAAGGGAATCTCCTTGGATGGGTTGTGGGCTGGATGTTTGGGCGCGAGATGCGCAGCAACCCGGCTTCGTCCCAGCCCGCGCACAGACCGGTATCGAGGGGGTCGGTATACTTTACCCACCTTGGCGCGTGGCGCGAACCGCGCCGCCCGGGTCTCTGAGAAACCGCGACGGCACCACCAGCAGCGGCACCCGCAAGCCCAAAATAACGCGGGCCGGAGGGGGAGGAAAGCGTTTTGACACGACGTGTGAAGTAGGAAACCGGAAGGGTAAAAGTGGAGGGGGGTGCGCGCGGGCGCCAAGCGGTCTTGTCCCGGGCCGAGGCTGAGCTGTTGTTGTTGCTGTGTGTGCTGGGTCGCGTTGGGAGGTAAGGGAGCACAGGCGTCAGCTTTGGCAGGTGCAGGTGGCGTGGAGGTGGAGCTCCCGGCCCTGATAATCGTCATCACCAAATCCTCATCGCTACGGCTATGGCTCCAGGGGGGGCGCGGTCGCAGCCGCGGCTCCGAAGTAACGCGGAGGTGCCGTACTTTGGTGCTGTGGGTGACGTTGACGTTGACGTTGCAGTGTTTAAACGACACCGCCCCCCCCCCCCGCCGTCCCCGGACCCCCCGCAGACGGCTTGAAGCGGGAGTCCTGGACCCCGCGGCAGACGGCCGCGAACCTGCCTTCCTTCACCCTGCCATTTCCAAAGGTGCGCTTGCGGGGCCAAGTCAGGGGGGGCTAGCGAGGCAGCCAGTGGCCCGACACGGGAGGGGGACAGGAAAAGAGCGTTGCTCGGTGTTGGTGAGGGGTTGCAAGGGAAACCCGTGTACGAAGGAGGAAAACCGTTTGGGACATACGCTCGGAGATGCATGGTTGCGGAAACTCTAAGTCGGCCGTATGTCCGCCCTCAGGCGGGTTCGAGGGAAACCCGTGGATGTCCGAAAAAAACCGTTTAAAAACAGAAGTTTTGAGATGCATGCTGGAGAACTGGGTTGGGGATACGAAAGCCGAAGGCGGGGGGGCCGTACCGGTTGGGGCGGGTCCATTCGCCGCCTGGAGTACCGCTGGCTGGGACCCTTCGTGCGCCTGCTATCGCACGTCCGTGTTTTCATGTCGTGGTTGGCTGTTGGCGCACGGTCGTTGGCGGTTTGTGGAGGGAGCACCCGGCAAACCGCCCCCCCCCACACACACACTGGGGTCGGCGCTACTGTGGGCTTTCGATACCGCACCCACCCACCCCGAGGAGGGGCGGACGCAGTGCACCGTACGACAACGAACGACAACGATACTCGTCGGCAGGGGCTTATGACCCAGCGGCTCGGCAGCTGTCGGTTCACCGGTTTGCCCGCTACCTCTTGCCCTCCGCGGCCACCGTCCACCCTCCCTGGCGCCCGCCCTGCGCCCTCCCCTCCTTAAACCCAGGGTGGTGCCTGCAAGGGCCACACCCTCACCCTGCACAAGACGCTGCTGGGGGAGGCGCTGTCGAAGCAGGTGGCGGGGCTGTGCATCGACGACTGCCAGGCGTACACAGTGGTGGGTGGTCGGGGTCTCCGCGGGTTAGGAGGCAGCTGGAGCAGGACCACGGCTGAGATGCGCCTGCGGGCAGAGCGCTGAGGCGGCATTGAGGGTGCGGCAGCAACACCAGCCGGGACAGTGCGAGTGGCATGAGGGTTGCTCCGTGCGTTGGACAGTGCGAGTGCGTGCGGGGCTGGCGTGAAAACCGTTGACACGAAAAAGACAGGATAGTGCGTGCGGGGGGGGTTTAAGCCCACGGTGGCTAGGAGACCGCAAGTGGCGCGCGTGTAATCGGTGGGAGACACGTCATCCCCCGCAGTCGACCCCCGCTCCCGTCCCCGTGTGCATTTTCGCCTACGTCCCTCCATTTTTGCCTACACCAACCCATATTTTTCGCCAACCCATCCCTGTGTGTATTTTTTCGCCAACCCCTTCCCCTCCTGCGCTCCCCGTGCTGCTCCCCTCCTCCCCCCCTCCCCCCCCAGACCACCAAGGCCTACCCTCGCGACCTGGTTCTGTCCCGCGGTGCGCTGATGCCCACCTCCCTGGCCCTGGCCACCATCAGCGACCACGACAAGCCGCTCATGGCGCTGTACGTCACTTTCGGAGCCGCAGTGGCGCGGCCGCTGCTGCAGGCGGTGGTGCAGGAGCTGCAGCAGCTGCTGCAGGTCAGACTGCGTGATGTGTGCATGTGTGCGATGTTCCGTAACTGTGTATGTGTATGTGTATGTATGTGTGTGTGGGGGGGGGGCGGTAATGTTCCCAGTGGCGGCGGGATGTGGTGACGGCGGTGCTTCAGATGGCACCAGCAATAATATTTTGGCTACCGGTATCTTCATGATTGAATATATTCTGATAACGTGTCTCTGCCAAGCAAACCTGGCCGCCGTTGTCAGCGGGTCAGCCGATAGGCCCGGCACAGTGCACCGCCATTGGCGCTTCAGCTGCTGCTGCCAATTGAAAGACGCGGTAGCCCCGATAATTCGTTCGCGTGATTCAGGAAGTAAGTCCGGCCGGACTTCCGTCTTCTCATTCGCGAACGGACTCGGCGGGCTACCGCAACGACATCCTGCAGGCGCAGCCGCGCACCAGCATGCCCCCGACACGGCTGCGCTGCCATCCACGGCCCCCTCCCGCCCCCTTTCTCTTACCAAACCCCCCGCCCCCCCCTCGCGGCCCCTGCTGCAGGCAATTCTCCCCACCATCAAGGCCAAGCTCAGCGGCGCCCTGCAGCCCGAGTACGACTTCCTGGGCACACAGCTCCAGGTGGGGAGGGGGAGGGGGAGGATGAGGTTTGTGGGGGAAATCCCGTGGGAGGGGGTGGGGAGGGATGTGTTTAGGGCTTCATGGTTTTATGGTTTAGGGTTTTATGGAGTGGGGGCCTCCTTGGGGACGAGGTGCCTCCTAGGGGAGAGGGGAACTGATAACCCGCGAATCCACGGCCGACAAAGCAAGGGCGTTGAAGATGGTGGTCTAGAGGAGCGGGGGGTGCCGCCTGGGAGAGGGGGGTGCTGCCTGGGAGCGGGGGGGTGCCGCCTGGGAGCGGGGGGGTGCTGCCTGGGAGCGGGGGGGTGCCGCCTGGGAGCGGGGGGTGCCGCCTGGGAGCGGGGGGTGCTGCCTGGGTTGCTGACCAGCTCGAGACCCGGGGAAGCACAGTCGCACCACACCGGGTACCTGCACCCTCCCGTTCTCCCAACTCCCCGAGGCATGCATGGGCTCTCTCCCTCGGCCTTGGTATCCTCCTTGGCTGCCTGATCGGGCAACACGCACCTCAAAGCCGCCAGGTCCTTGATTGGTGTACGGCCTCAACGGCACCCTTCCCCGTGGCTGCGCTCACTCACTCTCGGCCCTCCAAAGCCCGGTCCCGTGGGTCGCTGTAGCACCCGCTGCCTCCCCAACGCTCGCCTGCCCTGGCTTACGCCATGCAATGCCGTGGAGCTCCTGTCGTACCGCCGGTGTGTATCGGGACGCACCCCCCCCTTCGCTCCCTCCGTTTACACCATGGTGTAACCGGGTCTCCTCGCGCCCACCCTCCTCCTCGCGGATTCGCGGATTCTCTTATAAACCCCCCTCCTCCCCCTCCGCCGCCGCGGATTCCCTTATAAACCCCCCTCCTTCCCCCCCTCCCCCTCCCCCGCCGTGTTAGGACGCCATGAACCGGCGGGCTGGCTCCACCCGGCCACATCCGCATCCGCCCGCTCACGCCGTGTCCGGAGAGGTGCTGTCCGACAGGTCGGGCACGGGAGTCGACGCCGACAGCTACCCGCCCGAGCAGCAGGGGCCCCGAATGCTGTCCTTCATCCTCAACCTTGGCCCCACAGCCGCGACGACAGCAGCTGGGGGCAAGGCGGCGGCGGGTGAGTGGGCGCTGCAGCCGGGAAGCGGAGAGGTTGGCAATTGGGGGTTGGGAGTTGGGGCGCCTTCGCCTGGAATCCGCACGCACCGTTATACCGTTTTACCGTTCTCGCAACGCACGACACGCACGACCGGGCGGCGGCGGCGGCGGCGGCGGCGGCGGGAGAGCGGAGTTGTGGCAGCCCGTCGCCGCCAACATCCGGGCCGGGACGGTTTTAGGTTCCGATACTTCCTTCCTGCATTAATCGACGAGGCCAGGAAGGGCGCCCCAAGGCCATCTCCACCCCCTCCGGCGCCTCCGGCACGAACTGCACCCACCGCCCTGACCTCACTCCTGCTTGCGCCTTAGCCCGCCCCCCACCTCGTCGTCCGCGACCAGCTATCAGCCAGCCAACGACCCGCTATCCGCCCTTCGTCGCCAACTCCGTCGATACCTCCCCTCACCCGTCCCACACATCGCTCCCGCGCCGCCCAACCGCCAGGCAACGCCCTGGACATCCCGGCGCGACCCACGGGTCTGTTTGCCCGCACCAGCTCCCCGCCGTTGGGGCCGCAGGCCGCAGCCCCCCTGGAGCGCCCCTCTCCCTCCTGCGCGCCCCGGACCCCAACGACGACCGCGGTCAACACGCACCCCACCCTCAGCGCCGGCAGCCAGCAGAGCCCCCGCGTGGCCAGCGCCGTCTCCTTCTTCCTACAGGGCACCCAGCAGGCGCCGCAGGGGGGGGGGAGCCGCGGCCAGGAGGCCACAGGCGACGGCGACGGCGCGGCTGCGTTCGAGGGTGATATGGACATGGAGTTTGCGGCCCGGCGCGGGTCCTCGTCGCAGATCGAGCCGGGCGCCCGCGCGATGTCGGCGTGTGATGGCGGGTTGGAGCCCAACCGTCGCCTGCTGGCGCGGCTCACGCAGAGGAGCGTGTCGTTCCGGCTGGAGGCGGCGCAATCGCCGCGAGGTGGGTGGGGGTGGGGGGGTGGGGAGGGTGGGGGGGTGCTGGGGCCGTACCCGGGTAGGCGGGCTGGGGGGTGCACTGGGGTTGGCGGGGGGGGAGAGAGAGGGGAAGGAACGGGCTGAAGGGTGCACTGGGTTTGGCCGGAGGGGAGAGAGAGGGGAAAGAACGGGCTGAAGGGTGCACTGGGTTTGTCTGGGGGGGGAAGAACGGGCTGAAGGGTGCACTGGATTTGGCCGGGGGGGAGAGAGAGGGGAAAGAACGGGCTGAAGGGTGCACTGGGTTTGGCGGGGGGGGGGGGGAGGGGAAGAAACGGGCTGGGCGGGGGGCATAAGAGCAAGGGCCGGACCCGGGGCGAGCCGAGGGCCGGGGGGGAGGGTATCTTTCCGAGTTGGCGTGTTCCCCCAGTGCTGTCAGCTTGTCAGCATGACCCCCTCGTCGTCTGTTTCATCGCGCCAACTTGTGGTTTCAAGTCTTGTTCGACTCAAGGCCTCATTAGATGTGGTGTCCAGCTTGCCGGCTGACTCTGCTTGCTCCTCTCCCCCCTCCCTCCCCCTCCCCGCTCCCCCCCAGGCGCCTCCAAGCTGGCACCCATCATCGCCAGCATGCACGACCGGCTCAAGGCGGCGCAGGTGGGGGGGGGCCATGTGGGTTGGGGGCTGGGGGGCAGATGCTGCGTCGGGCGGCGGTGTTGGGTCGGCGAGTGCCGTGGTCGCTGAGGGGGTCGGTACCTCGCCTTCACGACCGCGGCTACGGCCGCTGCCACCATTGCAAGTGCTGCCGCTGTGCCGACCGACCGTCCACGCCTATTGAGGGACCGACCGTCTACGCCTCTTGAGGGACCGACCGTCTACGCCTGCCGCTGTGCCGACCCACCGTCTACGCCTATGTACCGGGCCGTTTGCAAATGTCGGTTCCGCGTGCCAAAAACACACGTTGAGACGCACACAAAAAAACACGTCTTCGGGAAGTGCGTCGTACGGCTATCGTACGGCCGTGACCAACCGCTGAAAATACGGCACCGCGGCCGTACCCGCCCCGCCCCCCCCCCTCCCCCCAGGCGGTGCAAATGACCACCGGCCGCTCCGAAGCCCGCAAGGCCGACCTGCAGAGCCTCAAGCTGCTGCAGGAGATTGGGCAGGGAGGTGAGTCGGCGCCTCCAGGGAGGGCGCGGTTGGCTGGAGATCCCCCTAGGGGCGGGCGGGAGGTTTTGCGCACGCCGCTGCACCTGCAGGGTGCTTCGTCGCCCCAACTCGCCCTGCCTGAGCTAGCGGCAAGGACCTGCCTCAGCGGGGACCACACGCACCGCCGCTGCCCCTCGCTTGTGGTCTATGGCGCCGTTAGGGCTGCCGGACCCCCGAGGCCCGTTCTGCTGTTCACCTCGCGATTGGCCTGACCAGCCCTGCTCGTCCCTTATCGTACCCGGTACCGCACGCAGGCTACGGCACGGTGTACAGGTACGGCACGGGACGCGGCTGGGGCGGTGGCGGGGAGGGCGGGAAGGGCGGGTCAGCGGCTGGGGGGTTAGGGCGGACCTCCGGGGCCGGCGAGAGCATAAGAGTGTGGTCGGACATCAGCAGGTGTTCTCGTACGAGAAGAGGATACACGGGACCGAGGCGACGAGCGGGGGAACACAGGAGTTCAGGGGTGTGTATTGCTGCTGTCCTCTTCCTCCTCCTGTTGTTGCTGTTGTTGTTCCGGGACGGGCGAGCGAAGCCGGGCCCCCCCCCCTGCGTGTTGCGCAGGGGCACGTACCACGGTGCCGAGGTTGCCGTCAAGGTCATCAAGCAGTCCCGCCTGGCCAACATCCAGAGCTCCTCCAACGCGCTGGTCAGCAGCAACTGCCTGGGGCTGCACAAGCAGAACCTGCACGACGCCATAGAGCTGGTGGCGTCGGTGTCGATGAGCCACACAAACATCGTACAGGTACGGCAGGGTACGGCACGGGGCGCGGGGAGGGAGGTCGAGGTCGAGGTTGGGTTGTGGGTTCATTGGTGGGTGGGTTTTTTGGAGTCCATCGCTTGGTGGCGCGGGCACAACGTAATGCAATGCACGTTGACGGTCCTTGATGGTGAATAAGACACGGTCCAGCAGCTCAAGCCGCCCATTAACCCTGACTCCACTGCCCACCGTTGCCGTACGCACGTGCACGCAGGTGCCCGCCTACTTCATGGACGTCAGGTGGGTGCTGCCGTACAATCATCTCCATTGCCGCCATGCACGGAGCGCGGAGGGGACGGGGGGGTCCACCCACCTGCTGTGCTTCCCCGGGGGGGGGGGGGCATGGAGCGGCGGGATATGGTGCGGAGGGACATGCTTCACCCCTGGGGGGTCCACCCACCTGCTGCTGCTTCATTGCCACCACCACCACCACCGCCCGACGCTGCTCGCCCACCGGTGTCTGGAGCACTCTGCCGCCTCACCTTGCCAGCTGCCGCAGCGGGTGTCATGTCCCGTGTGCATGGGGGCGGCTGGTGGGGAGCTTGATGTGTGGTTGGGCTTGATGTGTCGAAAGTGCGGGCACCGATACTCGCGGCCCTCCACCCACTCCCTTCCCCCGCACAGGCTGGAGAAGCCCGAGGAGTTCAACCCTCTGGACTCGGTGGACGCGCCCTCGGAGTCGAAGCCCTTCCGGCTGACCCACTCGCCTTCGCTGATCGAGTCACCGGCGCCCGGCCAGGACATGCACGGTGGGGCGTGGGAAGGGCGGGGGCCGTTTGGTTCGGTTTACGGTACAGGGCGGGAGAGCAGATTTTGCAGGTCGCGTGATGCCACGTCATTGGTACTGGGCGGGAGAGCAGATTTTGTAGGTCGCGTGATGCCACGTTATTGGTGAAGGGTGCGCACTGTGCCTCTAGGGTTTTGGGGTTTAGGGTTTTGGGGTTTTGGGTTTTGGGGTCTAGGGTTTTTGGATTTAGGCAGCTCTGTCGTGTCTTGCGTGTCCGAAGGCTTTCCCAAGGGTTCATGCAATGCTCCGACTGCCGCCCCTGGGGGGGGGCACCTCGCCGCTGCTACTCTGACCCCCCTCCCGGCCGCGCCTGATTGCCGTACACAGGTTTCGGAGAGGGGGCGATGGCGCTGGTGCTGGAATTCTGTAAGCCGGGCAGCTTGGGGGGGGAGGGGAGTGTTCCAGACGCCGCGATCAACACGCGGCGACGTGATGCGTGACGCCTCGTGGCCGATTCGTACAGTGTCGTACCTATCGTACGGCGAGAGGTTCCACAGCCTGTGGACCCGCCACGGTTGACCCGCCCGGGACGGCGTTACCCCCCGAGTAACAACAACCCCGCGCGGCTTGCTTGCCGGCCGGCCCCTCCTGACGCCTCAGGTGACTGCGGCAGTCTGTGCGACGCGATCATGACGAGAAAGTTCGTCGAGAAGGTTACGCCAAGTGAGTGCTGTGCTCACTGGCGTGCGACGCAATCCGGGATTCGACAGACAGCTTGGCACGTGCTGCATCCGTTCGTACACCTGGGTTCCATGTTTTCCCGGGGGTTGGGGTTCCGGAGCCGACGCCGGTGCGCACGTGCTCCTTCACCTACGGGAGGTTCTTGCGCACGCATTCTTCAGCACGGACGGGGACAGCCGCAAGCGGCGCCGGGCCCATCACTCAGGCCCCGTCCCGCAGGGGCTCAAGCTGCCCGCCCCCATCGTCCCAGTCGGAATTGTGTAGAACGGTGGTGAGCAGCCGCGGGGCGAAATGGTTTCGGAGGCATTAACCATGTCGTAACCTCGTAACCCTTTCGTGGTCCTCAGCGCTGACGTTCCCCCCCCCACCCTCTCGTCGTGCGTGTGCTCCCTTCCTGCGGTCGTAGAGAAGAGCCCCGTGGGATCCATGGCGAAGACGTATCTGGCCATCAACATGCGGGTGGGTAACGGCGCTTGCCGCTCCTCCCGGTCGCTGACTAGGCCTACCTGCCATAGCCAGGCAAGGACCCCCCTCCGTTCCCCCATTCCACGATGGGCCCACGACCGGGTTCCTTAGGATTGCGACTCATCCCCGCGCTGCCCACCACCCCCCGCTGCCCACTCAAGAGCAGATTGCAGGGGCCTGTGTGATATAACGCCCGTAGCTAACAGCTAACGCATATCGGCTGCCTCCGGGCAGTAAGCAATGTTCACTCCTTACCCTGGGTGTGTCGCTGCCCCTCCCTGGCGCGCCCCCACGTCTGTTCTAAACGGTTTTTTCTGGCATCCACGGGTCTTCCTCGAACCCCCCCCCCGCAGTCCGTGTACCTGACGCTGCTGGAGATCGCTCTGGCCCTGCGCCACATGCACTCCCTGGCCCTGGTCCACTGCGACCTGAAGCCGCAGAACGTGCTGCTCAAGTCCTCCCCCCGCGACCCCCGCGGCTTCACCTCCAAGCTGTCCGACTTCGGGCTAGCCAAGATGATGGCGCACGACGACGAGGGGCAGCTGGTGATCGACGAGGCTGTGGCCAGCGGGTGCGTGCTTTGGTGTGTGGGGGGATTACGTAAAAGAACCGGTAACTCGACTTGGGAATTGTCGTGCGGGTGTGTGTGTGCTAGCTGACGGCCAAGCCGCGAAGCCAGACAAGGGGAAATTAACGACCCAGACGGAGGTCCGGTGTGTAGGAAGGCGGAGGAGGGGTGTCGGTGTAGGGGGGCGGAGGAGGGGTGCTGGTGTGTGGGAGCTCCTGGCCCCGGGTACGGCACCGGGGCAGCACAAGGGCACGGCGCGCTGGGCTGCGGGCTCTCCACGTCTCGCCATCGTCGCAACAACCACATTGCCCGCATCTCCCGATCCCCCTGTTTGCCCCTTTCGCCCCTTTAGCCCCTTTAGCCCCTTTTTGCCCTTTTCGCCCTTTTCGAGGCACTCCACGCGCCCTGCTTGACCTCGTTTTGTGCCTTACGGCGGCGCGGCCGTGCGGCCTCCCATGTCACGGCGGTGCGGGCATCGTGATCCCGCTTCACCGCGCTCCCCCCCCGGGCCACACCACGCGCCACACCACGCGCCACAGCACGCGCCACAGCACGCGCCACACCACAGCACGCGCCACACCACAGCACGCGCCACACCACACCGCGCGCCACACCACAGCACGCGCCACACCACACCACGGGCCACACCTTGCAACATCGGTCCCACACACCTGGGTCGCGGGAACCGGTGCATGCGTGAGGGCTGGCGGCGTTGTCTTGGGGGATGGTAGCGCTGCAGCGGCTGCCTTGCCCCCCCCCCCCGGCCCTGATGCCGCTTGCGACGCGGCAGCAGTCGCTTCCCGCTGCTTGCTTGCTCTCTTATGTGCGGGGTAGCTGCGATGTCTCACCACACCTTGCGCGCCCACACCCCTTCCCACCCGGCCCCGCATTGCCTCCTCAGGACCATCACCCACGTCGCTCCGGAGGTCCTGCTGGGTAAGCTACCGGTAGCAGCTAGCGGAGGCGCGCAGGCAGGGGCGGGAACCTAAGCGCGGGGGGCGCAAGCGGGAACCTCGCTTGCCGCAGCAAGCGAGCCGCAGTAGCCCTCGCTCGTTCCTCGTTCCGTGCCGTGCCATGGCATGACGGGTGTTGGTAGGCAGCGCAATCGTCGCGTGCATTCATCCTTGGAAGTGCACGCACAGCCAGCGCTGTCGTGACCTACCGCACACCCCCTCCTGCTTCTCTCGCCCGCAGGCCAGAAGGCTCTGGGCGCTGCCGTAGACATCTATGGTGAGAGCATGGTCTTTAGGGTTTTAGGGTGTCGGGCCTTTAGGTTTTTAGGGTGTAGTAGGGTCTTTAGGTTTTAGGGTGCAGGGTCTTAGTGTGTAAGGTTTAGGGGTGCTAGGTGGGAGGGCAGAGCTCTGGGATGCCTCCTGTGCACCTGCCGGAACCGTAAAAGCCGTACTGCTGTCGGCCGTACTGCTGTCCCACGCATGCGTCGTACTGTGTCTGTCGGCGCCGTACATGCCTGCCTGTACCGCGATACCCTTTTCTTCCGAAACGCGCCCTTCCTCTTCCTCCCCCTCCGTTCTGCGCTTTGTACGCTGCCGCACATTGTTTTGTTTCACTTCCTTCAACACGCCGCCGACGGGGCACCTCCACGGGTTTCTCGGCAGGTACCCTTCAGTGCACCCACTTGCACACACAACCAGGTGTCCGAAGCCTATGCGCCAGCTGCACTTCCCAGGTCTTCCTCAAAATCCCACGTCGAGTAACCGGTTCTTCTTGCAACCCCCACCCCAATGCCCACGTCCCCAACCTTCCTCATTGCGTGATCAAGCCTTCGGCATCCTCATGTTCCAGGTGAGCGGTGTGCGATGCATTAACGATGTGTTGGTTTACCTCTGTGCCGTGGTCTATTATCTCATCGGAGTGGGACGGACGTCGCACACACAGGAGCTCCGGGCCCGAGCACTGTTTGATCTCACGGTTCACGGGAAATCTGCTGGGGGGAATCTGGTGGGGGGAATTCTGCTGGGGGGATATCTGGTGGGGGGAAATCTGCTGGGGGGCAAATCTGTTGGGGGGAATTCTGGTGGGGGGAAATCTGGTGGGGGGAAATCTGGTGGGGGGAAATCTGCTGGCGGGGAGATCTGGTGGGGGGGAAATCTGCTGGGGGGAAAATCTGGTGGGGGGAATTCTGGTGGGGGGAAATCTGGTGGGTGGAAATCTGGTGGGGGGAAATCTGCTGGGGGGGAGATCTGGTGGGGGGGAAATCTGCTGGGGGGGAGATCTGGTGGGGGGGAAATCTGCTGGGGGGAAAAGGGTCTGCGATCACGACCACCGCACAACGCGACACGAGAGGGACGCCCCTCCCCTCCGTGCCTGAGGCCAGTGCCCTCCCTGGACTCGTGCGCTCGCTCCAGGTGCTGTGCGGCATGAAGGTATACGACAAGAACATGTCCGCCGCTGCGATCGCGAACGCCGTCGCGCACCGCTTCATGCGGCCGCAGCTGCCGGCCTGGGCGCCCGCGAGCTACCGGTGCGGGGACGGGGAGGAGGGGCCAGCGTGTCAGTTTGGTGGTTGGCAGGCTCGGTTGTACTAACAGGTTGGCCGCCTCCTAGCCCTCTCGCTTTTGGCGGCTTGGCGATGTTTTAAACACACCGCCGCCTCATCCTCCCCATTCGCACCCAGCACCAGCTACACTTCCCACGTCAAGTAACCGGTTCTTTTCTGTAACCCCCCCCCCCCGCCGGCACCCCGCCGCAGGGCTCTGGCGCAAGCGTGCTGGCACCACGCGCCCTCCAGCCGCCCCACCGCCGACGAGCTGGTGAGGCACCTGGAGAAGGCCATCGAGGCCAAGCGCGGCGGCGGCGGCGGGCGCACGCAGCAGCGGTCATAATTCAAGGCGCGCGCGCGCGCTGTACAGCGCTCGTGTGCTCTGCTGGAGTCACCGCTGGGCCCGCTGGGCTCGCTGGCCCGCCCGCTGGCCCGCTGGCCCTCCTGCAGGGTCTGCTTAGGGGGAGGTGCTGCGCTCTCGCCGGCGTGCATGCATGGGCATACATTCGCACGTGCCGGCGGGCTTGCATCACCCGGCTGTTGATGTCGGCGGCGGCCATCCCTGGCGGTATCATACAGGGGAGATAGGAAGTGCGCAGCCCGCGCTCCTCAGGCCGCACGTGTTCTCGCCGCAGCTTGCTTCGTTGCGACGGACTATTCCGGAACTTCATGCTGGGGAACGTTAAATCCTATTTATACTTTTTCGCTGTGCATTCACCGAGGGAGGGCCCGGGCGTGGGCGAGGGCGAAGGCTTGGACCGCGGGTCAAGGTCAGGCCAAACGGATCCCATTTGGCGGCGGAGGTGATGCAAGGCTTGGCTGATGATGATTCCGCTGGTCTCGGAGCACAGTCAACCGCACGTCGCGCGGGATCTTTAGAATTCGAGGGCGCCTGTGACCCGGTGCTTGGGGGCTTGCAAGCAGCTCGGAGCAACCTCCAGCTGTGAGGCGGTAGTTCGTGACGCGGCAGAAGGACGTGTGAATGCGTCGTCCGCCGTTTTTGACAGAGTGCATCACGGCTGAGCCGGTGCCGTTTGTACGGCAGTCACGCTGACGTCATTTGCCGTCATGCACACACGTGCAGCGCTGTTTTCGATTGGGCCCCAGGTCTGGTGCTCCTGGTCCTTTGCGTGTTCCTACCTGCTATTGCGATCCAGCCTGCGGCGGTGTTGCGCTGGCCGGCGGAACGGAGGCGCGGCATCCAGGCATAGAAGAAGCTATTCAGAGAACCGTTGGCGGTTGCATCGGATGCAGCGGTTGGCACGGCTTCGTTGGCGAAGCGTCGCGTGTCACTCCGACATTAGGTTGTATGTGCATGGATGATGTTTTGTATTGGGGAGCACGAAGGGCAGTGGTCGAAATGTGGGGCTGGAAGGGCATTGAGCGAATTTGAAAAGTGACGGGATAGGCTTGGGTCTCGGTGGGGGGCTGTCTCGGTGGGGGTGCTGGGGCGACGATGGATACTTCGTTTTATCCTTTGATGGTTGCGGGGGGAAATGCAAGGGCGGCTACCGTACCGTCCAATGGGTATTTTGAGGCAGCGGCGAAGTTGCTGTGTGCGCCGTTGGGGACAGTATTACGACCTGGACGCGTCTTTTGACATCGCGCCACGCCTTGGAAGGGTGCACGATGCATTTTGGCTCATTGCTGAAGGAGTTGCGGGGCAAGGTCCCTTGGCGGCATGCACCGTGGAAACCGGGTCTCCCTCTGGAGGGCGCACAGCGCATACCGGTAAGCAACATGGCGGATTGGCCGTCCCTCGGGTTTGCGTATCTGCGCTTCGCATACTGGATACGTCTAGAAGGTTTGAATCCGCGCTTTGCATATTGGATATACGTCGCTGAAGCTTGGATCTGCATTTCGCACCTTTGATCCTGGGAAAACGTGGGCGCTGAATTCATGGTTTGGGTTAAGAGTTTACCGTAGGTCGGCGGCTTGGGCTTGATGCGAGGTTGGCGGTGGGGCGAAGCCGGTGCGCGTTACGTTGACGGTGTGTTGGTACGGAGGCGCGCGCGTGGGGTCTGGTGTGGGTCGTGTGTCGACCGGCCGTCGGAACGCGAGTCAATCGAATCCTGGCTGGCGCGACACTGGCGCTGCGGCTTAGCTTGCTGTTGTGAGCTGTTGAAGCCGATTGTTGTGTCAGTGAAAATGACGAAAATGACGAAGGCGGGGTTCGGTGCCAGAGCGCGCGAAGCGCTCTGAGCCATCCGATTGTCGTGCGGTAGGTCGTGGCCTGGCTGGCGTCCTTGCCGCGTACACCCAGCCAGCTGCTGTGTGGTTCCTTGGTTGCTGCCTGCTCCTCTGCTTTCAGAGGCTCGCAGTGCTTCTGTTGCTGCTGCACGGCGCAGCAGGCCGCCGTGTCCAAGCAAACGCTGCTGCTGCACTGAGCCGCACGCCGCCGTGTCCCGCGTGTTTGGTTCGGCCGCGCCGTATTTTACGTCTTGTTGGGCTCATTGTTTATGGATATGATGCAGAAGACACAGGGTTCGTTGGGGTTGGTCGAGTTTCCGACGCGCCTAGAGCGGACTGACCGACCCGCAACGGCAGCCCGCCGCCGTACACGGTGCATCCGTGCTGGTTCCATTAATCGCAGGCTGCTGCTGGCGCCACTCCTCCTAACGTACTCAACATTGGTTCGCACCTGAAAACGAACCTAATCTCCGTAAAGGTTTTCAGAGGGGCGTTTTATGTGCACTAAGGGTGAACATCCTGGCGCCAAGCGCTTGAATGGAATGGGTTCTCGCCGGGTTTCCAAGGCGGAGGCGGCGAGGCGTTTTGTGGTGTGTTGACCCAGCGTGTGTACAGCGAGCCAGTCCGGCCACGGAGCACGGAATGGCGGACCGGGCCGGCGGGGTGGCGCAGCGGTGCGCTGCTCGTCAATCGTTCGTGTTTGTGTTTGTTGCTGCAGCCCTGCCGAACGTATCGATCGGCTTGCGTCCGAGCGCAGTCTCCGCCTGCTGGCGGGTGTGCTGCCAGCAGCTGCGCTCGCTGCCGCCTGCTGGAGGCCGTGGTTCTCACGGCCGGGGGGTCCTATGTGCAACACCAAGACGCCCAGTTAGGGAGCTGCCTGCAGGCGAACCGTGTGGCTGCAGGCGGATCGTGTAAACCAATATCCTTGGAGGGCCGATGCCAAGACACACTGCGTTTTGGCAGCGAAGGATCATCTGGTGCACCTCCCAGGGCGATTGCGTCATATTTAACTCGCTTTTTGCCTCTTTCATCTCCTTCAGTGTCAGGCGATGTGCCTGATGGTTCTGCCTTTTGGTCTACACCCCACTGTAACAGTAACTACTGCTATCTTATACCGGTCTGCCTTTTGATCTGGAACCCGCTGTAACGTGTACTACTACCGGTACAGCGCAAAGCCCCAAAGAAAGGGTTGTGATACAGTTTATGCAGTGGGCTCCAGACCTTAAAAGATAGAGCCATCGGGCGCATCGCCTGACACTGAAAGAGACAAGGAAAGCAAGGAAAACATGTTGCTGACGTCGCCTGTCCCACTGAGTCGCGTGCTAGCCGGTGCTAGCCCAGTGCGCCGCCGGGGCCCTTCCGTGCACTGTCAGGCCTAGCGCGAGTGCATGCGCGGGTGCGACCCAGCGGAGCCGACGACGCAGCTACCCACACGACATCATCCCAACTCACCCCGCAAGCTGCCTGCCATCCATCAGCTCCATCGAATCGTGCTGATCGCGTCAGCCCAGCTAGGTTACTGTCCGTAGAAGCCAAAGGCGACGCAAGCCAGCGTCAGGCGATGCGCCCGATGGCTCTACCTTCTGGTCTGGGGCCCACTGTAACAGTTACTATTCCCACAGACAGCTGCTCTCTGGGTTGTCCGCCTAGGAAAAAACACAGCCCATCCTCATGTATTGACGTGACGGCCGACCCTTGCCGCCCACACTTGGATCGCGTGAATCGACGAGGGCCCACGAGGGCCCACGAGGTCACGTCACCTCTTAACCCTCACCCCACACGTCTCTACATGAGCTCGCATTGCTTTCTTCAATCCATCCCTCCCAACAGCCTGCATCATTCCCTGGGGCCGGCGCCGGACCGGCGTCCCCTCGCCTGTATCATTTCTGGCACTGCCCTGTTACAGTGGGTTCCAGACCAAAAGGTAGAACCATCGGGCACATCGCCTGACACTGAGGGATACGGAGGAAACAGAGACCGACGCTGGACGTTGGTGTGCTCGAAGGGCACCTTGCGGTCATGCCTGCCCCAGTCGGACAGTAGCGTTGCTGCACTGCGTGGTCGGCCGGTAGTTGCCCCTGCTGGTGTTCGGCCGCTGGCCCGTGCGATACCGTGGTGGGTGCCTGCCCGCCCTGGCTGAGAGCAGCGTGTTTGGGATGTTAGTAGTAACAGTTACAGTGGGTATTTGGGATGTTGTCGGCCTGGCCACGCTCAGTGCGATTGACCCTCGGCTGCTACATGCTCGGGGCTGTGTCGCGCCGACCGGCTGTGCCTCGCCTACCTGGGGCCCACGCTTGGTGCCTCGCCTACCTGGGGCCCACGCTTGGTGCCGGGCGCTCGCGCGCAGTTGACTGCAGTGTAATATTGCTGGCCCACCCGCGGGCGTTGCTCAGATCGGTGGGGTGCAGTAGGGGTCATCCACCCGTTCCTCCGTGTGCTTGGGGGTCGCTTGCCATGTGCTGGCAGAACGCTGCCTGCCCTGGAGGGCCTGAGCGGTTCCTGCCTGGTGCTCTGCAAGGGCCGCGTATCCAACTGTCTGGTGCCTTCTGGGCCCAGGGCATATTTTTTGCAGTGCGGTTGCTAAGCCGAATTGTTACTGTTGTCTGCGACCGTGTTCGTTGGTGGGTGCGCCTGGGGCGCCGTCTGCCCGGGTTTGCATTCTCCTCGTCCTCATGGTCTGGGTTTGCTGAGGTTTCCCTTCGTGCCGAAGTCCCTTTTCTGGCCGCTTGTTTGGGTGGGGCCTTCGTCGCGGGTGGATAGTGCTCCGGGATGCCGGGCGGTTCTGGCCTCAGCCCATCGATCCGGGCTGCTGGCCGGTCCCACCGTTTTTCCGGCGGTAGGCCTTGGGGTGCCTGGGTTGTCCTTTTTCGTCGGGGTCCCTCCGTCTTGGGCGCGGCGGAGTTTCCCTCGTTTCCTTGTGCCTTTTTGGGCGTCCGCCGGCTGCCAGCGCTGGCTTGCCGTACGGCCAAGTCTCGATATGGGTCCCCCCCACGCGTCCTCGACTTGCCCGGCGTCTCTGGTTTCCGAGATTTACCGGTGCCCTTGGGGGCGTCTGCTGGGTTCAGCCCCGGCTCTCGTATGGTGAGGCCATGACCGTGGGCCCCTCTCCATGTCCTGGGTTCGCCCAAGCTTGGGGCCACTTAACATCTCAATTTCAGCCATCGAACCACTCTAATGCATCTCCATTCAGGGGCCACTTGCCGTTTCACTCTAACCGGGCGTTAACCTCAGTACATTTCCCGCTTCGATCCTTTCAAGCTCTACATGCTGGTTAATACTGGCGTTAACATAACAGTCAATGCCTTATCATTAGCCCTCACAAAGCGAGGTAAAGCCGGGCGTATCACATCTTCACATGTTTAAGCAGACCATTGTAGCGAGATTTTCCCCAGACGAGTCCGTATGAAACTACCGCCGATGCCGAATAAAGACTATGTACACGGGTCGGACGAGCACTTCAGACGGAGCGCAAATCCAAATGACCCAATGCAAAATGAAGACCCCTAATAGGCAAAAATACAAGCGAACGTCGGGAAGCCGCGCGAAGGATGCTCGTCATGCCAATCCCTGCTTAAAAATGCCGAGACCGTACGTGCCATGGGTCGGGACCGTACAATACAAGCACCGAGCCTGTACATTCTACCGCCGATGCCGAAAAGTAGTGGCCGGAGAAACAGCTGAATCGGGCCGCATTTCCACTCGGCCAGGAGCACAGTAAAAGTCTCCAGTACACAAAATTTACAGCGGGGGCTGGGAAGCTGCGCCCAAAAAGATCGCAAATGGACCGGGAAATAGCAGTCGCGAACGGACAGGATTGCCACCTGGAAGATGCTTATGAAAGGATCCCTCTAACGGACGTGTTTGAGAGCAGGTGGGCCACACGAGCGCAACTCACAGTGCCCTACAAGGCAAGAGGAACAGCAGCATGTCCATGGTACCAAATTGGGTTGGCTGTAAAAGTATGGTAGCAGACGGGGGGCCATGCGAGACAGCGCCAGCTGAGAAAACCGCGCGAATGCGCTACGCTGGTACGCCGCCTCACGATACAGGCTGGGGATCTAAGGTACCTCACAACGCAAACAAATGAAATGTTTAGGTCACCTCAAGCCCGGTTTACCCAGGACAAGAAGGGGGGCCATGTCTTGAACTTAAGAGAGGCAAGCCGGGCCTAACCCAAGCAGGGGGACCACAGCAATCCAGCACACCTGAGCAGATGCCCCGAAAGTAAGGCACCGAAAGACACAGGGACCTCGCTCGCCGCGCGCAACACAGCTCGCCCCCGACAAAATAGACGGGCAGGCATACCGAAATTGCACGAGCAAGGGGGCAATTCCAGTAGTGGTGCAGGCGAGGGGACACCGGGCCGTAGCCGAAGAAAGCTCCCCCCAACCATAGGCGACAAATTGCGTAGTATAATGCTGGCGTTACTACTATGTTGGCATTTCCGGTGGCGCTGCATGCTACTGCTCTGGAAAGGTCAAGCCAGCACTAAGGGCCCCAGGACCAGATGGAGCCTACCGGTATGCACAACGGCGCGCGGGTTCCCCACGCACAAAAATCACAACCCAGCAGGTACGCCAAGGCCAGTCGTCAAGTCCCGGACAGCGCGCGAACCCATCTTCCACACGCCCTTCCATCCACGCATACTAAACCGAAAATAAATACACGATCATCTGCTTCACGAAGAAGACGGTTCCCGTCTTTGGTTAAATCAAAAGAAACCTTTGCTTCCGCACGAAAGACGTTGCACAAATTTATAATGACTTTAGTAGATGACTGGCGTGGATCCCATCAAGGGCTCATCAACAGTACAATGCCTACGGGGGTTCCGGGGAGCGGGTGGGTCGGTCGCACAGTAAGCAAGGAGTAAGGTCAAAGTAAGGTCATTTGCCGTATTGGAACAAGACCCGTAGGATGTTCCTTTTGCTCTGTTGGGTCCACTAGCCCTGGCGAGCTCGAGACAAGAAAGGGGGGCCATACATACAGAGACCTCACTGTGCGAGGGCACACGCCCCAAAAGGCACAGGGTAAAATGAGGGTAAAATGATAGTTACATCAATAACCTTTTAACCTTTTATAGACTAACTATAAAAGATCGTGCACTACAAGAGAGTGAAGAAAAACATGAAGTACAATGTATTGGAAGCACTACACGTACGGAAGCCAAATGTGCCGATTGTGGTAACCAGGCGCCATGGTGCAGGTAAACCCTACTCTTTGACGACTTGAATAGGCTCTGCGTCTGTAGGCAACCGTATCAATCCATGAAGTCTGGTACTTTCGTATCAGTAGCTTTCGCCGCCTGACCTATAGCGGATTTTCATACCTCGGTCCAGGAAGCCAGGAAGAATACACGATGCCATTCTGGTCCTGCTTCCGTGGGCGGGTTGGGCGACAGACGGGAGAGCCACCTCACGAACGCTGTTCTGTACCGCAGTTACACCCGTTAGAGCAGGATTTCTTAGCGAAGCCGCCAGCTCCAAAGGTAGTGGAATACGAGAGCATTCGAGCAAACTCTGCGCTTGCTGACGTCGCAGCGGGCAATGTAAGCACACCTTGGGTGAGTTGGCTGGTGCCTTTCGGCTGGTCTCTAAGCGGATTCCATTTTGCCCGCTGTGTCAGTTTACAAATTGTTTGCAAATCAGCAATGGAAATCCACACAAACGGACGATTTTCACACGACCCTTACATGGCTGGCCACAGGCAAACGAGCCTTTCATCAGCCTCGTGCACGAGCTTTCTACCTTGGAGGGCGGCTGGTGGTCGGCATTGTCTGAAGGCTGCCAGGCGATATGCGAATGCCTTGATGCAGGCCATGTATGGTGAGTTCAGCACCCCGAAGTGGATCCGCAGGGGATATTTTACCTTCTTCGTGTGGCTCAAGACGTTTCTGTGAGTCGCGATGCTTGGACAGCAGTCCTCGGGGCAGCTTCGCTGTCAGCTCGTCACAGTGGACCACGCAGTGTCTTTGTGGCTGTAGGTGAAATAGCAGGCGGGTGATGTAGCGACGATGGTTCGGAGGGGGGGACTGATTGCCCTCACAATTACTGGCGAACCCGTCGGCTAATGATAGCAAACACGGTCAGCAACCAGAACGCCCGATAATGCAAACTCCTCTTTTACCGGGCCCGGCGGCGGGCGGGATGCTGGAACCCTACCCATCGCAAGCGGACTGGTGTCCTCTGCCCGTATCCGTTTCGACCTCGTACTTCTCGGCTACAAAATGTCGCCTTCCAGGAGTTGGGCCTCGTTTGGTGGGATACGACAACTGGCTCAGGTTCTAGGATTGCAAGAAGCTTTTTAGTGGAGCAGCCGCCTTGTGTCGGGGCAAGGGATGTGTTGACGTCACGGCAAGGGATGTGTTGACATTATGGCAAGGGATGTGTTGACATCACGGCAAGGGATGTGTTGACATCACGGCAAGGGATGTGTTGGCATCATGGCTTTTAGGCAATGGAGAGCTGCCGTAATTGGAGCACTGCACCTGGGGCGTGGATAAGTAGCCGCCAGAGTTGCCGTGGTCGGGCTGCATGGTTTCGGGGCGCTGCGTCAACGCGGTGTACGGCAACTGCCAACTACCGTAGCGGGGCTGGCGGTCGCGGGAGGCTTCGGGCTGCAGGCGCTGGGCGTAGATATGAGATACGTGCGGCGGGAGGTGAAGAGCACAGCTCGTCCACAGCCAGGTTACCAGAAGAGGTCACTGGCCCTGGTTTCGGAGGTACTGCGTTGGTTTGCTGGCCGCGGTGCGCCCGTCGCCAGGGTCCGCAGCCCCCCACGTGACCCCGTGCACCTACCGCTGTCGCCGACCTGCCTCCCCCTCCCCCCGGTGCCTCCCGCCTCCTCCTCCTCCCGACCACTGCCTGCAGCGTCTACGTCTTGAGTGCCGCTGACTTCTGGGCGGCAACGGCGGCATGCGCCGGCGTGGGCGCGTCAACGGCGGCGGGGCGGGCGTTCAGCTCCGACCCGCGGTTCAACGGGTCGGCCGCTGCGGCCATACTTCGGGCACAAAAGGTAACGATGCCGTAGGCATTCTTGCTGCGGGTATATGTTTTTGCTGTACTATATTCTAGCTGCGACTCCAACAGCACGTGCGGCTCGCACCGTGGCGCACCAACATGCACGTGGCGTGCACACGGACGAGCCGCCCGCCCGCCACGTTGGGTCCGCTTCTGGTGGTGAGGGGCCTCTGCCACGTCAGCCATGTAGTGCGCACACACGCACACTCACACAGCAGCCCCCGTCTTCCATGCTGTGTTGCCCACCACACGCCGGGGGTCCGGGTTCGGGGTATGGGCGCGGTCGGCAAACGTTTGACAGCTGCTTGTGCTGAAAATCGCTGCCGGTACTGCCGCTACCGCCTCCACCGCCGCTGCTGCTGCAGCACTTCCCCTCGCAGCTGCTGGTGTTCGGGGAGGCCCCTCGAGGAGGAGGCGGAGGCGGAGGTGGCGGCACCTCGTCCCGGTGCAGCACGGACACGGCGTCCGTGCGACAGCCGGATGAGCTGCCCGGCGACTGGCAGCTGCTGCAGGAGGAGCACGGCATGAGCCACTTCGCGGCCGTCGCGTTGACCAACGGCGTGGGCGAGCCGATCGCCGTGCTCAGCCTGGCGGCCAAAGGTGTGTACGACGGCGTACGACAAAGCCGGTGCGTTAGGCACCGGCTGGGTCTTGGTCGAGGGCTGGTTGCACGGCCAAAGGAAAGCAAGGGAGGCGTGGAGGGCTGGCTGCACGGCCAAAGGAAAGCAAGGGAGGCGAGGAGGGTGTATAGATCGGCCGGCCAGTTCCCGACCTGGGCCTCCGGCAGCAACGTAAGGCAGTAAGAAGGATCATCTATGTGCTCCCGGCGTTCCACGGAGCGCCTGCCGCAGCCACAGCGCGATTCCACCGTGCAGCGGGGCCCGACCAAGCCCGGTGAAAGAGTGCCCAAATGTAGCGGGAAGCCTCGTTGCCGGCCGCACACACACACGCGTGCTCCCGAGGAGCGTGCGTGTCTCTCGGCGGTCAGATGTGGTACGGCGATACACACCAGCCCGAGGGCGTTCCTGTCGTACAAGGGCTAGTGTTGGCTCCTGGTTGACACACGCGGGGGGTGGGGTGCGGTGCCTGAGCATGCGGCCACCCGCTGAACCCGGCCAACAGACCTCCCGTCCGCTGTGTGTATTGGAGCGCGCCACGGACCTGCCCGGCGTTCGCAAGCCACCGGTGTTGGTACACCCGCCACCCGCGATTGCCGCATGCGCCACCCAGCTCGACTCAGCCAGCGTGTGTCACCCTAAACCCTACAAAACCCTACAAAACCCTAAACCCTAAAATGCCAAAACCTGAAATCCCTAAAAAACACCCAAACCCGAAAACCCGAAAACCCTGAAAACCTGAAACCCTAACACCCTAGGCCTGCTGTACGTTATACCGCACCCCGTCGCGTACATGACAGCCGAGCCTTGTCGTCGCCGTGTTGCACACGTTGTGTCGTACGCCGCTGGCACTCCGTCACGCGCGGTCCCCCCCCCCCCGCCGTGTGTTTTGTTCCCCCCCAGGCTCCCCCCGCCCCGCCAGCTGGACCCCCGAGGCTCTGCACTGCGTGGTGGGGCTGCTGTCGACACACATCCGCCGGGCGCAGCTGGTGCTGGCGTCGAGCGCGCTGTCGCAGCTGCACGCCGCCTCCACGCTGAGTGACGTTGTAAACTCGGTGGCGGAGGCGGCCTTGGACGTCGCCGCGGCTGTAGCCTATGTCCGGGGGCAGAGCCGGGTGGCGTTCATCGGCGCGGTGAGTGGCGGCGGCGGCGGACAATCCTGGAAGAAGCGGCCGGGGACTCCCTGTAGGGACTTTCTGCGGGGTCTCGAGGCGGGGAGTGCCGTACCGCCAAGGCGGCGACTCGACACGGTGATGTCTCGCGGGGGTAGGGGAGTAGGAAAACCGTTTCAGGGGGGGGAGGGCTGGAGGGCAAACAAGTGCCCCCCCCCCGTTGCAGAAGATGGCCATTCCAACGGGGGCTGGAGGAGTTGCAAAACAGGTCCTTCACATGAGAAGCATGGGCAGCATGGGCGCTGTTCTTGCGCTGCACCGCTCCCCAGGGTACGGGTTGTGTGCATCGCCCCGGCGGTTGACGGCGCACCCTAACCGCCTTCCGTACACGCCAACCGCCACCTCTGCCAGGACATTGGCGCCGCCGCCGTCTTCCAGCAGCAGCAGCAGCAGCCCCAAGAGGGCGACCCCCTGGCTTCCGTGCCGCTGCTGAAGGCTCGGAGGAGCGGCTGCGAGTTCGTGATGCTGCCGGGGAACCTGCGGAAGTCGACCACCACCACCACCTTTCCGCGGATAAGCATGGACGGACTCAACGCGATGGGAGAGCGCGCGGTGACGATAACAGGTGGGTGGGTGGATGCGCCGTGCCGTGACGTGACGTGACGTGCGTCGCCTGATGGCGGTGTTGCCGTGCTTCCTACGGGCATTTGTATACCTGCAGAGGTGGCACGGCGAGGCGAGGCCAGGCGAGGGGAGGAGAGGTCGGGACGAGGGGGCCTGCTGACGAGGCAGGAGGTTGACCAGAGTGTTTTTTGTTCTTCGCGTGCTGCCAGGAACTATAGCGGCCACCGTCCCAACAGAGGACAATGCCTCCTAGTACTTGAAAAGCACAAACGGCCGTTAAGAAGCCCTAACAAAGATGGCCCTAATATCGACCAGGCCGCTTCCTGCCGTACACGTACGTCACCTGCATCAGGGACACCCTGCTTCCACGCAATTATGGCAGTGTCGTCGCGATGATCAACTGCCTTATCTTTTCGCACCATATTCGTTATGATGTGTCAGGTCTTACTTCCGCTCGCTTCCTCCCTCTCACCTTGCAGCTGACGGCTCCAAACAGGACGTCTGGGGTACGCGCCAAGTGACCGTGAACGGCAACACGTCCTTCACGCTCAACTCTACTAAGGTGCGGCGGCCCAACCACACGCAACGCGACACGTGCGACGAGACACACGTGCCCTGAACGCCGCATAGGGCCCGCGCAGGCCCTGAACTCCCCATGGCGCCACATAGGGCCCATGCAGCCGCGCAGGCCCTGAACTTCCCATGGCGCCACCAGGGCAGCGCATGCACTCGTCACCGGCACTAACATGCCAGCTCGGTCATCATCCCATCGGCTAGCGTTTGTTGCCTGCGCTTTCTCGCAGCTTGGAAGCCGATCAGCGGAGGTTGGTGCTGGGCTGCGTTAGTGGGTGGGTTTAAAATGACAAACAACAAGTCGGGAAAGGGTGAGCCCAGGTATCGTCGCAGGCTAACTAGCGCGCTTTTCGTCGGCTGGTGCTGATAACGCCGCCCTATGTTGCCCACCGTCCACCCTCCCCTTGGCGCCCGCCCTCCCCTCCTACTACCCAGGGTGCCGCCTGCAAGGGCCACACCCTCACCCTGCACAAGACGCTGCTGGGGGAGGCGCTGTCGAAGCAGGTGGCGGGGCTGTGCATCGACGACTGCCAGACGCACACCGTGGTGGGTGGTCGGGGTCTCCGCGGGTTAGGAGGCAGCTGGAGCAGGGCCACGTGATCGCGTAACCGTCTGCGGAAACAACGTCGGTTGCGGTAGTTGGGGGTGGGGGGGCAACTGCCGTTCCATTCATGCGGCTGTGCGCGGCGCTTGCTAGGTTGCTCGTGCTGCCACGTGTACGGCATCAACCAACCCAAGGGCTCCGTCAAGATCACTAGTCGGAAACCGCTTACCGGTATCCTAAACTGCAAACCACGAGCCCCGTCAATACAAGGAGTTGGGCCTCCAGCCATCTGAGCATGGCACCAAGAGGCCGGGGGCGCTGACCGTTAGCCAACGAGGCCGGGAGAGGCACCAACCAACTCGCGTCCGGCCAGCCCATCTAAACCACCAACCGCCAACCCCTCCCCTTCCTGCGCTCCCCTCCTCCCCCCCTCCCCCCCCAGACCACCAAGGCCTACCCTCGCGACCTGGTTCTGTCCCGCGGTGCGCTGATGCCCACCTCCCTGGCCCTGGCCACCATCAGCGACCACGACAAGCCGCTCATGGCGCTGTACGTCACTTTCGGAGCCGCAGTGGCGCGGCCGCTGCTGCAGGCGGTGGTGCAGGAGCTGCAGCAGCTGCTGCAGGTAAGACTGGCCGCATTGGGGGGTTGTATAAAAACCGTGGGGAGAGGGGGCCAGCGACGGTCCGCGCAGCGGCGTTGGGATTGCGTGGGCGATGTTTCCACCGGCCCTAGTGATCTCTTCGAAAGCAGTGTGCGGACCGGGCTGGGCCGCAGCTGCTCCGCTGCGTGGGTTGGTGTTGGCTGACTAGCTGTTGCAGGAACGGTGACACACGGAGTGATGGCTCATGGCCGGCCGCACACACGGCTCCGGAACCGACGCCGCGGCTGCTCTGCTGGCCCCCTGCATCGCGGCCCCTGCTGCAGGCGATTCTCCCCACAATCAAGGCCAAGCTCAGCGGTGACCTGCAGTCAGAGTACGACTTCCTGGGCACACAGCTCCAGGTGGGGATGGGGAAGGGGGAAGGGGGCGCCTGTTGACAGGCTGTCCGGTCATCGCCCATGTGGGGTTTTTGTTCTTCTCCTGGGCGTGCTTTCTTACGGCTACGCCATTAACCGAATCACATGGCTCCCTGCCGTATTATTGGATCTCGCCTGCCGTACTCGGGCTTCTGTTTATGAACACGTCATCACTGGTTGCGCCTGTGCCCTGCATGCCATTCCTCGTTGATTCCGAGCCGCCGTCGCCGCCGCCGCCTGCTGTCGGTGCCGCCGCCGCCGCCGGCAGGGCACCTGAGGTGGCTGGATCCCGGCCTTACCATCGGCTCATCGCCGCCCTCGCCGCTTGCTCCCCTTCCCGCCTCCTGCAGGACGCCACCCTGCGACGGATCAACCCCGCCGCCGTCAGGGCGCCGCCGGGCGTGCACGTGCCGTCCGGGGAGCAGGTGTCTGACAAGTCGGACCCGGCGGTGGAGGGCGCGGACGGCGTCATACCGCAGGAAGAGCCTCAGGTGGTATCCTTTCTACTCCGTGATAACGGGCCGCCCGCCTGCGCCACCGGACTACAGGCGGTGGTGGAGGCGGCGGCGACGGCGGCGGCGGCATCATCCGCGGAGCGCCCCTCGCCCTCCTGCGCGCCGCTGACACCGGTTGCGGCGGCGGGCCAGTCGCCTGCGCGTTCGACTGGCAGGCACAGCGGCAGCAACCCAGGCAGCCCCCGCGGGCGGACGTCACCGAGCCCGACGCAGCCGGCTGGTGGCGGCGGCACCCTGCAGCCGCCAGGGGCGGCACGGTCGACGACTGAGACCGGGGCGGCGGCGCCTCTGTGTCCGCTGGAGGGGGACCTCGAGATGAACATGGCGGGGCGTCGCGGCGCGGGGCAGCTGCTTGGGCGCCTGGCAGAGGTGGCTGCTCGCGCGCAGTCCGCATGCGAGAGCAGCTTGGGGCCCAAGCGGCTGCTGCTGAACAGCCTTGCAGCTGACAGCCTGACGAGCAGGAGCGTGTCGTTCCACTTGGAGGCGGCTCAGGCGCCGAGAGGTGCGCACGGGGCCGGGATTCGGTGCGGGCGTTGGGCGGGGATGCGGGGATGCGGCAGCAGGGACATGGGCAGGGGAAGGGGAAGGGATCTCGGGGGTTTCCGCGAATCCACGGCCGACAAACCGAGGGCGGTGAAGGTGATTGTCCAGGGGCGCGCCGAAGACCTCGGGGGGAAAGGGTAACGGTGGCAGGTGGAGTGGTAGGTTGTCGGTGCCTGGCATTTGGGTTTGGGGGGTCGTCACGCCGGCCTGCCGGCTCAAACCCTTGGGGCGTCGCTCGACCCCCCTGGCCTCTTGTCACCTGGCCCTCGCTCTCCACGCTCTCATCTCACCTGGCTCGTATCCCCAACCCAGTTCTCCAGCATGCATCTCAAAACGTCTGTTCTAAACGGTTTTTCCTGGCATCCACGGGTCTTCCTCGACACCGTCCCCCTCCCCGCTCCCGCAGGCGCCTCCAAGCTGGCACCCATCATCGCCAGCATGCACGACCGGCTCAAGGCGGCGCAGGTGGGGGTTCGAGGGAAACCCGTGGATGTCCGAACAAAACGTTTAAAACAGAAGTTTTGAGATGCATGCGGGAGAACTGGGTTGGGGATACGAAAGCCGAAGGTCGTAATATGACCTTTGGCGGCTAAGCTATATCGGCTACGGCGAGACGAAAGGAAGCGAGGACCCCGCGCGACGCACGTAAACTTTTCGCAGAACCGGTTTTGGGCGCTAGCAGGAGAACTGTGGGAGTTGGTGCGCTATGGGAGAGCGGACATCGCGGTCCGGTCCCAGTCCCAGTCCTAGTCGGAGTCCCAGTCCCGACCCGCCCGAATACCGACCAGATGCGTGAGGAAGCCGGTCATTACCAGAGAAGGTCCGCGGTCGTCCAGGAGAGGAGGCCGAAGCCGCGCCGCGCCGCCATGGGGGACGCGAAAGCCCAGACGCAGGTCCCGACGCCCGCAGACAAGAACGCAACGACTAGCAAAAAACTACCAGAACCGAGGCCCAACCCAGCGGCGGAACTCACCTGGCCAGGGCCCAGAGCGGGTGGGGAAGCGGTCGACGCGAAGCATGCGGGCAAGGGGCAGCAGGGGGCGTTAGGAACAACATCCAGGCTCGGAGCGGGTGGACAGGGGTCAAAGCAACGAAGAGGCCCCAGCGGCGCGGCGAAAGAGGCGGAGGCAGGAAAGGGGAGGACGGATATACGGGGAGACGGGGACGCGGGCTGGTACGGCGGCGTACGGCGTTGTACGGCGGAGGCCTGTATGACGGAGGGAGGAGGTGAGAAAATATGGGGCGTGAAGATGCGGGACAGGGGGGCAAGGCTAGCAGGCGAGGAGACGGGATACCGGCGCAGGTGGGGGGGGGCCGTTGGTGGTGTTGCGGACTCGAGGCCTTTGCTTGGCTAGACTGCAGTCGCGCTAAGACATCGAACCCATCCAGGCCTACTACCTGACATCGCCCCGCCGTACCCGCTCCCCCCTCCCCCCAGGCGGTGCAAATGACCACCGGCCGCTCCGACGCCCGCAAGGCCGACCTGCAGAGCCTCAAGCTGCTGCAGGAGATCGGGCAGGGAGGTGAGTCGGTGCCTCCAGGGAGGGCGCGGTTGGCTGGAGATCCCCCCAGGGGCGGGCGGGTGGGTTTGCACACGCTCGCTGCACTAACGTACAGAAAGGCCCCTGCTGCTGCCTGCCCCCTGCTGCTGCCTGCCCCCTGCTGCTGCCTGCCCCCTGCTGCTGCCTGCCCTCTGCTGCTGCCTGCCCCCTGCTGCTGCGTGGCCCCTGCTGCTGCCTGCCCCCTGCTGCTGCCTGCCCTCTGCTGCTGCCTGCCCCTGCTGCTGCCTGCCCCTGCTGCTGCCTGCCTGCCTGCCCTGCTGCTGCCTGCCCCCTGCTGCTGCCTGCCCCCTGCTGCTGCCTGCCCCCTGCTGCTGCCTGCCCCCTGCTGCTGCCTGCCCCCTGCTGCTGCCTGCCCCCTGCTGCTGCCTGCCCCCTGCTGCTGCCTGCCCCCTGCTGCTGCCCCCTGCTGCTGCCTGCCCCCTGCTGCTGCCTGCCCCCTGCTGCTGCCTGCCCCCTGCTGCTGCCTGCCCCCTGCTGCTGCCTGCCCTCTGCTGCTGCCTGCCCCCTGCTGCTGCGTGGCCCCTGCTGCTGCCTGCCCAGCAGACCTCATCCTCGCGGGCCTTGCGACGCCTGACACGGTGTTGTGCGCGACTACTTGCTCGCTTGTCCTTCTGCGTCTGTGTTGCGCCGCAGAAGCCCCAGCACGCCTGTACTTGCCTCCGAGCGCTTGTTTACGCTCATGGGAACCTGACCAGCCCTGCTCGTCCCTTGTCGTATCCTATTGCACGCAGGATACGGCACGGTGTACAGGTACGGCACAGACGCGTCTGGGCTTGTGGGCCGGTGACGGAAGGGACGGGTCAGCGGCCGGGGTTGGGGCGAATCGGCGAGAGCTCAGGGCGGGTCAGAGAGGAAATCAGTAACCCAAAACGGACGAAATGCGGCTGTAAGGATACTGGGTGTCCTCGTGCGGGACGAGGATACGAGGGAACGGGTCGACGAGCGCAGGAACGCGGGAGTCCTGGCCCCGGCGGGGTCTGTGTGTATTGCTGGTGTGCCCGGCGCGGCTGTCCTCTTTCTCTCCCTCCTGTTGTTATTGTTGTTGTTGTTCTGGGACAGGCGAGCGAAGCGGGGCCTCCCCCACCTGCGTGTCTGTAAAAAATAAAACCCCACTTGCGTGTTGCGCAGGGGCACGTACCACGGTGCCGAGGTTGCCGTCAAGGTCATCAAGCAGTCCCGCCTGGCCAACATCCAGAGCTCCTCCAACGCGCTGGTCAGCAGCAACTGCCTGGGGCTGCACAAGCAGAACCTGCACGACGCCATAGAACTGGTGGCGTCGGTGTCGATGAGCCACACAAACATCGTACAGGTACGGCAGGGTACGGCACGAGGCGCGGGGAGGGAGGTCGAGGTCGAGGTTGGGTTGTGGGTTCATTGGTGGGTGGAGAGGAATTTACAGTGTGGTGTCGAGCGGCGAGAATCAGCATACTCCCACAGCCCGTAGTGTACAACACGCGGCTCAGCGGTACATTAACAGACGGCCCAGCAGCTCACCATCCACCGTACATCCGTTGCCGTACGCACGTGCACGCAGGTGCCCACGTACTTCATGGACGTCAGGTGAGTGCTGCCGTACAATCAGCTCCATTGCCGCCAACCCGCCATGCATGGCGCGGGGGGACCGGGGGTCCACCCACCTGCTATGCTTCCCCGGGGGGGGGGCATGGAGCGGCGGGGTATGGTGCGGAGGGACATGCTTCACCCCTGGGGGGTCCACCCACCTGCTGCTACTTCAGTGCCACCACCACCACCACCACCGCCCGACGCTGCTCGCCCACCGGTGTCTGGAGCACTCTGCCGCCTCACCTTGCCAGCTGCCGCAGCGGGTGTCATGTCCCCCGTGCATGGGGGCGGCTGGTGGGGTGCTTGATGTGTGGTTAGGCTCGATGTGTCGAAAGTGCGGGCACCGATACTCGCGCCCCTCCCCCCACTCCCACCCACCGCACAGGCTGGAAAAGCCCGAGGAGTTCAACCCTCTGGACTCGGTGGACGCACCCACGGAGTCGAGGCCCTTCCGGCTGACCCACACACCCTCCCTGATCGAGTCATCGGCGCCCGGCCAGGACATGCACGGTGGGCCGAGAGGGGTGTCTGTGGGGCTGCGGCCGACGCGGAATGCAGCTCACTGGGGGTGCACGGCGTCACATCCTTTGGGTTAGGATGCACACACGGAACATGCATGTGCGTGCCATGAGATTGCCGTACGAGTATCGTACAATCTCACCAACTGAACTGGGCAACCGCCACGGCTGCCCAGTTCACAGCGTACCTTTTGACTGACTGGGCGTCAATTTCGGCCACTGCCCTGTTACGGTGCTGATAAGTGATAGTGACACGAAAGTTAACTCGTGTTCTGGCTGCGAGACATAGCCGGCACAGCACATCAGGTTGCCTGCCTGTGTGTCATCTAGATGTGTTCTGCACGCACACGTCATTCATTTGCTTCCCATGTGAAACTGGTACCGCTCGCGAGCAGGTTCTGGAGAGGGCGCCATGGCGCTGGTGCTGGAGTACTGTGAGTCCCCGGGAACACGGGGGCCCTATGTCTGGGGAACACGGGGGCCCTATGTCTGGGGAACACGGGGGCCCTATGCGTGGGGAACACGGGGGGCATTATGCCTAGGGAGGGAGGGGTGTTGCTCCTTGCGCTCGCAGCCCTGCCCCCGGGGCTGGCTGCAAGTGGCACGTCGGCACCACCTCTTGATCCGAGAGGGCTTTGGCTCGGCCTGCCTCCTAGGGTTCACTAGGTTGAAGAGGGGCAAGGGGGAAAGCAGGGGAGCGGCGTGTCGTCCTAGCGGCTCCGCGGCTGCCGGCGTGTGCCTCTGGGGGCCGGGCGAGGGAGTCCGTGTGTACGACATAGTTGAGAAAAAAGGAGAAAACACCGTCTTTGAGTGGTATTTGAGCGGCCGCAGCTCGCGGAGGCCGAGGCAGTGTGTCCGCCGCCGACATGGCCGTACGGCATGCCTTGCACGGCGAATACCGGTCACATCATTTCGTTTCGCGTGCCGTATATCGTGATGTAGTGGCGTACCTATCGGCGGCGAGCCTGTAGACCCCCCATGGTTGACCCGCCGGGGATGGCGTTACCCCCCGAGTAGCAACAACCCCTCACGGCTTGCTTGCCGGCCGGCCCCTCCTGACGCCTCAGGTGACTGCGGCAGTCTGTGTGACGCGATCGTGGCGCGAAGGTTCGTCGAGAGAGTGATGTCAAGTAAGTGCTTGCTGGCTTCGCGCCGCCCACCACCACCACCATCACGACCACCACCACCACCACCACCACCACCCAGTTCTCCAGCATGCATCTCAAAACTTGTGTTTCTAAACGATTTTTTCGGGCATCCACGGGTCTCCCTCGAACCACCACCACAACCACCACCACCACCACCACTACCACCACCATGCGCCCAAGTAGAGCCCACACGATGGGTCAACTCTTCCATCACGGGAATAGACGAGTTGCTGACGTCATCCCTCCTCCCCCGGCCCCCCCCCGCCTGCGGTGCCGCTCCCCGCCTTCCTGCGGTCGCAGAGAAGGACTCTACGGCCGCTGCGAACAAGACATACCTGGCCATCAACATGCGGGTGGGTAACGGCGCTTGCTGCTCCTCCCGGTCGCTGACTAGGCCTACCTGCCGTAGCCAGGCAAGGACCCTCCTCCGTCCCCCCGTTCCACGATGGGCCCACGACCCACCGGCATGGTAACCTAAGATCCTCCCTAGCACGCATCAGTCGCTATTCTTCTGCCTCTCTTTTCTTTTGACACCCTAGTTTCGCCCTCGGCCTGCCAACTCACTGCCGCTACCCCCCGCAAGCGCCCTCACCCCCCTCGTGTACACGGTCTTTATGCGCCCCCCCCCCCACGTCTGTTCTAAACGGATTTTTCTGGCATCCACGGGTCTTCCTCGAACCCCCCCCCGCAGTCCGTGTACCTGACGCTGCTGGAGATCGCTCTGGCCCTGCGCCACATGCACTCCCTGGCCCTGGTCCACTGCGACCTGAAGCCGCAGAACGTGCTACTCAAGTCCTCCCCCCGCGACCCCCGCGGCTTCATTGCCAAGCTGTCCGACTTCGGGCTAGCCAAGATGATGGCGCACGACGACGAGGGGCAGCTGGTGATCGACGAGGCTGTGGCCAGCGGGTGCGTGATTTGCGGGCGTGTGTATGCGTGTGTGCGGGGGGGCCGGGGAGACCCGGATACACTACAGAGTGGGCCGATCGATAGGGCCTCCAGGGCCGGCTGGGGGGATCTGCTTGCGCCGCGCCCTGTGGTGATATACCGTACAGCGGGCCTCTGGGGTGTCGTACGATCAGTGGTCTCGTGGCAGGGTTTCGTAGAAGGGTCGTGGGCGAACGGTACCACTCGGTGTGGCGGGGCGGGGCGGGGCGTATGTCTCCGCGGCGGTTGTGGCCCCGGTGGGGTTACGGCACAGCGCCGAGGAGTGGGTTGCCAAGGCACTCAAGGGAGGGCCGGGCTGTGCGGAGTGCCGGGGCAGCTTGGGTCCGGGGTCCAGGGTCCGGGGCAGCTAGGTCCGGGATCTCCCCTAGCCACGCGTTGCGTGCTTGTGCGAGGGCCACGCTGCCTCAGCACACCATGTGCGCCCACACCCCCTCACTCTTTCCACGGGTCTTCCTCGAAACCCTCCCGCCCCCCCTTCCTCCACGGTTTTTACCGCTTCCCCCCCTGGACCATCACCTTCACCGCCCTCGGTTTGTCGGCCGTGGATTCGCGGATTTTTCTTCTCAAACCCCCCCTCCCTCCCACCCGGCCCCGCATTGCCTCCTCAGGACCATCACCCACGTCGCTCCGGAGGTCCTGCTGGGTAAGCTAGTGGTAGCAGCTAGCGGCGGCGCGCAGGCAGGGGCGGGAACCTAAGCGCGGGGGGCGCAAGCGGGAACCTCGGGAGTAGCAGGGGAGCGCCAAAGGCAGCTCGGACATACCGCAAGGCGCGCCGCCTGAAGGCCCCTCACTGCTTGCACCGTCCACTGCGTACCGCAGCACTCCGCCTTCCGCAGCATCTCGCTCTCGCACGCTTTGGACTTGCCCCGTGGCCAAGCCCGACGGTCCCGTGGGTCGCGCGTCGCTAGCCCCGCTTTCTTGGTTGCGCGCATACGTACCCGAGCGCTGCTGTCGAGACCGCCTGCCTTCCTTTACCTCCCCCCCCCATTCGTACGTCCCAATACCCGCCACTCAGGCGGCCAGGCGCTAGGCGCCGCTGTGGATATCTATGGTGAGAGGAAGCACCTGGAGGGGCAGTGCGTGGGGGGCTGGGGTGGCGCTTGCGGGTTTCTAGCTTTAGTACGGCATTGTCGTACTGTCAAGCCCTAGCAGGGCGTGTGCCGGTTGCTGTGTGCGGCTGGGGCTTCCGTGTGCCGGTGTGCGGCTGGGGCTTCCGTCAGCCTGTGTGCAGCAAGCGCCCTCGCGCTCGCGCCCAGTCCTCCCTCCGCGTCCCAACGACGTCCCCCCCTCACGGCGGCGAACCTCATGACATTCTGCCGCCCCGGACTCGGTCCGCTCCTCCGGCCCCCCCCCCCTTGCAGCTTTCGGCATCCTCATGTACCAGGTGAGCCGTAGGGACGGAGGCCTCGGTGCTGGGATGGGTCATACACTCCTAGAGGTGCAGCAGTGCGCGAATGCGCGAAAGGCCTCGGTGCTGGGGTGGGTCATACACACAAACACACTCCTGGAGATGCAGCAGTGCGCGAATGCGCGGAGCTCCATGTACGCAACCTGCAGGCGCAGACGCCCATGCGGGGCGATAGGCCGTTGCATGTCGTTGCTGACACGACACCAGCAGGCCTTAGAGCCCGACGGGTCCAACGTGAAGGTCTCCGCCATGCGCGCTAGCGCTCTCCCAACATGAGGCTTTTGCTCACAACCTCACAACATGAGGCTTTTCCCCACAACCTCCCAACATGAGGGTCAGCTGCATACCTGACTTCAGCCCAACAGCCCCGACCCTTGCATGACCTGAACTGGTTGCCTAATTTGGACGACTGGCGCACTACGTGCGCGGGGCGCTGCTTGCCTCCAATGTATGCACGTCGTCATGTCGTCATGTCGTCATGTCGTCATGTCGTCATGTCGTCATGTCGTCATGTCGTCATGTCGTCATGTCGTCATGTCGTCATGTCGTCATGTCGTCATGTCGTCCTGATGCAATTGCCCTCCCTGGACTCGTCCGCGGCGCAGGTGCTGTGCGGCATGAAGGTGTACGACAATAACATGTCGGCTTCCACGATCGCGAATGCCGTCGCGCACCGCTCCGTTCGGCCGCAGCTGCCGAGCTGGGTGCCGTCCAGCTACAGGTGGGCGGGAATGAGGGGGGCCGTCCGACGACGGCGACGAGGGTTGTGGAGGAGGAAAGTCCGTACGTCGACACGTGGAGCGAAGGAACATGATCTGGGGGAGGGACAGCGACGGGAGCGCGGGGGTCCACTGCTGCCGACTGGTTTCGGAGGCTGTGTGGGAATTTCCCCTTAGCAGGTCGTAGGGTGGGCGGAGGGGGCTATGTCCCCTGCAAGTCGGGCATGGGCCCACGCCGGGGGCTGGGCTAGGCACCTGCGTGGCACTGTGTGGGTCGTATGCCGTTGGGCAGTTCCTACGGTATATCCCTTTATATGCCCGAGCATCGCTCGTTAATGCCTGCTTCGCCTGCCGCTGTGCGCCCCTGGCACCCGCACTGCCGCCGCAGGACTCTGGCGCAGGCGTGCTGGGACCAGGAGCCCTCCGAGCGTCCCACCGCCGACGAGCTGGTGAGGCACCTGGAGAGGGCCATCGAGTCCAAGCGTGGCAGCACCGCCGCTAGCAGGAGTGGCCGCCAGCAGCCGACGCAGCAGCAGCCGACGCAGCAGCCGCAGCAGCCTCAGCAGCAGCCGACGCAGCAGCCGACGCAGCAGCAGCCGACGCAGCAGCCGACGCAGCCGCAGCAGCCGCAGCAGCAGCAGCCGCAGCAGCCGACGCAGCAGCAGCAGCCGCAGCAGCCGACGCAGCAGCCGACGCAGCCGCAGCAGCCGACGCAGCAGCCGACGCAGCAGCCGACGCAGCAGCCGACGCAGCAGCCGACGCAGCAGGAGGCAACGTTTGCGTCAGCCCCCCGCGACTGAGCCAGTCTCCTTCCGTCGTTGGCGGATCGGGTCAGTCACCTGGGTCCTGACCTTAGGGTCAGGCCGGGTACTTGCCCGGGGCCCCATAGCCGGGCTACGCCCGAAGCCAGGTACCGGCAGGCACGGACCCATACACAGGCACCATGTCACCGCTGCAGTGTGGCGAGTAGGTGCCATGGAGCCCCGGACAGAAGTCCGTCGTCATCGAGGCAACACCGGGTGACGTACGCATGTGGCGCCGTACGCGTGGGGCGTCGTACGCGTGGATAGTATTTTCCAATTTATAAACGATGATGCAGTGTTCCTTGTCGCGGCGTCGCGCCGCCGTGGCGCCATGCCGAGACGTTACCAGTAGTATCCCCCTTTGGCTTATCACCCACGTCCGAGTTGCATTCCTGCTCGCCGCCGTTGAGGGTCGTTGGGCGGCGCCGGTCTGCTTGCCGCTGCGTGGTGACGGACGTCCAGACCTACCGCGGATGACGTCCAGACCCATCGGGTGCGGTAGCAAATGCGATTCGGGCGCGAGCGACGGCCTGGGTATCACCGCCAAAGGAAGGAGATGTTGCATGTGGGTGGGATGAGGTGGGGGGGCATCACGCGTGGGCCTCGTTAACGCTGCATATATCTAGTGAGGGGAACCCCTTGGGGCGACGGCCATTGGCGGCGCTTCGGGGGGGAAGGGAAGCAGCTGCGCAGGGCGCCCAGCTTTGTGGCGCGCGCGCTGCCCGATGTGCACCCGGCGATCTTCGCCGGTCATTGGTTTACGGTAGTGGGCTCACAAGACCGCCTCGGCAGGTTGAACCTCGTGATTGCTGTGGGGTGGCGCACGTCTGTGCTTAGGACAGTTGTCTTCTGTGTCGGTGTAAGTGTTGCTTGAGGCCCCGAGTGCTCGCAGCTTGTGGCCTTTCAGTTGACGTTTCGAAGATGCGTCCAGCCATGTCATGGGCTCCATTGTTTTAATAACAGCGCGAGTCGCCTGCTACCAGGGGGGTGAAGCGGAACAGCCAGCGGCAGACGTGTCGGGTGTTGGGCGGCTGGTGGCGGTGGGGTGCAAATCGCGTGCGGCGCGTGCTGGGCATTAGCGTACGGCGCGCCGGCCATTGGTGCATGCCACGCTGGGCGCTAGCACACCCAAGCGCCGTGTGGCGGTGTCGCAGCCCCAAAATAAATTCATGTGCGGCAACCGCCGCATAAAATATTCATGTGCGTGCAGCGTGATTCGCGGGCAATGAATGATAAGTTGGTTGCTGTGCTCGGAGCTGCAGTTGTGACCGTTGGTTGACGGTAACGGTAACCGAAGACGGTGTCGCCGGGCCCCACACGCGAGGCGCTCCATGGCGCTGACGTTTGTGGCGGCTCTCGTTAGGCCGCCCAAAGACGTGTTTTTGGCGTTTGACAACCTCACGGGGGGTGAGGCGGCTGCTGGGCGCAGCTGCCGCCTGCTGGGCCTTACCTCCTAGCCCGTATGCGGTAGTGCCGACGAGGCGGGCCGGGGCGCACAGCTGGCCGGCCGGCCACCCGCTCTTTTGCAGAGCACCGCGGCACCGCGGCGGGAGCTTATGACCTGCCCGGCTCGCTCACAACGGCCGGTCCTGAAAGGAAGAAACGCGTGTGATGGATGGCGTATGTATGTGGCGGCGTGGATGCGGATGCATGCCAACGCGTGTGATGGTAGTGCGCTCGAAATGAGGGTGAGAGATGAGAGGTGAGGGGGCTATTGCATTGGTTGCTTCTTTGCTTGCCTGCTGTGGTGCCTGCTGTGGTGCCTGCTGTGATGCCTGCTGTGGTGCCTGCTGTGATGCCTGCTGTGGTGCCTGCTGTGGTGGCTACTGTGGTGCCTGCTGTGGTGGCTACTGTGGTGCCTGCTGTGAAGCCAGCGCACAGGTTTATATCTATGTGTTTAGGGTTTCGCACGAAACGCCAGGGTACCGTACGGCCCCCCGCCGTCGCAGCTGGCTTGGCTCCTCCTCAGCTGCTGGTCGCTCAAGTCCCGCACGACGAAGTGTGAGGGGCCAGGCGCAAGATTATCCGTGGAGTACACGAAGTTCGTGAATAGATTGTGAAGGTTGTATGGTTTAGGTCATGAAAGGTTTCTGTTAGGGTTGTTCTACAAGGCACTAGGGTCGCGTTGGGTGCCGGTCCTCCGTCGCTTAGTCACACACGGCGAGCCGCGTGTGGGTTGTGTTTCTCCTGATTCACGTGGTGGTGGCGGGGCGCGTGATGGTCACAGGCCAGGTGAATAAGTACATGCACTGTATAACGTGTACGGAAGATGCGCACGTGTCTCGCACAACAACTGATCGTGAATCACGAACCAACGGTCTCACGGGACCTCGCCCAACTGCCCAACCACCCAAACAGCGCCATCACGACCGCCTTCCATTCGCAACCGCGGCGAGGCAGCGACCCAGCGGGACAGCATCACTGGCAGCTGCACAGCTAGTGGGACTCCTGATCGCGCCACCAGCTCCTCGGGCCCCCAGACCCCCTCCCCCGAGGTACGGGCGCCCAGTAGGGTGCAGTCGCCGCCCCCCCCCCAGCTTGTTGTTGTCACGTAAGCTGTAGATTCCACCCGCGCAGCCCCGTGCGTTGCACCTTGTGTGTTCGTCCCTGATTTACCATTCGCGAGTATGTACCGATCGTAAAGCCACGCTAGTAAAGCATGAGCTACGTACCTCGTATGGGTAATTCCAAGCCTTCCTCTACATAGCGTAAATGCGCAGACACCACCCACGTGCTTCCCACGGTCTCTCTTCGCTTGGTGTGTCAAATGCGCGTCACCACCCACTCTCCACGAGCTTCGAGGCAGCAAACCCTGTGCGCCTCGGGCGCGCGCTCGTCCACCCTCCACCCTCCACCGGCCCCCAACACACACCCCTGCATGGCTCGCCATACTTTGGCCGCGTAGATCACACCGCACACTCCATATGACAGCGAGCGCGAGGGGTGGCCACTATCCGACTGTGCGAGCGCTTGCGCACTTCGCGCGATCACTGCTGCCGCTGCTGCTACGACTTGACGGGTAGGGTGTTGGGTTGGTTCTGGAGCCGCCCTCCGCGCACCACCGCCTTTTCTCCGTGCTGCAGCGTCACGAACGACGACGCCGGCAGCGCCCGCTCCTTGACGGCCGCTTGGAGCCTGATGGAGGGGTGGCGGGGGCGAGCGAAGAGGGGTTACAATAAAAGAACCGGTAACGCGACTGGGGAAATGTAGTGGGTGTACACGGCATCAGCCTGCCGAGGGCCTGAGCTGTTGTCGTACTGTTGTCGTACTGTTGTCGTACACAGTCCTACACACCTGGTGGGTGGCTCGTCCAACGGCTCGTCGGTTAGGCTCCACGTGGCGGTGTGGATCCCGATGCTCACCGCCGCTCGCACGTCCAGCGCGATCTGCAGCCCCTCCTCCGCGTCGGTGTGCTGCGGCTTCATGAACCACCTGCCAGCCAGGCAGACACGTGGGCAGGTAAACAGTTAGGCAGTTCCCCGGTGCAAGGATCTCCCCGGCCCCCTCCTCCGCCTGTCCCCCCACACCCCGCTGGATCAGCACACGACGCACGCGCGGCCCCATCCCATGCGCCACGGGGCTGGGCGGGTGCCGCCACATCGACCACAGCGACAGCGTGCTCCCGGTCCTGACCGATGCACACAGTCGGGCGGTCGTCGGTCCCAACCGGCGCAACGAACGCACGAAAAGTGGTGCGCCCCACCCCCCGCCCCATGCGCCCACTATCCTGTCGTTTTCGTGTCACCGGTTTTCACGCCACCCCCCAACCCACCTCGGCTCGTAAGCGCCGATGGGAATGGCCGCCAGGTCTATGGGTCCCAGTCGCTCGCCTATCTCCTTGAACACCGAGCAGTACCCCGTGTCGCCTACGAAGTAGAACCGCAGCGGAGGAGCAGCAGGAGCAGGAGTGCCACAGCCGCCAACGTCAGCCGCCGAGTCGGCGGCGGAGGAGGGGGGGCCGCCGCCAGGGGCGCCATCTGCGGGCTCGGCGGCGGCGGCCCAAGCCGTGTTGGTCGCAGGTGGCGGCGCTGGTGGCGCGGGGGCCGCGGGTGGTGGCTGGGGCGCAGTGACCACGTAGCCGCCCCACAGCGTGCGGTAGCGGTCCAGGACGCCTAGGTGGGGAGGGGGGGTTTTACAATAAAAGAACCGGTAACTCGACTGGGGAAATGTAGCGGGTGGGAGAGGCGAAAGGGGGGAGAGGGGAGAGGGGGAAGAGGGGAGAGGGGGAAGAGGGGAGAGGGGCGAGAGGGGGCGGGGACTATGGGGGGGAGGAAAGGGGGAGGCCAGGAGACATTCCGACGGCCAGCACAAACATACCGGGAGTACGCGAGTGACCCACCGACCCACCCGCCCAACTGAAGAGGGGTGCGGTCGCCCTCCGCGTGTGGCCCTCCGCATTTCATGCACACCCCTGGTGCCGAGCCGCCCCAACCGCAGGGGGGGCCAGACGCCGCATTACGTTGGGGTCGATCCTACGCGACGTCCATTGGGGGCCAAACACGCCTTCCTATAAGCCTACAATTTGTCTCCTCGCCACCCGTTTCGAATCTTGCTGGTATCAATGGTCATGCTACAGGGAGGGGGCGCACCACCTGCCGTACCTCGCGCGCTCCAGTGCTGGGCGGGGACCATGGTGATCGTCACACTGCCGGGGGGGCGGGGGGAGGGTTGGGCAGGAGGGGAATGCAAGGAAAAACCGTGTACGAAAGAAAAAACCGTAGGGAGGAGGGTTCGAGGGAAACCCGTGGATGTCCGAACCCGTGGAGGAGGGAGGGAGGGAAAATAGGGAGCGGAGGGCCGGGAGGGGGGGCATGGAAGGCCGAGGCAAGGAGGAGGGGGGAGTGGCAAGCGAGCAGGGGGCTGGGTGGCAGCACGGCTATCCTCGACGGTACAACCAACTGACATGACCCTTACACAGGAGGTCCCGGCTGCCTGGAGGCCCCTTCCAGCCCTTCCAGCCCTTCCAGCCCTTCCAGCCCCTTCCGCTCTGACGCGCTCGTCGCCCCAGGACACGCCCACCTTATCCACACCCTCAACGCCCAAGCCCCTTAACCCCCCCCGCCTCGATTTACGCCCACAGCTAGGTGTCCGAAGGCAATGCACCATCTATCCTATCGATGTTTCGCGTAGCGGGGTTTTTACGCCATCCCCTCGATTCACCGCTCCACACACCCCCGGCCCCCCCGGCCCCCCGTGGCCGTGGATTCGCGGATTCTCTTGTAAAAACCCCGCCCCCCCCCCCGCCCCCCCCGTCACCCTCCACTGGCTCCGCCGCACCATCCCGCCCCCATGAGCCTTCGACGCACCTCTTGCCGCTGCTTGCGCTCGTGTGTACGGCGCTCTGCCACCAGTCCAGCTCCACCACCCGCTTCACCCCCTCGCTGGCGAACCACGGCTTCAGCCCCAGAGGCACGTACCAGGTCAGCTCCTGTGTCGCGGAGAAGCGGCGAGGAAGGCGCCCGGGAAGTACGGCAGGTTTCGGAGGGGTGGTGTCGTGCAGTCAGTCACTGGGGACGCGAGAGCGGTCGATCAGCGGTCGCGCGAGTCGAGGGACTGGAGCTTAGTAAGGGGCTGGAGTCGAGGCATCGTGGGTCAGTTCACCGGAGGGCGGGTAAGGGGCAAGGGTAAGGGGCGACTGCAGGGTAAGGTCGAAGGGGCGGGGCAACGGGGGAGGGGCAGGGTGAGGGTGAGGTTAAGGGGGGAGGGGCAGGGGGAGGGGCAGGGTAAGGGGGATTACGGAGACATAAGGGGCAGGGGCGAGCATGGCAGGGTAAGGGGGGTTACAATAAAATAACCGGTAACGCGACTGGGGAAATGTAGTGGGGGGGGCCAGGGTAAGGGGTGTGTGTTTTATAAATGCTGAGCTGAGCCGCGAAGGAGACGGAGCGCAAAGAGACCAAGGAATCCGGAGGCAAGGCGAGGCGTCAATAGTTACCGAAAGAAGCCCAGAGTGTGTCCACGAGCAGCCAGAATTCCGATTATGTAGACGGCGTCCGCGCAGCGCTCCGGTGACCAAAAGGACGGTGGCGGGCGGCTGAGCTCCAGTAGCGACCCTAACAACCGACGCCGCGCTGCGGCGGCGTAGGCTTGGCGCGAAGCTCCGACAACGACTAAGCCTAAGTACCTAGTAACCTATCCTAGTGCGCAAAGCAGGGGTATATGTAACAACATCGCGTGCAATGCCAGTAACAGACAGAGTGCCCAGCACAGGAATCCCAGCCCATGCCAAATGCGAGGAAACTGACCTGGGAAGGAGAGGAAGAAGGACCAGGCGAAGCAGCAGAAGGTTAGCGTTAGGTTGAAGAGCGAAGGAGACATGCGGGGCGGATGAAAAGGCAGGGACACACGTGAACGCGCCGCGGCTACGGAAGAGTGGTTTAGTAAGGCATTGTTAGTAAAAGAAATGAGGATAAACGCGAAGAAGTGGTATAAGTGCATGCAATGCAGCGTGCAGTACAGCGACCACAGGCAGGCGTGCAAGTGCGACGTGACGCGGTGTGATGCGGTGTGGTGCGGTAAGGTGCTGAATGATGCGGTGTGTGTGTGTGTGTGTGTGTTTTATAGATGCTGTGTGTGTGTGTGTGTGTGTGTGTGTGTGTGCAGGTGCGGCGGTCACGACACGCCGGCGATGCGGCCGCCGCGACCTACTTTGCCGTACCGACGGTTCAGCGTCCGTACGGAGCCCGTATCCAGATGGTCGTAATGGTTGTGCGACAGCAGTACGAAGTCCAGGGGGGGCATCTGCGGCTCCGTGGCCGTCAGCGCGGGAGGCACCACTCGCTTGGGGCCCACGAACTGCCGTACGTTGGCCGGGCGGGGGAAAGAGGAGCGCGATCGGGGGGGGGGAAGACAAAGAGGGAGGAGGGCCCGGTCAGCCGCTGCTCCGAAACCAGGACCCCTCGCTTCCAACGGGCACACTTGTGATGCCGACTGCCGGCATGGCCGGCTCGTGAGGCGACACCCAAAGATGTAAACCCCATCAATCGCGAGTCGCCGAGACGTGGCGGCTTCCACTTACATGCCGCCCATCCCGTGCTGCTAGACCAAAAGTGGCGCGAGGACGGGGCATCGACATCAGCCGCCAGCTGCAGCCGGGCGACTGTATGCGTCATCCGGCACCACCAGCCTCACCCGTGGTACCGGTAACTAGGCCGGGCCCCCCGCCCCCTCCCCCCACCACGGTTTTTTCTGGCATCCACGGGTCTTCCTCAAAACTCCCCCCATCATCCGGAACCGGTTCTGCCTCTGAATGCCGACCTCCGGGTTTCCTCTCAAACCCACACTCCGGATGGCTTGACACGATGACGCTCCCTTCCTGACTGCAGCCTACCATCAGCCGGCCCCTCCGCCCCTGGGTGCACCCCCCTAGCGCGCACCCGCACGGCTTCCTAATCGGCTTCCCCCCCCCCCACCACCTGCACCCCTCCCACCGCTCCCCCCCCCCACCTGCACCCCACCCCACCCTCGAACCCCACCTGCACCGGCGCGCACCGCTCACTGAAGACCGGGTCGGTGATGAACGTCATGCCCCCCATCTAAGGGGGGTGATTGGGTTGGGTGTGCATGAGGGGGGTGTTACCGTACTGCTGGGTCGTACGATGACGCCGAGCACACCCACAAGGCCCAACCCCCCTACCGGTACCCCAGCCCCCCAGCCTCTTGCTCTACACTCCTTCGAAACCCGCAAACCCACCTGCCGTACGCTACCTGTCAGCAGCTAGGAGCCCCGCCCGGCGCATCAGCGGCATAGGGCCCGCGAGGCCCCGTCGCGGCAGTCGCAGCGACCGCAAATCAGAAGGAACCTCCATTTGACGACTGGTCTGAGGTCTCCTAACCCACCCACAGCCATTCCCCCCCAACGCCCGAAGGGTAACCCAGGAACCTCGCCGTACGGCACCTGCCTGTACGAGCACCGTGGCGTGTCCCACCCAGACGGCCTGTACGGCGTCGGCCGGGGGCTTCGCGAGGGCCGCCCAGTCCACAGGATTCAGCGGAAAGGCGCGGCTGGGGGAAGGGGAGAGGTTGCGGGGGCCGCGGGGGGGTTTCGAGGAAGACCCGTGGATGCCCGAAAAAACCGTTTAGAGGAGACGTTTTGAGATGCATGCTGGAGAACTGGGTTGGGGATGCCGCAGATGGGGGGGGGCCCGGGGAATGAGGGTCGGTGGCGAGAAGACCAGGTTACACGGCATAGGAAACGGAGAGCAGAAACGAACCGGCGAACAGGGTAATGAGGGGGGAGGAGGGTGCAGGGCAGGCCGGATATTTGAAGGTCTGGGGGCACTGACGTGCGGTCATCCATGTGCGGACCCCACTGCCGCATCAAGGCCCCAATCCCCGTCCCGGCTGCGGAGCCGCCCGGCTGCGGTCACTGACCAGCCGGCTGCGGCCACTGACCAGCTCAGGCGATGTCGTGGCATATGAGGGAGGCCGCCTGTCGCCCGCAGGAGACCTCTCCCACACCCGTGTACATATACCTCCTTTTTCACCTCCTTTTCGTTACCGGGTATCTTTGGCTTGGCTAGCACACACATGTGAATGAACGCATTTCCCCTGGAGGGAGCTCCGCGGCTTCGCGGTAAGCTCACATACATGCGGTGCCGCATACGGTGCGTGAACCAACATTGTGACGCAAGCGGCTCGTCATCACCACATCGCCGTCATCACCACATCGTCATCCCGTCGCAGGTGGGGATGTCTAGCGTAGGATGAGGTGCATGACGTAAGCCACACACGCACCGCCGCCGCCACATCAGCACCCCACCCCGCGCGCTGCGCTCCGTCGGCCAGCTCCATCAGGGACAGCCCCATCAGGGACAGCCCCATCAGGGACAGCCCCATCAGGGACAGCCCCATCAGGGACAACCCCATCAGGGACCCCGCAAGGGCCGCAACCCGCACCGAGGACCCAAGCGCTTCATGCGCCCGACCACCACCCGCCCGACCATTACCCAACCACCCTACTGATTCCCAACCTCCTCAAGTCCTACCTGTAGTCCTCCCCCGTTGGTTTAGGAATTCCTGAGAGATAACCGTCCATGGGGATGCCCGCCTTCCGCCGCTCTTTGTGCCACTTCCAGACCTGCGATGGACGGTAGGATGAGGGTGGTGGGGGAGGGGGGAGGGTTCCAGGGGGGGGGGAGGGGTCCCGGGGGGAAGACGCGTGGGGGTTGGCGAGAAGACCCGGTTACACGACATTGGGAAATAGAAGCGGGGTGGGGAGACAACGGAGTTACGTGTCGCAATCAGAATCTTGAGAGGTTAAAGGCTCGGCGGTAAGGACTGCCTGAGGCACAGCTCCTGGTGGTGGCGCTTTGTGCGTCACAGCGCCTAGGCCCCCTCGCCCCAAATCCACCATGATGCCTGAATTCTTTTCCACCGCTGAATGAAGGCTAATTTGACAATGCCCGTTGCTGCAGACATGCGGCGACAGGGTTTGCAGCTCAATGAATAGCGACAACCCTAGTACCCGCTCACATGCGAAAATGAGCGTGCTTCATAAGTTTCCCACGGGTTCTGGAAGCGCGGACCTAGCGCTCCCGCGTCCTCAACATGGTGAGAAGGATGTCCGCCATCGGGCTGCTGCACATTGCCAGGACTAGCCGCAGCAGCTTTTCCGGGTCCTGCGCCTGTTGACATGGAAGATGTATCTTGGGTGCTGCGGATCAGTCCGTGTGAGCAGAGTGTCCGCACAGTGACGGTGACAATTCCGGGACTAACGTCGCTAACCCGATGCAAGCTCGCGTTATAAGTCAATATTTGTGCAACTATAAAAGGAGCGCGGTTGAGGAGATTGCACAGCATGCGGTCAGAGCAGCGGGAGGGACAACGGCTCTTATATTTTTCCGTATTATGAAGGAAGTTTGCAGATTCTAGGACAACGGTATGCATATATGGCCGGGACCCGTCTAGTTGTAAATAATTTCCAGTCGGATTAGTAACCCAGTCTTGACATGTACTGCAGACCTTGCAAAGCCTGTACCATGTAGTCCTGTAAATTGTCCGTGGAGGCAACTCACAATTTGCTTCCCCACGCGCCAGACGAGGTGTGGATGGAGGCATTTATTTGATGTGGGTGGAGGCATGCAATTGCAGTTGTTTATATCGGGCGTTACATTAGCACCATGACAAATGTGCCCATGCAAGAAATCATTCAGTGTCAAGACGTAAAAAGAAGCGTCAACTACAACTGATTGGCATATGGTTAGAAAAGAGAGATACTAGCCTGCACGAGGATAAATATACTGTCTGAGATCACGATTTGTCCTACCTTAATGGACGAGGCTAGTTATAACTGGGGACCCCATCCATACAGTAGAAACGCCAAGGCCTGATGAAAACAACTAACTGATCTACAACCATATCTGTCGGAAACCGACGCGCACAAAGTATTTTGTCTCGTAGAAGTCAAATCACGTTGTCCACGTTTGACCACACAACCGGCTCGTTTCGAGTCGCCGCACACCCAGAAGTCAGTGGTGACAAACCAGCCCTGCGCTCCTCCAAGCGGTAGCTACCGCGACGCGAGGACTGCGCCCATAAGCTGCTTTGCATGCACTTCAAGAGCAAGACTACCTGCGGTTAATCACTGCAGCCTATCCGTCACCCACCTACACGCATGTCCAACCTGCTGTTCTGTCGGTTGCGCATCCCCACCAAGCTTTCTTATCGTTACACGGACTAAGTAACGCGTCCATGTTCGCGCGGCTACACCCGCCAATTGCGGATAGACTCAAACGAAAAATGGAGATTACGACTAAGCGAAGTACAGGCCCTGGAGAAGCTGTTGCAGTTGCGCTTGGTCAGCATATGGCACCTGGGACGACGTAGCCAGATCCACAGCTTGGAGCTCCGAGCAAGCGTGCAACAGTCCACGGAACTGCTCCTGTTGATGGAGCTGCTGCTGCAGCTGCTGCTGGTAAACGAGAGGTAACGCGAGCCCCTCCATGCCGAACTTTTGCGCTGTGGCCAAATACGCAGCCTCCAAGTCCGCGTTCGAGCCCGGCAAATTGATATTGGGGGATGTGAAGCCAGCGGCCGCAATGCTCGCAGCCATCTGAGGCGGGAGCATTGGCTGGGGCATGCAATTAGGTAGCGCGCCGCCAGCGGAGAACGAGTTGGACCTTGCGCCTGGTCGCGAAGGGAATCCCTGTTGCTGAGGCGCACCGGGCTGGGAGGCGCGGCGCATCGAGCCGGGAGCATGTTGCATTCCCTTCGAGGGGTTGTAGCCTCCACCCATCATTCCGGCCGTCATCATCCCGCCCGTTGGCAGCTGTTGCGGCATAGACTGCCCGTTGTACGATTGCTGTTTTTGACCCATCATTCCGCCCATGTGAGGCATGCCGTTGTTGGAGGCGCCCCCGAAGCCAGTGGGTCCACCAGGGGGCATGCCAGGCAAGGCAGAGGGCTGAAGCCACCAAAACATCTTGTTGACCTTGTTAGCGGCCGACTTGCCCTCCTCCTGGCGTGCCTTGTGCGCAACAACCTCGTGCTCTGGCAAGGACGTCAAGAAAGCTTCTACGACGCCGTCCAAGGCGATGCAGCGCATGGGAATGGCGCGCAGGGGAACCTGATAGGGCGATACATGTTTCCAGGTTAGGTGTCATGTAATAAATGCGCTTCCTCTTCCCATGTCTACGCTATGCAGGAAACATTGAGCGCAGACAGGATGGCAAATGGTTGCTACGTGCCTCACCTGACAGTTGGGGCAGGAGGGCTTGTTACCCAGCCAGTCGAAGAGGCAGCTGCCGCAGTACTGGTGGCCGCAGGAAAGGACCAGGCAAGAGGCGATGAGATTGCTGCATAGTGCGCATGTGACGTGCTGCTTGACGTCCTTAAGCGCGACTGACGGTAATGAGCTTTCATTACGGGAGACGAACGCAGCCGACTGTTGCTCCTCTCTGCAACGAGCGTCCTTTCCATGAAGGGTGGACGTCCGCGTGGTGTCCTTGGTTGAAGTGTCTTGTAACTGAAAGCGAAAAAAAGCAGTTCCCACGTCATTATCAAATTGAGATTGTGTTATACGGTTCAAAATCTGATAAAGTCCAGACAGCGAGAAGACAACGGCGTCTGCTAGGGGCAAGGTATTCAAAGACATCCCGACAGGTCAACGCGAAAAACCTTGCCGAGCAGTTTCATCAACGCCTGACCTCATCTGGAAGCGTGTAGTGCTCTGTGCATGGCGCCATGCTGCCTTGGTTATGACGAACGCAGCTCTTTGTACTTCAGGCTTGGTGTCGGTGGCAACGGTAGAGGGTCAAAACCTTTTGACTTGAAGCTCGCCTTGCCGAAAAAGGTTATAACGGTCTTTAAGAGATATATGTGATGTGGCTAACGTGACAGTATAACTGCGATTGTATAATTCCTGGAAGCAAGAGGCGAATGCTCGTCAGTTGGCAGAGCTCCCGTTGGCTTAGGCTAGGCCAAAGCACTGATGGCAAATTTCGCTGTGTCAATAATGTCCTTATGAAGAACTTGATGTCTTTTTGCAGGTTGCATGATCTGAATCCAAGCAGCTGTCTCCGTATTGCCGTAAAACGGAACCACTGTCCTGCACTATCGCTAGTCTCAAGAGCATTGCGGCCGGGGGAGCATCTGGTACCGCCTATTATTCATCCTGGTAGCCCTTCTCGGTATGATGACGCGAGTACAGTAGCTTTCCCTTACCTTTACGGTTGTCATTGTAAGGAATGAACTTGGGGGATGCCCTTTTGGCGAGCTTTCTTTCCTTCAGTCATTTGCTTAGCGTTCTTATTATGTTAGGCTTGCCGAGCGTGCACCTTCATTCTATTGATCAGGCCCGTTTGACCAAGAGGGCAATTACCAGAGATAACCATCGGCGGCGGAGCAAACGAACTTCTATGTGTGGCAAGCTGAAAATTACAAAGCAATCGCAGTAGCTGATCACGCTATAGACCTATAGCTGTGGGTCTGGGGCGAACGGGAGCACCCCAACGACTTGTCCGACAGTGGCAACGTTGCACTGCAAAGGTTTCGGTACCCGAAACGTGCATGTTACAAAAGGTCCCGGCCTTGTTCACTAAAGGCGCGTTCGAGTATCTTATTGGATTTATCCCGTGACAGTGGGCCCTGCGGAAGGCAGAGGGCCGCAGGTGGTTGATCCCCTGTTGCGGTCCTTGCAAAACCAGGCAGGCGAAACCCAATTGAATAGGCCCGTCCACAAGGCACACAAAAACGAACGCCATCCTGACCCCGCAGAAACAGGTCCCCATCACATTGAGGCGCATGTAGCCAGCCGCACCCAGGCCAGCCCGGGCAACAGGCAGGGAGAAGGGCTTTTTCTTTAAGAGTCTGTTTCTTTTGTAATAGTAGCACACTCTACAGTGGTTCCAGACCAAAAGGCAGAACCATCGGGCACATCGCCCCTGACACTGACAAAAGGGACAGAAACCCAACTGCACCGTAACAAAGGCAAACCACCGCGACACCAGCGGACAGACCAGAAGCAAAAACAGCAGCAGCCAGCACCCATGGGGAATTTGCGCTATAGGCTCCCCTATCAGGAACCGACCACCAACCCACCTAGCAGACCAGCAACCGACGAGCCAGTGGAGCGCCGCCACGATACAAGCAGAATAACAGCCCGCCTCTCATCCACGAAATCACGAGCCCCAAGCGGCGGGCACACCCGCCCGCGGACACGGAAAACAAGAAGCAAGGGGAAAACCCTTCCCCCACGCAACCGGGGCCGATCACGACCCCACAATCACGTCAGCCGGCCCCTCACACACAAGACGACCGGAGACTACCCGCAAAAGAGGGTGGCGAGGCCTCACTGCTGCCCAACCCTTCCGGAGAAGCCCCAACGCAGCAAACCCCCGAAGAAGGACCCAAAACTCCTCCACCCCACGGCGGATGGCACGATCCTGGAGATCACTCCCCGGAACAACAGGAGCGCAGCCAGCCCCCGCCCTCTTCAAGGCCGCGGTCATAAACCGGCGCCCAACTTCCATGGCAGTAGTAGCGGCCAGGATCACCACATCCCAGACGCAGGGCTGCACGGCCGGGGGGCCATGTGCCAACCAGACCTGCGCCCGTGTCACCCCTTCACCAAGCCGGGCCGCTAGTTGGTCAACCACGGCCTGAGCCACCGGGCAGAACCAGAAGTGGTGCAGGCGAGGGGAAACCTCCCTGGACGCGCCCCAGACGGTGCGGCACACCCACAGGGAGAAGCCACTACCCCCCGGGATACGCGAGTTCCCGAGAAGGGGGATCCGAAGTCGCCACCATCCCTCCTTACGGGAAGGCTCCCACTTCCCCAGACCAGAGCCGCTGGAACGCGTACTCAGGAAGAGAGTATACCGGTACAATCCGCAACTGTATACGAAACATCATCCTGCCAGCATAATCAGGCAGCCCGCTAGGCACGCTGTAGTGCGAAGCTGGGTGTGTAAGATAGTAGCATCCAGCTACTGCGCTATACAATCAGCAGGACACGCGAGCCTATGCCGTGACATTTGACAATCTATCTGACAACATCGGACGACGCCGGAAGGCTTTGCAACGGCTTAGCCGAGCATGACCATGGCGTCACAAGCATTGCATATTCAGCGTTGGCGTTTCGGATGTAAACGATACTTCGCATCTGGTGGAGTCACGTGACCGCCCTGTCACATCCAGCAGTCTCTCGGTCGCTCCGGCAACCTTTCAACCGCTTTCAACGACATCGTTCGATGGCTCTGGAGCCGGTACCTACACGTACGGCACACGGAGCCTCCCAATTGGCCACCGCCATCTGACACGAGCGAGGCTGCGCGTGCCGCCCCTTGCCCCACCACCCAGCTACTGCTGACCTGCGCCCAGGTACAAGGATGGATCCGGCTGCAGCCAGAGCGGACGGGCTGGCCAGGTAGGTGAGCATCAACACTGACAGCGTCGCAGCATGGGCGGCCGTGGCGACTGACGTGCCCAGGTGCCCGAGGAACACCCAGGCAAGTAAGCGACGGTTCGATAAAACATCACGGGGCGGGGAGGCGCAGCTTTTCTTACATTGCTTCGAGGACAAGAGGACAATGCAGCGACATATACAGTTCGCACTTTCTCATGGCGTTATGGACGGTATCTGTTGGATTGACAGTAGGTTATATTACGAAAGCTGGTGTTGCAATCTTACTGTGAGCTCGTAACGTCGCAAGGCCCCAATGAACCAGGAGGCTGATGGAGGCAACCTTGGAACAACAAGGCGCTGATGAAAAACATTTTTTGGGGCTTACGTATTAAGCAGATTACGGGCATGCCCGTTGACTGGCTAGCTGACGAGGACTGCCCTAGATGGCATAATGATGATCCTGGTCGCGTCGCCCACCTCACCGTCACCAAAATATTAGGGATTTTGCATGTCGATGCGTCGCAACTCGCAAGCTTCGTGGCATGTAAGCCGGTAAGCCCCGGACGTTGACTTCGCGCGGTACCTGTTTGATGAGGTATGTTACTTTACTATCGTTAATTGCCATCGCGGAAGGAAACCTCCGCAGGAGTGCTGCTGTGTGGAGGGAGTGTCCGCGAATGCTTGGCGCCTCGCGCGCTGTAGTGGCATTGCGAACCAAAACGTCGTTACGTTTACAACTGCAACGCAGTAGCATATAGTACACCTGGGATTGTATGCTGATCACATGTAATACTCAGGTTGCTGACCGAGTTGGCCTGACCAGGGTGGGCCCGCTGAACAGCAAGGAAGCCTCATATTCGCGCCCTACGTGCAATGCTAAGCAGGGATGCGCATAGCAAGAGTGAGGGATGGTCTGGAGGTATGGATGAAGGAAGCCACATGTGACGCAAGGCAGCGCATACGGAAAGGCAGGCGGGGAGTGGATACGTGGCAAGTCGACAACCGCCTTCCTCCCTTCCGTTCCTTCCCTGACCCCAACCCTCCAGCAGTGCTCTTCGCGCCATTGCCCGGAGCTCCGGTGCGTTCGCTGGCTTCTCCTGCAGTATAGTAACTTACCGCCCCTTACATTATAAGAGTTGCTTGCCACATTATAAGAGTTGCTTGTCAAAGTGCTGGTGTCCCGGGAGGGCTCGGAGTCGTCCCCGGACAGCCCGTGACGTCGTGCTGACATGCCCTTGCTTGTCACGGAGTGGCAACAACACAACGCGACACGCCTCTCGCCCCGCGAAGGCGCCTAAAATGAGCCAAGCACAAAGTGCAATCGAGCGGTTGGGGCCAGTAGGGGACTTGTTCTGAGGGTTAGGGTTATGCTTGGGATGGTGCCAGTCGAATGGGCCCCTGGGTCGTTGACTGGAGACTTCCGCATCGCTATGGACCTACGAATGCAGGGACTATGCGGAGCGCACCACTTCTTACGTTGCCAGGTGAGCCCTATAGCGGTTTCCTTCTAAACTTCCCGATACACGCTATAGCCCCACTGGCGTGTAGCAAAGGGCGCAGAGGATCGGGACTGTCGCGTTCTGTCTGTTGACGGGCTCAGGACGACATGAGGGCGGCCTTTGCCCGGGTGCTGTCCTCAGTTCGGCTCGGTGTCGCTCTGCAGGGGCCTTCCCTGTGTGCTAGTCCCCCTTATCCTACCTGTGTGGGCTGGTCTCTTTACCTTTGCCGAATCGCCGCGTGTGCCTGTGCAGGCCTGTGCGGAGGGGGGTCATCCGTCCGGCGGTGCCACCACTTGCCACCTGTCCGGTTGTCGCGCCGCTCCGGTTGCCTGATTTGTGGGCCTCTGTTTTTTGTGTGGGTGTGTGGGTCTCGGCCCGCCTTGTTCTGCAGTACCTTGCCGAGGTTAATCGCCCGCGGCCCTCTGGGTTCACAAAACGTGCATCACTCATGTGCCAGGTGTCATGCCATGCCAGAGCGCAACTCAGGGCACCACGCATTAACACAATTAGCCGTGAAAGCTACACTGTAACAGCGACAGTGCAAGCAACCTGTACCAACTGCACTGTAACAACCTCTACGACAACACCCTGCCATGGAGGTATTACTGCCATGGAGGTGGGGCGCCGGTTTATGGCCGCGGCCTTGAAAAGGGTGGGGGCTGGTGGTCCCCCTCTTACTCCGGGTAGTGGTCTTCTGGATCGTGCCGTTCGCCGTGGGGTGGTGGAGTTTTGGGCCCTTCTGAGGGGCTTTGCTGCGTTGGGGCTTCCCCAGAAAGGCTGGGATGCAGTGGGGCCTCGGCATCCTTTCTTGCGGGTTGTCGCCAGTCGCCTTGTGTGCGGGGGACCGGCTGAGGTACTGGTGGATTCGTGATTGGTCCGGGCTGTCTTGGGGAGCGGGGTTTCCCGTGCTTCTTACTTTCCGGCTCTATAGGCGCGTTGAGCCCTGCTAGGGGTCCGTGCCTTTTGGGATTAGAGGTGGCTGGCTCCGATGTTTGCATCGTTGCGGCGCTTCATTGGTTCGTCGGGTGCTGGGCTGTTAGGTTGGTTGGTGGTCAGTTCCTGATAGGGGAGCCTCTAGTGCAAATTCCCCCTGGGGTGCTGGCTGCTGCCCTGTGTGCCTACGGCCTGTCCCTTTGGTGTTCTGGTGGTTTGCCTTTGTTCCGGTGCATGTCGGTCTTTGTTTCCTCCGTCTTTTTCAGTGTCAGGCGATGTGCCCGATGGTTCTACCTCTTGGTCTGGAACCCACTGTAACCGTTACAACAATAACACCCGGCACGAGCCTGCATAGACAGGGGAGCGGGGTAAGAAGTGCCGAAGGCACCCGTTCAGGCATCAGGGCTTACCAACGGGGCAGGAACCACGGTGGAAGGTCGACGGAAAGCACTGGCACATCCCACCAGACCAGGGTGGTGAAGGTCACGCACAATGCATGGGAAGGTCGGCCTGCGAGGGAGAATAGACTTTGGCAGGAATACCTGGTAATTTGCGATAAGTGGATTTGTGAGCTTGGATTTGTGAGCTTGGATTTGTGAGCTTTAGCAAGTTGTACTTAGAGAGCGGCACCATGTGCACTTAACCTTGCTTACATACGACGCCGGCCAGGCGGCCACATCGAAACTGACGGGCAGCTGGAAGTTGACGTATTACGACTTAACCGACGACGCCGGGCCCCCGGCCGCACAAAAACTGGCTGGCAACTGGCCAGCAAGCAAATAATTATAAGAATCGTATAACAGGTATAAGAAAGCGTCAGATGGTTATCCTCTCGCCCACGCAATCGCTTTTCTGGCTGCGATATTCGAACTGACTCCATAGGGCCAATAGAAGGGGCCCGCGCGATCGACGCCATCATTATGGCGACCAATGGAGATCTGCTGATAGAGACCCTCTTTTACGTTAAGGTGCTCTCGAGGTTCGACCAAGTCCTTCCTGAGCTAGAGGCCTCCGTCGCTTCCTGGGAGGTCACGTCGGCGGGCGACTGGGAATTCGTGCTCCAAAGAGCTGACAAGTCCAAGCTCACGCGCGATGAATTTGAAGCCAGCCGGCGACGCATCAATCATGAAAATGGGCGCGGTCCTGCCCCCGGCGCGGTTGATGATGTCGGCTCCATGACAATTGGAGAGATCATGGAATCGCTCTACGTGCAGTGGCATTACAAGACCACCGACGATAAGGGCGTGAAGGCAGTCCTTGACTTCAAGGAGGATGGTTCCCTCGATCTGGACAACACCTCCTGGGAGAGCTTCTCGTACGACAGGCAGCAGGACCTGGCCCTGACAGTCCGAACTCCCTTTGAGATCCTCTTCCCGGACTGCTTTCCAGGCCCGCTGATCAACTGCAAAATCGCAAAGTACGCCGCCAACCAATACCACGAACGCCTGCCACTGACTCAAACAAGCTTGCAACTGACGAAAAGGGAACGTGTTTTGCCGTACGCAGAGACGACGGAAACGTCAAGGTGATGACGGGAGAGGGCGGCCAGTACTTCTATGCTCTCCGCCGCTTCTATTCGTGATCAGAGGGCATCCAAATTGTGTGCCCCGCACGTAAGGGTCCACCTGCGCATCGTGTGCAAAGAGCAGAGGGGCGAAGATGGATCGAGCGCAGAGAGAGGATTACGGTGTGCACTGTGAGTTCGTCACGAGTAGTTGACCGGCGCAAATATACGTAGTCGTGCGGCCATCCGCCCGGATGGTGGGCGTATTTCAGGACCCAGCATCCGTCAGGATCAGGCTACTAGGATGCAATCCCTCCTGCAGTACGCGGCCGGTACATGGGTTTCGGGGCGGAATTTGGGCGGAATTTGGCGTCTGGCTGGGGTCACTCATCTAACGTTGGCGAGCGAGGACATGTGTACATCATTGTTAGCCGACAACCATATGCGATCCGTGCTTGCGCCTCACCACAAACTCGGACCCAAGATGAAACGTGTCTCAAAGAGTTGTCTACACGACGATGTTGCCTGCGCAGCCATGCAGCCCGCAAGGCAAACTGTAACGCCCGGCTTTATTTCAGCATTCGGCCTCTGCGCACTTGACCAGCGAGCCTTCGCGGTGAATAATGCCATGATAGCATCAGTGCACCCACCGCCTTCCATCCTTCTGGCTGTCGCATAGGCAATCACCCATACCTAGTTGGCTGCATCTAGTTGCCTGGCGCAGCCATAGGACGTCCCCAAAGGCCTGGCAATACTGGCCTAGCCGAGCAGCTCGCAGTCAGCGCAAGCTGGCGTTTTGGATGTTAGTGAACCCTCCCACCTGGTTGAACCACCTACGCTCAATCCGACGCAGCCGAAAATTCATGCCATAAATTGCAACCTTTCAACCAACCTTTCAACAGGTTCCAACACCATTGTCCCAAGCGCACCATAACACCGCTCCCAGGCAGCCAGGCTATATATTGCGCTCCAAGCAAGGACATAACGCAATGTGCCGCAGCAGACGTCATGGCAACCTAGCCTCCATGACCATGCCCTGCCTGGCACAGAGAACAAGCGCGAGGATTCAACACGAAGTGCGAAAAAGGGGCCCACAACGCACACACGGAAACAAGGATATGCGCATATGCCCCGGCTCGCGGCTCCTTACGAAGCCTGCGGCGACTGAGGCACACCCGTCTCAACTTCCAGCACAACATTCTGCACACCACAGGCAGTTCCCTCGTAACACCCCGATGTCGGCGTCGCCTCCTGCAGGCAGGATGGCAAGCGAACCGTACACAAACAACATCCCATGTACGGAGACAAACCATGAAGGATACAATAACGCCCGCACGGTTCCCGTCCCCTAAGCACAGGACCGAGGTTAGGAGCGATCTCCCCGTCACTCCCCACAACATATTGGTACAAAAAGGAAATACATAGCTGAGGTACAAGACAAACTACCGTCCAACGTTTCCGCAACAGCGCGGGGTAGCTTTTAGCGCATAAAACATATTAGCTCGATAATAACTTGCGGGGTCTCGGGGTAGGTGCATAACCTTGGAATAACCCTTGTAACATATAGATTGCTCTCGTATAGCCGCGTTACTTTATCCTAGTCAGCTACCACGTTTAAGCTCTCTACCCAGCCACAGGAAAGCTGTTGCTCTTAATCAAGAGACCGACCTGAGCATGGACATCTTTCCACATCGCCCACGCGGCCTGCACTAATCCGCTGTCTCTGCCACAGATACACCATACAAAGCACCTACGCCCTGCATAATTAGGGCCCATACAAGGAATGAAGTCCCGCCGATGCTTGTGGATGCATAGAGGGGCGCGGAAGGACAGTAAGGAAGTGGACCCACAGCTAATTAGGAGGAGGTCAAAAATGCAAAATTGTACGTCCAGGACCGCACTGCTTGGAGAATGACTCAAAAGATGTCCGAGGTCTGCCATGGCGCAAAGAAGACCAGTCCCCGCGACAGCGCCGTGGCCGGGGGGCTGCCTGCTTTGCTTCAAGGCAGCAGCTCCAGCTGGCGAGGGCGGCTGGCGACATCCGCCAGGTCACCGCCATCCCCATCGCCCTGCTGCCGTTGCTTTCGGAAGAATGACGAGAGGTTGCGGAGGACGCGGACTGTGACGGAGTCCTGGCGCATTCCTTGCGACCCCAGCTCGCGCCGCCTCCTCGCCTCCGCCACCGCCTGGCCGAGCCGCCGCTCGCTCCACACGCGCTTCAAGCCGCCGGCGTAGCTGCGGCCCCCGCCTACCACCGGGGGCGGAGCACCGGCGTTGCCGGTTTTGACCCTGCCACCGTCACCGTCGATATCGTCGCTGCACGCGCGGGCGGCTGAGCTGCCTAGCATGGCCTGTTCCTCCTCAGCGCCCTCCGCAAGGGTCTGCGCCGCAAGGACAGAGCAACGCATGAAGAGCAGGCTTAGCAATGAAGGTGCAAAAGTCGGTAATGCTTGGAGAGCAGGCTCAGCAATTAAGGTGCAAAAGTCGATAATGCTGTCCATCGGCCACCCATCTCCACGTATATAGCTTATTGAGTAGAGAACTAAATGGATTGTGTCTCCAAGCAGTGACCTGTCCAGACGACGTTTCCTTATCCTCCATCACCCTCCCCAACATTTGCTTCGCATGATAAGTCGTCAACACGAATTAGTTACCCCCGCAAACACTCATCACCACCACCACCGGCACCTTACCGGCCAATTCCAAATATCCGTCCTGCCAACCACCATCCGCCACGCAGCTAATCCCCAAAACCTGTCCCATCCTCGCTCCGTCCCGCCCACCTTGAGCCTCGCCACGGCATTGTCCGCCTCCTTCTTCCAGCGGATGCGGGACATGGCCACCAGGTTGAGTACGCCGGTGGCGGTGTCGCCCGACGATATGCCGGCCCACAGGCCGTTGAGGCCCATCCCCGCTTTGAAGCACAGCAGGTAGCCCAGCAGAACACCGCACACCCAGAAGCCTGGGGGGGGAGGCGGGATGTGTGACGGGGTCGCTAGGTGTGGTGGGTGATGGGCGCAGGTCGACGGGTGGCAGGGGTTACCGGTCCAGGGAGGCTGAGAGCGGGCTCAGAGCGGGGCAGGTCCAGGGAGGCTGAGAGCGGGCTCAGAGCGGAGAAGGGGCAGAGGCCTCGGCGGTCGCTCTTCGCTCGTTTGCGGTACGGAAATGCTACTCCTTGCACGCGGTGTGTTGGGCGGGGATGAGAGCAGGGCAGTCGGCTGGGGGACGCAGGCGCACGAGGGAGAACCTGCAACGGATGCGTGAGCCTCGGCAGCGGGTGCACCTGCCTGCCTTCCGGAATGAAGGTTCCGATCACCCATCGGCCCCGGAGCGGTAAGAGCCCCCCGGCGGCCATCCCTGGAGTTGTGAAGGGTGCCCACAGCGCACACATAGCTCACCTAGGAAGTTGAACACGGCAGTGAGGTGCTGGTGGCCGCAGCCGCGCAGCACGCCCTGGCTGGAGCCCATCAGCCCGTCAGACACCTGCGGCCGGCGGCGGCGGAGTGAGGCGGTGACGAGCGAGGGAGGTGGGGACATCTTCGGAACGCTTTATGAATTTTACGTTGAAACACTTATTTAATTACACCTTTCCATTGTTTGTTTGCCATGTAGGCGTTGCTCAAACAGCCCTGAATGCAGACGTTGGTCTAAGGGCGGCGGTGCGGTGTGCGGGTAGTATCGGTAGCTCCTGGGCATGGGTGCAGGGAGAGTCGATGAAGGCAGCAGCCACCCGTCCCATGATCCATACGGCGGCGGCCGAGGTAGTTTACGCTCGATATACAGGCTTGCGCCAGCAAGCGCATTGTCACACACGCGTTAGCCGCTCATGAGCTCTGCAGGGGGGTACATTGCTCGTGCAGCGTCGCTCGTGTTAACAACTCCCCGCAGGCTATTGAATCGAAACCTCACCTGGAACAGCGCAGCGAAGGCGGCAATGTCGCGAAACACCTTGATGACCCGCGGGTCGGTGCTGAACATGTAGCCCAGCACGTCGCGGGTGGCTAGGATGATGACGGCCATGAGCGCCATGAAGCCGCCGCTGAGGGCCACGGCCAGCGCACCAGCGCGGCGCGCGGCGTCGGGCTGGCCTGCGGGCGGGTGGATCCGGTCAGGGTGCAACCTCTGGCGAAGCCGTACATTCTGAGGATGGTTTCGGAGCGGGATCGGGCCGGGCCGGGCCGGGCCGGCTCTGATACCTGCCCACAACGCGCTTTGACACCTCCCTTCCCCCACGCCCTCGACCCCGCATCCAGCTACTGCTGACCTGCCCCCAACAGGTTGCCCACACGGATGGATCCGGCTGTAGCCAGAGCGAACGGGCAGGCCAGGTAGGTGAGCGTCACCACGGACAGCATCGCGGCATGGGCGGCCGTGGCGACTGGTCCAAGCCGGCCGGCGAGGGCAGTGGAGAAGTCGAAGCAGCCAGCCTGTCGAGAACGGAGGAAGGAAGCAAACCGGTTACGAGGGCGTCGTTCTGGCTGTAATCGTGCCGAGGGGGTCGTCCATGTGGAGGCCGCAATGGAGCGGGTGGAGGCTCGGGAGCTGTTAGGGTTTTTGTGCAGCTTAAGCATCTGAAACGTATGGCTGCCGTTGTCCAAAACCAGTCAATGGTCGAAAAAACAAACACGCCCTGGCCCCACATACCATCGACATGCGCAGCGGTGTTTTCTCACGTGGCTCGGCCGCCGTCGCGTGGATTAGCATGCGCACATCCACTCGGCAATACTGCGGCCAAGGTGAAACGAAACACTGCCGCGCACGTCTCCCTATGTGCTTTGTGAACAAGACCGCGTGCGTCACAAGCCCCACCCCTAAACTAACACCCTTCCGCTCGCCCTCGATTCCCCTCACCTCGAACGCCATGCTCAGGCCGCCGGGAATGCCCAGACGGAGGAAGCGGCCAACCACCCGCGGATGCATGGCGCCACGGCACTCGCCGTACACTTCACGCCACGACGGAGCCGCCGCCGCCGCTGCCGCCGCCGCCGCCGCCGCCGCGAAGCCTCCCTGGACCCCCGGCATTGGGCAGTCCAGCGGGATGTCTCTCAGCCCTTCCACATCCCCACTGCCACCGCTGCGCCCTCCGCCGCCCGCACCGGTGTATCTATCAACGCAACGCTGCTCGTTACATGCAGGCCATGCCCGGCCCTCCGCCGCCAGCACCTCCTCCTGGTGTCCCTGCCCAGCAACCTCCTTGGCGGCTGCAGCTCCTCCCAACCTAGCGCCCGTGTAGCCATCAATGTCGTACGTGGCATCCAGCAGCGGCGCTTCCTCTCCTTTCTCCAACCCCGCCGCGCAGGGCTGCTGATGCTGCTGCTGCCGCCGCCCGGCTGCCATCGCGGACACCTCCGGGGGCGCTGCGGCCTGCGCCACTTTGCAGTAGCCGCTACCTTCGCTGGCGGCTGCCGCGGCGGGGGCACGGGCAAGGGCATCTGTCTCCCCGTCCGCATCCAACACCAGCAGCATCAGCTCGCCGCGGCTGTACGACGGTGTCGCCACGTCCATCTCGCCGCAGAGCGGTGTAGCCGGTGGCGGCGACGACGACGCCCCGACGTCACACAACGCCGCGTCCTCGCCTCCCGCCGCCTCGCTTGCCTCTCGCTGCCGCCGCCGCCGCTCATGGATCCAGACCGCCCCCGCCAGCAACAGGAACTGCGCCCAGCGGGATAGCGTGGTGGACAGCGCGGCCCCCCGGAAGCCGATGCTGCGGACCAGCACCGCGTTGAACGCGATGTTGAGCAGGAAGGTGGCCACGGCGATAAGGGAGGGTATCAACATGATGTTCTGGACCTGCGATAAGCGAGAGTGACGGGGAGCGGACCGCAAGAACCGACTGAGGTAAAAACGGGCGACTGAGGGGCAAAGACCCACGTGGTCAGGGTCACGATGATTTATCAGCCACGAGGGATCGGCCGTTTCCACGTTTCCAAAGTTTCGAATGATGTGGCTGGGATTGTGCATCAACGGGTTCGGCAGCTTGTGCACACACACAACCTGCCGTGCTACCTGCAGGTACTTGATCAGCACCACGCTCCACATCAGCGGCCACATGCCCGGGATGAGGCCGTTGCAGAAGCGGCCCATCAGCTGCGCCGTGTGCTCGTCCTGGCCGAACAGCGCCCGGCCGGCTGCCTCCCCCATTCCCATGCCCAGCGCCACGGGTGCCACCAGCAGCGTCACCAGCACAGCCGCCGTGATGCAGCATGTCACAAGGGCCCTGGGCCGGCGTGAGGCGGTGTTCGTACGGGCAGGGGGGTCTCGGAGGTGAACCGAAGAAAGGAGCAAGTGAAGCCGGTGGCGCTCCTTTGTGCAGTCACGGCAAGCAAAGCTGGACGCTGCTTTGTGTAATCGGAACAACTCATTGCAAGCAAAGCTGGACGCTGCTTTGTGTAATCGGAACAACTCATTGCAAGCATAGGGCAGGAGGAATAAACCCTGGTTTGAAGCCGTTTGCAGGCAAGCGTGGCCCTGGGCCCCAACAATTATGCAAAGGACCATGAGGAACCCATTGCCGTGGGCCGCCCAGTCATCAAGCACGCATGCTCTCCGTCTTTCTAGCATCCCCCTATCAACAGTCCTCCCCGCACCCCGACCACCCATCCACCTGCGGTCCCCGGCGCCGTACGCGTGGCTCCCCAGAGTGTCCAGGGCCGTGGCAAACCCAAGCAAGAAGAACCTGGGGGCGGGGGGGACGCCAGGGATCAGGGATGGGCGGGCCGACACTGGTGCAGGGCTGGACACTGGATGACGGAGGGGAAACCACGTTTTTGGAAACACGGCTTACGACAATGCCGACGAAGTTGCGCCCATGTTTCCGAGTATGATATGCAAATATTGGACAAGGAACGACCGGCCTGCCGGTCGTCGGCGATCGCATCAGCTGTGAGTGGTGGTTTGCAAAACTACACCACCCGCTTGTCGCCGAGGCAACACCTCCCTGCACCCCTGCTCCCAGCCTTTCAATTATTATGCGATTTGACGCACCACATGAGGTTAGTGAAGGCGTTCGCCAGCGCGGCCGCGCCCAGCTCGGACGTGCCCAGGTGCCCGAGGAAAACCTGCGCGAGTAAGCGAGGGCCCGGGCCGACATCAGATTTTAGATTGGTTGGACGAACAGTTGCATTGCTAAAGCTGCTGCCGCTGTTCGTGTCGCAATCCCGGCGCCCTACCCGCCGGCCATAGCGACGACAGCTCTGTCAAGCGCATCTTTCGCAACAGCCAAGCCTCCGTGGGGGAGAGCAAAAGGAGGAATCGTGGGGCGGGGTGGAGGTATGTGGGGGGAAAATGCGGCAAGGACGATAGTGACCAGGCTTGGGCGCAACGCAACGCCCACCACGTAACCGCGACTGCAAAACCGGACCGACAGACGCCTCAGCGCACCTGGTCAGTGACAGTCATGCCCTGTTGCGCACTCGTCTGAGTCACCACAGGCACTGCCAGCGCTGAAATGGCGCGGAGCTCGGCTAACCACATCGCCCGCGTCGTTGACGTCGGCGGCGCAGGTCCCAGGTCCATGCCGTCATCGCGTTCGTCGGACATGGCGCCCCTTTTGGTTGCCTAGAGAGTGGCCTAGGCCTTCATCGAAACCGGTTTCGGGCTGGGTGAGCAAATGCGTGCGTGTCTAGCCTTATCGCCAGGCCCGGCTGGTTGGCACTTCCTTCAGCACGAATTGGATAAATAGCAACGAATAATGGAAAGCGTCGGCTTAATGTGCTGGGAAGGCGACAAGGCTTACTTTGGGAGGATGTCGTACACATAAGGCATTGTACGATTGGTTTTCTGTGCACCTCGCAGCAAATAGTTTACTGTTCTACTGTAGTGCACGAAAGTGAACTTGTGTGCATTTCGGTGACGGTGCAGCCGCGCCGGCTCCTTTTTCTTGGGGCTCCTGTGTTCTTTCCTTCACCCTTTCCGGACACTTAGGAGCAGCTATTCCTTGTAGGAATTTGCCATGTCGATTAGCAGCCTGCGAGGCCTGGCTAGGACCGCGCTGTCTGCCAAGAATGCTCTTCCTGCGAGAGCTGGCGCAGGCAGCCCCGTTAAGATCGCGCCGCGGCCCGATAAGCCCGTGAGTTCTTGCTAAGTGTTTCAAAAGCACGGTCCGTCGATTGGCTGTTTGTAGCGACATCTTTTCCATCACGTTCCACTCTCAACTGTGCCTGGTCCGCCTGTGCAAACTGCAGCTACCAATCTGGTATGAGCTGTGGTGGGATAATGGATACTACCCTGGCCAGCCCATGGCGGACTTCATGTTCGGCGCTTGGCCCGGCAACATGACGGAGGTGCGCCCTAGGGCTGCGAGGCTCGTCCTTCCAAATCCTCGCTGCCCTGCTAGTGTAGGGTTGCACTGATGGTCACGGGGAATGCTCATGCAGACGTACTACCTGCGCTTTTGGTCGGTCTTTGGCTTGGCCCTTGCGGCGCCCTTTTACTACGTGATGAACTTCACGGACGAGACTCGCATGCCTATGGTATGTCCGTCTGTTGATTCGGGCATGGGAGGCCCGGTAGGATGGGCAGGCAATGGCCCCCTCGGGTAAGGGGTTAAGGCGACTGGGCCCCAGAGGCGACTGAGCGCTGGAGGCGACTGAGCGCTGGAGGCGACTGGGGGTGCCAACAACTAGTGTGACTGGGCGTCCCGGAGGACGGGACATGGCAGTGGCAGTGGACGGAGGGCAGTGGTGGCGAGCGAAGCGCGGCAGCACGATGATGGGCAATGACGTGCAGCCAAGCCATACGGGCAGCACGTCTGAAGTGCCCAAGCGTCGCAAGCGCGCATCTGACACATGATGGGATGGGCGGTTACTGCTCGTGCCAAGGGCCTGTCGCTGAAGCCAGTGCGGTCGTGACCAGATCGCGGCTTGGACCGGGACGGAATCGGACGGGAACCTGGGCATCAGACGGAGTTTTCGCATGCCAGTGTTACGTCGACACGTCACGGGGGCTGGGCACGCACGTAGGTTAGGCATAGCTCGTAGGTTAGGCCGCGGCGGTTATGCCGGATGAGCCATGCGCGCGATAGACGCAAGGATAGGTGCGTACGCGCGCCCGGCAAGCATTCGCGACGCATTACGGCATAGGCGCTGCGTTGCAGCCTGGTCCTAACGCCGTGCACTTGCCGTAACACAGGTGCCCCAACAATACCCGCCGGAGGTGCGCGACGTGCTGGTTCAGCGCCGCAACAGCATGCTCAAATACGACTTCAGCCAGGCGGACCATGCGGAGGTGAAGGCGCGCGCCAAGCTCTACTGGACGCCGCTCTACTGAGCGGGCTTGCTTCTTCAAGCGGGGAGGCATACTTGGGGATGAACCCTCTTCCTGCGCTGATTGCCGAAACGGCCACGCAGTGCGGCTGGGTGACTGCTCGGTTGCGGTTGCCTATTGGCAGGGGGCATTTCCCGGGCGGTGGCTGACTCGCCAGCGTGTTCCCAAGCGGGCGCGTTGCGATTGGCCTATTCGCAGCCCTTGAAGAGGGTCTCGGCTTATCCTTGTTTGGGTATAACTGTTACGAAGGGCAGATTGTGGATGTTTGCGTGCGCAGTGCCATGGCTAGATCCAGAGGGGCTGAAGTCATGCACGTGAAGGTTAGGCTAGGGTTTGGAGTTAGTCCCCGCCTTATGTACGGAGTTCAGCGACTTGGTGGTTGACTCGGAAAACTGTATAGCATATCATAGTGGATACGAACATACGATTTCAAGGGTCTGTAAGCTGCGATTTCGTCCCTTGACAAGTTAAATCGACAGCCTGTGGACGCGAAGTGAACGCTGGGCTTTGTAGCTAGTCCCATTTTTACAGGAAGGCAAGAATCATATGCTTTTTCAGTCTACAATTCCAGTAGCGACTTTCCCTCAGCTGGAAGCATCCAGCATTTCAAACGTCCCTAGGGCATCGCACGGCTCGCTTGTGTGCTTTCAAACCTACAAGCTGGAGAGTTCTTCATACAAGCTATAGCGCGTATTCCTAATTCGTCAATATGTTTTCATGGTTGCACGGCGCGACCTGGCGGCAAATTGAATAAGGCAGCTGGGCAGCTGGCGGAATCCGCTGCGCTCTGCTGCTAGGGCAGCAACCCATCGTGGCACGTCCCATGGCTTGAGTAGGATTGAAATTCACAGCGTTAGGTTTGACCTAGCGGTATGTCCAGCAACGGGCGACGGCCCTCGCGGCAGCGCCCTATAGGCCAACCGCTTGGGCCTGAGGCTCTTGGTGGTCATGACCCTGACTTTGACGTCGGCGGGCTTGGGGTAGATCCGATGGGCGCGGAGCAGCAGCTGTCGGACCCGGCCCAAGGGCCCCCTTCTGCCTCCGCGTCTCTCTACGGCCTCGCGGCCGACCTGGCCGGCACAGGCCCCAGCCAGCCAGTTGGCCCCGCGGGCGGCCCGCTAGCGGCACGGCCGCCAGCACGGCTGGGGGCCGCCCGCAGCAGCCGGCCAGCCATGCCGCAATTTGTGCCAAGCCAGATGCCATCCATCGGTGCGGCTGGCATCCGCGTGGCCAGCACGGCCGGCGGCCCCGCCCCCGGCCCCGCCGCGGACCCCTTCGCCCTGGCAGAGGCGCAGCGCCACCCGCCCCCGCCCCCCGGACTCGATGGGGAGGTGCAGTACGGTCTGGCTCTGGAGCTGCTCAACCAGGACTCGGGCTTCCCCTTCTCCGCGCCCACCTCCGAGCGGCAAGGCGACCGCTCGCGCCGCTCCCGTCGCGACAACGCAGCTCGGCTCGGAGCCCCAGACCGCGCCGCCGCCGGCGCCCTGTCCTCCCAGCTGCCCCCCCTGGACCCCTTCACCGTCATGGAGATGGCGGCCAACCAGGAGGGCCTCCCGGAGCCCGACTACGGCATCGTCGCGGAGCTCCGGAACCGGGTGCCGCCCGACCCCTTCGCCTCCGACTACGGCCTGGTGGCGGAGGTGGCTCGCCGCAGGACGAGGTCGCCGTCGCCCCTGGGCCGCAACGTGGGCATGCTGCCGCCGCTGCGGGCGAGGCGGCGCCTGGACCCCGTGATGCCGGGCAGTGAGGGCGGTGAGTCCAGGCGTTTGGGTCGGCGGGGCTGAGGCGGGTTGAGGCGCTTTGGGTTGGAGGGGTCGAGCGTGCATCCGAGCTCTCCATCCTATAACCCGTGTTGGCGTCTATAACCCCTTGGCGTCGACCCTCGGATGATGCCCCCCCCCCGCTCATCCTCCCCGTCTCCGCTCCGCTCACTCCGCTCCGCTCACTCCGCTCCGCTCACCCTCCCCTCCCTGGTGGGTGCTGGTGGGCCTACAGGCTTCGGCCTGGCGGGCGAGATCGCTGCTCGGCGGCGCCAGGACGCCATCGACATGGCGGAGCCCTTCGGCGCTGCGGCTCGTGCCGGCGAGCTGGACCCCTTTGCGCTGGCGAGCGAACAGCTCAAGGTGCCGCGGGAGCTGATCGACCCCTACGAGGCCAGCCAGCAGGTGCGGGCTGCTGGCGGGGTGGCGCGGCGGAAAGGGGGGGATCCGTGGGTGCGTGAGAGGAGGCGTGAGAGGAAAGAGGTGTGTGTGGGGTGCGTGTGTGTGGGGGGGGGGGGGAATTGTGAGGAAAGCCCGTGTTCGAGGAAACTGGAGTAGGAAAGGAAACCACTCGATACATACGTTTAGAGAGGGAGGGATGCAGGGATGGCTGGGGCGCCGGGCCGTGCTGCGGACGGTACGCAGCAAGGGGTGTGGGTATGGGGGTTCGAGGAAGACCCTTGGATGCCCGAAAAAACCGTTTAACACAGACGTTTTGAGATGCATGCTGGAGAACTGGGTTGGGCATACTAAAGCCGAAGGTCGTAATATGACCTTTGGCGGCTAAGCTAAAGCGGCTACGGCGAGACGACAGGAAGCGAGGACCCCACGGGACGCACGGAAACGTTTCGCAGAACCGATTTTGGGCGCTAGCAGGAGAACTGGGGGAGTTGGTGAGCTGGCCACGGCCCAGAGCGGGTGGGGTAGGCGGTCGACGCGAAACATGCGGGCAGGGGGCACCAGGAGGCGTTATGAACAACATCCAGGCGCGGATCGGGTGGACAGGGGTCAAAACAACGAAGAGGCCCCAGCGGCGCGGCGAAAGAGGCGGAGGCAGGGAAGGGGAGGTCGGATATACGGGGAGACGGGTACGACGCGGTCTTGTACGGCGGTGTACGGTGGAGACCTGCACGACGGAGGAAGGAAGTGAGAAAAATGGGGCGTGAAGACGCGGGGCAGGGGGGACAAAGCTAGCATGCGAGCGCCCGGGTATGGGGGTGGGGCCCGGCGTATTGAGTGCGGGTTGAGTGCAGTCGTGCTTCGTCGACAAGTGCACCATTTTGGCAAGTGCCCTCCCCTCCATGTGATATCCCTCGAGCCAAGCCTCACATTGTGTCCCTGACAAAAGCAGCATGCGAAGCAAACCCGGTCTGCTGGCGGCTTGCGTGACCGTGCAGCAATCATGAAGCTGTCGCATTGCTAGACGTCACCGGTTCCTCATGTGGGCTTCCCTTTGTTCGAACATCGTTGTCCGCAACCGCGCCCGTGACCGCGACGCCGCCCCCCCCAGTTCTCCTGCTAGCGCCCAAAACCGGTTCTGCGAAACATTTCCGTGCATCGCGTGGGGTCCTCGCTTCCTGTCGTCTCGCCGTAGCCGCTTTAGCTTAGCCGCCAAAGGTCATATTACGACCTTCGGCTCTAGTATTCCCAACCCAGTTCTCCAGCATGCATCTCAAAACGCCTGTCCTTAACGGTTTTTCCTGGCATCCACGGGTCTCCCTCGAACACTCCCCCCGGTCCCGCCCCGTTGCGTAAAACGGTTTTTTTAAACTCCCCGGTCCCGGCTATGCACCCACTACAATTTGTTTACGTAGCCCCCCGGCTCCTCGTCCCGTGTGATGGTGGGCCCCGGACTGCGCAGGAGGTCCCGGGCGACGACGTGCTCCTCAAGACAGGAGATGACGCCTCCGAAACCAGCCACGTCAGCCGCGACGACGGTCAGTACGGCATTGCCGACGAGCTGGGAGTGGATCCGACCACAGGGCGGCGGCAGGTGGGTTGCGTGTATTGTGTATCGTATGGGCGGCGCTGGGCGGCTGCTGAGAGGCCGGCGGGGGAGCAGGGGCGTCGACGGTATGTGAGCGGAGGGGGGCGCAGTGACTGTGCGCTCGCAGGCATCAGGCCAACCGGTATGTCAGCTACTACAACCTCCGCATACCTCACCGCCTTGCTGTTCGCGCTCCTACACACCTCATTTGTCTGCCGCCTGACAGTGTGGGGTATCTTCTATCCGCACTCACGCACCGTGCCCCCACCGTCGCTTGCCTTCCTGCCGAAAACTGCGTGATTTAGCGGCTTCACCAACGAGAAGATAACCGCCGCCCCTGGATCCAACCGACTCTCCCTTGCTCCCGCCACAGGGCGTTGACGAGTTTGGTTATCCGCTTCCCGGCCAGTCGGGCCCGGGGGAGCAGGCGGAGCCACCAGGCGATAAGTACGAGTACAACGAGGACACGGGCCTGATCACCATCAACAGTAAGCTAGCCGCACGTGGGCATGACGGGCGGATGCTAGGTGTTCGACTCTTGGTTTCAGGCCACGGGAGGAAGCGCGCCTGCGCTGGCGTGGATACGCAGAAACGGGGAGAATCCTTGAAAGTGGTGCTGCCGCGGCTGTGGGTGGCGATGGTAGTGCTTGGACCCAGTCATTGCTGTACCAGCAGGAAGTCAAGAAGGCACTACGGCGCGGCCGAGCGATGTCAGAGGCCCTAACCTCCCTGCCTCGCCTCCTTTGCCTCACGCTCGCATCCGTAACCCTGTCGACCCAACCACCGCGATACACGTCTCCTCGGCACCCACCGCACAGAGGGTGGCCAGGGCGGCGGCGGCGGGCTGACCCGACAGTACATCGAGGACGACGTGACGGGCGTGTTCTACAAGCTGCAGAGCAAGCGGCGGAAGCTGCTTGATCTGTTCAAGCGCAAGGAGCCGTCCGCTGTGGTGCGATCGGGAGGCACCGTGCGCGGATTGTGGTGGCGGTGGCGGTGAATGGTCCCGTTAGGGAGGGAGCATGTGGGAGCTTGTGCGGTGCCTTTACTTGGGGCCGCACCGTGTTCGCGTGGGTGGCGGACCCTTCATGAGACGTGAGCCTTCGGTTGGGGCCGAGCCTTCGGCTGGGGCCGGCGTTGTTGGGGCTGAAAGGCAAGAAAGGAACCGGTCATCTTGGGGTGGGCTGTGGCACAACAAGTGTCGCCGACGGCGGCCCCGGTCCGACAGGAGGGCTGGGAAACCGACCCTCGGGTCTGTTTGGTCTCTGCCGCAGGACGACGACCACGACAATGATGACGACAAGGGCTTCCGCGGGCGGCTGCGGCGTACCGTTGTGTTCCTGTCCAACATCTTCTGCATCATGGGCATGTTCGCGGAGGTAGGGCGGGGAGGAAACCCGGGGCCCGACGCATGGAGGGGAAGCGAGTGGGTGGTGAGGAAAAAGTAGGTGGTGAGGAAAAAGTGGATGGTGAGGAAAAAGTGAATGGTGAGGAAAAAGTGGGTGGTGAGGAAAACCCGTGTCCGCGGGGGCGAGGGTGAGGGGGGGGGCCAGCGATGCGGCACGGCTGGGGCGAAGGGGCGCGTAACGGGGGCCGGGGCTGTCGGGGTTATGCAACCCTTCAAGCGGTGTGGATTCGGGAAGGCGGGCTCCCTCGTGTAGGGGCCCGCTGCACAGTTGACGTTCCGTGCGTTTACGCCAAGGTCACCAGGGGCGCATCCAGGTTTGCTCAGCAGCGGTCACGTGACCGGCGTTCGCCGAGGCCGGCAGCAGACCGCCTGTTGCCTTCCCTCATCCACCCCACCCCCTTCAGTCGGCGCGTCTATCCGAAACGGCTTTGCTTCGTACACGGGTTTTCCTTGCAACCCCCCTAAAGTGCCGACCCACCCACGGGGTTTCCTCCGAAGCCCACACCTGTACATCCATCCCCACCCTACGTATGGTCGAAGGTGAACCCCACCCTACGTATGGTCGAAGGTGAACCCCACCCTACGTCTGTTCTAAACGGTTTTTCCTGGCATCCACGGGATTTCCTCGAAACCCTACGTATGGTCAAGGGTGAACCCCACCCTACGTAGGGTTTTCCCTTGACCCTACTCCAGGGATACTCCTGCTCTGCTCCACTGTGTCAGCTCTGATGGCGTCGCACCCTGGCCTTGTCCCCTTTGTTCACCAAGCAACACCCGTTTTCGTTACATATTCCCTCCTGCCTGCCCTTGCGCCCGCCTCCGGCCCCACCCCCAGGGCCTGCTGGGCGGATTTTCGCTGCTCAACTTCTTCATGACCTACATGCTCTACAACAGCAGCGACCTGCTGAAGTTCCTCAGCTACTACGCCCCCCTGGCGCAGAACAACAACCGCATCTACTATGCGCTGCTGGTGCTGTCCGTCATCTCCTCGACCAGCAGGCGAGTCCCTCACAGGGCCTCGCGTCCGGCTCCGGGCGCCTGTGACAATGCCTGTGGCGGTGTCTGTGACGATGCCTGTGGCGGTGTCTGTAACGATGCCTGTGGCGGTGCCTGTGACGATGCCTGTGGCGGTGTCTGTGACGGTGCCTCCCAACACAGTCATCATCCACATCATGGCTCGAACCCGAGTTGACCCGCCCGAGCGCTTCCGGCTCAGAGCAATCACCTTGTCAGCTTGTCCGGTCCACGCCGTAAGGATGGATCCCATGGGCTCCGTTCCTCTCCCGAGCTCTTCTCCTTCTCCACACGTCCGTTCCTGCGCGTGGGTGGGCTTCGCTTGGCCTCCGCGCCTTTCCGGTCCCCGCTCCTACCCCGCTCCTACCCCGCTCCTGCCCCGCTCCTACCCCGCTCCTGCCCCGCTCCTGCCGACCTTGCGCTGCCCCTCGCCCCTTCCCCACCCGCCGCAGGCTGGCGCGCGACAAGCTGCGCAACTTCGAGCCCCGCCACCTGCAGCTGGCCGCAGTGGACTTCGGGCAGTTGGCGTTGTACCTGGGGGCTTACATCTGCTCGGTAAGGGGGAGCGTTGCCGTCGGAGGGCGGGGTAGGTGGTGGAGAAGCCGGGTGAAGCCGAGGACGGCTGGCGTCACCGGGCGTGGACGGTAGGGGCGGGGGGGGTACGAATTGCCGCTGTGGCTACGGATCGCCGCCCTGGTGCTGACTTGGAAGGCGGTCCTGCATAGGAAGGCGGGTTTGCGAGGGGGTTGGAAAGCGCCCTGCGGGCCGCCGGCCTGCCACCTGCCACGCAGCTGCACCCGGTGTACACACCAGGCGCCGCCAACCTCCGTGTTGCTGGCCGCCGATGGATGCGAGCCGTCGGCCATCTAACGACCTACCCGTCGTCGCGCTCTGGTCTTTGCTACACGGCTGCCGTACCACTGTGCGGCCGCCGCACCGCGCCTGGACGTGGCGGGTGGCGTGCACACCGGCATCCGCTCTCTCCGGGTGGCGTGCACACCGGCAGCCCTCCACAGCGATCCCACCCGCTCCTCCAACCCGCCCGGGCACCCACCCATTCCTGCGCTCCCCACCTCCCCACCCCCTTCCCCGGACAGGTGCTGTGCACTCCGCTGGACGATGAGCTAACGTACGAGTCAGACCGCAACCCCCGCTTCTACGAGCTGACCTTCACGCCGGCCTTTAAGAGGCGCCTGGCGGTGTGGCACACGCTCAACATCGTCCGCACGGTCTGCTGCGGCCTCGCCTGGTTGCTGGTAGGTCACGGGCACAGGCTGTATGGCCGCGGGAGCAGGCATCCCCCCTCACCGCTGGGCAGCGGTGAGGGGGGCAGCCCGGGTTCGGGGTGCGCTCAATTAGTGAGCTGCTTAACGTGGGCTTCGGTGGCGGCAGTTCCGGTGTGCGCCTGACCTCAGCGTGCTGCATTTTGACGGTTACTGGCGGTTGCGTTACCGGTATCGTAACCACTCAAGGCCCCGCCATGGTGGTCTTGGCGGGGCGAGGCGGCCGCCACGCCGCCCGGAGGCGTTAGAGCGCTCATGGCCACCGGCCAGGCGGGCGTGCTGGATGGGGCCACGGGATCATGGCGAGGGGGTGGGCGGACGCACCTGATGAGGTAGATTGGGTTGCAGACAGCGCTCAGGGATTTGGTTGAGCTGCCGGAGGGTGGGGTGGGGCCGTCAGTGTTCACGGCCGAGCGAGATAGCGGCGGGGTAGGCAGCAATGGGGGTCCAGGGGTGTCCACCTGCCCGAAGGATGTCGTTTTGGAGTTGTACGCTTCCCCAAACGCGCACAGCATCCCCCCGACGGCGAGCTGTCCATACCCCGGCCCGCCGTAGCCTCATCAACACGTCCTCCCGTCCTGCAAAGTCGATTTGTACGTTTGGTGGTGCTGCCTAAGTGGCTCCAACTAGACCTTTGCCTCGCGTCTCAGTCTGAGAACACTGCGATGCGTGGACGCGTGAGTATCTGCTACTGACCGGCGGAATGCTTTCTTCCCTTCCGTGCAGACGTGCTATCAAACATCGCCGTACGTCTTCGATGCAACACTGCGTTCTGAGCTGCGGGCGATGCGGCAACAGCAGGCGATGCTGCGGAGCTTGACCGGGGCTGCCGCGGTTGCTGTGACGGATGGCCGTACATCGCTCAAGGCGGCATGATTTTAAGAATGGCGCGTACAATTGAAGATCAGTTGGGCGCTCATGGAATTGCATGTGCGATGTGGCGATTGGCATGACCCTGTCGTTTGCTGGGACTTGGATCAAAGGGGCTCATGGGGCATGGGTTGTACGGCTCCACGGCCCATACGCGGAGCGTTCCTTTGCATGTAATGCCGTTGCGCCTTCATAATGCAACTGCGCTGCAAACCACGTTTACGGCAACTCATTGGCCACTGTGTACACTGTTCAGCTGTCACTTTGGCTAACGACGAGACGGCTGGGATATCCGAGTGCTGACTTACTGCCGCCGAGATCTAAAACGGAAAGGCTTTGCCTCGTAAGGAGCCTGTCATACCTGCCAAGGTGGGTAGGATACCTATTCCCTCAAATGGGAAGTGGAGTTCGCTATCTCGCAATGCGCCAGCCAAGCCTTAATTCAATCTGGCGTCGATCCCTCTGGCGTCGATCCCTCTGGGGCTTCTCTATGGCTACTACGCGGGGCTTTGCACTGGCCGCCAACACCGCTTCCAGCGCCGGATGCGGTGTGCTTGAATACATGATACTGCGCGTGTGTGCCCACCTTATGCCAATAGATGGCCAATTGTTAAAGATCGCCATGGGGCATCCAATCGCGGCCATGGCGCAATTCTTCCGCTGAGGCGCCAATTTGCGTCCGAGGGAATTCCGTGACTATGCTTTCGTCCTTGCCCCCGTTTCGTAAACGCAGAAGACACGTTGTGGTAACCTTACAAGGCTAGGAAGGCAATCTTCTAGTGTTCTTTCAGAACGACGATGGCGGTTGTTGCGCAAGCTGTGCACGTTGAAGTGGCAGGTCCTAAAGTGGATGATAACCTTTCCCAACCTGAACATGATAACGGCCCCGATTTGGGGGACGAGCTTGAGCGCCCCAAGAAGGCAGCCCGGGTTAAAGTGAAGTTGACACGTCCACCTGCACCAAAGCCTGAGGCCGTGCAGAACGAGACTGAAGAACCCCTGCCGACGGACGTGTCAGCCCCGGCGCCAGCGGCCACATCGCCTAAACAGGACAAGGACGGAGGTGTTGATGGCCAGGGCGTGTCATCTAGTACAAGCTCTCAGGTTGACGCACGGACACCTCATGGTGCCGCTAATGCAGCAGCGAGCGGGATTGTTACGGCGAACGAGACCCCTCGGGAGCAGGCCCCCATTGATGCGGGTGGTCCTCTTGCAGGCGCCCCAGCTGGCGCCCAGGCTGAGGCGCCGAACGCACCGGCGCCAGCGGCGGGTGCGGCCCCTGCTGGGGGTGCCGGTCTCGACGGTGGTGCGCTGCCGATGGCTCTTGGCGGTGGCCCTGTCGTTGCCAATGGGGACGGCGGTGGCAATCCGGGGGGAGGTGGTGGCTTCGGTTACGAGGGCTGGGGCGATGGCGAAGACGAGGAAGACCTGGACAATTTCATGGCGGTGGCTTACACGTTATTCCTTCAGGTGGGCTGGGAGTATAAGATGGTGACGCGAAAGGGACTGCGGAGACGTAGCGAATACTGCACTTGTATCGCCTTACCCGGGATACCGTGGCAAAACTGACACATCACCGGTGAACCCCGCCGCGTCGCGTTTTGTGATGTCGGCGATTGCTGCGTCTCTGCGGCAGCGGGACAACGGCAGCGGAACAGCGGCAGCAGGACCTGACGGCCGGCGGCCGGCGGCTTGGAATCCGATGCGAGCGTCCAGCGCCATCCTCCCCAACGACCCTCTCATTACCTTGACCACCCTTGCATGCAGGCCCACCCGCCCGTCCCGGAGGCCTGCTCAGCCGCGGACGCTGCGCAAATTGCCGTCGCGACAATCAACACAGCTGCTGAGAGTGCACCAGCAGGCCCTGTGGCGCCAGCCGCCGCGTCGGCACCGGCGTCGGCAGCGCCGGCCGCAGTGCGAACTACCTCGGCTACAGCTGTTGCCGTTGAACCAACGGCTATAAACCTAACCACAACTGACGTTGCAACCGCGACCACCGGTAGGTTACCCAATTGCCTTATTTGGATGTCGTGTGACGGGTCGCACCAGTGGAGGGGGCAGGGGCCGGCTGCTGCTTGGGTGCAAGGCCGGATGCAAGATGTGCTGCTGTTATCACGGCAGACAGTGTGCCGTGAGAGCCTTTCTGGCTGTGAGGGCCCCAGTCGGGTACCTGAGGTGCCCACGGACTTTCTACGGCACAGGCGGCACCGATCAGCCCACAGCTCTGCATGGCGCCTCTCTTGCTGATGGCGGGGTGCCTCGTGCCGGTAACGTGCTGCATAGCGCCTTCGCAGGTCACGCAACACGAACCCAACCCAACTGCTATTTCAGTTCCTCGGGGGGGAAAGGAGGGCGGAGACGCTGCGCCCGTGGGTATGGAAAGGAGGGGGAGACGCTACGCCCGTGGTTACTGGCGCAGGGTATGCAGCTTGCGGCTGGATTCCTTAACTTGGCTCACCCCCGACGGGTGGATAGACGAAGCCTTGCCCCAGCAGGAATCCACACGCAATTAAAGACTGGCTGCATGGCGTCCTTGGCGACCACTTTTTCTCTTACACTGCCATTGGTCCATATCCTTACAGCTGGCGCATCGGCCGGCGGCAAGACCGCTGGCAAGAAGGCGAGCGCAGCTCCGGCGGCGGCCGCGGCGGCCGCTACCAGCCGTCCACCGCCGACCGCTGGTACGAACGTCAACGCTGGCGCGTCTTCCTCTGCCACGCCTGGAAGCAAAACCTCCGCCGCCGCGGGCATGTATATTCCCCCAGCCGCCAGCGGCAAGAAAGGTCAGGCAGCTGGGGATGGTTCCGGAGCTGTCAAGGACTTGGCAGCGGCTATTGAGTGAGTGGGGGCATGGCGCGGAGCGAGGGTGGTCACTCTTGTGTCGTGGGGTACGGCCGGGGTGGTCACTCTTGTGTCGTGGGGTACGGCCGGGGTGGGTGGTGTGGCTCGTGAGCTCAGGGGGGGCGCATGAGCGTACGGCATGCGTTGCACAACGGCGCCGTTGGCGTCGTCCATGATCCAAAACCCAGATCCCGCTGTACCCCCCCCCCTTTCCACTCGTGTGGCTTTGCAGGGCCATCCCGAAAGCTGGCGCTGCTGCGAAGCGGGCGGCCTTGGAGGAGGAGGCCAAGGCCATCAAGGCCATGGAGCTGCTGCTTGCGGAGGAGGAGGCGGAGAAGGCCGAGAAGGCCAAGAGGGAAACCGCCAACAAGAAGAAGAACGAGAAGGCCAAGGCACTCGCCTTGGAGCAGCGGTTTGCAAGGGATGAGGCGGAGAGGGCGGAGAGGGCCAGGAGGGAGGAGTTGGAGAAGGCAGAGAGGGCTAAAAGGGAAGCAGCCAGTAAGAAGAGGAACGAGAAGAAGGTTGCTGCCAAGAGGGCCGACGCCGCGGGTGCCAATGGCGAGGACGACGAGCCCGCAAACGACACCAGCGCGGCCGGCCCCTCGACTTCGTCAGCAGCAGCAGTGGCAGAGCCAGCTGTGCGGGCGCCCGAGCCACCGGCCAGTGCACAAGTGGCGCCGCCCAAGGTGGCGACGCCGGCCGCCCCTGAGCCTACTCCCGCTCCGCCGGCAGCGACGTCCGAGGCGGCTGCGAGCTCTAAAAAGGAAAAGAAGAAGAAGGCCAAGGAAGCCAAGGAGGCGGCAACTCCTGCAACCGCCTCCGGGGCAGGAGCGAGCACCTCCGCTGGCGCGGCCCCTTCTTCGGCAGCCGCAGCCGCGCCCGCCGCCGCTACATCAGGCAAGGCCCCTGAAGGCCCCCCGGCCGCAGCCACAGTCGCCGCCGCTGCTCCCGCTGCCGTGGCGCCTGCCCCCGTGCCGTTCATCAACCCAGCTCTGGCGATGGTCAACCCCGCCTTCGCAGCGGCTGCTGGCCGAGCGGGCGCTGCCGCCGCCGCCGCCGCCGCACCGGTGGGCGTGCGCCCGGTCATGGCCAGTGGCCCCGCCGCACTGCGCGCCTTCCCCGGTGTGCCAATCATCAACGCGCCGCAGGGCGCGGCCCCCCTTGTACGGCTCCCGGGGCCCGGAGCCGAAGGCGCTCCATTTCCGGCCGGTGCACCCGTGCCGTTGATTTACACGGCGGCGCCCGCCCAGGGTGCCGCCCCTGGAGCGGCGCCGGTCATGCCCATGCCCGTGTACCGACCCAGCTATCCGCACACGTACCAGGCGCGCTTCAACCAGGGCGGTGGGCCCCAGCAGCAGCCCCAGCAGCCCGGGGCCATGGCCCCGATGCCGGTGATGCATGCAGCTGCCGGGCCCGGCGGGATGCCGGTCTTCATGCCCGCAGCCGGGCCGGGGATGGGCGCGGCGCCGCGTCCCATGTTTCGATTCACGCCGGCGACGGCGCAATACGCAACGCCGGGAGAGGCGACGACGCAGTATGCAGCGCCGGTAGTGGCGGCGACGGCGCAGTATGCAGCGCCAGTAGTGGCGGCGGCGGCTGCGCCGCCGCCGCCTGGCGGCGTCGCTAGGGCACCGAACGTCATGGCCGCTGCCTTCATGAATCGCATGCAGAACCGCACCGTCGCCGCGGCCGCCCCCATAGCGGCGGCTCCCGCCGCTGGTGCTGCTGCCGCCGCACAGCCGGAGGAGCCCGACGAGCTGCAAGAAAATGAAGAGCACATCTGCGTGGTTTGCATGGAAAGAAAGCGCTCCATCTTACTGCTGCCCTGCGGCCACCTGGTCCTGTGTGAGGGGTGCTTGCCTGCTATCGTGGCCAAAGGCAACATGTGCCCCATCTGCCGCGAAGGCATCCAGGCAACCCGCGTCATGGCCCTCGGTTAGAAGGCACGCCGGCCGTGGCCAGCCCCAGCGCGTATGAAAGGTGCGAGGAGCCCAGAAGAGGAGCGTGGATACCATCACTAGCCCGGAATTGCAGGATGTGGATGAGCCTCTCCCCTTGCCTTCCCCCTCGAGGGCCGGGGCGGGGCATTCGTGGCAGGTGCAGACCGGGTGGCAGGAAGGTGCATGTGTTCGGGTGCCATGCCCCAGCGCCGGCACGTACATTTCGCCGTTTCACGTTACACCTTGTGTCGGCGACAGGCAAAGCCTGCTGTGAGGCATGACACGGGGTCCTCTGGCGGAGGCAGCCTCTCGGCGCGTGTGACGAAGCGTGGACGGACATGTGAGTGACGCGAGGCAGAGGTGGCCGTGCCTGGGTGCGGTGGGCGGTCAGACGCTGCCATAGTACGGCGCCTGTCGTACGGGTAACCTCCGCGGGACGACGCACCTCGCCTGTGCGGGCGGATGATATGTTTTATGTCATTCATAATTAAAACGCGCAGCGCGGCTGCGTTGGCGATGTGCGCTTTGTTTCCTAAAACTATCATGAGATGTGTATGTGCTAAAACTTTACCGCGACGTGTGTCTCATGATGTGTACGAGCAGGTGATGTCAGCCAGCGGTGCCAGGCGTTTGGGCCTGTGTCGCCAGCGCATCTGCAGGACGAGCCGTAGCGCGTCGCAGTTATTGTGAACTGTGCTGCAACGACCGGGGGGGCTGGGTGGTGCGTCGGTAAATGCCTGGTTTGTGGGTCGTGTCATGCCTTTGGTTGCAGCGCTTTCTACTGGATCGTCGACTTTCAGAGTATCGATCACGCCTGCCCTCGACCTTCGTCGACCCTCCCTTCCCCCGAAGGGCTGCGCTCACATGATGGAGGCAGGGCAAAATACATACATTCCCGCTCCACCCGCAACACAGCTGCTCGTGCGTTGTGCTGTTGTAGCAGTCTGGGCCCTGACAAGAGGAAGCTCGACGCGCGCTCTCGCTCAGGCGGGAAGCACTTCTGACGCGTTTACAATTTAGGTCGAAGCAAGTTCGGTTGGCTGCCGGGACGACTCAGTTCTCCCCAGTACACCAGCTCAGGGCCCATTGTTCATGACGCTGCGCGAAATCCCATTTGAAGGAGTTGCAAGCTTGTTACCGTCCGGCATTCGGCGCCCAACGCGACCGCTGTGCCGACCGCGAGGTTCGTGCTCTCACAGCACTGGAGAGAAAGACGCATATCAGTCAATGTGTGTGTATCCGCGTGTGTAGACGGGCGGTAGGTTGCCCTTCACGGCCACACGGCTGATCGTGACGAAAGACGGCTCCACATTGTGGGGACGGCGCACACGTAAAGCAGCCGCAGCCGGCCACCAAAGCAAGTCTTGCCGCAAGTATCCACACTCCCGCCAGGCTACGCAGGTAGCACTGTTGGCTGCCCGCTCTAGCAGCAGATGTCGGAAGGCACTCACGCCGTGAGAGTAGAGACGACGAGTTGAGATACGGCATAGCAGAGAGCAGTCAGTCTATGGCATGTTAGCATCATCTCAATCCTCGAACCAGTCCCTTTCAGTCCTGCCGTTTCCGTGCGTCCCACGCTAGTCGGACCGCGGCCCAATTGGCCGACTTCGAATCCGCTCCGCCACAACATTGAATTGACAGCTGGGCGTCTATCGCTGAGGGTGTCTGGCGGCCTGCCCACACAATGTCGGCATCTAGGTGCTGGTGCACGCACAAGTGCTCCTCCATCACTGCTAAGCCGGCGGGCGTGGCGGGCCAAGGGGCTGTACGGCCGAGGCCTTGGTGTCCAAGCAGCGGCCCGCTCGATCCACCACGGCGCCGTTCAACTCCGCGAGCTCCGTGGCCTAAACAGGACGCAACGTGATGTTTTTTTTGCAGTGGGGGGAATAATGGGGCAGTGTAAGCAGGTAGAAGGAGAAAACAACGTCGGACAGAGGTTATGTGATATGTGTGCATCGTCGCCGGCTGTAGCAACTACGCCGCTTCTGCCCCGCTCGGAAGGCCGCTGATCCATGAAGGCTGCATGACCTGCAGCCCGGCATTCCTCCCCCCCCACCCCACGGGTTTCATCTCCACCCGCCGTCTCCTCTGTTTCTGCCCCCTCCTGCTGCCTACCTGCCACCCGGCCCCGCATCTTCCTGGGCACCGCAGCACCCGTCCGACCGCTACTTCATAAACACGCTAACAGTCCATACCCAGGCTCGGGAGGGTCCGGAGTTCGACGCGTCTCACTCTAGCATGTCCAGACACCACACAAAAGTTCTCCACCATGCATCCAAAAACCGGGGCCTCAAAACGTTTCATAGGCTGCGCTGGGCCCTTGTTCACGTTCGTCTAGGCATTGTAGCCGGGGTCGACACTCGGCCTCCGAATTTAGTATTCCAGCAGGCAACTCCAAGCTAGTGTACAGAACATTTCCATATTGGTTTTTCAGTGCGGACCCACGGGTTTCCTCTCATACCGACCCACGGGTCCCTCTCATACCGACCCACGGGTTTCCTCGCATACCGACCTATCTGTCGCGGATCTAACTCTGGCTGGGGAGGCCAGAGGCCGTGCGCGTCTTAATGTGGTACAGTACGGCAATCTTCGTTAGTTGGTTTCCTGGCGCGTTTACCGGTTACTTAAAGCCATACGCGCGCTCGCCCGACATGCATCCCGGCACTCCCGCCCCACCGTCAAACAAAGCGTCAAACTATAAACGAATAGCAATGAATCCAACGCCACGCTCTGCCGACCGCCGCTCATGCAAGCGCCTCCGGACCAACATCCAGCTGAGCATGCCGCACAACTGTGAGCGCGATACAGTCGCAGCCAAAGGAAAAAACACTCCCGACGCGAAGACCGTGCCCTCCGCGGCACAGCACACCAGCACCCAGCAGCCGCCGTCACCGCTCTCCTGGCCGAGCGTCTAGCTTTTCTTGGCCAGCCTGTCCACGACCAGCTGCTGCCCCCTCCCCGACACCGTACGCACCCCTCACCCAGCCCACCCAGGGCGGCAAGCGTACACGCCGCTGTGACCCCTCTCACCAGCTCCCCGTCGGCGCTGGCGTCACCTCGCCTCCCTCCCTGTAGCCAAACGCCTCCAAAATCACGTATACCAGGCCGGATATGAACTCCTCGTCGCTGGAGAGTAGTCCAAGCCGGCATGGTTTACATGTTTTTGGAGGCGGCTTGCGACGGTGAGCGAGGTATGGCGCCGATGTAAACGGCGAACGGAGAACGTTGGTTCTCCAGCATGCCTCGTTGAACGTGTGTACCAAACGTTTCGGTTCGGTTTTCCTACTCAGTGCCGACCCACGGGTTTCCCCTCAACCCCCTGCTCACCTCGTCCTCCGTTTCCAGCCCCATCTGCGCCGCGAGGTGCGCCAGCGGCACAGGCAGGGGCTTGTAGGCCGCCACCGTGCTCTGAAGGGCACACAGTCGCATCTGCAGCAGCAGCCGGACAGCAAGGCGAGGCAGCCTAGGGTGAGAGAGAGAGAGAGCCGCGCGCGCGCGCTGCTGCTGCCGCACCGCTGTCGGTCAGGGGATGCAGCACGGCGTGTGGGCGTTGGCCACTGCTGTGCTGCCGTACGCTCGTGCTGACTCCGAGGACGGCAACTGCATGGTATTCGGACCTCAGATTCAAAGCCAAGGTTGCGTTTTCCGCGGGACAGGAAACAGTCAGGCATGCGGATGTAAGTTCAGGGCCGGCCCACGGGGCCTCCACGTGTTGCGATACGTGGTGGTGGTCAGGCTCGCGGGTGCACCGTACGTTGCGACGCCGGTGTGGGGGTTGTTCGTGTGCTGCACGACCCGGGCTGCGAGCTACAGCTGTGTCGTCGCAACGCCGCGCAGCCGCACCTGACCCAGCAGCCTGTCCATGATGTACGGCGACATCCGCGGGGCCCCGTCGTACAGCGCGATGAAGCGGGCGTAGTTGCCAGACCTGGGGCGGCCACGTGGCAAGGTCGTTGGACTGTCGGACAATAACGGCGTCTACGCATGGCAGGTAACCGTTAATCCTAGGAGCTCATGTGCCTGGCCGCATCTGCTGCTGCTGCTGCGTTTCTTCCGCGGCAGTCCCTGCCAGGATCCGGCGCCTAGCAGGGGAGCCCCAACCCACCCGGGGTCCCCTGCACCCACCCGGGGCGCGGTTCGTTCAGGCACACGGACGGGTGAATTGTACGACAAACAGAGGCAACTGAAGGCAACACACGCTCGCCACAATGCTCGGCGGACTGACAAATTGGCATATGGGCCAAGATGCCGCAAAGTACCCTGTCCTTTCGGCAGCGCCGCCCTCCCCGCAACTACAAACGCGCCCCCCAAAGAGAGTTCCCCAGCATGCAACAATAAAGGAGTTCCCCAACCTTTCTCTATTCGATTTAACTTTTATTTTAAGTGCCGACCAACGGATTTCCTCTCCCGCCTCGCCTGCGCATGACCGCCGCCTGGACGCGCGCCATTGAAGGCCCCACCGCAACAACGTAACGCGCCGGCAACGTAAGGCCCCGGCAACGCGCTCTGCAACGAACCAGCGAGCGCCAAACCGAACACCGCCCTCCACCTAGCCCAACCGAGCCGCATACCCCTCCCCATCAGAACGCCACCCACCGGATTCCCCACCCCACACCACCACCACCCACCGGGCTTTCCTCAACCATCAACCACCGGGTTTTCGCGCCCCTCCCCCACACCTAGCCGCCGCATCACCCACAGGGGCCCCCTCCCCTCCGCTTCGCTTCGCGCTTCTTCGCGTATGCGCTTCTTCGCTTTCCCCCTCCCCCGCACCTAGTGGCTGCACACACATCCATCGCGTGCCGTACGAAGGGGTGGTCCAGCAGGTGGGGCGGCACCCGGCTGAGCTCCATAGCCAGGGTGTTGCGAGCCGCGGTGGTGGCCTGGGTGTACAGCAGGCCGTAGGCCTCGAACTCAGCTGGATTGCCGGGCAGCTGGAGGCGGGAGGCCGTGCGGAAGGGCGGAGACACCAGCGTGGTCGGGCAGGGCGGGGGCACCAGCGTGGTCGGGCAGGGCGGGGCACCGTGAGGGTCGTGTGACAGGGGCTAAGTCTGTAGGTGTGTGGCAAGTGGAAGTGCGTGGGTGGGCAGTGTGTGCCCAGGCGGCTGCCAACGCAGCTGCCAACGCGGCTGCCAAGGTGAAGGGTGGGCGACTGTTGACCTAGGGTGGGTCATGTGCATCGCGAGCGGGACGAGATGGGACGAGCTGGGAGGTGGCTGGCAGCGCAACTTGGCAGGGTGGGTCTCCTGCCAGGGCGATCATTTCATTCCTTGAGGGCCCTCCAAACCTCACCAGCCGCACCTCACCCAGCCGCACCAAGTCATCTCCCAAACACAAACCACGTTGGGATCCTTGGTGGTGCGGGCGGCGAGACGTGTGCGCACCCACAAGCCTAAGCCCACCCGGGGCTGCCTGCCTACCTCAATCCTCGTACCGGTACCACACACCCCAGGGTACCTCACACCCCAGGGTACCTCACACCCCCCGCCGCCCCCCCCAACCCACCTCCTCGCCGTACAGCTGCCGCAGCACCCCGTGGCAGCGCCGGAACTCCGCCAGGTCATCCGCCTCCAGCGCCAGCCGGCCGTGGGTCTCGTACACGTCAACCGTCAAACCGTCACGCACGTGCTGTACGGTGAGGTCCTGCGGCGCGCGCCGGGAACGGAACGCACGATGGGCAGCTTCCGGGGCGCGCACTCGGGCAGCGGGCAGGCGATGCGGCGCAGAGCCGACGACGATGCGCCGATGTATGACAACGTGCGGAGGTGGGTGGTGCGCGTGTGATATCTCGGAGCAGCAGCAGCAGCAGCAGTGCGCTGTCTGGTTTGCCGCCGCCTACGTAAAGCGGGGCCACTGTACGGCATCGTGAGCAGTGCCACCTCCACCCCACTGGGTGATCCTGGGTTTGCGAGGTGCGCTGCTGGCGGCGGGGCCGCGGAGGGCTGGCTTGCGGGGTTGGTGTCGGGATTGGCAGGAAAACGCTGTCGTTGGTGCGGTCGGTCGTCGTGCGTTTTGTACCGGCGTCGCGCCGTGCCGATTTCGAACCAGGCTGGGTGTACATGTACCCGCTGAGCCCTTGCCGTTGGGACTGCGGCTGTAGTTGCAACCACCCCAGAGGTCCCTCACCGGCAAATCAGGCCCGCAAGGCACGCCCCCTCGACCACTGCTGGTTCCTATATGCACCCAAGCCCTTTCGCCCCCAGCAGCTGCACATTTCCCCTCGTGCGCCCCTGCCATTCGTGCCCCTGCCATTCGTGCCGCTGCCATTCGGGCCACCTCCGCTGCCGGCCACCCACCGCGCTCCGCCCGGGCCGCTCCTACCTGCCGTATCGCTTTGAGCTGCTCCGAAGCCGCGGCGTAGTCCGGCCGCTGGAGCCACTTGGCCTTCACCAGCCTCAGCGCCACCGCGAGTACGGCGGGGGGCCTTACGTCCGATGCGCGGGGCAGGCTGGTGAGGCGCAGGTACTCCTTCTCAAGCGCCTCGTTGGTGCCGTAGCCCCCAGACTCCGAAAGCACTGCGTCCGCCTGCGGGTCGGGGGTGTGTGGTTGCAAGGAAAACCCGTGTATGGCGAATTAACCGTTTGGGACATACGTGTGGAGATGCATGCTGGCGAACTTGGTTAAGGAGACAAAAAGACGGAGGTCGTAGGTGGGGTGGGTGGGGTAGGCTCGGGAGGGTGGCGTGGGGTGGCGGGGCCAGATGTGTGGATGTTGGGGGGGGGGGGTGAAAACCTGTGACACGAAAAACGACAAGATAGTGGGCGCATGGTCGGCGGACAGCGAGGATGTGGGCGCATGCTGGAGGGGGAGGTGGAGGTGAACGGTGCGGCGCACGGGGACGAGGAGTGCGGACGGCGGGTCAGCGGCGGCGACTGGTTGGGTGCAGCTCCGTCAGGGGGAGGCGGTCCGCACCACATGCTGTGGCGCCCTAGGCCGCCAGCCCTCTGGGCAGCGGAGGCGCCGCTGGTGGCGGCCTGAAGGTACCCCTGGGCTGTACGACGGCGCCTGAGGTCCCACCCGGTATGTCGTACATGGCATGTACCCTCCCGTCCGCCAGCTAGTGGCTATCTAGGCAACCCCGGTCCACCACCCTCCCTCCTGCCAGGCACAGAGCACAGCGCTGCGCCATTGCGCCGCCGCACCTTCGCATCCCCTGCCTGGGCAACACCACCTCCGGCATCCCCGAACCGCTGCTGCCGCAACCTCCGCCGCGCGTCCTCCTCCGGGCCCGTGGGTTGAGGCGCTGGTGGCAGCGCGGCCTTCGGAGTTCGCTGCAACTTGAAGTGGAAGCCAGCACAGAGGCCGCCGCCGCCGCCGCTGCCGCTGCCGCATGTCGGCACCGCCCCCCCCGCCGCCCCCGCACCAGGGGTGCGTTTCGACGGCTGGACGGGCGCTGGCGGGCGCGGCTGGGCTTGCGGAGGGGTGCACTTGGTCAGCAGTCGCAGCATTTTGGCCTGCAGCGTCAGGCGCTTCTTGGCGTCCGTGGTGGATTGGAGCTTGGTGCTGAGGCGGGCGACCAGCGCATCGGCTCGGGCGCGTTTGGACGCTGACTTGTCTGCGGCTGCTGCTGTCGGGTCGACGACGGCGTGCTGGTTGGTATCGCCTGCGGCAGGTGTCGATGCAGCTGGCATTGGACCAGATGCCATGGCGTCGGCTCGGCTTAAGGGCGACGCCGGCGCAGAGACGGCCATCGCGCCTGCGGCGCGGGACTTCTTCCTAAGTCCGCATTCTGCGCTTTGACTGCTGCTATCGGTTGATGTGGGACTTCCGATGCCGCCATTCGCATCGTCCTGGCTACTGCAGTCCACTCGGTCCCTCCGTTTGCTGCTCTTCTTGCCGTCAGCCGCCTGCACGGCCAGGTGAGAACCACTTTGTATCGTATACAAATGTTAATTCGGACCCTAACCGTCTCTCGTTCGCGCACCTCTCCTTTTCCTTTCTTTTTCTCCGTATGCGCGCCATCCTTGGGTGTCTTAGGCATACAGTAAACAAGTATAAGTTGTACTTGTAAAATGCAAAAGAAGGAGACCAATTGCCTTCAAGGGCAATGGCTGGCAAGGTTGGGCTTAGTACCGGTCAAGCCGAAGCCCTTACTCATTCACAAATTAGGTATCCCTAGTAGGTAATGTCCAGAAACAATGAATTGCGTGCTCCGCGACCATGGTTTCGGTGCTGACGCAGGCTACGGTATTTGACGCCTTACCGCTGCGTACAGATGCAATGCCGCCATGATGTAAGGGTTAGATATATGAGTTGTGCTCATGCACTATGGCCGCCTTTCAGGAAGGTTCAAAGATAAAAAAATACGCACACCCACGCGGGGCGACGCGGGGTTCGCACACAGGTTGCCGCAGCGGCTGCCATGGGCGCTGACCCTCAACGGTATGTTAGAAGCCGCTATCAACCGAGGATGTTGATTTCCCATGGGTTCGATATCGTAAGCGGCAAGTGCGCCGACGATGGAAAGGAAAGGGACGGTGCGTCCGCCTGTGAAGGCCAGCTTTGGTAGGACTGAAGGGGGTAGCATGAGTTGGGCAACTTTATAATTCCTCAAATACCTGTAGCCTGCACACATGGTTATAGGCACAAACGCCGCGAGGAAAACAGCAGCGGCGCTGCAGGGTTTCACCCTTCCTGAGTGGTCCAGGGTCTTGCAATGGTGCGTGATTGGGTAGGTAGGGGCATGCATATGAGTGCAGGAACTCACCGTATTGCCCCCTTCCCCGCTACGCTTACAGCCCAGTCGAGTCCAGGGTATGTTACATGATGCCCCGCGTATGGCCCCGTAACCTTACCTAGATTCCTGTGCTGGCCGCTGGCCACGTAAGCCTCGCAAAGGGACCGCGCCTGTCCGCCCATGCTACGTCGCTACCCAAAACGCGAGAAGAATAGATGGTAACCAACGAGCTTAACATGCACATCAAATGTTTTGCAGATAACACGTGTTTTAATATTTATGGTTTGTTTAGGTGGACGTCGTCGATAATGCAGAACAAGCTTTTCCGTACCGTTGCGATCCAATACTAGGCTTTGAAATACCATTTGTGAAAGAAGTTCCATCGTCCTAACAATACCATTCCTTGCTAGTTTACCCTTAGAAATACGTTGCCATGCGGAGAGAATACAGCTGTTAATTTATATTTCGAGATAAGCGCGGCCTGCACGTTGCTGACGGCCATGGCAGAGAATGTGCCTGCTGTCCCCTTGAGCATTAAGGTACCAGTTCCTGGGAGCTCAGCGCTGTCTGGTCTCGTCCTTCCGGCCCGAGCTCTGCCCATCATCCAGCGAAGGCCGAACGTTGGCGACTCCGTCATCTTGGACGACAGCAAGCCCGCGCTGAGCGACCTTGGAGCTAGCGTTTATTCAACGCGCGTAGTATTGCTTCCTCCAGGCGCCCGCTTCTAGCTGTTCATTGGTCCGACGGTTCCGGAGCTAAGTCAGCCTCAATAAATCGGCTGCCGTGGTGCAAGTCCACGGCAGGTTAACGTACAATCCGCCTTGTGTGATAACGAGGTTAGCGACTGCCTAATAAGATGCAGCGTGCCGGAGCACAGTGTGGGTGTTGAATAGCAGCGCCCCAGCACGGGTGCCCTACGCAAACTGAACGTTGGGGAGGTCGTGAATGCATGGAGGTTGTACGCGATTGCAGCAAAAGCTCCAAATGGAGGTAACGGCAGTTTGCACGGTGCCCCATCGTGGCGTACTGTCAGGCCAAATAGCATTTCCATGTAAGATGATTTACCAAGTAGCCATTTCTCTATTTCACCAGCTTATCAGGCTTGGAAGACGCAGGCACCCACAATCCAGAATACCTCTGTAATAGGCGTCATTGTGAACGTGGTGTTTTGGTCAGTTTCGACCATCGTTTGCGTCCCAACTGACAACAGCTCTGTTCCTCTACACTGCAGCTTGAAGCACCCAGTCCTCTAATTACGTAAACGCCGCGCCCCTACCACCAATGCTGCCATAGCACATGTGGCAGACAGCAGCAACGACTCCCACCCAGACGTACCCAGTCGGTCCCGTCGCCGTGCCTCGTGCAGTCGTCGCTACTCCCGCCACCGCAGTCCCAGCCGCTGCTCCGTCCATCAAGCCAGCGCTGGCAAACTAAAGTATACGCCCCCTTCACAGTCGCTTCGGGCCTCTTCGGGCGCTGCCGCAGATGTAGCGCAGTTGACCGGTATACGTGCCTCCCTTATTGGCAGCTTACTTTGCACAGCTTGGCAGGCCACAGAGCGATGCCCATATCGGAATTGCCCGTTTGCTCATGGTCAAGGCGTCGCAAGGCGCACGCCCCTTAGTAGTAGTAACTTGTTACAGTGGGCTCCGGGAAGTGGTCTCCTGGATCGTGCCATTCGCCGGGGGTTGGTGGAGTTTTGGGCCCTTCTGAGGGGCTTTGCTGCGTTGGGGTTTCCCCAGAAAGGCTGGGATGCAGTGGGGCCTCGGCATCCTTTCTTGCGGGTTGTCGCCAGTCGCCTTGTGTGCGGGGGACCGGCTGAGGTACTGGTGGATTCGTGATCGATCCGGGTTGTCTTGGGGAGCGGGGTTTCCCGTGCTTCTTACTTTCCGGTTCTATATGCGCGTTGAGCCCCGCTAGGGGTCCGTGCTTGTTGGGATGAGAGGCGGCTGGTCCCGATGCTTGCATCGTTGCGGCGCTTCACTGGTTCGTCGGTTGCTGGGCTGTTAGGTTGGTTGGTGGTCGGTTCCTGATAGGGGAGCCTCTAGTGCAAATTCCCCCTGGGGTACTGGCTGCTGCTCTGTGAGCCTACGGCCTGTCGATTTGGTGTTCTGGTGGTTTACCTTTGTTCCGGTGCACGTCGATCCTTGTCTCCTCCGTCTTTCTCAGTGTCAGGCGATGTGCCCGATGTTTCTACCTCTTGGTCTGGAACCCACTGTAACCGTTACAACAACGATAACCATGCCAGGCAGGCACGCAGGGGGAACTCCGGGAACACGCCCTCGCGTCGCCAGCCAGCATCATTACGCCTCACACACGGCTGTAGCTCGTGGGGATGGCTGGTGGGATTCGTCTGTCAAGCCCGAGCGCCGGCACGGGCGTTTCACCTACACTGGTTCCGGAGCCAGGGCATTTGCGTTTCCGCTGTTGCCATGACTACATCACCTCTGTTGCTGATAGAATTCACTGCGTCATGAATTCGGTCTCTACACATTTCGACAGCGATGGAAAAAACGCATGAGTCCCGCGATTCAGGTCGGGCGCAGGGCCCTTCTGACCAAATCCGTTGGTGCCGCAGAGTACTTAGCCGAACCATGCCTCATTCCTCGGCGTGGTTCCTCTGCTTGATTGCGTCAGTTGGTTGATCAGTTATTACAATGTAACACATAGTACAATGTACACTGTAACCGTTACAACACCTCGCTTGAAGAACGCCCGCGGCTCCTTGCTGCGTGAAGTCATAAGGTCGACGCAACCGCAGTCAGCGCCGCCTTAACGTTAGGAAACTGAGACCCTACCGCTTGGTAACCTGCAGTGCCTGCTGGTTGCGCCAGTCCTCGGGGCTGTGGTGCCGCGCGCCCGCGCCACCCAGCAACAGGTCGCGAGCAGAACCACCAGAGGCCTGGTCAGCACCGCAGGCAGGGCAACGAGGCGGGAGCCCGGTACTTGTACCGGCACAAACGGTGGCTGCTGCAAGCATGTGGATCGGGCATGTCCGCCTCCTTCTGCCAGCGGATGCGGGACATGGCCACCAGGTTGAGTACACCGGTGGCGGTGTCACCCGGAAGCCTGGGGCAAGGTATGTATGTAGGTGCACGACGTTAACTTGGAACAAAACTAAACGCATGCTCGTGTTGGTTGAGGCCACCCAGTTGCTCGACGTTAACTTGAAACAAAACTAAACGCATGCTCGTGTTGGTTGAGGCCACCCAGTTGCTGTACGTGCACAGGACCACCTACCACCTCCAAACTACCACTTGCTAACTACCATCTAACGACCGCCTGCTAACGACCGCCTGCTAACGACTACCTGCTAACGACTACCTGCTAGCTACCATCCTGCCACCTTGCTAACTGCCACCTTACTAACTTGAGAGAGACCGCGACACCTTACTAACTGCCACCTTGCTAACTGCCGATTCACCGTTTTGTATAAATCCAGACCACATACTTTGGCATGACGAGGTGGCCGAGCGGTCTAAGGCGCTAGTTTCAGGACTACCTGATCGATGTCAGGGTGGAAACTTACTAGTCCGTAAGGGCGCGGGTTCAAATCCCGTCCTCGTCATATGTTTTTATCTATGACGGGAATCGGGCTGTGCCACCCGGGAATTATTTTTTTTCCTACTGAAGGGCTTTGGGTTTACGTGCAGGGATATGCCAGGTGCAACATCGCGGTAGTTGAGATACGTCAGCGATAGCTATGAAGCTAAACGCGTTTCAGCCAGCAAAGACATCAATTATGCTATGATCAGACGTTACAGTGATCCCAAGCCCGGGTAAACCCAGGCCAAGAAAAGGATCCCTCAAGCCAGGTCCGCTTACTCATTACCATCTACCCGCACAGTCAGACACAGTAACAGATATTGCTACCATCCGCAACGCACATGCGTCGACTCCCTCGCAGATGGCAAGCCGACCATGGCAACTGTGAGTAAGTACGAAGAACCATACATATGTACGTGTTCAATGTGCGGTGGGCAATCACTAAAAGCGACGGACATGATGATACATAAATAAATGGCCGACATCGTGATCGGCAAGCCATGGCACATATTTCTATCCATCGCGGCACGGAAGGGCTGGACCAGTCGTCTTCTTGAAGGAAACGGGCATCTGGCCCGTCGCGACACACACCCCGCCAGCACTTGCTATTAACAGCAGCATCTAAAACAGAGATCCGATGAGGCTAACATTGCCTCGTGGCCGTCGCACACGATGAATATCCTACAAGTTAGATGGGTATATTTGCATGGCCGTGCGACCGGTTGACATGCAGTCATCATATGCGGAAGCGCCTTCCGCTGAAATGAGCGAGCGAGAGACCACGGACGCTTGATTGCTTGTCTGGATGCATAGCCGTGGATGGCGGTAGCGGCACCAGCAATACGCCAAGCTGCGTGCGCGCATACGAATCCACAACGCACCGAACTCGAACAAAGGGTCCGCGAGCCACGACGACTTGCACTGCGTGCTAGAGCTAACGCGGTCCGCAAAAAGTAAATCTACCAATCCGAGACAGTGTACGCTACGCCCTGCCAGACGGCTTCACATGCGTGAAGCGATGAAGGAATTTTCGTTCCTCATCCCGCCCAGGACAGGGTTCAAAACACAATTCGCGAATGCAATGAAGTGGAAATACCGGTAATAATAAACAGCATCTGCAGGTCAGGGAGCATTTTGCTATAGGCTTTCTTCGGCGCTAGCAGAACTAGAGAGCACAATTTCTTGCTGCTGCATCATGAGCAGCTCTCTCACCACCTCTGCCGCAGCGGGCCGCCGTCGCGGGTCACTTTCCCAGCAGTCTCCGATCAGTCTCAACAGCTTACTCGGGCAGCGGTTTTCGGGCAGGTTAGTCAGCAATGCAGGTCGCATTTTGTTCACCACCACATTAAACGCGACCTGCACCAAGTTTGCGCCCCGCCAAGGTACCTGTCCCGACAGCATCTCGGCGATGACGACTCCCAGGGAATAAACATCAGCCTTGTGGGTGATCTCGCGAATGCTCGTGTCGAAGCACTCTGCGGGAAGCGTTGTGAGGTTTATTAGTAACCGGAACGCACGTAACCGCAACTAGAACGCTGGCACGTACGCAAGCAAGCAATAATCCCAGTCCCTCTCGGGCCCGGGCGCTTACGCACGATTAAGGTTACGGTGCACGCACCTGGAGCCATGTAGCAGGGCTATAGCAAGCAGCAGTCGAGAGACACCGGCAGGCGGATGGAACGAAGGCCAGCGATCCACCGCCGAAGGACGCCCGAATTGATGGTCGATTGGGGAAGGCAAAACAGAGCCGAAAAGGGATAGGGACGGCGGAAGTATGAGTGGTACGGCCAGCGCCCGCCAGGTAGGGGACATAGTTGGGAAGGAGGTACAGACCGGCGTGAGTAACTCCCCCCCGGCCCCCCCATCCATTTCCATTGCCTTTCTAGCGCAGAAGTCCTCATCGACGAGCAGCAACTCTCACTCTTGCACCCCATCTGCTTGCTGCGCCGAGCCGTCAGCCGTGCGCGCAGTTACAGACATCAACCCTAACCCCTTGCAGACAAAGCCGCTATGTTGTGCACTCTATGGCAGACTTCGATACTATGCGAGCCTTACATTCTGGATGGCCCCCGGCAGGTGCAATCAAAGAGGCGCAACCGATGACGTATACGCGTATCCAGTCAGCAAAGTGAGCGGCACGGCAGGCGCAGAGTAAAGGGGAAAGCAGGTGCCGTCTCCATGCGAGCAATCTGCCCATAGATAGCTAGGGATATGGCTCACGCACCGTTCCGGCGTCAGGGTTTCGGGTTATCAGTGCTGTGTCGAGAAGCCGCGACAGGCCGAAGTCCTGCATGAGGTTGATTGGGCCAGCAGACAAGGAGTGAGTTGCGCGCCGTGGACCGAAGTCAGTCCGTGCTGTCGCTGATGAAACCTTGCCTGCATCCCGCACACACAGCCATGGCATACCGGTAGTCCGGTACGCAGCCTAGTAAGCAAGCACGCATGGCCCACAAAATGCTCGCACACAGCAGCCAGTTCGTATCAATGTATCGTATCCTGCGCCGAGCGATCGACCAGGTAACTTGGTTGAGCCGCGTGTTCCCTCATTTGTCCATTGTTCATTGTACGGCACGCATTCAGTACGTTGCAGTATGACAGCGCCGCACTGCACTCCCGAGCGGTAGTTGGCTTTCGGAAAAGGCTAATCGATTGAAATGCTGAGCGAGATGTGGCACTGTACACGTTTTCACTAGAGAAGGACTAATGCGCTGCTAATGTGTTTCTTTCCACCAATTGAATCCAATATTTATTCCCGTAGTATGTGGTAGTCATTTCGCACTTACGGCTTACCGTCAATTTGGCGATCGGGCGTGCGTCGTCCGGGTGGTTGATCAGCACATTGGCGGGTTTCAGATCCCGGTGCAGGATTGTGGGGTGCAAGAACTCCAGCCCTCGAGCAATGTCGATGGCGATGTGAAGCACCTGATGTCATGCGTGATGGCACAGAAGGTGACAGTTGAATAAATCCACGAGAAGGGGTTGTCCTTATGTCCCGAGCACCCTTACTTGCGTCTCGCGGCTCCTTCAGCCAGCTCACCGTTCGTAGCGGCAATAGCTTGCCTGGGGTGCTGTGTAAGAGGTGCGCCAGGCTCGTCTCCATCAGCTCCATCACCAGGCATGGCCGTGCCGGGTCGAGGCACGCCGCGATCAGGTGCACCACGTTGGGGTGTTGACAGCGGCCCAGCACCTCCACCTCTTGCTTCAGGCTGTCCATAAGGTGATCACTGCCGTTCCAAGCCAGCCCGGCTTCGCAAATGAGCTTGACGGCAACCTTCTCGCCTTTGTAGGTGCCAAGGACCACGCGCCCAAAGGAGCCCTTTCCCAGCGTCACCGCCTCAAGCTTGACCTCGTCGCCGCACTCCACACCGAGGCCGCCGAGGTCAGCGCGCTGGGGCGTCAGAGATGATACCACTGGTAGCGATCCAGCCGCCACAGCCAGCGCCAGGGCCTTGCATGTGCCCTCTGCCGCGGCATGGCTTTCGGCATCTGCAGAGCAATGGTAATGAGCCAAGGGCAGCAGTAGCCATAATCTTGGCCCGCCGATGACTAATTGCCCGTGACGCCCAACCGTACGTACGTAAGTGGCAGCAGTAGTGTAACAGTCAGTCAAAGCAAGGAGACAAATACCGTGCCAGGGGGTGCTGCCTGCATGCACACATGCGTACATGCACCGCTGCTGTGCTGGCCCCAAATACAAGTTCCTCTTGCCGCTGCTGCTCACTTCCGCTCCCAGCGTCCACGTGTTTGTTGTAAGCGGGGCGATTTGGCGGCAGCGTGGTATCCTCGCCAGGCTCCGGCTGGCAGGATTTGCCCGGGGCTGTCGCCACCGCAGGGCTGCTGCCAGTCAAAGGGACCCTGCGTTGAAGCATGCATGCATGGGTAAGTCGAAGGGGTCACTCGTTTGGAAATGATTGTAGGCGCCGCAGATTCGTCCGCTGTTCCGCGAAATAGAGGAATGTAGAAGGATGAAAACAGAACCGGGCGAGCGGTTGGGACGACTATTGGGCAGCGGCACAGCAGTGAAGAGCGGCGGCGTGTGCGCTTGCTTGACATGTTTCAGCGACAGCTAGCAGTGACGCCATCTTGTTTCGGCGGTCAGACAGAAAATGACGGATGGCGTACGCATTTGCGCGTCCGTCCATGCAAAGCGCAAACAAACGCCAAGCCAGCAGCATCCAGCAGCACTCGATCCCAGGCCCCCAACGGTGCACGATAGAGCTCAGCACGCACCACGGAAGGAAATGTGTAGTAACGTCAATTGCAACAAGGCCAGCGATCGAGGGACTTACGGCGGGAAGGTGTTCGAGCAATCCTGCTGCGAGCGGTAAGCGCCGCCGACTTGGAGATCAGTGCTGGACCTTTTGCGGCCAATGTTGCGACGCCACCGGTGAAACACCCATACCCCAACTCCTGCCAGCAGTATCAGCGCGCCTCCTGCAGCATGTGTACATTGGATGCACGATTGCACGTGTTAGTTTCTAAGCGATCCGCACCCGGGCGCACGCTCTAGCTCCAATACGTCCGGGCAATCCGGCCGGGCCGCCAACCCATGCGCATGGCCTCCCAATAGCACGGTCAGGTCGATCGGGTCGTCTTTACTTGCGGGGGGAGACAGATGCCTTTCCATCCATAGGCGTAGGCCCACCTGGTACCTACCTCCAAAAGTGCAGACCAGGACAGTCAGCAGCACCTTTTCCGATGGCGATTTACCACCGCCGTCGTCTGGCTGCAGCGAAGCCACTGCACGACTCGACAGCCCCTCCGCTGGCAGGGATGGGGATGGAAGCCTACCCATTGCCTTCAGCATACAGCCGGCGGGCCCGTACAACGTGATGCAGTCCTCGGGGAGGATCGTCCCGCACGTAAAGGCCAAGTTCAACGCATGAATGACGTAGTTGTTAGGGGTGCGTCGGTCTTCGGCATCTACGTCAATCCCGTCGAACGCCATGTCGTAGAAAATACCCCGGTCCGCCCAGCAGCGTGCCGTTGGTGGGGCAGTGGCGTCGTCCACACAGCCGGTCTGCGCCACGCCACGCTTCAGGCTGTTGGTGCCGGGGACGCTGGCCGCGCGCTTGAGACCCGCATGGTTCTGAGCCTGTTGGCGGGTGCGTGCATATGCGTTGTCGGTGCGAGGACGGTTACGTGTTCATCAGGGGGCGATGGGACGCGCAGTAGCGCAGCGAGTGTAGCGGGGGCGTTGGCCAGGTATTTGTAGTCTGCGACACGCAAGCGCGCTACTACTACGCTACACACATAGAACCTGGATCCAAAGACAGTACGAGTTTGCCGTATTGATTGTTTCATTGCTGATGATGAGAAAGTGCCCGCACGCCCCAGCAGAGGGCTTATGGATCACACAAGGCTGTAAAATACGACCACACCAGCGCAAGCTATATAGGTATGCCACGGTCGAATGCCCCATGATAAATACGCAGAGGAACATGTACAATACATCAAGCGCGACAAATGTACGAGCATGTGTCACCTTTACCTTTGCACGTACCGCTCGCTCATGCCTTAACTGGCTGCGGTGAACAACAATACACCTATGACCGACCGATACACCATCCGGTAAAGTTTATCGCCTCGGGTTTAAGACCAGGCAGCTAGCTGACTTAACAAAGACATCATACATGTATGGATGGTTAGGGACAACATCGGTTGGCCGAGCAATCCGCACTTACGCCCACTTCCTGGGGGTAGCAGAAGCCTGCACGTCGGGACCAGGAATCAGTAGGAGTGGACGTAGCCCATGTTTAGCAGATGCATTAACGTGCAGCGCCGCTCAGGTTGCTAGATAGATGGAGTGGTGAGCGCACCCCTGCGTGTTGCTGCTGCCACTCGCTGCCCAAGCAAGCAAGCCACTTTGGCGCCCATACATGCACGCCAAGCTTTCTGTCGAACTAACTATGCCCTTGCAGACCATTTGATGAACCCTGCCAAATATTTAGTAGCCTCACGTCTGATCAGTATGCCGCCCTGCACGACGACCTTCGTGTTCTGGCCAGGGGGCGACGGCAGAAGCAGGTCCAGGCCTGGGACGACCCCAATTAGGTTTGACCGGGCGTTTGCAAGGGCTATGTCCACGAAGGAGAGGACGGCCCCATTCACGAGCTGCACCTGTTAACACCGAAGGCAGGACGGATAGAGTCACGCAGGCAGGCGACGTGCGCATGAGAGGCGTTGCTCTGGTTACATAAGCCAACAGGGTGGCGTAGTTGCATGCGATGGCTGTTGGTTCTACGAGGCCACACGAAACCGTGGACAATATGAGGAATGCACAAGGGCGCTCCCAGCCAGCCATCCGCATAGAGGGGGTTGGTCACACACCCACTCGAAACTTCCCGTCCACATAGGCTCTCATCCACATCCTACATCGCTCCCATCCACATCCCCAACAGCTTTAGATGTTCCCATCTCCATCCTGGCACTACCGCATCCCCATTCTTTAGCCACGTTCCTCCTGTTTAAGGTTCGCATCCTAAGGTCCGTATCCGCACCCAGCTATCGATGGGGGGAATACCAGTGGTAGTATGGGGCTTCGGGTTGTCTACGCTAATAACGTGTCGTTGTCGTGTTTCTTTTACTGCTGTACGGTATGCGACATCGATGCGCCACATTGGTTTTGCTGCTGCACAACTGAGGAAGGCTTGTCAACAAGAGTAACAAAGCTATATCTGCCAAATAATAAGTTATGGGCCGTCACTTGCGGGCAGCGGTAGGGCGCTGCAGCTTGTCAAAGCGCCTCCTGTAACGAAGGTGCTCCTTACTTAGGACCACACTTAGGGTGTGGGCAGCGGAGGTCGGATCTAGCTCGATAGTCAACAAGGGATGGCCGAATGAGTACTCATTCGGCCATCCCTTGTTGACTATCGAGCTAGATCCGACTTCCGCTGCCCACACCCTAAGTGTGGTCCTAAGTAAGGAGCACCTTCGTTACACCTCCAGCCAACTAGTATAACACTTCCACCTTTTAGTTAAAAGGCTTGCCGCTGTCGTGAGCCCCATGAGCCTGTACGCCACTTGGCATGGCCCAGTACCCACAATCTTCCCATTCTGGTTGCTGTCACATCCCCAACCCGATCCCCATCCCCATCCCCAACCCGATTTGTATGCCAACCCCGACAGTTCCTATTTCCGATAGTCACATCCACATCGTATGCCCGAGCCCCCTTTTCCCCATCCCGGACGGTTGCTCCCCTCCATTCCAGCCTAGCGATATTATTGTATGGCGTACCTTGCCCTTAACATAGTTCATGTCCAGCTCGTACTGTTGCTCTGACTGGATAACCGTGAAACTCCGGCCAAGCACCACCGGGGCTGGAAGTCCATTCCAATCGCTGTCTTCAAGAAGGATGTTACGTGCAAGCATCACTTGGTTGACTGTTGCGTTGGCAAACGCGGTTGCGAATTCGCGCCCCGTGTAGCACGCTGCGTAAGTCCTCGTCGGGTATAGAGGCGAACTCCGCACCAAAGCAGAGAGAAGAATGCAGACCAAGAAGAAGCAGCCTGGCAGCAGGTCCGATGCCTTCGCCATACGCATTGCTCTCAACGGGTGGCAATGTATGAATGTTCTACTATACAGCGCTTCGTCTTGTACGCTTATTTACATATCTTTGTGCACTGAGTTGGTGCAGATACCACGAAATTTCGTCGCGAGTCCCATTTCGAAACGTAGACATTTCGAACAAAGGCCAACTACGGTTTGGATGACAGCGCGGGTATCATTCCCATACACAAATTGCCGGGTGCACAGCATTACACATGCAATGCCACCTAGTCCGTACTGTCGTGCAGGCCGCGTACTGTCGTGCAGGCCCACTGTAGAAGAGGGACGAAAGCAGTCAGTCGTACACGTCGTTACCATACTAAGCACCGTGTTGGTATAATATGTTACAGTGTCCGCAAGCCCAGGCGAGCCTAGAACAAGATGGGGCCGCATACTGAGACCTCACCGTACGAGAAGCCAGCGCTAGCAGCTAGAAGACGCCCCAAAAGGCACAGGGAAAACAGAGGACCTCGCACCGGCTGACCTGGAACATGGAGCACTCTGGCCTTCCCCCCACCGCCTTCGTGGACACCCTCGTCAGCCAGGCCTCCCGGGTTATAAATTGCGGTTAGGGCCCGGCCGATGTGGGTCGCCGCCTGACGGGTGTCCATGCACGCCTCCTCGTCGGTCACGCCGCGGCCGGCGGTTTCGGCGGTTGCAGCGCCCTGCCGCTGCCCTGTCACATGCTGGGCGCCACAATTTGTGCTCGAAGGTGGTGCCGCCATCTCGCCGCGGGTTTTGCGCCCCTGGCAGCAGGCGCTGCAGGTCTACTGGGCCTCTTTCTCCCGGCCTCCCGGCCCCTCGCCCTCCTCAAGGTGGACACTGCTGGCAATAGGCTAGGCACGGCTGGCCTGCCCGCTGACGCGTGGCGTGTGGCCAGCGGCCTTGCCTGTCTCCCGCTTGTGTCCGATGTGTCGGAGGAGCCTCTCCTGCCCGGCGACTGGTGCTGGGCGGCTCCATCCTGAGGCAACCTCTACTTCCCGGCCCCCGGTGTCGCCACTCTGTGGCCTGGGCTGCGCATCGCCATCCCGCCCTGCGCGCCTGCCATGGTTTCCGGGCTCTGGGCGGAATGTTGGCCGCCAAGGCCCCCCTTGCTGCCTTACCTGGGCGGTGGCGCCAAGCTCCCCTCCAGGGCCGCCCCAGTCTGAGCCAACCAGCATTCTCCCTGTGCTCATTGGCGCTCTCCGGTCGCTGCCTAACTGGCGCCGTCGGTTTCTAGCACGCCTGCTTTCGTGGACTGGGCCCGTCATCGCGCGGAGGCGGCGTTATCGCGGCACTTGCCCAGGAGTGTGCCCATGGACTGGTTGGTGGCGGCACGCGCGGTGCATCGCCAGCCTGCCAGCACTCGGACGGCCCCCTCGGTGGATACTGTCACCGCTCTCCTGCTCCCCCGGCTGGGTTGGGGGGGGAAGTGGGGAGCCTGGGCGCCGATGTGACCTCGCCCACGTGTTGTCGAAGTAATGTAAGTTATACGGTTGTGGGGCGTCCTGAGCAGCCGTGCAGCAACCATTTGGCAATCTTGGCACGAGCGAGGTGGTCACCGTGCTCCTGCAGTGCCCGGGCCGAGGACCCAGGACTCCAGTGGGTTTCGGTCAAGCAGTGTATGGTGGCCATCGCAGCCCACAATAACAATTACTATTATGACCAAGGAGGAACATCACTAACTATACATTTGCATGGGGCAGGGTCGCCACCTTGTAAAGCCGAGTGCATCTTTAGTAGTAAACTGTAACAGTCACATCAATATTGGCTTGTAAGCGGCGCTTTGGGCGGTGGCTGACCCTTTGGGCGATGGTTGACCCTCTGGGGCTCTTTTCGCCTAGCCAGCTTGCCTTGACCCGCTGTGGTTGATAGGGCCGAGAGGGGCCGGCGCACACACCCGATCCTGGCAGATGTCGAGCCCGGAGTGATTGGCCAAGTCAATCACCGAATTCGCCCATAATTTCGAGGTTTTCTGGACCATGCTACATCACACTCCTTACCAGTGAAAGGTGGCTGCGACTCCAACCTGCCGCCCACACAATAGTTACTACTGCGACAACTCATTACAACATGCCCCTTCGGGCCGGTACGGCCCATATGTTGCCGTTTTTACTCTACGTAAGGAACAAACCCAGCGATCGGCCTTGTCTACATACATCAATGCTGTCCCGCTTAACGCTAAAACGTGTCAGTGTCAGGCGATGTGCCCGATGGTTCTGCCTTTTGGTCTGGAACCCACCTGAACCCACTGTAACAAGAACGAATACTAAGACTAAGGCCGCCTGGGCAGTTAGGGCATACAGGGAACGTAGTTAGGGCGTACGTTTCCTGTACAGGGCGTACAGGGAACGATTACTACTACTAAGACCCCCTGGGCAGTTAGGGTACCCCTGGGACAGCGTCTCTATGGACTATGTACACAGATACATGTAACTAGAAGCATCATCAAAGGATCAGCGACGATACGGGTGTTGTGCAGGATTCCCCGCAATACTGCTTTCATCATGATAGGAACCCATTGGGTTTGTCCGTGTTCTTACATGCCGCAATTGGAAAGCGTGTGGGTTTCGCAGGATCCACTCAGCCTAGCTCCTAGCGGGTTCGGCCTGATCAAATATAACGCATCCAATGTAGGATACTAAACCAAAGGGTCATGGTATGGACTGGAAGACATCTCACCAGCAGAAGGTACTGTGCATCGATAAGGAGACGCACTCACACTTCAAGCACAGCTATGCCTGTGCAGCAGTCGCCCTGAGCTTACCATATACAATTTCGAAGACATCTTCACATTTACACCTTCATACGAAATGCCCCCCACACCCTACATCGATCACCCGTCCTTTGGAGGATCGACATGCGAAAGGAGTGTCCAGCCTGTTAAGTATTATTATGTCAGCTCTCGGTACCGCCCACCCAGGTTCATACATGTCGACGCACTCGAAACAACAAAGGGTCAAGGCGCAACGCTTCGCCCGAATGCAGGTTGCAAATCACGCGCATGAGATCATAGGCCCCTTCAGGTTAGGAGCTCAGAAATTTGCCGGTTGATAAGTCGATGGTTGGTACTTCTGCTCCACTGGCGCGGAGGAGCCCGTCTGAAGCGACATCGGTGCAGCCGCCCCGGGCCCCATGCTGGCGTAGGCGTTGGAGGCGCCCAACCCAACAAAAATGATGAGTGCGAAGTTGGTAATGCACAGCAGCACCGCACCAGCGGCAGCGGCATTGTACGCGTCTGCATACATTGCAAAGAGGCCGCATTTCGGTTGGAGGATAACTTACTACGTCGAAAGTTCTCAGAAGCAGCAGTAACATTGTCGGTATGTGCCAAAAAACCCTGGCAAACTCGAACATCGCCAGTCTTGGAAGACAGCCGGAACCCTTGTTGCGACTCCGTTTTCGTGTACCCGCCCCGCAAGCGCTCGATGCCCATCATCGACAGACTCCCCAATGTGCTGCCCTCCTGCCCCAAACCGCTTTCGCCCGCCCATCGACCTACCTGTCTTGTAATCCTGAAAGTTCCATCCGCCAACCGAAAAGCTATTCGTAATAAAGTTACGAGCCATGAAGGTCAACAACACGGTCACCATGCCCTGCAACATATAATAGCCAGGTAAGCATGCACCTCCAGTGTTACGCTTTCGGGACAGGACAACTCGTTGATACCCACCAGGTAGGTTAAGAAGATGTGTCGGGCTCTGTCAAATGCTGCCGTGAAGCTGCAGGCGCATCGAACACATGACGTGGGTCAATGTTTTGCCATACTCAACTCTCAATGATAACGACTTACCACGTGAGGATCATGATAACCAGCAAAATAAATTCGAACCAAATCGTCCACCTGTCGTCACGCATGAGCCTGGTCAACAGGACGAAAAGGAATTGAAGAGATTGCAACCGGCATACCATTCAAGCTGATAGCTGTTGGCACAGTAGTTTGCTTTCGATCCGTCAGGCCGATTGTTTATGCAGTCTCGGGTGCTGGCACCCAGGCCGCCCAGCGCAACGACTGCACAGCAGCTTAGTTCAGGTGTTAGGCGACGACAGTAATCAGAGACCATGCGTTAACGTAAGATTCATAAGCAACGTTCACTGACCCCATGAGAGCAGGCCGAAGAACAGTAGGAAGAGCCCCACCGGATGAATATGCAAACGCGCCATATGGAACGGTCTAGACGATGCTTCTAGGGTAACTTTATCGTGAAATAGGAACAGGGTGTCGGGCCAAGATAATACGATGTTAACGAAGGCAGCGTACATATCATGATACCTTCCTCACACCATTCTGGTTCCGGAGCATTTAGTAGGCAACTCTCCATCTGCCGAGTGCCTAAACTGCGAGCTGATCACAGGCTTCGTGTTCATCTTGTATATCCCGGTCATGAATGGATGTCGCCTTAAATCTTCTTTCTGCGCGATGCATACCGGTACTAGTGTTGCATGTGGGCTTGCAAGGAGAAGACCTGCAGCAAGCGTGGGACCATTATAGAAATTTTACATAGTTTGGTATAAACGAATCCCGTTGAACCTTTGTTTGGCGTTACAGTTCCGGCAGCTCCTTACTCCTTGCACGTCCTGAACTTCCCTGTAACGCTCGCATTCTGAACTTCACCCAATTTACGCCTATGCGTGCTTCCACTCCTAACGTTCAGGACGTAGTTCTCGGGAGGATCAGACGGTACATGCCACAAGGCAGTGCCGTATGGCGCAATGGATCACTCCAATTCAATGTTACAAAGGAAATTGTCTAGCATTGTGACGTCCTTGCCACCCATGCAGCTGCTCTGGCTTAAGAACGGCCACGAGGGTGGCGCAAGATGCGAGGACATGCAGAAGGGATGGCCTCCCAAGTGCAATCCCGGGAAGAACGTTACATAACCCCACCCGTCAGTCCTCTTTCGTTATTGCACCGCGGGGTAGCGACGCAGCGGCAGGCGGCTGGGGGGGTTTGGCGTTGGTGCCTGAGTGACACTACGGCAGACCCTCGTCGTGCCCTCTTTGGCACCTGTAATGCACTGATGGCTAAACAGGGCGTGTAACAGTTTGCACCACATCCCACAGGATCCCGGTGCTCACTATACGTACTATTACCTGGCCCTGTCTTTAAATCACCATGGCATTGTCCCTCGTCCCAAACAATGTGCGTACAAGTGCGGACCAGCTAGTGCATACTGGCACGGAATCGTCGCCAGATGGCATCATGAGGCCTCCAGCTTTGATTAAGTACCGCTTCACGAAAGCTGTGGGGCAAGGCGGCACCCCTGCAGGTGTTGAATACGTCGGCACCACAAAGTGCACTACCATCGTCGCATCACGCCCATCCATCAAGTACGGCATTGGTTTGCGGTGCATCTTTCAATCGCCCAGTCGCTGAGATGGCTGGTCCTTGCCCTTGCCACGTATATGCGTAACGTATAGGGATGTAAGAAGGTGTTCGCGCTGTCGGATGGCGCTAATCGCACCACAGCCCGTATGTGTTGTGCAAACCACTCCCTTCAGGCAAGCCGTTCCAGACGAATTGCTTTCTTTATTTTCTTGGATTCTTCCGGCTTTCGTGGGTACGCTGGTCGCTCCGACTCGGTTGAGCCTTACCAAAGTCAAAATGCGCGCTTATGTCGCCAGCACTTCTTCGGATGCCCATAACTTCACGATATCTTTGTATCCCAGGTTATCGCTTCAGCTTAGCGTCGGGCGTCCGAATCCAACTTTGATACTATGCGTGCGTCTACGGGAAGCCGAGGCAGTGCTTTCGGCTTGGTATGTCTCACCTTTGCGTTTGCGGCAATCGTTGCCGGCAATTCACACCACCTCAACGGGTCTGAGTACGCTGCAATCCATCCTCGTCTACCGGCGGTCATTGAGGTGGGTTAGACGATGTCCACCTCATCCATGCCTCATCGGTCCGGCGCCTGCGCCAGCTCGCGTTTAAGGAAGGATTCATTGCTGCCGGGTGCGTAGGATAAAAGGAGCCGCATGTCGGACATGTAGAGGGAGGGCACATTTTCCACCCGTGTTGCAACCGAGAGGGAGACGCATATGGGCGTAAACCCTTGCAGTGCCTTCCTGTGCCCCGGCCCCCTGCACAGCTACCCGCCCATCGGTGCATCCCGCGCCCACATCCACAATGCGCATCCGACCCTACACTGCCCAGCCTGGCCTTCCTGGGCACCTACCACGCCTGTCTTGTTGGGCAGACCCACTGCCCACGCGGCATGCCGTTCCGCAGCGCCTGCATACTTCCAGGGAGGAGGCCTCCCTTGTTCACCAGTGCTCTTATCATACACCCGTATCGGAATGGCTTGAACCACCTCCTCCCATCCGTCTCCTTCGCCGTGTACACGGGTTCCTCCACACCTCCAGTTCCAAAAGCTGCACACGCGTCCGCCCGACCCAATCGACCCTCAGGTGCGCACAAGCGGGGCGGGCTGCGGCAGCTGGTGCCGATGCAGCGTGCGGCAGTGGGTGCCGACGCGGCGAAAAAGGCCCCCTGGAGAGAACCGTGCAAGGAAGAAGGAGCAACGTAGATGCGGTCGAGGGTTCGGGTAGAGATGCGTGTAGTCCTGGCGGTTGGAGTGCAGGGCACGGCGGTTATCAGCCAGCCCAGTGCAACATTGATGTTGTTCGTGGCGTGTTAGGAGCCCCGCAGAAGTGAACTGTTGGAACGGCCCTGAACGGCCAACTGGGTTGTTGGCTTGTTGACAGCAGAGCCGCAAGTGAAACTCTATGCCAAACGTACATTGCATAGGAGGACATTTGATTGCAATCTAACTTGTGACGGGGCGCCGTATCAAAACCCTGAAACCTGATAGCCATCCGTTAGGGCGCAGGGGACAATGGACATCAATTCGATAGCGATTTCAGTTGTATGTAGACACGTTGACACTCAAAAGTGTAAGCGCCCATGCGAAAGCTTGCCAATACGGCATTTGGGCGGCGTCTACACGACAGGTTTTCATTGGCACAGGAACTAGTAATTGATTACATAAGCAGCGTAGTACGAGTCTTTTGTTAAAGTGCTTGTGGATGCGTGCGCAGAACAGTGGACATTTGGACATTCGCGTTGATAACCGACAGTAACTTACCCAGCATACAGCAATATTCGCCATCAACCAGTTTTGCTGGTAAATTTACCTTTAGGTGTTACGACGGCTGCGCAAGGCATCTGGGTCATGGGAACCACGTCGCGACGGTCCAGCGACAGGTTTAAGAGGAGAAATAACAGCGATGCAGGATGCAATCGTGGCCGACAGCGGGAAAGTGAAGAGAGCATTGTAAGCGAAGCGTCTACTTCAGATAGCGAGGTTGAGGCGTCGCCATTCGTTGGCCGGTACATCGGGTGAGGAGTCGTCGGCGAAGTCTGGTGCATACCTGTATGAATAGCAATACATGTAGAAATGTGTGTTTAAGCTGTTCCCAATGGCTCAATGCAATGTCCATACGAGTTGATGTTGCACCCTGCGCAGCTGACAGGAGGGCAACAGCCATTCGCCTCTTGCCTAGAATGCATGTCGACAGACACCGGTACCCTGCGGGCCCCTGCCTCCGCATCTTGGATTCTGCAGGTCGGTAGGCTGCCTGACCACTGAATCCACACGCCAGGTGGACACCATCTGCTGCACGCATACGTACGCTATGGTCGGGTAAGAGGTGCCTTTGGGTTTTCTCACTGTTAGCTGGACAGCGGAGGAAGGTAGTGCAGAACTAAATGGCGGGCAGCAGAAGAGCGTATCGCAAATAAAACCGCGACCGTCACCCCAGCTTGCAGCGCCATCCCTTGGACATCCATCCGTTTGGCCCAACCACAGTGGACAGTAGACTAATACCAGACGCATGTACTCGTATGCTACCGCCAATTGTCCAAGCACACGCCGTTCGTTGTCTGTTGCTCCCGTTGCCATCGTGTGAGCTGCGTTGGTCTTACGAACAGATGTCCCTAACCATTAACGGCGCGCCCGCAGTTACACATTGGCACGGGCCATGGGCCCTGGCACGCGGCTGTGTAGCGACATGTTCGAGGTCGGTGGGCAGCTGTTTCGTCTGGAGGTTTACCCGGCTGGTCTGAACCGTGACACGTACAAGTACGTCTCGCTGTTCCTAACAACGCCTGGCACCATACGCCCCGGCCACCTCTTGTATGAGTTGAGCATCTTGGACAGGGTAAGATACGCTCCTGTCACAACTCGCGGCGGCTGTAGTCCTGTGCCGTCGGTCGCGTATCTTGGGAGGTCGCATGCCGCTGGGCCCTAGGGATCATTTGGATGGAGTGCCGACACGGATCGTATGGGTGCTGGCACGCTAAGGTAGACTGGGCTGTTGCAGTCTGGACGGCAAACCAACGCCACCTTTGTGCGTTGGCCAATACTCACTCACCCCAACACCGCGACCCGGCAACGTTGCAGAGCCAATCCAAGCCGCAGCACATCACGGAATCGCGCACTGCTGGCGCGCCAGGCCCCCCTGAAGCAGCGGCTCTCATGGCACCGCAGCCAGGCGTCGTGGCCGGCTTTCCCAGGTTCATCAAGGCCAACTTCTTGCACCGGAACTCGCGGCGCTTCCTGTCCGATGACACGCTGACCGTGCGGTAGGTATTGGGGGCCCTACGAGGCTGCGACGCTGAGCGACGATGTTAAGGCTAAGCCTTTGATGTGGTGCATGCAGATGCACCTGGCACGGCAGGGGATCATTCAAGCCGTGTCTCGTTAATATCGTCGGGATGCGCTGCGCTCGGCGGCGCCTAGGGCATCCCCTCCTGCCGGCACAGGAGTTCCCAGTAGCCCCCTGCAGTTGCAATGGAACATGTAGCGCCCTGCAGTCGCAGTGTTCTGTCGATCCTGCTGGAGGTATTCCTGACAGTCCCCCCGCGCGGGTTGACCTGCTCGCTGCCTCGCCCCCGCGGCCACTGGCTCCCCAGGGCGACCGTCCAGGTGCTCACCGGCTGGAGCTCCTTCCCGGTGGCGCCCGCAGCGCAGCCGCAGGTCTTCAGCCTCCACCCAGCTCCCGTCGCCGCACCGCTGCTTCCATCGTTCCCGTTCACGTCGTACGTGTGTGGCGCCGGCGGCGCCGCCGCCCTGCCGTCGTACTACTCGCAGCCTCCCGGCAGCTGCTCTTGCGGAGGCGGCACCGCTCCCGGAGCCTCGTTGCCGCAGCAGCTGCAGCCCATTTCCGCATGGCCCTACATCCAGCAGCAATCCAGCCCATACAGTCGTTATGCAGTGCCGTACCCGGGGACGGCGCTGCCATCGAGCGCGCTATTGCCACAGCAGCTGCCGTACGCGGGCGTCACTGGCGGGCCTGGTCTGGGGATGAGTCCCGGCCAAGCTTGGCAGACGCAGCCGTTCGCGTCTGCAGCGCTGGCGCAGGGCGGTTTGCCGTACTAAGTAGCAGCTGCTACAGCGGGCTCCAGCCGTACTAAGGTTGCGAACATGTGTTTCGCGCGTCGCAGCGGGGCCGGCCATGTTGCTGCGATGTCTAAACAGCTGTTGGACTGTCGTAAGGATACTTGTCAATATTGGCGCAACACTGTGGGCAAGCCACCGTAGCGTTGCCGGGGACGGCTGACCGCGCCGAACAACATCGTGGTTGTGGGATATGGCGAATATGGCGGTCGAATTGTGCTCAGGGAACTGACACTTGTAATCTGTACGATACAGCCGAGGATGAATGCGGTTGGTTGCGTGCGGACAGGTGAGGTATTAGAATGAAATCCGTGCGTGGGCATTGAAAGGGAACTAGGACGCGGTTAGGTGAGGAGGACTTGCTGTGCTACCTGGCGCACCGGGGTTGATCGCGGAGGGTTAGGATCGAAACGACAATGCTGGGATGCCATGTATGAGATCCTGTGAACTACGGAGTTACACGATACTGCAATGTAGCAGCGCTTGCGGCAAAGGCTCCGCTGCTGCTGGTATAACTAGGGGACGACAGGCCGGCTGGCCTAGGCCCCGCGACCAGCCCATAGCTCGGCACAGCGAAAAGCCGAATCAAATGTCGCAGCTTCAAGTGTTTCGTACATGCGTTGAAGGAAATGAAAGAGCGTTGCGTGCGCCCCTGATCAGCAATCGTGTAGGTTGATAAAATTAGAAAACTGGCCACCAAAAATCGTAGGAAGCCTGGCAAGCCTAGTGTTATCACAACCGGGTTGCAGGATAAACAGCAAGGTCCGCTCGTGTCCCTTGTTATTAGCCAGGGTTGCTGCGCTCTTGTCATGCAAGAGCCACGTCATAAGCAAGGCAGTATTTATTGGGGGCACATCAGCGGCTCCACAGCACGGCGCGCGTGATGCATGTAACCCTCGCGCTCTCCACTTCACGCTAAGCTCGTCGGCAATCGGCCCCAGGCATGAACCGCACCGCCTGCTCCTCGCCACCGTTACTGACGGCCGGCAACAAGGTAGAGATTTGCCGTCTACCATCTACCACCGACCGGGGTTGCCGCCCTGCCATGGATGCTGGATCTAACCGAATGCATGCTTATGTGCGGGCGCGCCACCATCCAACGTTGCGAGCAGCCTTCTGCAACCCCATCTCCGATGCCTGAACATCCCTCGTCTGCCGAACCCGCCTCACTCTCGTGCACAGCCACACCACAATTTCATCGTCACGGATGGGCAGTCAGGCGCACACGGCGATCCACGTAAACCAGTGCCCGCCATGCAGCATAGTCCTCGCCCTTCCAAAAGGCCAGCAACGGACGGACGCGACCTAGGCCACGACCTCCCGAGTGGCGCCACCAGTGCAGACCTCAAGCGGTCCCTGGTCTACTACAGTCCATACCCGGGTACAAAATTCCGGGAGTCGCTTGTTTCTCGCTCGGGTGCTTGGTACCCAACATGCAACATCGCACCTCTAGGTTGGATGGTACGCTCATATGCAACATGGCGCGGGACCTCTCGGGCCGGCACCCCAATGGGCTTAGACGGGCCCTGCTCGCAGCCGGCCAGCGCTCCTTGCATTCAGGCGGGGCGGCTAGGCGTGTATACATGCAGCGCCCGCCAGGCTGCATTCCGGCACGAGGAAAGACTACGCAATTCGCTGCTGCACACGCGGGGTCATCCCTAACCGAGCACTCTCACGCGACTCGGCGCAAAGGCCCCGGAACACAAAAAACGATCCATTCTTTTCGCAATGTGCGAGACATACTCTCGTCAGGCGCCCTCTCGTCATACACACCCGCTCATTCGTCCTTAAGAGCGGCTGTTGCTCTCGTTTGCTGCTCATGCGATCGACAGTTCGCATGCAGACGCAGACCTGCTGCGTGTCATCTGGGCGCAACAGGGGAATTGAGTTGCTGTCTACATATATAAAATTGAAAGCATTTCGTACAGTCCTCAGAGGACCCTCTCGCTAGGCAAGACCCTCCTCGCTGCCAACCGCGACAATTGGTACGGCAACTTCGGAGCGGTACCATGCTCGTCCTAAAATTCTCTTCTCTTGCACAAATCATACCGGCGGCTGCATCAGACACATACAAAGCTTGCGTCGACGATCCGTTCAATCTCATACAGGCTCGAAACGATGTACGCATTCCGCATGGCGTGCGGCGTTGCACGCACTGGGTTGCCCCGCCATTAGCGCCGCTCCTTGCAACTCGTGGCGCTCTCGGCCCACTCTCCGCCCTCATCATCACTCCCCTCCACAGTCGCGCCGCTGCTGCTGCTCTCCATGTAATCGCTCTCGCTCTCACTCTCGCTGCCGCTTCCACTGTCGCCGTCGCTGCCGCTGCCGCCACCGCTCCCGCTACTGCTGCTGACGGTGCTGCCAGTGCCGACTGCGCTCCCGGTGCTCTCGTTGAACGCTCGTTTGTGCTCCTCAAGAGCCTGCAGGCATCGGGCGCAGGGGCCAAGGATTCAGTCCAGGCTCCGACAGCAAATGCGCGGGGCAGGAGCTAGCTGATGGGAAGAACCAGCCCAGGATTCCACAGGCCCGCGTCCGTGCGCCGCAACGACCGGATACAAGCGGCACGGCACGTCCAATGTGCCGTACAGGTCGCACGCAGCCGCGATGCCGCGACCGCCCAAATGCAATCAGTCTCAGCGACGCGTTTGGTATGCTATACCCAAGGTGCGTACTCTGGGCCTGGCTCTAACGAACGAGCCAGCCGCGGGAGTTCGGCACGTCAGCAGCCACAGCGCTTGCCGCACATGCGTATCCTACACCCTAGGACCGAGATCCGTTTCGCCGAGTTGCCAGCCCGTCGCTAGCCGCAACACGCACCTGGGTGGCCGCCGGAGTGGGTTTGAGGGACGCGTCGACCTGCTTGCACACTGGGCACTCTGCGTGGAAGGTGCCGCCCATGAGCATCTTACGACCGAGCCATGCGTCGCAGCAGTCCCTGCGAGGGTAAACAGGCGCGTGAACGGGAGTTAACTTTTTATATGCGCTTTGACTCGTAGTACACGTTACCGTGGGTTCCAGGCTTTGAAGTTGATTTAAAAGCCCCAAAGTTCCTCCCGTGCAGGCGCTGGCGGCGGTGTGACCCAGACGGGTTGGAATGACGGCAGACATTTGGCGCCCTAACACGGTGTACATGAAACGGCGCCCACCTTGCCGACCGCTTCACTCGCATTCGAGGAGTGCCGAGTTGTACAAAAGCGAGTTGCCCGGTTGCGCGCCATGACGGCCGGCCCCTGCCAGCCTCCTTCCCCGCCCCGCATAATGCGCCTTCCGTAATGCCCCCTCAGACAACCTGGGACAAGCCCGTGGTGCCAACACCCGTGGAGGCGCACCTATGGAACGAGTGGCCGCAGCCAAGTGCGAGGCAAGCGCGGTCTTGCGTGAACACATCGGAGCAGATGGGGCACTCCTCTGAGACGCTGCGGCCGCTGTGGGCTAGCACGTGGTTCAGCAGGCGCCAGCGAGCAAAGCTCTCCGAGGTGCGGCCCTATGAGGACGGCGAGAAGGGGGCCCGCGGTCAGTCGGGTTGAGGCAGGGCCCTGTGCCGGCGACCAGAACTACATGACCGGCGACCGCGCTTGGCCGGCTTCGGCAACGGAGCGTTCAGGGTGAGGCCACGCCAGAGCTTTATGCAAGGGGCGTTGGTGCTGCAAGTGCTCGGCTGGCTGAGGGAACAGCGCGTTTTCCTTTCAGCCCCTGCAAGGGAGGGCGTCGATGCGCCACAAGCCATCCGTCCGCACTCGGGCATAGCGTACTCCTGATCACGAGCCAAACGCCAGACTGTTACGCGTCCCCCGTTTAGCGGACGCTCACCAGCTCAACACCTACGGTCTGCCCTACAAGCCCGGCTCCCCGCGTCTCCGCGCACACTTTACACCACCGCAGCCCCAAGCACCCAGCCCCAAACGCTCCCTTCCTCACGCCCCGATACCCCCATCCGCCCTCCATCCCCCCCCTACGCGCGCCTCTCCCACTCGCCCACCTGCATGTTGTAGACCTCCACGCACTTGGGCAGCACCCGCTGGAGCAGCAGCGTCCGCAGCGGGGCGTCCACAATGCCGGCGCACGCGGCCACACACGAGTCAAAGGTGGCGGCCGCGGCGACCAGGTCGCGACCGGAGATCTGCAGCTCCGCAAGGCCGATCGCACAGTACGACAGCATCTCGTACTCGCTGAGCTGCGACGCAACGGCCAGGCCTCGCTCGTAGTTTTGCATGGCCTGCAGGTACGAGCAGCAGCACCGGGTATGGGTTCAGACAGGCGCCGACCGGGAGAGCGCGTGTAGGTTGCAATGTGAGCTACCGCATGTATGCGGGTGCGGGAGCGCAGCGAATGAACGATCTGGGTTGCCCGAAGCTGTGCGGTCAAGGCGGCACCGCACTTGATGGCCGATCGTACGCGGCTGTGCACCGGCGCTAAAAGGAGGGACGTGCAAGGCATCCGCACTTGCCTTGGTCTTTGTGCCCAACCGCGCTGGGTCGGCACTGAAGAAGCCATCGCCGGCACTATCGGCCACAGCGCTGCCGGGACATATTGCGATTTGGAGCTCGTAAAGCCTGAAGCGGGACATGCCAGCGCACACATTGCATAATTGGTTAGGCAAGTATTTCCTAGCGCAGGTTTTTGGGCACGCAAACTGTCAGGTAAACCCGCCACGTAAACCCGCGCGTGCTATGGACTATGCGCACGGACACACAGCACGTCACCTGACTATCAAGGTGTTGCACAAGCTAATAGGCCATCGTCCCGTGCAGCTCATGCTGCACGGCTTGCCCAACGAATGGCGGGGCACGACTGCCCACGGCAGTTTGTTATAAGCACCTTTCCCCGTCCTCTTGCCGGAGCGCGCTGCAATCCGGCTTATAACCCGGGTTGCTTACGAGGAAAGCAAGCATCGATTCATAAGCTCCGTCCGCAAGCATTTTTCGTCAATCGCCCCGCCGTCGGTGCTCGCGCTGCATAGTCGCCGCAGCCCGTCCTCCAGGGACCTTACTGCCTCACCTACGGCAATCATAAATCCAAGGAATAAAAGTTAAGGATCCTATGCCTGACAGCGACACGGTCACCTGGACCGGTGCGGTTGGCTTTCTTTGGACTTGAACGCTGCGCGCTTCTTGTCGCTCGAATGATTGACTCACCAAATTGACAAGTATTTGTATGACACGGGCTGCGAGCCGCTTCCAGTTTGAGCGGCTGAGGGGGCGAGGCCGCATGCGGCGATTGCCTTGCTTTCGCTTCGGTGCATGCCCAATCCGAAGAGTCCATTGGTGTAGATTCGAGTTCTATGTGTGCTTGCATGTCCACGTCGCAGTTGGGCGCTGCGATACTGTTGCCGTTGGGCGTCGCTATTACCAGCTCGTAAGCAGGGTGGGGATTATAGTTTGGAAGAGTTGCGGCGATCATTGATGTTTCTGTATAAGTGGTAAAGTCTATAAAAAACCATTTGGGAAATAAAAACGATATGTTGGGACGTGTGGGGTTGATTTGGCGACGCAGAATCCAGTCCTGGTGACAACCAGGCATGACAATCAGGACGTACGGCAGCCAGCTCCTCATCTCTAACGTCCCAGGACGACCATGACAATGCGACCTTAACAAAATATTTGCCATTCAGTGGCGATGCTGATTTGTTCCATCCACGCTGCCTGCTGTTTGTATCGACAGGCTAGGCAACCTGTTGTTCAGTAGGCACTTTGTGTCCTTACCTATTGCCAAGCCAGGTCCATTACAAATGTCCGGACAACCTAAAGCACAGCGAGATGTAAACAACAATTGTTTCAATGTATCAAGATGCTTATCATGGGGGATTTCACGAGTAGGTACAACGTAACCCTATTGACAGACTAGCTGTTCGCGACGCTGCCCGACGCGCTCGACCTAAACGGACAACACAGTTGGGTTTGGCTATGTGATCCTTCGTCCGGTCGGAAGCCAGCTACCCTATCCTTCGCTGACAGCCCTGCTTCTGTCCGTAGGACTGTCGGTTGCACCAGTGTTGCTCGCTTTGCGAAAGAATGTGCAAACCCGACTTACCAGGCTCACTTATCAGGTCCATTTTAAAGTAAAGACTGGGCTTACTGGCCATTGCCAAGTTGTTAGGCAGTCGTCGGGCATGAATCGACTCTTTAATTAAGCACACAAGGTCACATAGGCGAAATGCCCCTAGCCTAGCCCCACGGGGTTATTGCTGCACAGCTATCCAATATGGAGAGTTGCGTATCGTATTTGCCCTCCATCGGCGCTTGCATATCCTTGCTACAGGTGTGGTACAGGTGTTGCACCTTGCATCACAATCGACAAACAGCATTTTCCTAGCATACCCGACCTCGCATACAGTGGCAATCACCCATCCATAGCTTTGTGACGGTTAGTCTTTTCGTCAGAGCGCAAAACAAGGCATACTTGGACGCGCCTTCGGGGCCTGGGGATGCAGCAGGAGGTGCAGCAGGACGCTGGCCAGATTCCTAGATAGGAGCTAAGGATGAGTATATGTGAGTGGCGCTGCCCGCCATGGGCACCAGGAATGAGCACCACTGGAACAGTTACTAGTACTACTTCCAGGAATGCCCCCTGCTTTCTTCTCCGGTCACGGGTGCACACCGTTACACTTCCCCCTGGAGATGCCCCCAGGCGCCCTCCTTCCTAACGTGATAGACCCTGACTGGACCAAACGAAACATGCTTCCATGATCTGCGTCTGCTAAAGATGAGGATGCAGCATGCACATTACACATTGGGGCAGTGGGCGACGCGCGGACGACAACCAACAAGCGTACATGCAGGTGGCTGCGCTACTGTACTGCACTGCGGTCTGGGGCCCATCGTAACCGTTACTGCTGCAGCATCCGAGATGATTGGCGCAGCACTGCGCGTCAAGATGCAGCGTAATCAACGCTCGTGGAACGATGGATCAGGCACGTGCAGTAGGGCGGCTTGCATCTGGTCCGACGCTACAAGCCCAACATGCGGCCATGAAGCCCAACGTGCGCCAGCCCAACATGCCCGGTTCCGTCTCAAGGCCCGTGCCGCCGAGCCAACAACAAGTGCGCTTTTCAGCCCCTGATCCGGTGGATTTGCCAGAGAACATGGAGCATTCCAGCAGTCTCCATGAGGCCAATGCACCGTTGGGGAAATTCCACGGAGTTGTTAGAGTCTTAGGCATGTCGGTGTTGTCGCCGACCCGCGGGTCAGCTGAGCCGTGCGCAACGCCACGCACATGTCTAGACGGCTCGGAACCGCAGCAGAATATACAGTTGCTTGCAGTTTATTGTATTTACGTGTCCTACTTCCCAACATTCAGGCTGCTATAGCCTTATCCTTAATTATTCATTCAACGGTGCGCCAGGCCAACCGTGCCCTCCGGCCTAGGGGCCAACCTGTTCTGCTATTTTAGCTTTCAAGCATGCCTGAAGTCGAAGTTATCGGCGCCGGCTTTGGTCGCACGGGCACGTTGAGCTTGCGCGCGGCCCTGAACCGACTGGGCTACAAAACGCACCACATGATTGAGGTGAGAAGGGTAGGGATGATGCGGCCGCAGGCGTGCCAGCAGGCAGGCGGGCACATCGCGCAGCGAGGCCGACCGCATAGCTAATGCATACTTGCGATAGCACCGTAGCAGCTTGCGTAGTCCAAACAAGGCGTAATGGCTGCTGTGGCTTTGTTCAGCGAACTCTCCTCCCAAGCCTTTGTTCAGCGAACTCTCCTCCCAAGCCCCAGGCCCCTAGCCACCGCGTACCGCCACCTTAGACGTCAGGCGTCTCCCCATCCGGTCGGGGGTAAAACCTATCCGCGAATCCACGGTCGACAAACCAAGGGCGATGAGGATGGTGGATCAGGTCGGGGTCCCGCTCCCTCCCTCCCAACGGAATACGGTCAACACCAACATGCTCACGCATGTTGGCGGGCCCACGCATTCTTGCACTCGTCTACGTATGTGCGTAGACGACGGCGTTCGAGCTATAAAACACGAAAAAATACCCATATCCGATAGCACCAAAAACTCCACACTGGCTGGAGCTCTTGCTGGAGCTCTTGCTGGAGCTCCCTTTTTCTCCTCCTCCTTTCGGTCCGGGTATTGGCTCGGTTTTGGTGGGGATTTCCTTGGGTCTCAGGTGTGGGGATAGGGTCTGCTCGGCTTGTTGAGGCGCTTTGCTAGCTGGCGTCCCTGGCTTAGAGACTGCTTGGTCCTGCTGTTGGTATACTGCTGATAGGGGGACGTTTGGGCTACCTCCCCTTGGGTGGTTGTTGCTGCTGTTTATTCTCTGGTTTCTGGTGGTTAGGCATGTCTTGGGTCGGACGGTTTTTCCTTCTTGCATCCGAGGCTGCATGGCTCTACCTTCCGGTCTGGGGCCCAATCTACAACGAACCCGTGCGCTTCGACAGTAGATGCACTGCGGCACTGGGTGCAGGTTGTCGAGGACCCGAGTCAAGCAGCAGCCTGGATCCAGGCATACCGCGACCGTGCCGCTGGCCGGCCTGTCAACTGGCGGGCCCTGCTAGACGCCGGCGGCTACACGGCGGCAGTGGACTGGCCCGCAGCCGCCTTTTACCGGGAGCTGCTGGCGGCCTACCCGGGCGCCAAAGTGGTCCTCACGCTGCGCGACTTTGACAAATGGTACGAGAGCGCCATGAACACCATCTTCGCAATTGGCCCTGTGGCGCGATCCATCCGTCGGCCGCCGTTCTACCTGGCGCCGCTGCTCCGGTCCCGGGCCGGTACGTTCACGATGGTGGACGAGATCGTGTGGGAGGGCACGTTTGGCGGACGCTTTGGAGACAAGGAGCATGCACGGCAGGTGGGTCCTTGCGTGGGTGGGTGAGTACGGCGGTCGGGTTTGACTATGACCGCGGCATGGACACGTCAGCCCGGTGTGGTAGGTAGTGCCGCCAGTTTTGCCGATCGTTGCGTCAGGCATCGGTATCGCCGCGTGTGCAGAGAGCGCCATGGGCATGCCAACCGACGCGGAGGGCAGCGGAGGAGGGAGGTATGCAAGTGCGAGGTGCCGTCCGATACCGGGTGTTTCATCTACACAAAGTGCAAAGGCCACGAGGGTTGCGTCTTCCAGGCTAGCTCGCCCGCAAGTGCGTGCTGCCGCCCGCTCGCTGCCACTCACCGCCGCTCACTCCCGCACGCTCCCTCACACGCCCCGCACTCGCGCAGGTGTACGAGGAGCACATCACGGAGGTGAGGCGCTCCGTGCCCCCGCAGCAGCTGCTGGAGTTCAGCGTCAAGGACGATGGCTGGGCGCCACTGTGTGCCTTCCTGTCCAAGCCCACCCCCGCAGAGCCCTTCCCGCACGTCAACGACACGGCCGCCTTTCAGCAGCACATACACCGCTTGCGGACCCGCTCCCGCAAGCTGGCGGTGCTGTTTGCGGCCAGCAACACAGTGGTGGCTGCGATCGCGGCGGCGGGTGTGGCGCTGATCGTGCGCTTGCTACGCCGGCGGCTTCATGCTTGAAGCCGCGCCGGCGCCGTGCGCTGCCTTACCTCGGACCTTTGGTCTCGATCGACGCCCCATTCGTGGTTCACCTCGTCAGCTGTGACCGTCGTTCGTGATGCGTTGATATGCCGCGACTCGCGAGCGTGCCGCACCTGGCACATTATTGAGCAATCCCCAACCTGAAACCTGCTTGCTTGTTGCTAGGCAATGAGCGGCATCGCGCAAACGTTGGTTGGTTGGACGGGTTATAGTTGCTGTAGCAGTTGCTATTTCAATTACTGTCCATAGTTGCTGTTGCAGTTGCTATTTCAGTACTGTTGCAGTTGCGGACACGTCTGCGACCGTCGCGGCGGCAGGAGAGGCATGCTGGATTAGGGCAGAGCTCTCAAGAGATTGGTCCTAGGCCATTAATACTCGGCCGATTGGTCCTAGGCCATTAATACTCGGCCGCCTGCGTTCGGGGATGCCGGGTCCGTAGGACCTTTAGCAATCCCCCTCGGGCTACTCCTGGCAGGTTGTTACCCATTCGTAGTAACTGTTACAGTGGGCCCCAGGCCATAATGTAGAGCCATCGGGCGCATCACCTGACACCAAAAGAGACGCAGGAAGAAGAACAGGCCAGTCGAACGAGATCTGGCAAACAACCCAGGTTTACTGTAACCAACTGCGCTGGTGGTAGTAACTGTCACAGTCGTGCTGGTGCCCCTTGCACACGTAGCGTCCACCTGACCAAGCACGCCTGCAGTCAGCTGCGCCGCCGCGTCCAGTCGCGTATGCTCAGGTCATTCACGTTACATAATAACGAGCATGCCGGTCGGTCGATAGTGGGGATTCGTCGCGCAGCCCAATACAGCAGGGTGCCTGTACGGTAAGCCATGTGCCTGTACGGTAAGCCATGTGCGGGTGGGAATCTTGACCGCAGTATGGAGGGAGCATGCTAGCTCAGCTCCAGAGCTAGTCGTCCGTACACTCGTACACACCAGGTGGGTCAGAACCAACGACGCCCGCGCCCTTAGGCATCTTGAGAAATAACGCACGCCGATCACTGAGGTGTCGCAATAAACCATAAACCGTAGGTAGTTGGTTATCTCCGGTGCCAGGGGCGCAATAATTGCAAGCCATCACTCATCCATTCGCCACCACTGTGTCCACCGCCCTTGCATCCCACAGTACAACGGAATTCCTCTAGTAGCTGCCAGCTTGCTTCGCAAGCCACGTTGCAATAAACGCGTCAACGCTGCCGTACCCAGCCACCATGTTCGAGTCCCAATGTTGCACGCATCGTCAAACATTCCTCGCGCCGCAGCCGCACCTGGGGCTGGGCCCCCCCTCATACATGTCACGTACCACCATGACACGCAATCGCAGTATCCATGCCAGGCTGCCTCAAGAGGTCCTGCACACGCGCACATTCCGTGACATTTGATAAGGCAGCGAGAACAGCACTGAGGTAAGGGCGACAAAGCTGGACCAGGCGCAGCCCTAGCGTGAGTTCAAGGGGAGGAACCCCCCGGGGCCCCTGTGCCCCTGTCAAGCCCCAGACAATCGTGACAGATAGAAAGAATCGCGCAAGTGCGGCCACCACCCGCAGGAGGTCTCCGAGGCGCCAGGACATCGCTCAGCGCACTCCCGCAAGAGCTTAGCGTGGGTCGAACATATCGTACGCCGCCGTACGCATAAATGCGGCAACGCCTGGTTTCGGCGCGTTTGCGCGTCTTCCTACGTTGAAAAAAGACTTTCCCACCGCAAAAAATATAACCTCCGCCGACGCGAGCAGTGAACAAGATATAGGCTGTGCTACACAACAAGGCCCGCGCGGACCTCGTGATCTGCCGCAATCTTGGAACTGCCACCAACCTGCGAACCTAATACTTCAGCCCAGCCCGTCCGCAGCGCAGTGCTGCGCAACGTGACCTCCTGATCAATGGCGTGCACCACCAGGTGGAGTACACGACTACATTCAAGCTGTGTCCCTACGTCACAGACCTGGTTCCACACATCACGTTTGATAGCCCAAGGAGGGCATCCAACCACGCCTCCCAAGCTCTTGCAGTTCTACGGCGAGACAGTTGGCAAGGAGGCGAGACTCCAGGTTTATTTAAGCCAGGTTCATGCTTTGCACGGCCGGCTACTGTCTGCACTCACTCTCCGCGACACAAGCTAACCTATGTACAGCACTCATTGGCTTCAAAAACACACTCTGGGGTTTCGCAGGCAACGTTATTGCGACCTACACAACCAACGCACTATGATTCACCCGCCCGCCTGGCCGCCTCCAGCCCAGCTCATCTAATCTGGGCCCGGTTCTCAGTCGTCACCCTCGCTTGCTGCTCACACAGCGTGCCGTCGCTCCCTCTCCTCGATGTTGCTGACCCCAACCTGGGCGCCACGGCTCAGCGCCTGGGCGCTCCGAGCCGCGCTTACCGTATGCCCACCCACCATCTCGCGACGTCTTCCAACGCGTCCGGACTCGAGAGACTGGTGGTTCCAAACGAGCAGGGGTGCGGCAGGGAGACGCTGTGAAGAACACACCGTTGACTGGCGGAGTGCTCAACACGAGGTTGTGGTGCAGGAGATGGCCGTTGGTGGACGCTACGTGTTCGCGACGTTGCGGGGGAGTCCCTCGCGCGCTGCGGTGCGGTGCGGTGCGCCCCCCCCCCGCTTCCCAACTAACCGATGCTGGGCCATGACCCTACGCTCTGCTCCGCCTACGAAGCGCCCACCTGCACTGTCGCCGCGCATTCTGTTCCACGCCGTAGATCCGGTGCATCGGCGCGGTCGGATCCCGGATCCACGGGCCGCCGGCGAGCGCGCCCAGCCTCCCGAAGGCGCTATTCTGCGAGACGATGTGCGCGGAGGCCAGGCCGAAGAGCCACATCTCTGATGCCGCAGCGTTCAGGCCGGCTTGCCCGTGGAACGGGTGGTCCTGCGTTGCAGTGACGAGCAGTGCGTATGCGGTGAGCATTGCGTGCGGACCCACTGGTATGGTACGTTTCGCTGGTACGGTCTGGTCGGCCGGTTCGACACAACTTGTGTACGCGTCAACAATGAAAGCAACCCGCGCAACAGGGATGCAAGCGGAAACGCCCGGGCGCTTCTGCCCCGTGGCCCAAGCCGGAACCGAACCGGAACCAAGCCCCCAAACCAAGCCCCCCACCGACCTGCACATGATCCAGCGGTACATCCTTCGCCACCAGCAGCCTTTCGTTGCCGTACCGCCGCCGGGCAGCAGCTCGCAGCGAGCTCGAGTCGGATATCAGCAGCCAGTAGATACGCCGGGGGGTGCCGTCGGCGGCAGTCACCCCTGCCTTCGTCATCTCCGCCGTCAGCTGCTCAGCGCACTGGAAGTGGCCCTCCCTGCGTATCGGGGTTGCGCGGAAGACCCGTATCGGGGTGGGGGGTGGGGAGGGGCCGCGGCGGCCTTACGTGCGCACAGACAATCTTGCGACAGGAGGGTTGAATCGGTATCAGAGGCGTTGAATCGTGCCATGCCAAGATCGCACCGCGACAAACATACAGCTGCCCTGGGTAGAGATTCCGGGTACGCCCCCAGCCTAGCCGTCCCCAGTGTGTTGGTGACCGGCCACACGTAGCCCGGCCGGCCACATGTTGGACGCAAGCAATGCATCCCAACTGACACATAGGACTCGCAACGCATAATGGGGAGCTGATCGAGGGCGCGAACATGGCCGGCAGCTGTAGGACGACGTCACGAATCGTCACCACTCTGTAGGGATTCCGCCGCTGCTCAGCGCGACCAATCGTTTTGGGGTACCTGGCTTGGGCCCGCAGTGCCGCGCCCCAAGGCGGGCAGCGGGTACGTGGTGGTAGGAGCTTGCGGCGAGGTGCGGGCTCTCGAACGGCGGCATCAGGGGTCTGGGGTGCCGACGTGGCTTCGCGGCCACGACACCACGAGGGACCGCGCCGGGTCCGTACGTGCGCCACGTACCCGTAGTTGAGGTAGCGCCAGTCCTCGTTGGCGTCCGCGCCATCTGGGCCTTGCGTTCCGAACACCCAGTCCCCCGCGCGGACCTGGATCCCGATAATGTCGTTGTTGGGGTCCTGCGCGCAAGCAGGTGGGGAGGGCCCGTCGTCAATGGATTTGTTGACCTCGTTTGTGGACAATTTCGGGGCGGCAGCCGTGCTGAAAGCTGCAGGGCACACATACACTGCATGCGACGAGCACGGGCATAGACGCGGGTGGCCCGCTGGGGGTGTACAAAAACCGTTTTACGCAACGGGACAGGATCGCAAATCAAGCCCTGCTTGCCTGCCTGTGTTTCTGGCAAACTAAAAGACCTGCCCTCCTAGTTCAGCCAGGTCATGGCCATGCTCCTATGCTTTGGAACGAGCACCGGCTGACGCAGCCGCGGCGGTGCATCTGTCGCCAACACGGCTGATAAACCCCCTCCCGTCCGCGCACCGAGCAAACAGGGCCCTAAAGGTACAAACCGGAACATGTAGCATAAAGGCCGCACGGCCTTGCCACAACCGGCCCACATCAGCCATTCGCCCCTTGGTTGATGTACCCACCAGCAGCTTGTCCAGCAGCCCGTCCTGCAGGAAAGGCACCAGCGCCTGACTGCTGGGGACGTACAGGTAGTTGAAGATGCACGGCGTCGCACGCTCCCACGTCAGCCCCAGCTCCTGGGAGGGGGGCCGCAGGGTCTTAGGGTTTTGGTGCGTGGGTGACTGTGGCCGGGATATCTACGCGACCCATCTGGGTCGGGTCGGGGGCTTCGCGAGGGCGCAGCAGGCGCCACGCCTGGAGAGGGACTCCCTGACGTCGGCTTCCCCGGTGGACCCTCCGGACAGTCTGCGCTGCGTAAGGCCCAGGTAAGGAACCTGTGGTATCTGGATATCTTTCCGCCTGGCTGAGTCGTTGCCGTCTCACCCCCCCCCGCGCACATCTCACCCTCCCCCCTGATCGCCTGATGCACTGCTACCCTGGCACCGCCGCAAATTGGACACGCCGGGGACTGGGAGCTCTCAGCCGCTCCCAGTCCCCGTGCGTCCTCACCGCGCGCCTGATCTGGTAACCCACCTTGAGCCGGTTCCTTAGGTTCGGGTTCTGGAATGCCCCCTGCATCAAGCCTTGGTTCAGCGTCACGAGAATGACGTCGTACGTTTTGCCGTATGACAACAGGTTTCCATGCTTGAACAGCCTGTTGACCAGCCGCCTTGATCTTGTGAGGCCAGGATCGATGTACCAATCGGCAACGATGGTCGACCGACCTAGCTGGCTCCAGTGGTGATTCTCTGTGGTTAGTTGTGACGAGGATCCATCGCCGCCGGGCTGGCTGTCGGAATTCTCCTGCACCCAAACGGTCGCCCCGCCGGATGCCTTCCGCATCAACCCGAGGTCGCGTCGCGGCACGCGCCAGTCTATCCACAGCGACTGGAACGAGTCCCACAGGTTGTGGTGGCCGTACCACATGTACTCAAAGACACGCTTCGTGAGCAGGCCGTATAGAAACACAGTGAGGCTGCATCCCAGTCGGTCCGCCAGCCCTGAGCTGTTAGACACCATGACAGCGTACCGAGCCGGAATGTGCGGCGCCAGCGCTGCGCCAGACCGCACGGCGGCGTGCATCTGGCTGTACTGCGGATCTGTGTACCAGCATGGAGCACTGGCCGGCATCCGACCCCGCCCAGCAGCCCACCCCGGAAGCACTGACGTGCTCCTTGCATGGTGGCCCCTGTTCAAGTGATGCCTGTCAGCAACCGCGGCCTCCCTCAATCGGGCAGCCCGCTGTCGCCGCATCACCCCTGGCCCCCGTGCCCAGGCCTCCCGTGCTGCGGCCCGCCATGCCCAGCAAGCTGCCGAAGCTGCTCCCAGACCTGCCGCCGCCCTTCCAGCACTTGCAGCTGCCCAGGCGGCCGTAGTTCTAGCGAAGCAAGCCGACAACGCAGACGCGGCCCGCACCTGCCGTGTTCGCTGGTTGCGCACTGGCGACCATCCCAGCCCTGCGGTCACGGCCGTCGTTCATTCCCCCCGGGCCATCACCAGTGTGCCGGCGCTGCCCCTGAGCAGCTGCCGCCCGTGGTGGCGAAGGCTCAAAAGCCACCCCACCCCACCCCACCCCCGGCAAGTCGCCTGGCTGGGATGGCTTCCCGGCGGACATCTACCGCGCCTGGCGAGGCGCCTACGTTGGCAGACATGTTTACGGCCATCGGAACACCTGGGCGCTTACCGCTGGTTTCCTGGATGGCTCCGGAGGCCAGCATTGTGACTGCCTTCCAGTTTGCCGATGATGACTTAGAGATGGTACTTAGCGGCCCCGAGGCGGTGCCCCACTTGCTTCGCTGCATGTACACGTTTGCTCTCGCCTCTGGTCAGCATCTGAACCTGGACAAGGTGGTGGTCCTCCATACGGGGCCCGGCCCCCTGGCGGCCGCCCCTGCCACTGCGGAGGACCCTGCCTTCGCCCCGGCCCAGGCGACCCCAGCTGCCGGCGCCCCCCCTCATCCCGCCCGCGCAGGCCTCCGCGTCGTCTCCTCAGCCGCGGCCCTTAATTTGCCCCCACGGCCCCAGCCCTGGAGTGGGCCAAGCAGGCTGGCGTGAAGCGTGCCAGGCTGCAGAAGTTCGTTCACTTCGGCTTCTACACCTTCGGCCGCCTATGGCCCCCTACAGCCTGCACCGGGTGACCTGTCACATGGATCGCTCTGGTCTTCCCCCGACCGCCTCATCAGCCAGGCTGCCCGGTTTATCGATAGCGGTCAGGGCACGGCCGATGTGGATCGCCGCCTGACGGGTGCCCCTGCACGCCTCCTCGTCGGTCACCCTGTGGCCGGCGATTTCGGCGTTCTGCCGCTGCACTGTCACGTGATGGGCGCCACAATTTGTGCTCGAAGATGGTGCCGCCATCTCGCCGCGGCTATTGCACCCCTGGCAGCAGGCGCTGCAGGTCTACTGGGCCTCTTTGTCCCGGCCTCCCGGCCCCTCGCCCTCCGCAAGGCGGACACTGCTGGCAATTGGCTGGGCACAGCTGGCCTGCCCGCTGACGTGTGGCTTGTGGCCAGCGGCCTTGCCTGCCTCCCGCTTGTGTCCGATGTGGCGGAGGAGCCTCTTCTGCCCGCCGACTGGCGCTGGGCGCCTTCCCCCTGAGGCAACCTCTACTTCGCGGCCCCCGGTGTCGCCACCCTGCGGCCTGGGCTGCGCATTGCCATCCCGCCCTGCTCGCCTGCCATGATTTGCGGGCTCTGGGAGGAATGTTGGCCGCCAAGGCCGCTCTTGCTGTGGCGCCCAGCTCCCCTCCGGGGCCACTCCAGTCCGAGCCAACCAGCATTCTCCGCTGTGCACATTGGCGCTCTCTGGTCACTGTCTCCCTGGCGCGTCGGCTTCTATTATGCGGGCATTCGTGGACTGCTGCCGTCATGGCGCGGAGGCGGCGTCATCACGGCACTTGCCCAGGGATGTGCTTGTGGACTGGCACAGGGAGGTCTTCTGGCGCCTGGCCGTTGATGGGATTCTGCTGGCGGTTAACACGCATGTGGGTCAACACGCTCCTGTCTGTTTCTTTCACGTCGGCCGGCGATGCCTTGCCCACCTGGGGCAGCCCACCTGGTGCCGTGCGCTCGCGCGCAATTGACTGCGATTACTCATTTCTGGGCCCATCTGCAGGGTTTCGCGCAGCTAGGTATGCCACGGGCCGGGAGGTGTGTGCTGTTGGGGCCACCCACCCGTTATCCTGTATGGTTGATGGTCGCTTGCGGTGTGCTGGCTGATCCTTGGCTGCCCTGGGTCCCTGAGCGGCTTGTGGTGGGTGTCAGTGGGTGCGCCTTGGGCACCGCCTACCCGGTTTTGCATTTTCCCTGTCCTCGTGGCCTTGCTCTGTTGGGACTGCCCGTCGTGCCCAAGTTCCCTTCGCCGGCCTGCCTTTTCGGGTGGGGCGTTTTTTCGCGTGTGATTTGTGCCCTGGGCCGCCGGGTTTTTTTGTCCCCGTGGGTCCGGACTGTCTGATCCCGGCGTTTTTATAGTGATGAGCCTTGGGGTGCCTGGTAATGTTGTTGTCGGAGCCCCGCCACCTTGGGCGCGGTGGAGTTTCCTGTTCTCCCTGTCCCTTCTGGGGCGTCTGCTGGCTTCTGGTACTGTGAGGCCTTGGTATGGGGCCCCCCTCTTGTCCTGGGTTTGCCCGGGCTTGCGGACACTGTATCATATTATTAATGTGATCATGCCCATCACCCTGGCGTATTCTGTAACGTGTGCGCAGCAGCCCTTGTTGTACCAAGCTTCTAGGTGGCCTGGGGTGGCCTGAAGCTCCACAATAATAGGAACAGCTGCTGCGATGTCCGCAGCTAAGAGCGGAGGGAGTACTGATTGCACGTGTCGCAGGGTGATGAAAGGGTGGTTTTCTGTAAGGGGGACCGACTCGGATAGGGGAGGGTATCACGCTGTACGCATCGACCAACAGTTGCTTGTAATGAGGACATGGAAATAGGCTGTTGAAATTTTGATACCTCGGGGCTAATAGGCTGTCCTACGGGCACATCAGCAAGTTGCAAGGCCGTGCCATGGAGGGCACCCAGTGCCTCATTTTTTAACTGAAAATATGAGGTAAAATGACATGCACATCCTTAACAGAAATAAGGATGTGTCGTTGGGAGCTAGTACGATTCGGATCCTGGCCGAAACTTAAAGACAGCCGAGCCATGCCAGTGCTAGAGTTTGTTCATATACGCCAAACTAGACATTGTAAAGATATATGCACTTTATCTCATCCATTTAGTCGCCATCAAAATTGGAGCTTATCGTTGGCGCGTATTTCTAGTTTTTCTGCAGCGCGCCTTGTGCGGCGCCTGCAGTAATGGATATCGATGCTATGGAGGACGTTGAAAACCTGCATGCCGCGAAGGTAAGCAAGGTTGTCCGGGCTTGTCGGTCGCGATGAACTTGAACCTTGAACTTCCGGAAACAAATGTCCATAACGCCCCAGGCCAAAGGTGGCAAGGCAGCCAAAGCCCAGCAACCGCTCGGAAACAGTAATGCAGCAGCTCCAGGTGGAAACAAAACCATCGAAGAGATGTACCAGAAAAAGACGCAATTGGAGCACATCATCCTGCGGCCGGACACATACATCGGCAGCACCGAGCGGCAACCCAATCATATCTGGGTGCACAATGGACAGAAGATGGAATTGAAGTGTGTCAACTACCCACCTGGCCTGTACAAGATTTTTGATGAAATCCTCGTGAATGCCGCTGACAATAAAGTCCGTGACGCCACGATGGACACCATAAAAGTCGATATTGACCCCGTAAGTGCTTCTGCATGAGGTACACGATGCACGTGGTTTCTTGCGTCCCAAGGGTCTAGACACCGTCGTGTGCAGGACTTCTGTGTGCGCCCTTTTCCACCCTGACACTGCATAATGTCGTAAACCACAGGCCAACAACAGCATCCGCGTGTGGAACAGTGGCAAGGGCATCCCCGTCGAGGTGCACAAGGAGGAGGGCGTTTACGTACCTGAGTTGATCTTCGGCCACTTGCTGACGAGCAGTAACTACAACGACAGCGAAAAGAAGGTAAGGACCATATGGGGTAATGATAGGACCAGACGGTATCTGCCGACAAATCATTACTAAGTGTGTTTTAGCAGTGAGGGCCCATGCTGCGTAGCTAGGTCAGGTTCCATTGGAGCGTGCCGTCATGTTCTTATGCCTTTGCCCGCAAATCCATGGCTGATACCCATCGCAGATCACTGGAGGCCGGAATGGCTATGGTGCGAAGCTGGCCAACATATTTTCTACCGAATTCACGATAGAGACGTGTGACGGGTCACGGCAAAGGCGGTACAAGCAGACATTCAGCAATAACATGCAGCATAAAGGTGCTCCCAAAATAACGGACTGCAAGTCGTCTGACAACTGGACTTGCATCACCTTCAAGCCGGATCTCGCCAAGTTTGGCATGGCGCAGCTTGATGAAGACGTCGTATCGGTCCTCCGCCGCCGGGTGTACGACATGGCCGGCGTGCTGGGCAAAGCCGTGAAGGTAAGACCAAATCATGCGTAGCGCGTGGTGTTATTCCTGGAATACATACAATTCCAAAGCCAGTGGTCAGTGTACAACCGCCATTGCATACTGCATTAAGTGCCAATCCCCTGTAGCAAGCAGCGAGCGAGGGCCCAAAATGAGTTGATGACGTGTATGCTGATTTGGAGATACGGTGTAACGTCCTGCAAACGTCCATTAACCAGTAACTCCCAAGGAATATTAAACTGAGTGCCGGTTATTATGTTGGTGATGTACCAAAATGCTGGGAAGCCACGAAAATGTACAGGTGGCTGTTGCTCGGCCAATGAGAACAAATCATCTCTCGAATTTTGCACTTCGCGGATCAACAAGAATGAAACTAGCCCGTTGTCACACGCCAGGCTCATCCGCAAGGTAGCGCCTATTCTCTTGGTCCTACTTTATCCGTAGGTGTACTACAACGGCGAGCGCCTGAACATCAAGTCCTTTCAGGAATATGTGGACATGTACCTTGGGCCCAAGGCGAGTTGCGGACTGAGTGGACAAAATCACGCGTTCCATTTTTGCTGTTGAATAGTCATGGCGGTCAATGGCTCGTGTGTGAACTCAGAAATTCATGTTGCTGCATTTGCAGGAGAACGGGCTTCCACGATTCTGTGAGCGTATCAATGACCGCTGGGAGGTGTGCATTAGCCTTACGGATGGTTCCTTCCAACAGGTAACGCCCACTTGGGGGAGGAAGAGGAAAGCCCGTGGATTAGGAAGCCGACTGCGGGGTATCGAGAAGACCTGGTTACAGGACATAGGAAACGACTAGGAAGCCGACTAGTGGTGTTGCACAAAAAGGTCCGGTTACTCAACATGAGAGTTGTAGCTGGCGCATGGGCTTCGGACACCTGGTCGCGCGCGTTGCAGGTGATGGACTGGGGGGCGAGGTTACAACATGTACGGGAATTCAAAGGAAATCCTCAGCTGGAACAACTACCTCCAGTTACGGAAGCGCCATTTCGGTGGTGGTGGCAGTACTGCTGCATCACAACCCGCTTTTTTGTGATATAGCATTGCACCCTTCAACGTCTACAAATTCCCTACGAATATCGTGCAGGTTAGCTTCGTAAATGCGATCTCAACCCAGAAGGGAGGCACCCACGTCGAATACGTCGTCAACCAAATTGTCAAGTAAGCTTGGTGCCTTCCTGCCCGGACATCCCATCTCAACATAACTGGATGCGTTTCCAATGTCGTTTTCCAATACACTCCTATTCCGTATAGGCACGCGGTGGAAAAATTAAGCAAAAAGACAACCAAGACCGCGGCCATCAAGCCCGCTATGGTCCGAAACCACCTTTGGATATTCCTTAACTGTTACGTCGAGAACCCTGCCTTCGACTCCCAGGTATGGCTTGCTTGCTGTGCGCTAACTCCAGATTGCAGCCTGTAAGGATGTGAGTTTTGTATCGTTGTGCACCCCTGCGTGTTTCATGCCATTAGCGGTTGGATAGGAACATCCCTATCAATATTCCCGGCCTGTCAATTATTAGGACCTTCTTGATTGTTCACAGACCAAGGAGACGTTGACTCTTCGCGCTACAAGCTTCGGCACAAAGTGCGAGTTACCGCCGCAGCTGATTGATAAGGTGCTGAAGGCAGGCCTTTCAGACAGTATTATTAAGTTTGCTGAGTTCAAGAGTCAGAAGGAGCTAAAGAAGGGCGATGGCACAAAGCGTTCGCGTCTCATTGGTGCGTCGGGGACGGGGAATCAGAGTTTGAGGGCTTAAGACGAACCAACTTTAACATGCTTCCCTCACGAAAACCCAGGGATAACCAAACTCGACGACGCCAACGACGCCGGCGGCCCACGGTCCAAGGAGTGCACCCTAATCTTAACGGAGGGTGATAGCGCTAAAGCGCTTGCGATCAGCGGCCTCGGCGTCGTGGGCCGCGACCATTACGGCGTATTCCCGCTGAGGTGAGTCTCCAACTGTGCAACTTTGGAACATTACCATGGCTGTTAGTAAGCAGACTATCCTAGGGGGGAAGTACATTACGAGTGTGGTTTGGATGCGTTCCGTTGCAAGGTTGTTGCAGAATACCCTGACAATTCAGGTGGCAGCTGTGGACCCTTACGACTCTTGATCAATAGACCCTACTTGCGTTATTGCGTGCCCTCCATTGCAGGGGCAAGCTGCTAAACGTACGCGAGGCCAGCGCCGCCCAGATTGCTGCCAATCAGGAGATCCAAAACATCAAGCAAATCATGGGCCTGCAGCACGGCAAGGTCAGATTCCATCATAATGGCCTCAAATTGATCTTGTCTGCCGGCGCATTCATGCAGAGCTGTGCCTTCAGTGTAATTTGTTCACTGAATTCGCGCAGCACCTGTTAAGCCCATACGTTAGGAACACAGCTGAGCTTGGATTACCCAAGCGGAACACCCCGTTACATTGATGTCATAACTGTCGCAGATGTATGAGAATACGTCGTCGCTGCGATACGGGCATCTGATGATCATGACGGATCAGGATCACGATGGCTCCCACATCAAGGGCCTGATCATGAACTTTATGCACAGCTTCTTTCCGTCGCTGCTCAGGATCCCTGGCTTCTTGCTGGAGTTCATCACGCCAATCATCAAGGTGAGAACAATGTGACAGTAGTAACGGGTTAGTGGTGTAACGCAAAACACGACAAGTATAATAGGCGTAAATTGAAAACTTGCTGGACCTTACGATAGTGGCCCTGACGAAGTCATTGTGTAGGCAAACCAGGGCATTGCCGTCGATAAGTTGAATGAGAAGTCGTTATCCTATAGTTGGCATAGCATGTCAGCACTGTTTTTTCAATTAGCCATATCCCTGGTTCAGGCTATGTGCAACGTGCGTAAGTAGCATGATAACCTGTCACCTTGCCAGTCCGTAAGCAAACGCAAAGTGTATGAGGACGTCTGCGCATATTTCCCTGGAATGACGTATTAATATTCCGTTCAGGCTCGACGCGGCCGGGACGTGAAGGTCTTCTACACAATTCCTGAATACGAGGCATGGAAAGAGAGCCTAGACAATAACACTCGCGGATGGGAGATCAAGTACTACAAGGGTCTGGGTACCTCCACCAAGGAGGAGGCGCAGGACTACTTTTCGCGACTGCAGCAGCACCGCAAAGAATTTGTATGGGCGGGTAAGTATGTGTATGGCGTGCTGTAATCGGCCATGGCAGCCTGGGATTTTGCCGCAAGGGTAATCCATTGGTCCACTATTGTTTACCTTTGCCCTCATGTAGGTGACGATGATGGAGACTGCATTGAGTTGGCGTTCAGCAAGAAACGCATTGAAGACCGTAAGGAATGGCTCAGCAACTTCGCGCCTGGAACCTACTTAGACATGACAGCAGATAAGATTTCGTACTCTGACTTCATCAACAAGGTACGCACTGAGAGATCTGATACGTGAATGGCTTTTCGAAGGGCTGACATCTGCTCGCAGATAGTGGTCAGAACTGCAGTTTTCTAGGCGGCTCCAAACTTCCAGTTATTGGCATTTCTCTGCCCGATGATCCTGATTTTCTATAATTCAACTAAGGAAGCCCCCGGCTGCAACTTAATTGTCATACAGGAGCTGATTCTTTTCTCACGGGCGGATCTCGACCGCTCAATCCCATCCATGCTGGACGGTTTGAAGCCCGGACAGCGCAAAATCCTTTTTGCCTGCTTCAAACGCAACCTGAAAAAGGACATTAAGGTATGAACGGCCACAGCTGGTGCCTGGGTGTATGGTATGGGATACTGTTATTTAAACCCATGATCTGTCATCCAACTAAAAAAACCCACAGGTGGCGCAACTTTCCGCGTACGTTGCGGAGCACTCAGCTTACCACCATGGTGAGCAGAGCTTGGCCAGCACAATCGTCAACTTGGCCCAGGACTTTGTGGGCAGCAACAATATCAATATGTTGCACCCCAGCGGTCAATTCGGCACTCGGCTGCAAGGCGGCAAGGACGCTGCAAGCGCGCGTTACATCTACACACGTCTCTCGCAATTGACACGCCACTTGTTCAACGAGAACGACGATGTCCTCTTGAACTACCTGAACGAGGAAGGCCAGGCCATTGAACCCGAGTGGTGCGTGGTTGGGAGTGAACGAAAATGTATTCATTTGTGGTGCAAATGTTTTAATGTGGGAATTGTGAGGAAGTACGCCGTACGTGCCTCATGTCTGTACAGGTGCAACCGCAGACAATTTACCCACCTATCCTTATGTTTCTGGGTATGTCATGTGTAACTTCTTGTAGGTACATGCCCATCCTGCCTACGGTCCTCATTAATGGCGCTGAAGGCATTGGCACCGGCTGGAGCACATCTATTCCTAACTACAATCCCAGCGATATCCTCATAAACTTGAGGTATGTTTGGACAACATCCTATTACTCCAAAATTATATACTCACAGTAACGTTTACGCAGGCGCCTGCTGGATGGTGAGGAGCAGGTGCCCATCCATCCTTGGTAAGGAGGGCTGCTGGAAATCGATGAGCAACGTGCCAAGCCCAACGGAGTACTGCACAACTTTATTGCATTATTAAGAGGGGTGCGACTTGCATGCCTCCTGTTGCAGGTACCGGGGCTTCCACGGCACAATCACGGAGGTGCCTCACAAGTCTGGCTCCCGATCGTACGTGGTCGGTGGCCTTGTCAAACAGGTATCCGCACCTTTGCGGTCTGGCTCTTAGCAGTCTTTGTTACAGTGTGTTCCGTGACTGTCCTTCTGCATAATTGTCATGATTATTTCCTTTTGTACATGTAGACGGGACCGAACACCATAGAAATTACGGAGCTTCCTGTCCGCAAGTGGACACAGGACTACAAGGAGTTCCTGGAGGGGATGCTGCGTCCGCAGGACAAGGTGGGAGTGCAGTTGCACTCTTTACGCAACGAGCGCAGATGATTCCGATTACGACACTGAATTCACCGACGTGCAGGATGAGACGCCCCTTATTGCTGATTACCGGGAGCACCACTCAGACTCCAATGTGCATTTCGTGGTGGAGCTGCTGCCGGGCAAGATGGAAGAGCTGCTTGCCACGCCCGGCGGCCTGGAAGCCAAATTCAAGTTGCAGTCAAAACTAACGACAAGTAGGTACTGTCCTACGCAGACAGTGCAGATTTAATAACTGTAATGTCGAAGCGCTAACAGGGCCCACCTAGCCGCTTGCACTGCTGCCAGGGACTCAATTGTCACCGTCCGAGTATTTTTGCTAGGGTTCAATGCTTGAATCAGCGAAGTTGTGCGCATTTCGGTGCTCTGACTATCGGATATGGACCATGCAGGCAACATGATGCTTTTCGGTCCAGATGGCCTTATCAAGCACTACCAGAACCCAGAGGCCATCATCGACGAGTTCTTCGGCCTGCGCCTGGAGTACTACGAGAAGCGCCGCATTGCCATGCTTCGGGTATGGTTGCGCTCACGTACATACGTGGATATTGGATCTCTGTTTGTGTAGATCGCTATATTGCCATATCAGCACCGCAACTGCATGGATAACGCTAGGAACGTCCCTTAAACAGGCAGCTCAGTTGGAGCAGCTGCGCGCGGACAATAAGATCCGCTTCATCCTGGCAGTTGTCGGGGGTACACTTGAAGTGCGCAACCGCAAGCGGGGTGACATCGAGCACGACCTGGAAGCACAGGGCTTTGACCGCATGGGCAAGGCAGGTCCAGCTATGAAGGTAGGCAGACTTCTTTCGGTTTTCACTATATTTCATCGCCCGATGGTTCTGTCCTTGGTAACGAGTACTACTTCCACACTTATGCCCACATGTCGAAGGATCCATCCACCAATGTATTTGAATCCAGGTGTTGCTAATGCCTCCCTGCAGGTGCAGGAGGCCGCTGCTGACGGAGAAGAAGATGGTGGTGAACAGCCATCTACATCTGCGGGGGCTAGCTATGACTATCTGCTGTCCATGTCCATCTACAGTCTCACCAAGGAGAAGATTGTGTCGCTCCAGGGGGAGGCGGCTAAGGCAGCAACTCGGGTCGACTACCTCGCTAGCATCACTGGCAAGCACATGTGGTCCGAGGACCTGGACGCATTTGAGGCGGTACGTTCGGAGTATTGTCTGGAAATCAGGGGTCCTCATTTTGGGCGTTTGGATCTGTTTCCATTGAGCACATAAACCTCTCCAACGGCCTTACTTGTCATGGCGCAGGCATTTGAGGCTTGGGAAGTGGTGGAGAATGCCCGCCTGGAGGACTGCAAGCGCAAGCAGATGGCGGCCAAGAAGGGGCGCGGAACGGTGAGTGCAATGTGGGGCACTCGAACCTGTCGTTTCTGATGGGTCAAACCTCGTCATTGTTATCAGAAACCGTTATTATGATGCTGACCGTGCACCGACATTATTGCCCTTATGGATTGCACTTGTAATATTTCCTAACTTCAAAATCATTGCTGCCTGGGGGAAACCAGGGCGCGAAGGCCCGTCCTGCTGCCGCTGGCCGCAAGAAGGCAGCAAAGAAGGGGGTTTCGGATGACGACGAAAGCTCGGCTGGTGAGTCTGACTCAGACTTTGAGGTCAAGCGGAAGCCTGCTCCAGCTGCGCGTGCTCCAGCACAGCCCAAGCCCAAACCGCCGGCCCAGGCACCTCTGGCGCCCAAACCCCCTTCAGTACCAGTGCCTGACAAGCCCGCAGCTGCGCCCAAGCCGGCTGCGGTTCCAAAGCCGGCAACTGCAGCAGCTACTCGGCCTCCCGCACGTAAGGCTGCAGCCACCGGCCCTGCACGCCGGAAACAAATTCTGGATAGCGACGATGAGCGTGAGATGGACGTCAGCATGTCTGAAGGCTCCGACGACGATGACGATTTTGACGATGTATCGGAGGATGACGACTTTAAGGAGAAGCCTAAGAAGGGCCCAGCCAAGCGTGCTCCATTGGCCAAGACTGGCGACACTGCTGCGGCCCCACCCAAAGCTGCTGCCGTACCTCCTGCATCAAAGCCGGCTGCCGGAGGCCGTGGCAAGAAGGCAGCGGTACCACTGCCGCTTCCATCCAGTTCACAAGGCAGTGAGCAGCCAAGCCAGGACGACAGCCGCAGCAAGCCGGATTCGGAAACCGCTGGCCTGGCAGCTCGTCTTGCGGGTGAGCATATAGTCCATTTGACGGTTGCTTTGACGGCTGGCGATCAAGTTTAATTTGCTAGCTTTGCCTGTTCCATTTCCTGGATAGTGAACACGGTGATACGCTGAACGCCGTCCGACATTCCGAAATTCTTAGTGACGTGTCTGGTCAAACTGCCCACGTCCTGCAGGCCGTATGAAGGCTCAGCTGAACTTAGGGAACTCCGATGCCAGTGCGGCGGCACAACGGTCTGCTGTGGACCTACTGGATGACGACGAAGTCAACTCACCTGTGCCGGGAATCAAAACCGCTGTCGGTGCCAAGGTATGTGCCAGCGCACTTCTCAGTCGGTTGTCATGCAGGAACTCAATTCACCAACCGGTTTCCATTTTTGCAGAAGCCAGGCGCAGCCAAGGTTGCTGGAGGCCGGGGCCGGGGAAAGCAACCGGCAGAGGCGAAGCAGCCAGGTGTGCAATGTCATGAGTTTGTGTTGTTCATGCGCGAATTGTGTTGTTCATGCGCGAATCACGTTGCCTGCATTTGGTATCTGCACAAACTCATGCGTGTTCCGCATACAAAAGACCGTAACCCATATTTCTAACCCATCCATGCAGCAAAGCGGAAGGGTGCTGCTGCTAAGAAGCAGGATTCGTCCGATGAGGAAGACCAGGACGAGGACGACAGCAGCGATGAGGAGACCTTCGAGCTGTCGGCCCCGTCTCCAGCTGTGGCGCCGAAGGTGTGCCTGCCAATATTGTAGCCGATTGCGCCTCCCATTGACACACATACATATGAGCTGCTGCGCTTCGAAGTATTGTAATTTATCTCCTGGCAATCCTAACCTAGTTAATTGTATTACTGCCTGTGCAGGGTAAGAAGGGCCGTGTGGGGCCGTCGCCCTTGGGCATCAAGTCCCTGGCGCGGACAGGCCCTGGTGCCGCTGCGAGCCCCATGGCGACTGTACCCGAGGAGAGACCGCAGCGTGCTCGGCGTGCTGTAGCGGCGAAGGCGACCTACGTCATTAGTGATGACGATGAGGACGAGGTCACCGGCAAGGACTCAGATTTTGAGGTCCTCTCTGATTAATGTCTATAACTTGTCCTTCAACGTGAATAGTACGTCTTGTCACGTTACATTACTTACCCAGCTCGGTAGGCTTTGAACAAGCGGAGGCCTTGCAGCATGGATGTTATCATGTTCAGTTGGATGGTAACTGTCCCAGCGGTGTGTATGGACTGCCGGTAATTGTACAGATGCGTACCCAGGCCAGGATATGTCATGGGTGAAGCAATGGAAATGTTGTATTTATCGCTTCCTCTCTGCCATGAGGCTACATTTTATTCTACGAAGCATTTTCAGGTAGATGTAGGATGAACCCAAGCATGCATGAACGTGCAGACGGAACGGGGATACAACGTGGGATGGAATGCTGTGCACGGGCCATATATGGCTCGTAAGGTTCGTGCATATGATGAGTCCGGTGCAGGCCCGCGTGTGTCGCCGGTCGCCGTCTCGACATCTTATTACGCACAATTGGCTCGCAATGCCTTTTTGCCTCATCCAGTGGCCCATGGGACGGATTTGAGTTTAAGGCGTTCATTCTTTCCAGATAGTGTACTCCATAACCTCAGCCTCAACCTGCTGCCCAACCTAAATGCGCTGCCCAATGGTGCTCTCCTGGGTTTAGCGCACTTTGTCCGGGGAGCCAGCCAACGGTGGTTAAGCACCCTAGCTGCGCGACGACGCGGATATGTAAAGGTGACCATTCCATGCATTGCGCCATAAGCGTTCAGCGCATCCGCTTTGCTGACAGTCGCTTATTCGCTTCTTATCTGCCACCAAGATGCACAGTCACAAAAGTCCAACATTTGTTTCAATGGCTAACCTCTTATGTAAGTACTTCGTGTAATTCAGCACACAGAACGTGCATTTTGGTTAAAAAGGTCGCCATTCTGGTTTCATGGTCACCATTCTGTACGGCAGCCATGTATGCTTCTTTTGCGTCGCTCCCGCTCCCTCCTGGTCAACCTGCCTGCGCGTGCCCATTGGGCGTTGCGGAGGAGGCGGGCTTTGCATGGTAAACTGTCATCCTAGAAGTGGAAACCGCACGGTAGCTCCCGCTTAGTCTTTGCCTAGCGCGCAAATACAGTCCCAAAGTCTACTTTCTAAACTAGCTGCACAATAATGTATTACTGAATCCTTGTTTGGGCTAACGGCCCTTCGTCCTGCGGGAAGGCTGGGCCATGAACGCATCCGGTCCGAACGTCGCGGCTGGTGGCCGGGTGCTGCTAGTACATAGCACCGTTAAACAACGCTATTATATTGTGGCCAGGGGCTCTGGAAGGTACGGGATTCTGTTCAGGTGTAAGGTTTCGCAACCTCGCTCAGAGTGCACAACGTTCTTGGTCGCCTCGTTGGCGGCAGGTGCCAGACCGAGGTGCTGCGCATTGCGCAACATTCCGGCAAGCTCCAGTTTACCAGGACTAAGGCGCAAGATATCTTTGACAGCGAGGTTAGAGCGGCCCAGGGTCTGCGGTGCAGTCATGCTGGTTCCCACGGCTAACAGCTTGCCCATACATGTAGACCGCTGCCCTGGAGCACCTGAAGTCTGTAGATGGGCCAATCCAGGTTGGTACTGTTAGATGTGTGGGGTCGGGGACCGCATGGCGGTTAATGCTAGTGGTTGTGTGCACCATGGCTGTTACTTGCACCTTGGCATCCCGTCGTTGCAGACTCTGGCGTCTGCGCCATACATTCTGGGGTACGTGGTCATTGGGCCATGGGGTCTACTGCTTGTGGCGGAGAAGTTCCGCGTGTCCGCTGTCCTGCCCGGCAACCACGAAGTCAAGACTGTAACCAAGTCGCACTGGCTCAAGATCCCGTTGCAAATCAACCTGTCTATGCAATCCGTCCAGGTGCGATGTTGGGGGTTCGTATCTATTGGGAGGGGGACACGCATGCTGCACCGAGCGTCAGCACGCCACCCTCAAATACCCCGAAGGGCATCATTGCCGCTTAGCGCAGTGCGTCGTTGTGGTTTGCTGATGTTGCGGCATTTACGTGCACAAGGAGCAAATTGTATGTAACCCTGGTACATTGCATTTGGTGCACTGGCATGTCGCGGTGGTTTACAGATTTTCGCCCAACCCTTTCTCCGCCCCAGCCGCCCGAGGCCGGGGCCAAGGACGAGAAAGCGATGAAGGATGAGATTGACAAGGGCATCGAGCGGCTCCTGTCCTTCCCAATAGACGGTGAGAGAAGTTTGCATTTCATTTGCTACAATCTCCCTGCATAGTGAGGCGCGTTACCCAAAACTCCTCGCAAAAAAACTATTTACGTTGATGCTAAACGCCCTTCGTCTTTCTCCTGCCTTTTGCTTCACGCAGGGGCGCACTTCCTGTGCGACACTCTGGACATCACACGGCCCTTCCCATCTTACCGTGGTGTCAAGGAGCCAAGCTGGGATTTCGTGTGGAACCGCTGGATGTCAGCACCGTTCAGAAACCTTGGGCTTGACCACTTGTGTCCACCACTTTTGCAAGTAGGTCAAAACGGATAGGAACGGTGCGTGCGTAATACTGTGCATTCAGGCCCCACGCCGATGGAAACATTTCACGGGATGGAGGATAAGTCCTCCCGCAGCAGATGGAGGTGCCAATACCTACTTCGCGTGAGGATTGGACTGACCTAGCAGTGGCTCCGCTGGTGGATACATTCGAGCCTTGGCTCTTGGGTTTTATGCCAGAAGTCTCACGGCTCAGTTTCCTGTGATATATGGGATCAGTTTGACTGGCGCACATTGTATACTTGCTTATTGTGTACGTGCAGTTTGTTGCTACGTTCTGTGCCCAAAACGTCATGGCCGTACATGTTTATGGACTGCGCCGCACTTACAGCGTGTGAAAATACGGGGATCACGCCTTCAACGCCGATGGAAACATTTCACGGGATGGAGGATAAGTCCTCCCGCAGCAGATGGAGGTGCCAATACCTACTTCGCGTGAGGATTGGACTGACCTAGCAGTGGCTCCGCTGGTGGATACATATAGCGCATATAGCGCATAAGGCAGGGGGGTAATTACGTGGTAGTTCACAGTAACAAGCGACAGTATCCTAACACTGTCGTGACAAGTAGTCGTGCCCGCCCGTTACCTTGCGTCAGGGCCTCTGCGAGTCGCGGCTGCTTGAGGACTTCGATAACGCCAAGTACTGGATAGCGTGCATCAGCCGCCGTGGATGCCTCCACCCGGGGCCCAGGTACAAGGCGCGAGGCCTCAACGACTATGCAGAGCCAGGCAATGAGCTGGAGGTGGAGCAGGTGAGACGCTGGTTAGGGCACTGCGAATACATACAAAATCGTATCATGGGGGTAGATCCGATCGTATCCCGCGCTCCAAGCACTCGCCGCGGCTGGCTTCCCTGGCCGTGCGCGAGCCCTTTTGGAATGGGCGCCATACAAACCGCGTAACTGCGGCTATCCAGTAGATTATCCGTGTGGCTGCCCAAACCCTAACCGGCCCTCGGGCATGAGCCTGGACGGATATTTGATTCCGAAGCAGAACGACGCTGCATGGAGGACGCCCTCATGCGCGTCGTCTCTTACTTGCGTTTAGGATGCCACATTGCCATTGCATCGATCTAAGCGCTCCAAGCACTCGCCGCGGCTAGCTTCCCTGGCCGTGCGCGAGCCCTTTTGGAATGGGCGCCATACAAACCGCGTAACTGCGGCTATCCAGTAGATTATCCGTGTGGCTGCCCAAACCCTAACCGGCCCTCGGGCATGAGCCTGGACGGATACTTCGTTTCGAAGCAGAACGACGCTGCATGGAGGACGCCCTCATGCGCGTCGTCTCTTACTTGCGTTTAGGATGCCACATTGCCATTGCATCGATCTAAGCGCTCCAAGCACTCGCCGCGGCTAGCTTCCCTGGCCGTGCGCGAGCCCTTTTGGAATGGGCGCCATACAAACCGCGTAACTGCGGCTATCCAGTAGATTATCCGTGTGGCTGCCCAAACCCTAACCGGCCCTCGGGCATGAGCCTGGACGGATACTTGATTCCGAAGCAGAACGACGTTGCATGGAGGACGCCCTCATGCGCGTCGTCTCTTACTTGCGTTTAGGATGCCACATTGCCATTGCATCGATCTAAGCGCTCCAAGCACTCGCCGCGGCTAGCTTCCCTGGCCGTGCGCGAGCCCTTTTGGAATGGGCGCCATACAAACCGCGTAACTGCGGCTATCCAGTAGATTATCCGTGTGGCTGCCCAAACCCTAACCGGCCCTCGGGCATGAGCCTGGACGGATACTTCGTTTCGAAGCAGAACGACGCTGCATGGAGGACGCCCTCATGCGCGTCGTCTCTTACTTGCGTTTAGGATGCCACATTGCCATTGCATCGATCTAAGCGCTCCAAGCACTCGCCGCGGCTAGCTTCCCTGGCCGTGCGCGAGCCCTTTTGGAATGGGCGCCATACAAACCGCGTAACTGCGGCTATCCAGTAGATTATCCGTGTGGCTGCCCAAACCCTAACCGGCCCTCGGGCATGAGCCTGGACGGATACTTCGTTTCGAAGCAGAACGACGCTGCATGGAGGACGCCCTCATGCGCGTCGTCTCTTACTTGCGTTTAGGATGCCACATTGCCATTGCATCGATCTAAGCGCTCCAAGCACTCGCCGCGGCTAGCTTCCCTGGCCGTGCGCGAGCCCTTTTGGAATGGGCGCCATACAAACCGCGTAACTGCGGCTATCCAGTAGATTATCCGTGTGGCTGCCCAAACCCTAACCGGCCCTCGGGCATGAGCCTGGACGGATACTTGATTCCGAAGCAGAACGACGTTGCATGGAGGACGCCCTCATGCGCGTCGTCTCTTACTTGCGTTTAGGATGCCACATTGCCATTGCATCGATCTAAGCGCTCCAAGCACTCGCTGCGGCTGGCTTCCCTGGCCGTGCGCGAGCCCTTTTGGAATGGGCGCCATACAAACCGCGTAACTGCGGCTATCCAGTAGATTATCCGTGTGGCTGCCCAAACCCTAACCGGCCCTCGGGCATGAGCCTGGACGGATACTTCGTTTCGAAGCAGAACGACGCTGCATGGAGGACGCCCTCTTGAACGTCAACTGGGTTAGGGAACCTTAGGTTGTTGCATATGTTTTGATCTTGTCTTCCTTCCGCAATTCCATGCTAGGTGATTTGGCGGCAGCAACATCGCGACGGTAGCCTTCTGTGGAGCCGTTACACGTGGCGGCGCGGCAGCGCACCGCTCTGGTGGGGCGTGAGTATAAAGAACAACGGAATCGGCGAGGCGGAGATCAAAATCCGGCAGCACAATACGTTCAAGGGTTCAAAGAGGTGAGGGGGGCTGAGCTATTGCCCAATCCGACCATTGTGGACGTTTCATTCGTGCTTGTTTGGGAGCTTGGGCTGTTCGCTCATCCTATGCATGGTACACCAGTGTGCCACGTAGTTTATCTTTGCGAGGACAGCGTGGCCGCAACACCAGCCGCCGCCCCGTCCTTTCCTCTTTCGCTTCGGGCAGGTATGTGCGGCGCCTGCAGGAGCGCTACACTCCAAACCCGCAGCTGGACCCCGACCCGCCGATGACCGGCGCTGACGGTGACCCGGCGCGGCTGGTGCCAGTGGCGTTTGTGAGCCTGCTTCGCAAGGGCCTTCCTGACCGGGATCGGTCGGAGGCTAAGCTGGCATCAGCGTTCGATTTCGTGAGTGTTCCCGGTGTTTTAAGTGCGAATGTGTGAATGTATTGCAGTACAAAACGCGGTGTTACATTGTAGAGATGTGTCAGGCGGGTTATAGGTGATGGAACCCCTTGAGAGTACGTTCCCTTACATGGCTTGATTGTGGCAGCCTCGCAGGCAAGATGGGGCCGATGGGAAGATTACCGAATACAATCCATGCCACATGTGATGTCGTCTGCCAGCCCATGGGAACTCCTGCGTGCCGGCTAGGAAGCTGTCGCCTTGAATCCTGACCGGTCCAGCATGTGTAGCCTAATCTTACTGGTTGCCCGGACATGTACCATTCACACACACACACTGAGCCCACGTGTACGGTTGCTACCTATTGGCCTCCAGGTGGTTGCACAACTGCGCAAGGAGCACGGCATGAACCTGACGTACATCGCGCTGGACTGGCACGAGATGGACAAGCAGCTGGGCCACGTGGGCATCGTGGAGGCGTTCTGGAACACGGTAAGGGGTTTCAAGCGCCGGTATAGTGTGTTGGTTTTTGGTGCATGAAATTACAGCAGCACTGCAAGCTTACAACAGCAACCTACAAAATGTGCCACGACTGGGCAAGTGCGCTGCTTGCCCACTGCATTTGCTACGTTTTGTGGGGCACCTGTTTTGCTATGCGTGCCCATGACAACGTTAACGACGTCACATATAAGCTGCATGCAAAGAACCGGTCTTTATGAACGCCGACATGTTGCGCATGTGCTTTGCCCTGCAGGTGAAGGACATCTTGCCGACGCAGGGCTTCGCGCTGGGGACCTTGGAGAAGGTCGGGCCGGACCACACGGAGGTGTGCCCTGACCAGGGTGAGTTGTACAAGATGTCCCGGACCAGGAAGGACTTGCCGGTGTCGCGCTTTGGACCATGACTTCATGCCTTTTGGACCATGACTTCATGCATGTCTGCGAAAACTGCACCCTGGTCCCACATACTATATGTGTATGCTGCGCGGTTGTATGCTGGCCATCGTGATCGTGTATCTCACCTCGTCGCAGAGCGGCCCGGCGGCGGGGCAACCCGAACCGATGATGGCACCGGGATTGTAGCCTCGCGGGTTTCGGCGGCAGGCATCGGGTGGCGGGCGCATTGGATGCGACAGCAGCGTGGCATCACGCGGTACAACTGTGCGGACTCTCTCGACCGCACGAACGTGGGCTCTTTTTTTGGAGCACTACAGGTGGGCACACTGCGTATGAAGGGGTGCGTAGCCACAAGGTTGGAAGGCAACCTTGCAGGTCGCAGGCCGAGTAGTGTCGTCGTACAGTGCCAATAGACAGCGTGGTGGCGGCTTGCGTGGAACAAGCGAAACGGGATTCCTGATTGCACGCGCAACACCTTGACGGCGTTTGGGATAGTATGGTTGTGCGCCAACTGCGCTTAACAGTGCCATTCGTAGCCAGCTCTGACGCCAGTGCGCCCGCCACTACACCCTACCACAGGTGCTCATAGAGCAGTGCCGCGAGCTGGATATCGCTATCGCGCGCACCCGGCCCAGCAACGACCAGGCGGCGCTCCAGGTGGCGCGCGGCAGTCGCGACCCGCGGACGATGGTTCGGCCCAGTGCAGGTGCCACGTTGCCAACTTTCGCGAGCGTGAGCATGGCGGGCACTGGCGGGATGCAGATGCAGCCGCCTTTGGCCACCGGCGGCAATCCTTACGCTGGCTCTACTGGCGGCGGGAATCCGTACTCGAGCGCCACTGGCGGTAGCGCGGGGAGCGGCATGTTCGCCTCCGGCGTGGCAGGCCGGAACAACACCGCTGGAGCCATGTTTGAGAAGCTGGGAAAGCAGGTGCGCTCGCGGGCTTCAGGTGCATCTTGTAGGGCAGTACCGCGCATAGTGACAAGGACGCGGCCAGCCCGGCAGTTTGCCCTATGGTGGTGGCCCACCGGGCCCACCACCAGGTCGACCATGTAGGAGTCACACGAGAGACCCATAGATCTGCGAGCGAAGGGATGGATGTCCTTTTATAGGAATGGACTATGTCGAACGATTGGACATGCTAGCATACCCAAGATGCCATGACAGGCTACATTCAAGGTTTTCAGCTACTACTGCACGGCTTGCTTCGGCTGCACAGAGGACGATCTCCTAACTTGAGCCCGCATGCTCGCAGATGGCCACCGGCATTACCACAATGATGCAGCCCCTTGCTCCAGGCGAGGGGCGCAGCCCAATACGTGGTACAACAGCTGCAACTGGCGTCAGCGCAGGAGCGGCACCGACAGCTAGCGGGTCTGGGACAGTGTCGGCGTCGCCGCGACCGCCGACGGCCCCAGGGCCGCCGACAGTCAGCAGCGCAGTCACGACGTCGGCAGACGTGCTGCAGCGCAAAATCACCATCGCGCCTGATGGCCTGCCGTTGCCACCGGTGAGCCAAATGTCTGCCATGATTCAGGCAGCAGACATAGCCCGAGGTTTACGGATGACGTGGGCACAGACGTACTGGTTGCGATTGATCCACAAGTTGATCATGTGTGGGCAATCGAGCTCGTTGTATGAATGCGCTCGCCCACTGCTGCCGCGACTGCCTGCCTTGTCTGGACATCCTTGAACGAACCCTATTCCTTCCCGCCGCAACAGGGTTGGGAGGCAAAGATTGACAAGACCACCAACCGCATCTTCTACGTGGACCACAATACCCGCTCGACAACCTGGGACCGCCCGCCTGTGCCTTCCTCGGGTCGCCTCTCCTCGGAGTCGCTTAGTACCATTTTCCAGCCTGGCAGCGGGCCAACGCATAACGTGCTCGGCGGTGGAGCAGCGCCGGGATTTGCTGCAGCAGGGCAAAATCGTTCGCAGGGCCTCGAGTTGCGGGTGTCCTCCATGAGCGCTATCAGCGCAGGTGGTGGCGGCGTCGCGCCAGCGGCCGTAACGCCCCGCGCCGCGATGGGGCAGGTTCCGGGTAAGCGCAGTCGAAGCGGTTAGCTGTGCTCCCTTCCATGCTTTTGCTGAGGCTGTTGTGTTCTGATTACTACAGAGTCGCCAGGCGACGCTGGTCAGCAGGCGCGCGCCGGGCCCAGCGGCGGCGGCAATCACAACCGGACCGACTCTGGTGATTTAGGTGAGCGGTAGGCTTGTTGCGTCCTTGTGTGCGGTTGGCTGCACGAAGCGATTAGCTGCAAGAACCGTCCAATGGCCATCTGCGGGTCGCACCAAAGAAGCTTACTGGTAAATGCACCGCTGCCGATCCAGATGTCCTAAAGCGGGCTCTGCTTGTGGAGAGAAACGTGCCAAGCGTCCTAGAGCTGGACCTTCCCTTTCGGACAACCTCTGCACCTGCTTCATGCACCTGCTTGCAGACGATCGCTTCGAGCCGCTCACACCCTGGGGCATGTTGCGGACCGGCAAGGCGGCTACGATCAGCCGGCGTATCCATCCCGAGGCTCTGTCGGTGCTGGCCGAGCTTTTCTTGGTCAACGGGGACATGTGCGCTTGGCTGTACACGGGGTCGCAGGTGCGGTGGTGGCTTCGTAATGAACCTTCGTGCCCAGCGTATCAACTGCGCTGGGGCACTCACATGCCGCCTTTTGGCTTTTGTAGAAGGTTTGATCACGGTTGTGATTGGAACTGTTTAGCGCGTTACGTCAAGATCCCTGGATGGGTTCCTAGACCATTTGCTGTCCAATGTGTCCCAAGCCCATGAGCTTCTGTGCTCCATCGTCTCGTCTCCACGCTGTCTGAGCAGACATAGCTCATTGACAAACCGGAAGTTTTGCGGAGTGACATGTCACGTTCCCGTTGCTTGCAGGCGATGCACAGCGAGCGCATCTTGATATTCGAGCCCGAGACCTCGAAGCTGCGCAAGGCGGGCGTGGGTGCGTACGGCAACGCACTGGTCGCCGTGAAGCGGCGTTACAACAACGTGCTGGTCGACAAGGAAAAGCAACAGATGATCGATGTGAGCTCATGTTACAGCAGGGGGGCGATGAACGGGTGTGCTGATACGCCGCGCCTACTTGTCTCATCACGGGGTCCCATCGAGTTCCGAATGGTCGCTGGAGATGGAAACAGCGTCGGGATGCATGGGTTTGAGGCGCTAGCAAACATGAATATGGAACGCCGCTGGGCACTCAAGTGTCGTCTCGCAGTGGGCATTCTGGGTCAATTCGAAAGCACCAAATCTGGGTATTTTATCTGGTCGGGGGTGGTTGGATCGGTGCCGTCCGGGGTCGCTTAGCGGTCATGGCGTGCTTAAAGTCTTCCCGCCCCTGCACAAACCAGCACCTGATTTCACCTTCCCACCGCCGCTGACGCCACAGGTCTTCCTGGGCTACAAGCAGCACGAGTACTTTCCGTCTTCATGGCTGGCGTACCGCGTGATGGACAATGAGGGTGTTGCGCTGGAGGGCGATGTGCGCAGCGACCTGGACACGGAACCTGTCGGCCAGATCGACTGGCCACTGCCTGAGCGTAACGCCGCGCACCACCTGCACGCGCTGTACGGCCAAGTGCAAGGCCCGAGCACGATGGCGAACAGCTCCATGAGCATGAGCGCCGTCGTCGGCGTGTCAGGGCTCGGCCCGTTTGGCGGGGAGCTGGCGAGCTCTGGAGGCGGTAGCATGGGCCACGCTCACAGCACCGGAGATTTGGCGGCCAGCATGGGCGCCGGCGTTGGCGGTGCCACGCCGCAGGGTATTGGCAGGCAAGTGACGCATCCGTTCTATTTCTACTCGTATGCCGGCGAGCATAATAAATGAGGCGCGGGACCAAAGTCTGCCGCTTTCCTTTGGCTGTCAAGGCTTACTAAGCTGCTGGCTTGGGAACCCTTTTGCGCACGCAGTCGGCTATCCCGGCGCGGGAAGTCCATGAGCACGGAAGAGTTGGCGGAGCAGCTGAAACAAATCCACTTGCACAGCCAGCAGGTTGACGAGCAGACACGAGCCCTCCGGAAGGTAAATTGGCACAGAACGACGATTGCTTGCCTTCGCGTCCGATCAAGGGGTTGGGAGGACAGGACGGCGGCATGCTGAGGCACCAGCTGCTTTGCGAGCATTGTGGAGTCGCTTGAAATTCCAGTAGTTACTGCAACTGTGGTGAGGCTGAAGTATGCACCACAATCTCACTCACCGTCGTTGCCCTGGGCGCTGCTCCCTTGCAGGCTGGCAGCGAGGCTGCACTGACGAGCATGGATTCGGCGAACTCGGTTGACCTGATCAACTTCGGCGGCGCTGACAGCGAGACGTCTTCCGTAGCGTCCGCGACGATGGTCTTCCGACCATCTACTGGCACAGGCGCAGCAGGGGCATCACCGGGCGATGCACCGGTAAGGTTCGGATGTGTGCATGGTGTTACCGTACCTAGGTCGTACACGGCGGCAATTGGTTGCGGGATTTCGTGTTTTCACATTGTGGGCCGACCATTGGTGGTGCGTGCTATGCGGCCAAACCCCTGCGTGCTATGTGACTGCGGATACCTTACCACCTGCGCACGTGCCCACACCAGGTCATGATGCACCGCAGCGTCAGTGAGGACTTCATGCTGTCTGGTGCCACTGGTCTTCCGGGTCCAGTCGGCGGTGTTGTTGGCGGGGCCTTGAGTTTCCTCGGCGGCGGGGGCACAGGCCTCTCGCCGCAGCAGGCCAGTCCTCCCGCTGTTGGCTTCGGCGACTGGGCCAATTTCGACGACAATGGCTTCACCGCAATGCCCCAGCCAGGCGGGGCCCCGTCGGGCCTGAAGCCGGCGCTTAAGAAGCCGTCCCTTCCGCAGCAGAACACACGTCAGGCGGCGGTTGATCCACTGGCGTCTCTCCTGACCTCCGACCTGATTTAGGTTACATCGCTCGCCAATAACTTGGGCTGAAGCTCGGAAAGTTGGGAGGGCGTTACCCGCCGTGGCTCCGTTGCGCGAGCAGGAAAAGGGGAGGTCATGACGGTATGTGCCAGGCAGGGCTTGGCAATCCCAGCGCAAGAAAGGGTGGGCTTCTGCTGAAATGACACCATATTACTTTGCCGCAACATATTGAAAGCACGATGGTGGTGTGTTGGCTTTGGTGTGGACAGGTTGACAGCGAGTACGTGCAGCATCTCAACCATGACATCATAGCGGTACGATTAAATCTGACATTGACGTCGATACAACGGTCATGTGCTACATGGACGACTAGGTGCGGGCGGGTGTCGTGCAATGATGTTTCGCGCCTTGTGCTGGTGTATATGGCGTACATTAGGATTGCGCTCTTGAGGTGGCTTGAGATCGGGTGAGCGGGGGAAGCTGAAAGCCCAAGCTGCGGGGGCTCACGATGTAGTGCCAGAGATGGCGCTGTTGGGGCCTTGTCGGGAGGGGGCGAGAGTAGCTGGGCCGATGGTGCTGTCATGAAGCAGCGCACTCGTCACATGATATCACTTGTCATTGCGCATGTGGGTGAATGGGGACGTGGTGTCATGCAGAAGTGTGTGTACGGTTAGGAAACTCAATCTTTTTTCCTTGCGCACCGGAGGTGCGACCATGCCTGATTGCTGTTAGTTGGGAATCTGTGTTTTGGGGCCATGGTTATCGCCGCGCTCATCAGCTCGACAGCCTAGGCTGGCGCGGCCTTGCTGCGTCGCTACAGGCCGGGCTGCATTCGATGCCGTACTGGTTAGATTCCAAGTGCCCACGTGCATGTATGTTTTCTTTACCCGGATTCCTGGCTGTGGTTTGCAGGATGCGGCTTTGACGTTTGGCATTGAGGGTCTGCGCCGCGGAAAGCGTAGATTGCTTGCGCCCTGCAGCACCTGGCTTTCCCGTGCCTCTCTGTGAGATGGATACATTTTTAAGACATTGATTGGTTCCGGTGAAAGGGTGTTATGTGTCAAGAGGGGTTGGTTGCCGTGGGTGGCCTCATTGGTGCCTCGGAAGATGCCGTCGTCATTCAAGCCGCAGCTGCTGTACCTGCGGATAAAGCCGCTGTCTGGTAAAAGCCACGAAGATACTTTGGAAGCGGACAGCGTTTGGTAAATATACGGCTCCAGAACCCCGCGACGGGTACATGCATAGCTGTCCTTAGGTTCCTAGCTCACCGTTGTCCCCTGCTGAACTTGGCGTAAAGCCACATCACAGCGGCTTCTCAGGGCGGCATCGCTGGCTCACAGGGTGTTGGCGCCTACAATCGCACGGTACGACTGGGATATTGTCTCCTTCAGTGTCCGGCAATGCACCCGGTTGTTCCGCCTTGGTCTGGAGGCGGAGTAACTGTTACAGTGGGCATCAGACCTTCATGAACTCGCTTTAACAGTCCTACCGCAGTACCCCTGCAGCGCAGCCCAGGTACCGTTAGCGTCGTCGTTGATGTGCGTAGGTCAGGAAGTTATAACCGGCCAGCTACTGGCATCAGCGAATTTGTTTGTAGGGTAGCAATTTGCGCAGAGCGAAAGCAGGCGGGGGGAAGAGAAGAACAGAAGGAAGCCCACATTACGCCGCCATCGGCTACAGCAGCCGCCTACATTAAGTACATCGCCTGCCGAATTTATCAAGCTCAGTCCATTTCCAGGTTTGTCTTCGCCGACCTGGCTTTGCATGCGTCAGGAGCGGTGCATCGGTAGGCACCAAGCTAGCCGTGATTTCCTGCAAAAAGCTGTGAGCATAGGTCACGGTTTCCCCCAGTCTGTATTCGCTGCTGCGCAGCCAGTAGGTCTTCAGTAAGTCTAAACCTACTTCAGTAAGTCTAAACCTAGGTCTTCAGTAAGTCTAAACCTACTTCAGTAAGTCTAAACCTAAGTAAGTCTAAACCTGTCTGAACGAGATTTACAACGATGCACATAGTAGGGCACAATATCCAATATAAAGGAGTACATCACAGTACGCGCAGCTTCAACCGTGCCGCGACTTTCGCGGCTCTGTATCGCGGAAGATGGGTTACGCTGAATAACCCGAATCGAGCGAGGCTAGGCCAGGAAAGCGAAGTCGTAAATCCATCACTGACGATCTCAGCACCATGTATCAGGCTTTATGTGGAAAGCATCTTCATATATATCTTCTATTGTTTCCCACATTTACCATCTACACCCGAGTCCCGCGCTCTCGCCCGCCTACATAACGCAGAGTTGCTGGATCTCGTTTAGTATGTCTTTGGTATGTCTTTTCCATTTCCTCGTATGTTACGTGCATGTTGGCCATGTGTGCATTACCTCAGATGCACACCGGTATTCCGTACGATAAAATCGCCCGCTAACGCTTCCGTGTTACCTAGGTTACAGTGTCCGCAAGCCCGGGCAAGCTCAGGACAAGCTTGGGGGTCCCATACCGACACCTCACCGTACGACAAGCCAGCGCCTGGCATAGAGCAAATTTTCGAAATGTGTGAGTTAATAGGTTCAGATCTAGGGGAATGGAAATTAGGGGTTTATACACGAGCCACGTGCAGCCACGTGGAAGGTCCTGCGGCTGCACCTCTCAACACATCTGTATGGATGCAGTATGCTGTGAATGCCTGTTAAGGATAACAGTAAAATTGCAATGGCGTTACCGAGGGCCATCGGATGTTATGACTTACTGAACGGGCTGTATGGTAATGTCGATGACGCCCGCACGGGTCGGTTGCGATGGAGGCGCTCACTCATCGGCGGGACCCGCCAACAATCGCTCGCCAGTCGTCCATATGTAGCCCGACTGATGGCTTACCACCACATGAGCGTAAAATCTTTATTTACGTAAAATTTTGCGTGCTGATTTACGCTGTGTCGTGGTCCTCGTGGTTGCGCTTCCGCGCTTGCAGCCGTTCTGGCTCCCGTGAACTTTCGCATCCTGATTCACCACATCCCCTTCCACCCGGTTCCTTACTGTGCAACTACAAATCTCCCTTTGTATCTCATGCCGGATCAACCCATCCATTGGTTTACTCACGTTGACTTCGGGGGATCCCAGCAAGTCTCATGGGGCCAGGTATGTTTTCACAATGTTTAACTTTGGGGGATCAATTGAATGCGCCATAATTGTGTCATGGTTGCGTAATTCCGCCTTTTTTGTCGCCATGCGTAAAAAGTATGTCGCTGTCGGTCTCCACAGCAACGTGTTTTGTTGCCTGTTTTAATCCAGCTACAAGAGTTAGACCGTTGTAAAATCGGAAGGTCCCGCGCTGCACCGCGTGCGTTTGGGGGAATGGTTACGCATGCGCCAGTGACGAGCGAGCCTATGTCTCCATGTCTTCTATCTCCCAAACCCTGGGGAACCAAAGACAATTTATAGCATGTGGACGCGAGGCCATTCCCATGTCGCCTGTCGGGATGCTTAGTCTTCGTCCAGCTTGGAAAGCGACAGTCAGCGGTAAACATGTTGTACGGCATTCATGTAAGCCGCATGGCTCTTGCCTAGATAGATGAGCGGAGCAAGGTTACCGTTATCATAAATCTTGTTCTTCCACCTGCAGTTGAAATAGAACACGAATGTCAGGCAGCTGAATCGGGTGACAGTGTGAGCGTGGCGGTCTTATCTTAGGAACGCCTGCCATAAGTATTCACTGCCTCAACCTTATACCTGATATAGGAAGACTTACTGGATGATAAAAGATATGGATATAAATGGAGAGGGCCTCTCGTCGCCCGCCGTCAGCTCGTTCGCCGACATCTCGCCACCCCGCAGCGATGATGACAAGCGCGCTCTGTGCAGGCGGCGTAGGCTGCCAGCTTGGACCTACGAGGAGGAATATGCGCTTGCAAAGCTCCACTCCGAGCTAGGGACTTCGTGGGCGAGTAAGTCTAGGCCGCGGGATGGATTAATCACAAACTTGAGCCTCAGGACATTAAACAACGTATTATCCTTATTACAGATATTGCGGAAAAGATCCCAGGACGTAGCCCTATTGAAGTCAAGGTCGGTCTTCCTTGCTGTATATGCTTGCTTGCATGCACATGCTTCCTTGCGGGCATTGGACTGCGCGGAAATTGCTGATAACTCGTTAGCCTATGAATTGTGATCGTCACATGGTTGTCTTTGCAGAACATCTGGCATAGCACACTACGTGCCAAGACGCCGGCACGCCGCTCGCTGCTGTTCGAGTACGTGCACGCGGTTCAGGGCCGCCAAGACGCAAAGGCTCGCCGCGTCGCCTTCCGCTTTGCAATGAAACTGCATGGCTTCCAAAGGCAAAAGCACTGCTTGGCGGCGGGTAGAGTCGTCGAGGACAGCGACAGCCTCGAGCGACGAGCAAAGCGCCACCAGGAGGTGCCAGCGCCGTCGGCTGCTGCTATTAGCTCAGCAGGACCAGCCAGCCGGCAGCGACTTACAGCTGCTGTGCAACCGGTCAGCAGCTCGCCAATGGCTTCGATCAGCGCTATCAGCGCTGTCGGTAGTGGTGGCGGCTGCGAAAGCCATGACGCAAATAACATGTGTGTCGGTAAGTTTTCAAGTCCCGCAAAACCCGCACACATCTGCAGACTCTTTTCCCTCTTTTCTCTCCAGTCGCTTTCCATATTTATATGAACACATGCCCTCACCCGCTTCTGTCCTTGTCTATCACGCGATATGCCTCTCTATCCAATTGTACCACATACCCTTCAGCCTGCTCGTATTGACACTGCATAGTTTGGAAGCATTGGTTGCTCGCGCAAATGCCGGGGTTTTGTCCATGGCTTGTCGCGGCCCGTCATCATAAATAGGCACGTGCGCGGCAAGAGCACGCGGCCCTTTATTGCGGCAATGCGCACGATGTAACACAACAATGCAGCGACGTCCTAAACCTCGATCCGACCACCTGTGCCGCCGATAGATGCCCTGCTGGCTGCTGGCCCCTCCGGATCCGCTGGCTCCTCCGGATCTGTACATGAAAGGAACCATCCCGGCTATGTATCTCCCGTTCAGATCACGGAAGCCATGGCTGCACGCCCACCATCGCTGCCCAAGGTTGTGACTATACATTTCACACCAGTAGCGGCGATGATGGCAGGGCAGTATTGGAATGCTCGCAACAAGCACCGAATGTTGCACGCGGAGTGAGTTTTCACATGGCCCAGGCTTGCAAGTGCGACTGGGGCTGCGCTGGAGCTGCCGGCGGCGCCGCTACGACGACCGGTAGGGCCGCCACGGCTGAAACATCAGCAGCGGGATTTTTGCTTCAAGCAACATGCAGCAGGCTGAGCACCGGGATCAGCGGCACAACTTGCGCCGCCGCAACCACCGCAGCGAATTTCGGCGCCAGGGATCGGCCCCCTGCCGGTGAGGAACGCTCTCCGGGCAGCCATCTACTGCCGTCGTGGTTCGCAGGCTTGACCCTGGGCTGCTTGGAACGGCAAGGGAGCGCATTGTCAGACGTGGTGGAGGGCGGTCACTTATGGGCTGCCAACGACGTGCTGCCAATCGATTCGCCGCCACCTGACGCCGCTGCTGCCGCTGGTGCTGGTGCTGATGGCGGTGCACTTGGCGCAGGGAGGGTCGGCTGCCTGCAGCCGGATACGTGCCGTGCGCGGAGCGCATTACCCGAAACCGCCCTGGCAAACTACTTGGCGAACTCGTCGTACGGCGGCGGCTCGCCTTCCCTGACAGCGCTTGCAGGCGTCTTGGGCGATTGCTCATCGCTGCGGCTCCAATGGGGTTTCGGAGCTGCAGAGGTGGTAACACTAGGGCTGGGTTCGTTGCAAGATCCGGAACTGCTGCAATGCATTGCCCACTCGGAGTTCCGATGACATTTTCAGCGAGGGTCGTAATTGGCATGCGTGCGTGGTCGATCCCCTGTGTGGGCGATTATTGATTGCGACCCTCTCCAAAGAGGGTAAGCGTAGGAATGGATGAAACACATGGACACGAGAAATGGGTGTTCGGCCTGTATCTAGGTGGCCTAGCGGCTTGTGTACTAGCAGCACGACGCGGTTTGGTCCGCGACAAAATTATGTTTAGGCCCTCAGTTTCTGTACCAAAACGTTGTAACCTGGGAGGGCGCTGCATGTGCTAGGATCTGAAATGAGGGATGACTCTCATGCGCTTTCATTGGTGTCAACCCCAATGAGCTGCACTGTATCTGTGCTCAGCGTGATGATGCTGACTTAATGTTCTTGATGAGGCTGCTGAGGCTGAACTTATGACAGCTTACTGCCGAACATGCTGTAGTTAGCAATAGAGTATTTTGTCCTGCTGGAATGGGAAGTGTTTGCAGCAATTGAATCGAAGAGACTGGACCAGGGTAGTACAGTGGGCCCAGATCGGTGAATGCGGCAATAGATTGTGCGGCTGTCATCTGGTGGAGACGCTTCAAACAGGAACGCGCGTTTTATCATTGACCACGCGTTGGCAAAGGCACAGGTCCGCACCAGCGCGCAGAAATAGAGGCTAGCATTTGCGCGTTGTATTGCGGGTTGCTACCCCCTAGCGGCTTGGTGGCCGAGAAGTTGCCAACAAGCCCAGCTGGCCGCACTACATGCGCGGCATGCCATGCGAGTCGCGGTGGCAATCTTAGCTCTGACTCAATCATTTTAGGGGCCCCGATCAGGATGGGTTGATGCACGGATGCCAGGTTTCGCGGGTTCTACCCAGCCACGTCAAGTGGCGGGCTATTATACTAGAGATGCGATGCGTGGCAACAGGTGCTGATCGTGCGCACACACTGGAGAAGTAGGGGCCTTCGCTCCATTTCAAGTCCACGTCTGGGCGGAATGTATTGGTGGCGCCTTAGAACGCACTTCCACCTGCTGCCGTCCAGTCGTCCGTTCAGTGAGTCGCTGTTCATCCAATTGTGTGACCATGCTCTGTTAGGCCGGCGGGCACGATACGCATTTTTGACGGCCAATTCCTCTATGCCATTGTTTGGGATTTACCTCGGGCACCTGATTTGGAGGCTTGCACGGCCAGGGGCCGTCGATATGGCCCCTGGTGGCGTGCCACTGGACGCTTCTTGCAGCGTTTGGTGAGGTTCGCATTTACCGGCAGAGTTGCGGAGGGCCCTCCGGTCCCGTTGCAAAGGGTGAAGTGGGTTGCTGAAGGGGAACAACCCCTGTTGGCTGTTGCCGTACAGCGGTACGTTTAAGGAACGGCCTCCTTTCTGCCATCAGACCAAATAAAAGGGTCGTGCTGTTTATAAAATATGCATTGGACGCGCGAGAAAGGAGCACAAGTATGTGCTGTATGACCCTGGACGAGTTGCGATGAAAGCGCATGGGTCAAAACTCAGAAGTGGGCGCTGATGTGGCTCTTGCCCCTACCCGGATGTATCGTACGGAAATTCGACGGCTTTTCACCTCGCTTGCTCGCGCTGCATTCTGTATCACTGTACACGACTTGTACCCGCCAGCTTGTCACGGATTCCCGAAAAGGCCCAGCCGGCCTCAAAAAAATGAAGGAACACAGCTCCATACATTCTGCCTGTCCGCGGCGCCGGGCCTTTTGACACAGCCCGCATTGACTTTGCTCACATGCTCGCATCCGGACGGGTAGCGGCGACAGGATAGGGAAAACGCGTAACCGAAGTCGGGTAAATCCAGCGATGAGTTCCAGGCTCCAATCGCGGCCCCAATCACACTGCTTGAAGGTGTCTGCATGCCGGCCGTGCGCCGCCAGCTACTGTACTTCCGAGGTTTCTTTCCTTTACCTTGCCCTCTTATGTCACGTTGACACATGCCCTATGCCTCTACCATATGGTCTGGGGCCCACTGTAACAGTAACTACTACATTAATGATTTTGCAAATCATGCCCCCCACCAGCACCATAAAAACATGGACTGGCCACGTGTGCCATGTCCAACTAAGATGGAAAGCCGGCAAACTGGTACTTGTTACAATGTGATACAGCTGAAGCCTACCTCTCCTCCCCAAACTTCAATGCAGTTGCGCTATCCCTAGGTGTCGACCAAAAGGGCCGCAACCGCACGCGTGCATACGGGGTTGCCTCTCCGTCAGAGGCCCGCCTCCTAGGCCGTGTCCAAGGGTTTTCTGGCCACTCCTAGCACTAGATGAAATGACCATGGGCACAGATCTGTCGTGATCAGCCGATCCAAGGGCTTTACAAGGCATCCTAATCAAGGGGCCACCAGTAGAGAACGTGTTATGCACGCCTAGTAGCAGTCTTAACTTCATGCAGAGTAGTGTGATCATGTCAATTCTCGAGGCCTTCACAGGCGGTCCAAACTCGCTTGTCCACGCAGCAAAGCACCGCGGCACCTGAAAGCTCATAGGTATACACGTGACAGTAACATATCGTAGTAGTATTGTTGCAACAACCCCCAAAGCCCAATGCCCCCAGACTCCTGCTCTGCACCCCCCCACCCCATGCATTCGTCGAACTGCAGCATCGCCGCAACCCTAAGCAAACCAACAAGTGCGAGCAATCGTCCCCAATTTCAGGATACGCCCATGCCCTGCATCCTTCGCCCCTCTGGCCCTGCAGCTTGCGCACGAACGCCCGGGGGCGAGGTATCGTTTCTATCTTTCCGCCCTGGCGCAAAACACGTGACCCGCAACAGCATCACACCAACTTACTCTACGGGCCCCCAACCGCACACAGGGGCCCACCTGGAGCTGCGTCGCGAGCCAGGCTGATCTGCCGCAGGCAAAGTTCACGAGGATCCCGCGCAGTCGCCACACACATACACACTCACACACACGCACGCACGGGGTCAACCGAGCGGGGTAGGGGTCCAGGCGGCGATAGGGGTTCAGCAGCACCGCGGCTCGGGTCGCGCAAATTCCATGTTCAGACTAAACCCGCGCTGCGAGCCTTCCACACACCCTTTGAGCTCATCTCAGCCTGTGGCTCGTCGTGCCTCGGGTAGGCTCAACCCCCCCCCCAACCTCCTCCTCCCCTGGTGTCAAGCTCACCGCACCAAGGTGGGCCGCACCTGCTCCGCCCGCACCACACCGGCCTGGTGGCCCTGCATGTGGGCGCGCTCCTCCTCCTCGCCTAAGTCGTACTCATCGTAACCATCGTTTCCCATGTCATATGGGTCACCGTAGTAAGCCTGCCCGCCGTCATCTGGATGGTAGTGGTTACCCGCACCAACGTAACCACTGTGCCCGGAGCCGGGGCCCATGCCTACAGGCGACGCCCCGTACCCGCCCGCAGAGCCGGAGTATCCCCGTGGCGAACCGCCCGTCGCCGGGCCCGGCACGGACGGACCCGTCTGGGCTGTGAACGTATTATGGGACTTCACCTGCGCTGGTGGCTCGTTTAGCGGACCTGCGCCGGCCGCCCAGCCCGCGCCTGCATCGCTGTAAGTGATGCTGTTTACGTCGCCACCTTGCCCGACGTCGTACCGCTGGCCATGGCCATACGGCATTCCGTACTGCTGCCCCGGTGACACAAGCGCAGCTGGGTCGTACGCGGCCCCGCCGCCGCTTTGGCCCTGGCCGTAACCATAACCGCCGCCGAGCGCGCTTCCTCCGACGCCGCCATGCGAATGCTGCGGCGGCATCATCGCATGTGGCGGCGGCTGCGACGAACTTCCTTGCTCGTCGGCGTACACGCCGCCGCCACTGCCGCCGCTCAGTTCCTGGCCGGCCCCGCCTTCATGGCCTTGTAGCCCGGATCCACTTAGGTAGGGTGAGAACGGCTGGCCGGTTGGCGGCTTAAACTCGTCCACGTATGCCCGGAACTGCACCTTTGACGGCGGCACGCGAGTGCACCACACCTCCGCACAGTTGCTCAGGCAGCCGCGGGAGTACGGGTTGGGACGGTTGTCGTGGTTGTATCTGCGCAGGGCGGAGCGGGATGGCAACCACGCAAGGCCAGTACGTGAGGGGGAGGGGGGCGCCGGACGTGAAGATGGGCAAGAACCCCAAGCCAGGGGCTTGCATCAGCGGAAATGTGCTGACCTGCTCCCGGCCCACTAGTACTTGGCGGCAAGTGAATCTGGCAGAGCCTACGAGCCCATCGGCCATAACAAACCTATATCATCAACGCCAGCAGGTGGACGAAGCGGGCGTCATGACACAGGAAGACGTGGAAGCGGCGGGAGGCCAGCAGCGGGGGCTCGTTGCGCAGATGCACGTATGTGCACCAGGGGCTTTCCAAGGCGGTTCAAAATCCGACATGCTGCATAGTTCGAGGCACCGCCCCACAACCTTTATACGTTGCAGTAATTGATCCTAAGGCGGATCCAAAGCCGTTGGCCCACACATAGTAAATGCCTTGCACGGGGAGCGCAACTCATGAGGAGAAGCCGTCAAGCCATCCACCCGCTCGTCCAGGCCGTGTGCGAACCATCCCTTCCCTCTCGCGCCGGCGCACCTAAAGTTCTCGTACGTGGTCTGGTTGGTCCCCACCAGGTACGCATGGAATATCGACAGCCCGCCCACGAACCAGAAGAACAAGAACGTGTAGCCCATCAGCGCCAGCGCTGGGATGCACTGCGAGGACCGGGAAACGGTCGTGGGCATCATCCGACGCGGCGGTTAAGGGAAACGGAAGGGAGGACGCAATGCAGAGCGAAGAGGGCATGACCATGAAGGGGGCGCAGACCAGGGGACTACCGCCCCAAATGGCTGCTGTGGGTGCCAAGGGAAGCAAACAAGCCCAGCTGGTCGCACTGCATGCGCGGCATGCAGCAAAAATGCTTCCCTCGGCTGGACAATGGCAACCTGACCCCGCACGGGAACCCCGTCCACCTGCATAAAATGCACGAGATGCGCCGGCAGACCCACGCCGCCATCCCCGTTGAATGGCCACGTACGCGATGCACGGCGCCCAGGGACGGGTATCCGGGCCAGCATGCCCGTAAGCGCAACAACTGAACTTTGCGGCGCCCTGCTAGCATCCCACCCAACCTTCGCACAGGTGTTTTCCCGTCGCCTCGTACAGTGTCGCCATTCACCCTTTGCACGTGCCTCCAAACCTCCATCACGCAAGAACCGGATCTGTCCTACGCAACCCTGCTTTACGCGCAGTGATGTCCGCAACTTCCTCTGTGCGCAGTGTTTCCACTAGTACGCGGGTGGGGCCCCTTTCACGTCCGCGGCTGCGCACTAGGGTGAGTTCTCGTGGCCGCATATTATGGGGTGTGCCGCCCCCGCCCCACTCCCTCCCAGGCCTTTGCCAAGGCCGCCTACCAAGCATGTTTGGCAGCATATAGTTAGGCGTAACCAAGAACATGACAGGTTAACACATAACAGGTTATTCCTTAAGGTTGCAAAACCCATTACGGCCGCTTGTCTTCTGTTGATCACCCCTCGGCACTGCCCTCTCGCCACACCTTTCCCAGGGCCTTGCCCCACAGGCCGCTCGCTTCGTTGCCCGCCGCCTCCGCCTCCGTCACCAGCTGGTCGTGCTTGACGAACAGCATCGCCACGCACACACCGAAGACGTACAGGCACAGCACTGTGCTGGTGTAAACGAACAGCAGGAAGGTGCGGTAGTTGCGCTGCGGAGGGGATTGGATTTAAGAAGCGGGGCAGCGACCCTTTAGATGGTGCGCTACGTGTTTGTATTCCCGCTCAGGAGCTTGCCAAGCCGTGGGGATTGGGCAGTGAGCAGGACATGACGGAATGACGCTGTTGCAGAATGTATCCCTGAGGACCTGCACCTGCCGTCGGTTGCAGACGGTCATTAGTCACCTGCCGCCCATATTCATTCCCCACGAGGTAAAACACACGCGCCCACGGTCAGGGTAGACCCTTTGGCCCTGAGCGGCACTCACCAGCCCGATAGTGGTGCCCACCCAGGGACAGTGGTGGTCGAATCGCTCTATGCAATTATCGTTGACCGAGCAATGGTGCGCCCGGGGGGGTTGGTAGAAGTGGCAGGTGTCGTTGTAGCGTATGACCACACGCTGGTTGTTTACATAGACCTCCTTCGTCCTGAGAACCACATAAACCGACAGGAATGATCAACATCACCGCAAGATGCAGCGCAATAAGACGCGTGAGGTCTTCAACACAGATGTTGAGTGTGTCCGCAAGGTACGGGTTCGGCTGATCCGTGGATCACTGAAGGACGAATGCAAGAGATGGCAGCTGACGAGATGAGTTCAGGTATTCCAACCTCAATTTATCTTCGTTCCCGGCCATCCTTCAGTCAGTCATCCCCCCGGTCCTGCCTAGCAATAGGCTACATGGCCCCCCACTAATTTCCTTGTTCCACCCGGTTGGTACGAATGCTAATTCAACGCTGCACTGGGTTATTGGAGCAGTTGTTAACCCGGGCGGGGAAAGTTCAGGTCCCCCAAACGACGAACAGCATACAACGACATGGCTACGCGCACCTGGGCTTTGTCGTGTTTAGGTACTCTTGGTCAGGTTCTTGCCGGGGGATAATTCCCGGATCGCGACAGGCAGTCAGCATAAGGAACCAAACTGCCAGCACAGGCAGGATGCAGCTGCAAGAAGTAATGCACGCATGGTAAGTTTCCTCGTGCATATCCAGGTGGGCAGCAGCGTAAGACTGATTATTGATGATCTTCGGCGTACCTGATCACCAACGTTATGACGTGTACATGGACGGCCATGTAAGGTGCCACGAAACCGAGGAAGATGCCGGCAGGAAACGTTATTAGGAGAGCTGTCCCAATGCTAGCTTTCCAGTTGGGACCAGCGACCAAATAGCCCCAGCAGAAGAACCTCTGTTGTGTTGTCAAGGAAGTCCGTCAGGCCAGACAAGCACCAAACCGTTTTCATACTTCTCAGGATAATTCCTACGCCACTTAGGTGCACATTATTTGAGGCCGTCTTGGGCCGGGGACCAAGTCAAAGCCAGTTAACCCGATAACCTTCCAACCTCACCTCATTGCCTTGCCATTGCTGGTATACCCTTTGGCGTTTCTTTTTGCCCCCAGCAGCTGCCTGTGGCCCCTGGTGGGCACTTGGCTGAGACTCCATCGGTTGCATCACAGGACCTAGGACGTTGCCTAGACCTACTAATCGTCGTGAAGTGTTTCAGTTTTGCAAAAGCAACCCGTAACGGGTTTAGGTAAGCACTGCTGGGCTTGCGGACGGCTTGAAAGGACTCCTTGAGGTTCCTCTTGGGGGGAGCGCGGCACTATGCCAAGAGCGAGCTGTTCCTCAGGCTGCAGTACGATGGCTACGGAGTTGCCTACAAAGTTGGTGCAGCAGCGTCGCTTTCCCACAAGAGTATTGGTCCCTGAAACTGTAAACTTAGCACCAGGAGTCGTCATCGTCGAATCATGATGGGGTATTACAATATGATTGCTCCAATATTGATAATGAGTAAAAAAGCACACGATGGAGCTGAGAATTTAGGCGGAAGTCGTGCAACGTACGGATTATGTCTGTGGTGGTATAATAGGATGAACCGTGCCGCATTCATCGTTGCGGTAAGGACGCTAAAACCTAAACACGTTATAGCGATAAAGGCAACGATAATGAGATTGGCGTCAGGATGTGAAGTGAGAACGGTTCCGCTCGAAGAGTCGCAATTGGTGCAACGTGCAATGAAGCAACTATTTGCGTGAAGGGACCTTGTAGAATACGGTGCATGTCTAAGTGCTTATTACCTGTTCCTTGCGAAACAGCCGATGCCAATGCATCGCCATACAGCTCTTTGGTAAGCAAAACCATGCCTAAAGCGCGCGAGCGCCGAAACCCTTGGCGCAGGTCCACACGCGTTGATGTATTGACGACACGCGAAAGAGGAAATGATGACATGGGCAGGAGGTGAGACGTGTGGAGGCGGTGCCCAAATAGGCAGCCGTGATATCAGATGTTAGCTCACCCATCCAATGTCACACAGGACAATGGACATTCTGTTGTCATCAGGCTGTCCACGTGCTGCTCGAAACGCACAGTTTGGATAACGTCGTGCGATACGCAGAGAAGTTGCTCCATGGGCCACCAGGCTGGGCGTTATTGCGCGCAGGCAGGTACGGACATCGCACCTCTAGCTCGGCTGCTTCGGGACACTGACGACGACGTTAAGGCCATGGGGGGCCCACGCTGCAGACGGGGAGCCACACTGCCATCACGTTCCAATCTGAATCCGCAGAAACGTGTACCCGCACAGTCTCGGACGCCTCGGGCGTCCCTGTCTTGACCACTGGCGTACCAGCGGCAACACTTGAGCAAACTGGCGCGGGGCATTACCGAAGCGTCTTGGCAGCCCCGCGTGTTCCAGAGGAGACCTCGATACCAATCCTTACCAATGTGCCGCGACAGATGATTGCACACGTTCGCATATACTCCTTTTTAGCTGGAGACCGCGAATTGGTAGCTTCTGTGAGTAGTTGCACTGTTGTGTTATCATCGAGTGGTTTTGGAGCCAACGGGGTGGTTTCGGAGTTGTAAATTATCATGCTGGTGTTTGGGTCGAGTTCGCGCCTATTTGTACTGTCTTGCTCTCAGGCAGTGGCCTGTGAGCAGCTAGGTTACGACTTTCGTTAAGTTCCTGGGGAGAGGTACGTAAGATCGAGCGAGCTTCTTCGTCTGATTTCCAGGCCGAGACCCTCATTCGCATATATTGGCACATATAGTATAGAATTGTAGTTTTTATCACAGGACAGCTGGCTTGTCACCTTCGCATCGTAGCCAGATGGTCCTGCCTCGCACGATGCTTCCACGGCGCAGCAGTCTCGACGGTGTGGTGCTGTCATCCTTCAATCTCCGGGTCCGCAACATTATCAATCTTCTGCGCAACCACGGCCCAGAGCGCTTTGCTCCGGTTAGGCACGTCAGGTCACCGTGCTTTCTTCGTTGTGCAGTAAACTGGCGTGACAGCGGCTAGGGTCGGATCGTTGCACCTGAAGGCCAAGAGTGCCAGGCGCCATAAGCCGGGGGTTAGTGGTATTAAGTGGGTTGTGTAGCTGCCCCTAGCTTCTGCCGCAGTGTTGCAATGCTTGCGCTACGAAGCCTGTGGGTCGAGACACGAGTTTCGAACAGATAGGTGGAATAGAATTATACGCACCAGCCTGCCGCTGTCAGGCTGAAGGCGGCGGCATCTGGGTCATGGTGCAGCTAGCAGCACTTCAGGGGCTGTAATCCCGCCAGCCCAGTACCCAGTCCGGGCACACTCTCTGCCCTTTCGTAGCTTACATCCGGCGCGGTGCACAAATGATTAGTCCCTGTGGATGGGGTGTCACTTCTGCACGACGATATCTGCAGGGTTTTTTTGGTGCAGGAACACAACGGTGTGTGGCGTTCGCCGTGCCAGGCACTGTTCCGCCTGCCTTGCTTTGCAGTAGTCCTGTTGTCAGAGCCCACTGTAACGTATATCCATGCACTGATTGGTCGACACCCGATGGTGCTCACACCACCGCCAGCGCGCTGTATTACCACTGAGTGTCGAAGTGAAGAATGCTCGTCGTTGAGCGTAAGCGGTCGGGACGTAGCGGGAGGGACTCGCTAGGTACAACTTAGCAGTGTGTAATCCAGGCGCAGTCAGACCAGCATCGGGTGTGGCGCTTGTGTATACCGGTATGTTTGTTTCCCACAGCGGAACCAATAGTAATGCCGGCGTAGATTGGCATATTTGCAATTCGTATTATCATTTTAGGAGTACTCCTGCAAATTTCAGGACCCTCAGTCAGCTCGCAATCCTCAGCTGACTCCAACTGTCATTGCAATGCTTAGTGGCGGCAGAAGTTTCATTAGGCAGTGCTTATTGGAGGAGTTTATCCAGTACTATGTGCCGAGCTGTTTCGGAGAGCACAACCGCAATAGGTCACGTACGACACCACTTCCACAGTCTATGTGTTGCGTCCGTGCACGCGTCCCAGGCAATATTGATAATACTATTTGCTGTTGTTTTACGGGAAGAGCTCAAGGATGATGGCACAGCAGCGAGCCCTGGCCGGTGGTACGCACTGCTGTAACGTTCATGGACTTGCTGTCCGGGCTCACACGACGTAAACATTGCACAGGCCGTGCTCAGGCGATCAGCCATGGCGCATTCAAGATCATGCCGCGCCAGGTACAGCGTGTAGTTAGGAAAAATCAACGACACGTGCCTCCGGGAAATGTCATCAAACCCTTTGTTTCGTTGCAGTCTTGCCGCACCCGGGCCATCTTGATGGACAAAGAGTGCTACAAGATCTCAGCAGCCCCAGACCTGATCCCGGATGGCCCATGGAGCAAGGTCGAGGGCGGCGTGTGCGCTGCGAAGGGCTTCAAGGCCACAGGTGCTAGAGGAGGTTGGGCCGCCCTTACGGTGAAAATGCGATCCAGCTATTCATTAATTGTGTGTAGCTGGGTTACGGAATGTCGGATACGTAGCTGCACACTGTCGCGGACTTTCACGCACTCTTGCATATCCCATCACAATCTCCCAGGCGTCCACGGTGGCCTCCGCGCTAGCGGCAAGAAGGCGGATCTCGCGCTGGTGGTGGCAGATGCTCCCGCAACTGCAGCTGGTACCTTCACGTTGAACGTCATGTGCGCTGCGCCTGTGCTGTACTGCAAGGACGTGCTCAGCCGCACGGGGACCGTCCGCGCGGTGGGTCGGGGGCTCAAAAGGGGGTGTACGCTACAGTTGCACACGTGAGCAAGTCGGCGGCTCCCACGGTGCCTTGTGGATTGGACCTGGTCGGGTTGTCGGGGCAAAGGCTGCGAGTGCTTCGCCTGCTGCTTCCGCTTGGCACGACTTCCAAGGCAATGAGCTGAGCGTGTATGTGCCTGCCAGGATGACTGCCCAGCCCTCCGGCCTCTCTCCTCCCAACCGCCTGTCGTACCCTCGCCACGCCGCCCGCGCTGCGCTCCAGGTGATGACTAACGCGGGTCAGGCCAATGCCGCCACCGGCACCCAGGTGCGCGGACGGGGTGGGCATGTCGGCTTGCGCGTTCTGTGCGGACCGCGCTTGGTGGCCGCGTGTAGGCCTCGCGCCAGGGTGCCAGCGCTGTAGGGATCCGTATACCCGTCCATGCAGGGCCCAGAGTAGCAGGTCGACCGGCCTGTCCTCGTGGGCCGCCTGTTCCGCCTGCAATGCCTTTGCGCTGTCCACCCTGAAACGACACGCGCTTCTGCTGCTGCAGGGCTACGAAGACGCGGTGGCCACTGCCAAGGTGCTGGCGGAGGCGCTGGGGGCCAGCACCGACGACATCCTCCTGCAGTCCACTGGTGCGTGCAACGGTGTCCGTCTCAACCGAACGAATGCCGCAACAAACCACGGGACAGGTGCAGGCGTTTGTGAAATCGGCTCTGGAACCCGGCTTGTGTGTTCCCTGGATTGAACCGCGAGATGCCATCGGTGAAACAGCAAACGGTTGCCGAGCTGCGGGCCTTATGCTGCGGGCCCGCGCAACGCCGGACGCCTGCACGGCGGCCGAGCGGTGCGCGCCAAACTGTCTGTCGTGGTGCGGCCCCATGTCGCGCTTCAATCCTTGATCCCCTGCGGGACGGCAGCCTGCTAGGATGTGAGGTCTGATCGAGATCGCGATCCTCAGCCAGACCGCAGTCCCCCGATGCAGACCAGTGCCGCTTTGGCCCAAGGGCGGCCGGGAGCGCGCAGCTGAGTCACACGCCGCGTCGCGCCCTCCTCCCGGACAGGTGTGATCGGGCGGCGCATGAAGATGGAGAGCTTCCTGCCGGCCATCCCCGAGATCGTCAAGACCCTGGGGTCCACCGCGGAGGACGCCCACCGAGCTGCTGTCGCCATCACCACCACGGGTGCGGTGCAGGAGGGTGATGCTGGGGGGGATAAAAGATGATGGGCGAATAAAACATGATGGGCGAATGGGGGGGGGCGTGTGGAGCGGAAACTCGTATGGGGTGCTGAGGGTTGGGGACATGCGCCTGGTTGGTGGGCACTCCGGGGCCTGCCTGCCCGCCCTCCTACCCTCGTGTTTGGAGATGCACGCGCGGATGTACTGCAGTATGGAGTGAAACCTTGCCCCAGGGCAGCAGAGGACAAAGGTCTCGATGCGCGTTTCTCAAAAGTTGCCTTCTTTGTAAGCGGAGGGGGGGTGCGGCCAGGCACCGGAACGCCGCCGTGCCCCATGTCGCCCTGTGAGCTGCGGCGGTAGGGCCTTTCCCGCACCTCACGCCCTCCCCCCCGGGGGCCGCTTCCTTGAGCCCGCTACATGTCGTGCCCAGTGGTTTCCTCCCCTCCCCCCTCGGCCCCTCCCCGCCCTCAGACCTGGTCAGCAAGGAGGCGGCGCTGCAGGTGACCATCGGCGGCGCCACGGTGCATGTGGGCGGCATGTGCAAGGGCAGCGGCATGATCCACCCCAACATGGCGACCATGCTGGGGGTAGTCACGTGCGACGCGGCGGTGGCGGCCGACGTATGGACGGGCATCATCAAGCGCGCCTCGATTGCCTCATTTAACTCGGTGAGGGAGGAGGGACACACAGCAGGAGGAGGAAACAGGTGGGGGGAGGAAGTCATAAAACCCTAGCGCCGAGTGCCCCGGGACGGACCAGCTGGTGACTCCCGCCGCAGAACAGGCGTCGTGTCTGTGGCTTGGAGCTACATCCTGGCATGAAGCCAAGCTCACGTGCCGCCCCGACCACCGTGCCGTCGTGCCCGCCGGCGCAGATCACTGTCGATGGCGACACCTCCACAAACGACTGCGTCATCGGACTGGCCAGCGGTGCTGCCGGCAACGCCCTGGTGACGGACCCCGCCTCCGCGGACGCCAAGCTGCTGGAGAGCGCCGTCACCGCGCTGATGCAGGTGGGCGGGGTTGGGCGGGAGCGGACAGGAGGGGGGCGGCTGGGCCGTGCGGCGCCGGCTTTGGTACGCTGTAGTGGGACTGGTGCGCGCTGAGGAGTGCGGATACTTTGCAAAGCACTGTGTACTGGGCTAGCCGGCTGGGCTCGTTCCTTTGGCAGGAGGTGCCTGCTGGGCGTTGTGAGGTACCCGTAGAACGAACAACACAGGTTGCTGGGTGAGTGGGGGGCAGACGAAGAGTGTGCTTCTTGGAAGGAACCGGGTTACCGACAGCACCCCCGTGCGCAGGCCCCCCTCCCAAAACCCCGTTTTTAAACCCCCTCTACCCCCCTCCCAAACCCCGCTTTAAAACCCCCTCTACCCCCCTCCCAAACCCCATTACTTGTAGGGTCTGGCCAAGTCCATCGCCTGGGACGGTGAGGGCGCCACTTGCCTGGTGGAGATTTCGGTGAGCGGGAGCCACCATCGGGGCTGCCATTGGGTTGGCGTGTAGGGGGCCGGGAACGGGCACCCCTGGAGGCACGAGTAGCGGGAGTGAAGCGACGGGTGCAGTGTGGCAGCACGACGGACGCAGTGTGGCAGCACGACGGACGCACCGCCAGTGCGGCCTACGGGTTGCAGCTGGGAGTGGGTGTTGCTGCGCCCAAGCTAGGTCGTCCTGCGGGGTGCAGGAGGAACCCGGAATCCGAAACTAAGCGGCCAACGTGAGGGGTGAGGACAAGTCACCGCCCATTCGCACTCCATGCGAAAGGAACGCAGTTTTTTCTGGCAGGTTACGGCATCCCTACGAATCTTTACCGTACTACACGTGCCTGGCGCCCCTGGACTCCGTCTCCCCCCTACACACACACACCGCTCCCCACACACACCGCTACGCGCCCCACACGTCAAGTAACCGGTTTCTTTCGCCCCCTTCCCCCCCACGCACACCCCTCAGGTCACCGGCGCACAGTCCGACGCCGACGCCCGCGTCATTGCCCGCTCCGTGGCTGGCTCCTCGCTGGCCAAGTCCGCCATCTTCGGCCACGATCCCAACTGGGGCCGCATTGCGGCGGCGGCGGGCTACTCCGGTGAGCGGATCTGAGCTCAAGGCGGGAGGGGGAGACCGGCAGCAGGTCCTGTGCGCTGTGCAGACGGGACATGGGCGGCATCGTCGCGTGGGAGGGCTCGCTGCTGACGTTTCGCTATCATGGCTCCAGGGTGGATGGTCTGGAGGCTTCCCGGAGGACACAGGGGTGCAATCTGCTCAGGCCCAGCGGTGCTTGCCGGCGCTTGGTCTAGGTTGGGGGAGGTTTCGTCGCGATGACAGGAGGCTGTCCGCACTTCGTGGCCGTAATCACCAACGCCTGATGATGCGGTTTACCGTATGCGTGGTGAACTATATGTACGGCGCGTTACCCTTTCCGACTTGAGCACCAAGCTGCCACGTGACCTTGCCCGTTTCGTTTCCCGCTGTTTCCTTCGCGCCCTCAGGTATCATCTTCGACCAGGCCGAGCTGGGTGTGCAGATGGGGACCATGAAGCTGATGGAGGCGGGCCAGCCGCTGGTGTTCGACAAGGCCGCGGCCAACAAGTACCTCAAGGACACGTGCGCCGTACACGGCACCGTACAGATCTTCGTGGTGGTCGGCAAGGGGCCCGGCAGCGGGATGGCTTGGGGCTGCGATCTGTCGTACGACTATGTCAAGATCAACGCCGAGTACACCACTTAGGCGGGCAGCGGTTGCTGCTGTTGACGGGTGGCGGTGCGCGCTGCGATGTCGCGCGGCTGCAGCTCAGGAGACGGCGGCCGACGGCTGCCCTCACAGGCTGCTAGGCGCGTTCGGTGTATGTACATTGCTGTGTGCGAGTACCTGTATTCGGCGTCTAGGGTCTTCAAGTGGTGGTGTACGTGACGCCTGGAGGAGGAAGAAGACGATCTGTAGCATAAATTTTGTGATGTGACTTGTTCGCGTACGGTATGCGAGCGTCGAACGCTGTTTCATTCGGGCTACACATGGGGGGCTGGGACACGAGCTCTGGCGGCGAGGAGGGGGGCAGGTGGGCTCGGGGGCCGTGCTGCCGGGCACATGCGCTGCGTGTCCAGGGAGCCGCGAGGTGCTGCCCCTCACCCTGCGTGGACGCCACTGTTCCGGCCTGTTGATGACCCACACCCCGCAAGGCGATCGTCGCGACCCTGCTCCAGGAGTGCACTGTGAGAACACCACTGCTTCCAGTGCGGGAGCGGGCGCCTGTGTGCCCCACCGGCAGTGGCATATGCAGCGGGTCTCGTACTGCCCCTGACATGGATGACGTGTAAAGTGTAAAAGCGGGCCTCCTGTCCGGTGCAACGTTAGGCCTTCAGCTCGCGATGCTTCCACTACGCTACCGCCCCGGTCGAGGCAGGAGGGAATGCCACAACAAGTGCACGGAGCTCCACTCCTCACGTGGCTTGAATGTGGACTACCGACCACGGAAGCTAGAGGTAACCGGACGAGCGGCATTTGCGTGGGCAACACGATCACACCGCGCCCATCACCACGCACTATGTGTCTCAGCTAGCGGCTTTGAGGCTGGTGTCGGCTTCTGCTGCCATGCTGGAAGCTAATAGTATCAACACAATGCTCGAAAGGGAGGTGGCGATGGTGGGGTGTTGTCCTGCACTCCACCCTGGTCGGCGGCAAAGTGACTCCAGCCCAGTCAGCGGTCAGCCGACACATCCCGAGCCCAGCTAGCTCTTCCCCAACTACCTAACACGCCACTCCGATGCAAGCCAAGAACGAGCTGGCGTGTACCACGGAAGGGCCCGGGCACAACTGGGTCCTAGGACGAGAAGACTTCCGAGCCATGTAACGAAGACGTGGGCATCCCACGCCCGACGGGCATCTGGTACCCCAACACCCCGTCCCGAGCACCAGTCAAGATCAGCACTAACCCTATAGCACCGCCACTAAACCGCATGCGTACACGGTGCGATAAATAGCATCGTTTGAGCTGGGGTCGTCACTGTACGGCACGCAGCGCTCGAACGGGTGCAGGACCGAGCCTCAGGCTCACCCACGGCTGCGGACCCTCATGCCCCCTCATGGCCCTCATGCGACAGGTGGAGACTGCTCCACAGTGAGGCGAGGCACCGCATACAAGCATGTCGTCGAGCGGTAAATTAACACGCGCCAAAAATAAATGGTCGCCAGCGCTCAGCGCCGCTCCTCCCGATCCCCACGGCCGTCAAAACTGCAACAGTCGTTATGCCACGCGCACTTCGTACGCATGCCTGACCGGTGCAACACGGCTGTACGATACATCGGGAGGTCTCACACAGCCCGCATAAAGGGTCGGGACGAAGAACGATGCTCAAAATCTTCGCCTCCACGCTCTCCGCTCTCCACACACCCGAAGAGTCGTCATGCTGCCCGGCTGCTGGTGGTGCAGGGGTGTGTCTGCAGCAGCTGCTGCTGCTCGCGCATGTCCTTGGGTCGGCGTTCCAGAGCCGCCCCGATGCAGCCCGCCGGACAATCCGCAACAGGCGGCCCCGACTCCTTCCATTCCTGCTCACTTGGCTGGCGCCTGGGCAGCAGCCCACTCCGCCAGCAGCACTGCGCCGTACCCGGTGGGCAGGTTCACCTTCTCGTTCCAGACGGGGCCTGTTGGGGGGAGGGGAGGAGAGGGGGTACGGTGGAGCTGGACAGCAGGGTCTAAGTGAGGCAGCAGAGGGGAGCAGAGGGCTGGAGCATGATTGGGTCTGTCCGGGCAGCGCATGTGGGGACCCTTACTCCAGCCGCCTCTTGAGGCCGGTGGGTGGCGCAAGGTTGTATCACTTCGCACCACTAGTATTGAAGAATGGGTCAGACGCCGACTGGAGTTCCTCAAGGCGCCAATCCCGACCCTCCGTGGGCCCCACCCCCTGCCACAAGGTCTTTCCCGTGCCCTGCAAGCTTCCCCCCCGCCGCCGCTTAAACTCAATCCCTGCCAATCGCCTCCTGGGTCAACGTTTCCCGTTAGCCAGTTCCCGGCTTCCGCCCCACGCCCAGTCTCGGCCTAGTCATGCCCATTCATACGCGCGTCCGAAAAATATTCGCCCGCTACAGTTTCTTCCCTCGGTTTAAAATGTCGTGTAACCGCGTCTTCTCGCCGTCTTCTCGCCACCCCCCACCAAAAACCTGGCCGCACGCGTTTTCTTCGCTATGCACCGGCCACCACCCAACCATCCTTTCGGGCCCCTCTCCTCCTAGTTAAGCCCCTAGCGTGTTTGTTCGCGCCCCCCTGCCCCCCCCCCACCTGCGATGTCCAGGTGCGCCCACTCCACCCCCTCGTTCACGAACTGCTTGAGCCACAGCGCTGCTGAGATAGAGCCCCCCAGGCGCCCGCCCGAGTTCTTCATATCAGCCACCGGGGATTTCATGCTCTCAAAGTACTCCTCCTCCATGGGCATGCGCCACACCTTCTCGCCTGGGGGCAGAGCAGGAACGCGTTTTTGACGCACGGCTTTTGGTGGCATTATGGAGGGTTGCTTTGAAGTTCAGGAGGATGATGGGGCATCAAGGGTGCGTGCTGTGGGCGAGGCCTCATGGAGCTTCGGCGAGGGATCTAGGTGGTGTCCTCGAAGGGGGAAAAGAGACCACACAGACGGAAAGGAGAAAGCTGGAGGGGGGGTGCGCAATGGAAGGCTGGACAGGGAGAGGAAGGTGTCAGGCAGCGGTGGAACATTGTGGCTTTGGTGCACTTACCCGCCGCCCGGGCTGCCGCCGTGACGGAAGCCGCCATGCCGTCCGAGGGCGTGAACAGGCCGCCGATGGAGGTGCCCAGCGCCACCATGCAGGCACCGGTGAGGGTGGCGATGTCCACCATGCTGCTCACCCCGCACTTTTCCTGGGGGGGATGGCATAAAGACGGGTGGGGACATGAAAACCAGTCAACGTTCTAGCGTGAGCGGTTTAACGACGAATGAGTGGCTTGTCGAAAGGTAATCGCTTGTGATCAACCTGAGCCGTGAGCGCGAGTGTGTGTGTTACAGAGTGTGCCGACACCAGCTCGGACGCTACCCGTTCATCCACTGCTCCCACTACGCCGAAGGGGGGAATGATCTGAGTGTGTGTGGGAGGGGCAGCAAGAGGATAGCGGCATGTATGGTGGCCGGTACGCCGGGGACGCGGCAGGAAGGCAGAAAGCGGATTGCATGGTATGATACCGGACGAAGTGACAGAGGATCGCAGGAAGCGGCGAGGAGAGGCCGAGGTGTGCTGGCAGGGTGACGTCTGTGCGTGTGGGGTGGGGGGTGGGGGCGTGTGTGTCGGGGGGAGGGGAGGCCCCCCCGGGAGGGGGTTTAGGTTCGCCGCGACAGCTCGTGTCATCAGCCTTGCCCTAGTCCCCGGCTGTCACAACCTCAGCCCAACGCTCAACGGCCACCGCCTAAGGCCCCCCTCCCCTATCTTAGCCTAGCCTTATCATAAGCCCGGCCATTGCCAGCGCCTCCCCGAACCGCATCAACGACCCTTTCCGACCACCCGCGCATCCCGGCCCCATGCGGATCCCCCAACGACACGACAAGAGGCCCGCCCCTCTCCGCCCCTGCCCACGCCCCCACCGACCTGCGCGAACCACATGGCATCAGCCAGCGTCAGCCGCCCCTCCGCATCCGTGTTGTTGACCTCCACGGTCTTGCCTGCAGCCGTTGTGGAATGGGGGCGTCAGGGCGTCAGGGGTTGACCTAGCACGCTGGGCCGTTGGGCCGTCAGGACGCTACCCCGCGGCGCTGTTAGGGCGGCCTGGAGGCGTCAGGGCGTGGGATTGCCGGACTACGGACCGTGGTGCAGGAGAGGGTGTTGGGGCGTGTGGAAACGGCGCGGCGATGCTATGGCGCAAGAAGAGCTCACGTGCGCGGGTCAAGAGGACCTTGTTGCACCTTCGCAAGAAATCTGTCGTACAGCTTCGAGAGGGTTCGCCACTAACAACGTGAGTCAACAGCAGCTCCCCATGGAGCGGCATGGATCCGCCTGCCGATTTGGAGGAAGGCCCCTTTGCCACTGGGGTTGGTCTACTCTGGCCAACAGGCGCAGACCTGCCCTGGACACGCTAGGGCCAAACTCGCGACGCCGACACAACCAGCCCCGTCCATCGGGCGCAACAAGGCCCATCCGTCCCGCGCGCTCAAGCCCCTCTCTCCCCGTTCCCCCCTCACCAAGTAAGTATTCGTGTTTATCTTTATCGGTACACAGGTTTCCTCGCTCTTTCCCCCTGCCCCCCTGCCGACTCCCTCCCAATCGCCCCTTCCGACCCAGACCCCGTCTCACCTGACGCCGCTGTGAGGATGTCTCCGGGGCGCATACCCGCCCCCGCCACCATGTTCTCGCAGGAGGCGATAATGAAGTGGATCTCCACGTCCGCAGGCTGCCGGATGGGGACGGGAAGGGGGAACGATGAAATGGACGAGCAGGCCGGAGCCAAGATGAAATTAATGTGTGTACTTGGTTGCGTAGGACTGTCAAGGGCGGTGACAGCGTGAACGACAACGCCATCATGCATTTAGGGTTTAAGGGTCCATGGCTTCATGGTTTAGTGACAGAATGCGCGAGGAGGGGTGCACAAGGAGGAGGACGAGGGAAGGCGATGGCGGGTGTGCAACTGGGCTCGTCGCGGCAGGCCGGGCACTCCGGTCATTACCCAACCACCACTCCAGAAAGGACACCCCCACCGCCTCCCAGTCGCCCACCTGCAGCTCGCCCACGATGCGGGCTGCCCCCAGGGTGGCCCCCGCTCCGCCCATGTCGAACTTCATCATCTCTATCATGCTGCCCGCGCCAGCCTTGGGACGATGGGGGGGCGAGCGGTTGAAGGGGCGGACAGTTACGACGGTGTGAAGCGAAGCCACGCCATACCGTGCTGTCGGACGAGCGAGCAAGAGGGAATACGTCGTGGAGGACGACGAGGGTTGGGACGGTGGGGAAGAGGCCGGGGCGCGACGAGGCGGGCGGGAGAGGGGGGAGGCCGGGGCCACCGATAGACGGACAGCTGGCCTGGCCGGTTCCTGCCGCCGGCATCCATGCTTTGCCGTGCGGCGCCACCTGTCAGCACTCTCTCCCACGTCCCCACCCCTGATCCGACCGTCCTTTCAGCTGCCGTCGCGGACGGCAGCCAATTTCGCCGCACCCATCCCGGCTGCCTGTCAGTCCCAAAATGGACTCCCACGGCTCAGTTCAGACCACAACGCCCACAGCAGTAACAGTCCCGTGAGATCCGTCGAGGTGCTCAGGGCTGTCCGGAACCGGGCCTACCCCGCCTGCCACACCCCGCCGACGCCTCACAGGTCATCTCCCCATTGTCCGTAGGGAGGGCGGGGGTGGCGGGGAAAACTGTGAGGGGGTGGACGCGGGGGGGTGGGGTGCACGTGCTCACCTTGATGTTGTAACCGCCGCTGTCGAAGGTGAGGCCCTTGCCCACAATGGCAATCTTGCGGCTAGCACCGCCTGCGGGGCCGGGGGGATAGGGCGTTGCAGACGGGGTGCACTGCAGGTGGGGTGGCGTTGTAGGCAGGCATTGCAAGTGGGCGCAAGCCGAGTTGGTACCGGTACCACAACATAAGCCCGCCATGCACCCACCCTTGGGCGTGTACTTGAGGTGGATGAACTTGGGCGGTTCTGCGCTGGCCTCTGAGACCCCCAGGAAGCAGCCCATACCCATGGCCTCGCACTCCTCCTTCTCGTACACCTGTGCGCGCGTGCGGCGGTTGAGCGACGATGCGAGTGCATATGTCAGGGGGGTTGCGGCGGGCGGTGGGGCGGCAGGGGAGTCGGGGACGACGCGGCACGTACAGCCATACTGTAGGTACCGAAGTGCCTGAGGTAGCATGCTCTGGGTCATCCCCCATGCCAATTGGCCAATTGGCCTGCCAAAGGATCTTCGACACTAAGAAATCCACCCGGCCCCTTCCTGTAGCCCCTTCCTCCTCGCCCCCACCTTGAGCGACAACACGTCCGGCGACTTGGCTGCGACGTGGGCGGCTGCAGATGCCATGTAGGTGGGGGTGCACACATTTGGAGGCGCCTCAACCAGGTATCTGGGCGAGGGACGATGGATGGGGGGAGAGGGGGGAGGTAAACGGTGGGGCCGGGTTACGTTCGTGAATGGGCCAGCAGCGCCGCAGGTGTAAATCCTTGCTGCGGACCGCCGCTTGCCGCCTTCTCTCATCACCACCATTGAGCCCCGCCCTCAATGCGGCAGAGATCCATACCAGTACCGCACAGACCCGTGGGTCTGCTCCGAAGCCCTACCTGGTCACCAGGTTGCCCCGCGCGGTGACGACACCGCGGGCCACCGCAGCCGCAGCCGCAGCGGCATCCATCTCCATGAGAATCTGTACGGCAGCGAGGCGGTGGCCGGTGGGAGTCAGGTTGAAATCAGCAGCTCGCCAAACCGGCGCTGCCGGCAACCCCACCGGAAACACTGTAGCTGCTAGCCATCTCCTATTAAGCTAGACCGATGCGTTCGCTGTGGGAATATTACAGCACAGTTCGGCATGCTCCTCCAGGGTCATTTGATCGCCGCTGGCTGGCCGACGCACGGTCTTTAACATGTACACATCGTGCAGGCACACAGACATCCATGCTGAGGATCCTGGTAGCCGCGTGAGATCAAAGCTTCACACACCCGACACGCGCAGGAGCAGGAGATGCTCGCTCCCTGGCACCAGCCTCACGTGGACCCCCAGGACGCACGGTACTGCGCGCCGACGCCAGCTGCCCACTCACGTGCAATGCCGCCAGCTTGGATGCGGTGGGGCTCTTCTTGGACTTGAAGCGGGTGCTCTCGTAGCCGCCCAGCAGGGCACCTGGGAGCAGCGACCGAGGGGAAACCCGTGGGTCGGCACTGAAAAGTAAGACCGATTTGCGGGAGTAAGGAAAATGTTCGACACGACACAGGAAAAGGGTAGACAATTGTCTGGAGCTCCGGGTGGCGGATGGCGACGTTTTGCGCCGATGGGGGCAGATATTCGGGGTTGCCCGCACGCCTCCCATGTTTTGACCTGACTCCCCTAAGTAAAACCCCTAAGCACTAGCCCTCCCCAGGCCTAATTAACCCGCAAACCCCTTCTTTCCTTCATGTCGAGCCCATGTGCCGGCGCAGCTGCTCCAAACCCGAGCCCCAAGGCATCAAGAACCACCAAATCCCCGCGCTTTCTCCTAACCACATCGTACTGCTTGTAGACGTAGTTTGGAATTTGCAAAGTGTTAACAGCAAAAATAAAAATCACGGCATGGGGTTTGCAACAGATCACAACCGAGGAAGACTCCTGTGAGGCCTCGCAGCTGGGCGAAATGGACGCGTAAAGAGTGTGCGGGGTGCGGGGTTGTGAGCGGGGGCCAGGGGGGCCCCCAGCAACGCGGTAGGGACACTGTCGAAGCTGCGAGAACGACCAGACCTCAAGGCAAAACCCAAAGGCTCTGCTCGGTAAAGTGTGAGGACGCAAATACTTTTCAACATAATTATCCACCTTTTGCGAAACTATAATGACTCAAACATTTAGGAGCAGTACGGTACGCACCGACAGGCCTGCGAGTTTCCCCACCCAACCCAACCGCTACTGCCATGTTCGGGCATAGCTCGGCGTCTCGTCCTCAAATTGGGTTGCTCAGCCCCCAGTCCACCCACCTATGGTGAGCTGCGCCAGGGCCGTCTCCCGGACCGAGGCGTCCGGAGCCGCCAGCAGCGCCACACCCACAGCGGTCGACTTGTTGGCCTTGGCCAGCAGCGCAACGGCGGAGCCTAGGGCCTGCGGTGGAAGGACAGGGGTAGCGGGGGCTGACGAGGAAGCGTAGAAATGCGTGATTGTCATGTGAAACGGAGAGGCCGGTTAGGGTTGGGAGGGGGCAGTGGCCGGTCAAAGTGGGAGGAGACGGGACGGCTGGGATGGAGTGGTTGGGATATGGGACAAAGAAGGGGTAGGATTGGACGCACGAGGTAGGTGCGAGGTAGGTGCGAGGTAGGTGCGAGGTAGGTGCGAGGTAGGTGCGAGATAGGTGCGAGGGTTACCGGCAGGTTTCGAGGCCTTTCGTGTCGTCCGGGGCCGTCGCAGGCAGGATGACTGGGGCACCAGCGGAGCCAGCGGCACGAGGATCCTTCTCTCGTGTCCAAGGTGCGAAGTTGTATTATACTTTTATGCCTCACACAGCGAAGAGGAAGTTGCGAAGTATGGACCGTGGAGCGCAGGTGGGTCGCAGGTGCTGCCCCCCCACCCGCCCACTGCTACGACCGCCGGACCGCGGACTCTACTCAAACGGCTCAGCTTAATGCCACGGATGCACAGCGCTGTAGTTGCACACGATCTGCTCCGCGCCACCCGCACCCCACGGTGGTCTAGCTGACCCGGTGGGTGCCGCCTCTGTTTGGTGCACCACTAACTCCTCGCCGTAATTGATAACCCCTAGGTTCCCTTCACCAGCCGCCCAGCCTCCCTTCTGGCCTTTCACAGCGTTTTCATCCCCAGACAACTACCCCAACGCCCCAGTGTCATGCTCGCACCTGGAAGGGCGAGACGCCCCAGTCCGGCGCCACCGTCAGTTTGGCTGCCTTGCCCAGCCCAACCATGGCCACGTTCTTCGCCTTGGCGCCGGACCCCTGGTAGCGGACCACACGGCTTTGGCTGCCCTGCGCGTACCGGGAAGGCGGCCCGGGGGGAGGGAGGGTCAAGAATTTAGGTAGGGATTGGGAGAGCGGCCCGCAGGCCGGTTCACAAGGTGCGGCTTCGGAAGGTGCAGCTAAACTAAGCAGGAGTATAAGCACGGGTTACAACGCAGGAATACCGGACACCTATCAAACGGCGTTTGTCGTCGCCTCTAGAACGCGCCCTCTCTCTACGCCTCTCCCTCCCGCCGCACCTGCTTCCCGTCGAAGCCGCCCGACGCGACGATGTCTACCAACAGGCCCCCCATGCCGGCATCCAGCTGCTTGAGCTGCTCCGACTTGAGGCTCGTGACCTCAGCTGGGAGGCGAGTTGAGGTGAGTGGGGCGGTGGGTCAGTTTGCAGAATAGGAATTAGGGTCGGCCCTGAACTGCGTGGTTCGTCGTACACGTTCCTGGCCTTCTGCAGCTGTGGTCTTACCCCACGAGCCGCATCAGCCTGGACACCGACTGCCCTGTCCCGGCAGAACGCAGCTTTACCTCCCAAATCCTGTCCCAACGCCCATCCCGCCCCACCCAAAAGCCGGTGTCCTTTGCAAGCCATCGCTTAGTTTTCCTCCTACGACAAACACGCGCTTCTACGCTATACACCGGCCTCGCCCCCCCGCCTGTCCCCGGCCCCACCCTCCGTTGCGAAGTCCTCCTCTGCCACAGCCAGCACCAGCAGGTCTCCCTCCCAGCTATCCAGCGCCACATCGCTCACGGCGACGGCGGGAAGCGTGTCGGGCTCGAACGCCGCCTGTGCGCAACAAGCGGCACGGTGTTGAGGCCGCAGGCGCGCATTGTCGCAGAACCAAGATCAGAATGCTGGTACATGGAACTGCCGGGTGCATCCCAACTCAACAGCAAAGGAAACTGTGTGGGGAGAGGGGTGTCGCCAGCTTATGCGCAGCTCAGCGGCGCCTGGCGCGGTTCAGCTCACCAACACGTGTACCTGCGGTTTGATGCATGCTATCCTAGATGTCATTGCTGGATGGCGCTCCACCGTTGTGCAAGGATAGGTCGAGCAGGACGGAGGGAGGAGGCGTTATTCCAGGGCGCACGGTGTATGGTTCGCTTGACACGCGCTCACCTCCTTCATGGCTGACGTTGCAAGGGCGGAGGTCTGCACAAAGCGGGAGGCACAGCTGGGGCCACGAGCGGCAGCGAAGCCTGGTGGGGTGGACTCAGGGTAGGGTGGGGGCTGGCCGTTAGGACAGCTGGTCAATGTGCGAGGGAGGGTAAGCATACTGCAGGCAGAAATGATGGTGTCAGGGCCGTGTGAACAGGGCCATGGGGTGTAGACGTCATCCGCACCAGCGCTATTCAACACAAACAATCGTTTCCTCCCTCAGGTGGCAACGCACCTGATGAGAATACCCGACCAGCGACCGAGGGGGCGAGCACGATCGAGGCGGCCCTGGGGGTCGTGGTGGGGTTCAGCGTAACGTTAAATTCAAGAATACAGACACACATTTGGCGCAACTGATATTCGCATGTCTACGTTACGCTTTATAGGGTCCCCGACCAAGTACCCTACTTTCCTATCAGTCGCATTACGGCCCACATACCTGGCGCACAGCGCAGCGGCACGCACGGAAGCGATCGACCTGCAGCGACAATGCTGTGGGCTGTAAGTGATAGTGTAGGTCTGGTTGCGCTGGCTGCGGGCACTTGCGGCGAGCAGTGCAGCCGGACCACACGCGCGCTTCCAGCGACGTCACACGGCGATCAGCCGATCAATATCGCGGATCTACGAAACGCATGCACACCTTGATGAAGTTGCAAGCTTTGAAGTTGCCCTAGCAGAGCGCGCAAGGAGTCCGTGGGCCATGCCGCTCTGGCGCCAGAACGAAGGAAGCCGGAGTCACAAGTGCAAGTATGTACAAGGTAGTATATAAGAGTTCTTCCTAATTAAACATCCATTTGCATATTAGCAACGTGCTATGGTGTATTGGGCAATTGGGGTTGTCTGTTTCCGTACAAATCGCACCAAGTACTCCTCTCGTAACCTGCTTCCCCCGATCAATGATCCTTTCCTTTAATACTGGATAGCTTGTTTCACCTAATAATGTTAAAGGTCCTTAAGTTCACAGGCATGCAAGCCAGCTGTCAGTACGTGCAGTCAGCAACGAATGGCAGAAATCCGTGTTCGGCGTGCTCGGCTTTTTCGCCTATGAGGGCTGACTCTTAACCTATAAACAAACTGCCTCGGGCGTCACGCTTCTGGGGGCCGACGGGAACGCAGGATAGCGGTAGGACAAAGTAGGCTCTGAAAATGCGCTGTGGTTCATCAACAGCAAAACGGAAGCCTGCGCCCTTGCGTAGCTACGATATATCCATTGTACACTCTGGGCAGCCAGTTACTGCTCAGCGCTGTCGCCGCAGCGTCAGAGGGCGCTGGTGTTCATTACCACACGGGCGTGGTTCCACGGGTATCAACGGCCTCGATGGCGGGGCGCACGCAAACTCTTTCAGGAAGGCGTTTGTACCCTGTCAACGAACTGGTAGGGACGGTTAAGGTGCTGTGGGCAATGGGATTGGACGGGAGCGGCAAGGACGAAGAAGCAAACCAAGTTGCTGCGCTAACTCTCAACCTTCTTGTGAAGATCGCCGCCGGAGTTGTGAAGATCGTCGCCGGAGTTCCCATGTGGTAGGCCTGACTTTGCACCGGTGTGTTAGCGGGCCGCCGGCAACTATCAGGCCCTTGCCACTTCTGGTCGTCCTTGGTAGCGGCCTTCTAGGATGCCAAGCCCCTGCCTCACCGGTTCCCTGGGCTCGTCCCCTTCCATACGCCTCCCTGCCACTGAACGGGTGCGAAGTGGAGCTCACATGTGGTGGCACCGAGCCGCCACGGCGTCAACTACGGATGGGATGGCAGCAGTTGCGGGTGCCATGGTGTGCACTTCCAAACAGTAGCTGCATCAGCTGCGCCGTTGACACAGGGTGTACCACCTGTCGCAGCTCGCTTGGTCCCTTCAGGCGGGGATGGTGCCAGTGCCGCCTGGCACCGCATGCTTGTGTCGTGGAACCTGGACAGTCTGCCACCGGCGGTGCCGCCAGCATGTGGATATATTTTGGCTGTGCACAGTGCGCTCGCTGGCGCTGTGCGCGAGCGCTCCTTCAGCGCCAGCATATGTGTCTTCCTCCCGCCCGGCACTATCGGCATTGATGGGCACTTGTACGAGCTTGATGTCGATGGTGCCATACCCTGGAGTGCGCGCCGAGGGGGCGCCGGGCAGCAGCAACGGTGCGAGCTCGCTGTATGACCAGCATAGTCTGGAGGATGGTCGCTGATCGGGTACATGGCCGCCCGCCTTGCTGCTAGGCACGCACCCCCGCACGGCGACAGCAGCGTTTAACTGCATGTCCGGCCCCTCCTGCACACAGCGGGCTAGCCGTGAACGTCCAGCCACGCACTCAGGCGAACCTTGCTGCTGACGAGAAGGTCTACCCCACTACGTACCCACTTGCTTACATATCACCCCGTATACTCGTTCCGCTTCCAACGTGTGAACGAGTAACCATACATCCCATGCATACGTTCCCGTACGCGGTGGGGCCGTGGTTGTGTACGTGGTTGGAACCAGGCAGCAGTACCTCGGCTACTCATTATTGGGAGGCAGAGGGTGCTTATACGTTCTCCGAGGCTTGCCACATGTAATACGGCTTGCCAAGCAATCAATGTGTTTTCTGTGGGACCTGCTGGCGCGGTGGGTGAGAGGCGCCATGTAGCGACCATGCACTGCAGGCGGGGCGAAGGCCCACCATCGTGTTGGCCATTTTGTGCGTATGGCCACATCCGGTTGTGGATTGCGCACCTGCTCCTTCACTTTCATACCTTCCCAAATGGAGGGATGGTGGCGGCTGACCGTGGATGGGATCCCCCTTCGTTCTCGGGAACTCGCATGCCCCTCGAATGCACCACTTCTGCCGGTTCTGCCCGTTGCCTCAGGTTGTGGTTGACCAACTTGCGGTCCGGATTGGATAGATGGCCCGGGCGCAGGTCTGATTGGTGCAGGTACCCCCGACCGTGCAACCCTGCCTGTGTCTGGGATGTGGCGGTCCTCGCAGCAGTTACGGTGTTGGGCGCTGGTTTATGGCTGCGGCCCTTAAGAGGTCGGGGGCTGGTGGCCCTCTCGTTGTTGTACCTGAAATACATACGCTGGACGATCCTACGGCTACTTAGGGTCAGGGACCTATTTGGACTATGGGTTTACAATACTATAGGTTTACAATACATTTGGACAATGGGTTTACAATATTTAGCGACTGGTTCGGATGTCTTTTATTAGATTTAAGCGACGCCTGTTGCACGCATTATCAGCGCATCATCTAGGATAAGGCGTTTGCTTGGTGCCTGAGTGGCTAAACAACGTATACTGGTCGCTGCTGTGTGAAGGGGTTGGACGGGGTGGGGTCCCTGCGTGTCTATGAACCCAGCAGCTCATCAACATCAGCCAGCAGAGCCACACCCTCTGGCATCGCGACTTATTAGTCAAGGTGTTTCGGCGTGTTGTATCACGCTCTGTGACTTCGCGTGATGGCGTCAATGATCTGTTTCCCGCCAATTCTGCCTATTCGACGTACACTACTGGCGTACGTCCTTTAAGGCTGTAACTCTGCCGTTACAGACTGGAACTGTGAACCTGTCACAGTTGGGAATCTGTTCTGGGCTGACTGTTTCTGCATCGTTTGGAGAACTGGGTCTAACGGTCTGTCGTTACCCACTGAGCCGGCTATCGTACCGCTACAGCACTGTCAGTGTTTTTTAACACTTGCCAGAGGGTGGGCAGCCCCCCACCTGGATTAGTTTAGGTGTCGGTCACGGCGATAGGTTGGGATTGGCAACCTGAGGATTGGAACCGCCCTTGGATTGGGAAATGACTTATCCGCTGTGACCTCCGGACAAGTGCATTAGTGCCCGATGCCCACCCTCTGGTGAGGCCCGGGGCGGCAGCAAGTGCCACTACCCTACGCAAACAGGGAAAGCCAAAAACAACCCTTCTTGCAGGGCCGATTGGGATTGCTGAACTGAGGATTGGATCGACGGCCCCGGCGGATTAGACTCGATGACCTTAGTGCCCGCTGCACTTGCTGATTCTCTAAACGGTGGTTCTCACTGCCCCCAGCAGTCGGACTTTGGCCTACAACACCGCGGCTGGAAACCCGGCTGGGAGCTTGCTCCAGGTTGCTCCCATAAAGATGGATGAATCCGGCCTGGAGCGAGTGCGCTCCGCGGAAGCACTGGCATGGAGCACTCTCCGCAGGAAGGAGATACCGGCTAGTTAGCACCGCACGCTGTACTTACAGGCCTAACGGTAGTGAAAGGCGGTTGCAATCCAGGACGGGTTCTATGCACCGCATGCCAACATACAACACGAACACGACTTTATGATTTGATTTAATGTGTGGTGTTGGATCGTCCCTAATAACCATGCTGTAGGTGCTGGTCTGGATCCCTGGATCCATGACGAGGCGACGTTTGAGCAGAGGTACGCCTAGCCGTTTCAATAGAGCCCAAGCACAACTAAAAATACCACAGCTTTTAAATACCACAGCTTTTAAATCCGCATTTATGGCCCACACAGCCAGTTGGCGGAGAGCACACCGACAAATGAAATGTTCGGCTTGGGTTTTACTGGCCATGTGATGTACATGTGAATGGCATGGTCATTCCTCAATGCTTTCATCGCAATTTACTACGCAAGGCGCAATCAATGACAACTGGGACGTGGGATACCCTGGCCGCAATCGCGTGAGCCGCTTCTCGAAAAGTGTTGCCGTGAAGCTGGCGAATCCAGGGGTCCATACAAACGTGTTGTGATGAGCATCATGAGTACTTAGGATTACACAGAACTGGGAAAAAACCTGGGAAATACGTAGAAGAAACCCTAGATTCAATGGCAGAACAAGATGACGGCGTTTATCAACGCCATTTCCCTTCTCTGGACGCATTAATCGCGGATCGGGAGGAGTGATGACGGCGTAAGGTCAGGCGACAAGCTTTCCCACGCGCGCAGGAATGGTGTGATGCGCAGCACTGCGTACTTTACGAGCAAGCAAGCCTGCGGGGGCGGCATTCATAGTTTCACTGGCTCAGGCCACCGGTACATGGCGCGGAAATTCGGTGGGGCTCCTCCGTCGTGTGCCACACCCACGGCCTTGAGGGCAAAGCACTGGGGCTGGGGGGACTGAGCGGGGGCTGTCTTTAGGGTCCATCCCGCACGCCGGCCCCCTTGCCGCTTTTACACCGGAACGCGGCACAGGAAGCTTTCAGGCTCGCAACAGATACACCACATCAGTACCGCTCGGCCATGTGTCTTCCCGCCTTAGCTTACCTACCCGGTGTCATTGCACCCGGCCCACCCTGCGCCTGCGCTCCAGCCGCACGTGGTTCTCGCTTGCCCGGGGAGGGTCACCTATGACCTCGTGTTTTCCTATTCGTTCGATTGGCGCTGCGGCGCCACGTTGTATTCCGGCACCGCCGCCAGCTCTGTGCTATGCGCTCCTCCCCAACCTCCAACGCTGACCCCAACCCGGGCTTCTTCGTTCCCCGGACTCGCCGTTCGCTGGTGCGGCTCCCCAAGGGCCTGCGAAGTTGGCCACGGTAATGACCCCCGCTACACCATTGCTCCCTATCGTGCCTCCCACTGCGTCCAGCTTTCATCGACCTGACCGCATTGGGCCCCCAACCCCGCTGGCTGGCTGGGCCCCGTTCCGGTCTGACACCCCCGGCCCCGCACTGCCATGCGGCTTCACACCCAGCAGCTGGAGGCAAGCCCCATGCCGTGACCGCGTGCAAGTACCCACATCCATTTGGGTCCCACGTGCACCCAACTGCACCTCCTCCCCATCACCTCCTCCCCTCCCTCCCTGCCCCTTCGCGCACCCGGAAGCACTCCTTAGGGGCCCCCACCGCTCTATAAAGGGCACCCGGCGATCCCGCATCTTCCACTGCCCCGCTCACTGCCCCGCTCACTGCCCCGGGCCTCCCGGCCCGGCTGTCCAAGTGTTTCTCGGTGGTACTCGGCTTTACTTTTAGGTGCCGACCTACGGGGTTCTCCCTCTCATACCCCCGGCTGCCCCGCTCCCCATCTCCATTTCTCCATTGGAGATCCCCCTCACCGACCACCAGATTCTCTGCTCCCACACATAAGTTGCACATTCCCTCACCGGCGGCAGCACCCGAACCTCCTCCGTTGAGCTGCCGCCGTCCCCGCCGCTGCAACCCTCCCATCCCCTCGCCGCCGGCCCGGCCCCCTCGCTCGCGACCCCAACTCCCACCCCCCGCGCCACAACCGCAGCCCTACCACCCGCCCAACTGCCCTGTCCTCCCGCCTAAATGCCGCTTCCACATCCTCGTGGCCGCCTCGCAGCTTGCCTAGGCCCCCGCCCTCACGGCCACGGCCAGCCCGCCTTCATTCCGTCCTCAACTACGCAGCAGGCTGCGCGAGATGACTCCCGTGCGCAAATCGGTCTTCTCGCCAACCCCCCTACTGCTGCCGTCCGCCTCGGCTACACCTCCAACGCCGGCCAGTCCCGCCCAAGCAGCCTCCAGGTAGGTCCGCGGCGCAGGAAGTAGTTGGAACATCATTATGCACATGAGCAACATGTGCGCCGCACCGCAGCTTTCCCTCGTGGCCTCAACGCCCAAACCCACTATACCACCAGAGGCCATCCCGCACGAACAGGGACACCTGGCCACACCCGCCGCCTCATGAGGACCATATATTTGACCGCTAGCCCACCACGGCGCACGATGTGCACCACACCGTCGTCTGAGTCCGAACTGCAGAAGTCATTTCGCATGCCGTGCTTTCCGCGACAGAAGTCCACGGGCAAGGACAGCGGTGTCGATCATTGCAAATTAGGAATCACGAGTTTTTAATTGCAGCAATATCCGCGTAACCATCTTTGAGCCGCGGGCAATTGTTTGGTAACAGGATACAACAACTAGTCGATTGAGTTCAGGATGGTATCTTCTATGTCGACTTCAATATATGTGCAAGGAGACGGAAAGAAAGGAGCATTTGGAGGTTTGGCGAGGAACACGGCACGGCGGCACGTCACATTTTGCAGTGCATTTCCTAATGCCATTTGGACACCTGTCGCATACTTTAATAGCTAGATACGCGAGCACTATCACGCTTCAAGGCCATAAATATCGCTTCGCCTGCCCGAAGACGTTCGAGAGCTTTTGCCGCCGATCTCAGCTCATCTTCCTTTGTTGTCCTGTAACATGCCGCCAAAACGAAAGGACGAGCCTTATAAGTGCGTATTGTTGGCAGAACTCGTTGTTGCTAAGCGTGAGTGTCTTGGCGCTTACGGTCGGCGCGCCCGCGTGACACAGGGAGAGCGCCCGGAAGGAGGACGTCCGCACCTCGAACACAGAGGCAGCTAAAGCTGTGGCTGATGGTGTACAAATAAGCCTTGGGCCCCGTGGTATGGACAAGATGGTGAGCTAGGGCGCGTGGCTTGGACTCAGCATGCGAAGCAGAGCTGCGTCGCGGCAACTGGTGCATGCTCGCCTGCACAGATGTCCTCACCTAACGGCGAAGTCATCGTCACCAACGATGGCGCCACTATCCTTCAAAAGATGACCCTGACGCAGCCGGCGGCCAAGATGCTTGTGGAGCTGTCGAAATCGCAGGTGCGGCCCCGGCAGCACTGCAGCCCACAATTACCGCTGGCGGCTTCTAGTACCTGTGTTGTTTTCATTGCTAACTGTCGCTCGGGCTGCCCCGCATTGCAGAACGTCGTGGCGGGCGGCGGCACGACGTCAGTGGTGGTCATCTGCGGTGCCCTCCTCAAAAAGTGTCAGGACCTGCTGGAGAAGGGAGTGCACCCCACCATCATTTCGGACGCCTTCAACAAGGCCGCAGGGAAGGCCTGCGAGGTGCGGGTGTCAGCGGACTATGGGGGCGGGAGGGTGTTTAGCTTGTTGGGCAGGCGGTGGGGCGCGTGCCGGGTTGCCGCAGCAGCCAGTCGGAACGTGGGATATACCGCTGACGCTACCGGCACGCAGAGACGATAGCGGGAGATGCCGCATGGTTGCAGCTGCTTCACTCCAGCCGAAGCCTGGTCCCGATGTCCTGGAGAGGGAGGGAGGGAGCATCCCGTCCCCACGAAGGGGGGAAGGCAGGCTGGCAGGGAGGGTGCGGGATGAGCACGTGGGTGTAAGTCGCGTCGATGGGCAAGTGGGTTTCAGACGCGTCGGTCTCGTGTCACACGCCGCGCCGTTGCATTGACCACAGCCTCCGCTCACCGGACGAGAGGCATCATCAGAAACCATGAACAATGAGGTTGTGGCAGTACTCACAACGCGACGGCCACCGCCGGCGGGACTCCCCCATGCAGAAATGGCTCGATGAGCTGGTGGTTTTCAGGCAACTGCGATTAGATGACGGGTATCCAACGTCGTGCAGTGGGCAGCGGGGCGGGGCGGGATGAGGGGTGTGCACCTGCACCGCTTATGTAGTGGAGGAGGGGCCGTTGCAGGGCAACGCCGCAAAGATTGCGCAGAGGCGAGGGGTCGAGTTCGGGTGCGTAAGAAGGGGTGAAGGACGCTGAGGAGGAGGGCGGGATGCCGCGCGACGGCGCAGCAGAGGCGTGGGGCGCTGCGGAACGGCGGGATCGGAGACGGAGGGGTGGGGGACGGAGGGGTCACGGCGCGCCTGTTGTGGTGAAATGGGGCATGTTACAAGGCAAGGCTGAGGGCAGGGAGGCAAGAAGGGGAACGATCTGGTGCTGCGGACACGCTGCTGGTATGTCTATGCGATGTGCGGCGGAGGCGGCTGGAGGGGCCGCGTGGGACGAAGCGGCATGGCGGGGGCCAGGGCGGGCAAGGTTCGCTCGGTAGGCCCGTGTGCGGCTGTGTGGGTTGAGTTCGGGTTGGTGCGGAACGCACACCTGCTGCGCGGTGACGTGCAAGCGGCAAGAGGGCTTGTGCTCCGGGTACACGGCCCCGGTGTCTTTCCGTTACAGCCAACGAGCTCTTCCCCGCTCCCTGCCGCGCCTCAACTCTAAATCTCGCCCTCCATGCCCCTCCCTCCCATGGTGTTTTCAGGTCCTGGAACCATCGCCATCCCGGTAAACATGGACTTCCGCGAGAGCCTCATCCGCGCAGCCAAAGGTAAGTGGGGCTGGGGAGCGGGAGGCCGGGGGCGGGAAGGGGGTTTGAGGGGAAAGGGAGCCCGAGTAGTTCGAGGGTATCGTTTGTGAGGGAGGCTGGCGGAGGTGAAGGCATGGACACACCCACGTCTCTACGCACCCCCAACCCCACTGGCACCCCGTCCGGAAGCAGCCGCCTCGCCACCACCACCACCATCACCTCAACCTTCTTCCCCCTTGCCCCGCCCTTGCCCCCGTTCGCCCGCGCACTCCCGCCCAGACGTGGGCTCCACCTCCATCCGGAGCCGCCTCGGCAGCGCCGCCTCGTTCTCCACCACATCCTACTCCGTCACCACCATGTCCATGGTCTCCGCCTCGACCGCCTCCGCGCGCGCCCCCTCCGCCTTCGGCCTGGATGGCGATTTCGACGAGGGGTACGACGGGGGCGCCGGCGGCGGCGAGCGCAGCGCCATCGGCGGCCTGTTCGGCTGTACGAGCCCCGACGGGCAGCAGCAGCAGCAGCTGAGGGACTTTGAGGCGCCGCGGGTGGCCATGTGGGCTGCCGTATCAGGATCCACGATCTCGGAAGAGCTGTACCCCCACGTGAGTAGCGGCAGCCCGCCCGCCGTGTGATCGAGCGCTCAGCGCACCCCGCCCCGCCCACCAATGCTGCAGGAGACGCCCCTTTGGGGTTTCTCCCCCACCCGCTGCGCTGCCCCTGAGTAACCACCATAACTAACCGCCAAACAACGATAGCAACCGACGACAGCCGCGTTGACAACTGACCGGCCATTATGTGCTCGTCGCAGGTATCGCCTGGAGACCGGCGAGGCGGTCCGCATCCACCGGCGGCGTAAGGACCGAGTGGGCGAGCTGCGACCCTGGTCGGTGCGTGACGTGTATTCGTTTACTGCGGTGCTGGTGCCGGCTTCGGCTGTCGCTCCCCTTACCCATCCCTTGAGCTCACAGCGGCCCCTCGCGCCCCCCCGCTCCCCGGGTCCTCTCCTGCTCCCTTCCCAACCTCCGGTCAGCCACCCTGCACTCCTCGACCCTCGCGCCCTACTACGCTAGCCGCCGCCAAGGATCCCTGGCAATGAGTCATTGCAGAGTACTGGCAGTAACCGCTAGCAGCATGGCAACCACCCCCCCGCCGTGTCGACCTCGCAAACCCAAGGCGGACCCGCCCTCCCGCCGCCCGCGCCGGCCCCCCCCTCCCCCAACTCCCCGGCCCCTCAGGCCCCCGACGTCACCGCCGGCAGCTACGTGCGCGAGGAGACTGCCGCCCGCGACCTGCTGCAGAAGGGCGGCGAGCTGCCCCTGGAGCTGGAGCTGCCGGAGCTGCCCGCCCCACCGCGTCCCGACCAGACCGCACTGCGCGACCCGCGGGACATCCCCACGATTGTGGCCAAGATCACGTTCCGGCCGGTGAGGCTGACACGGGTGGGCCGGTCTTGGAGTTCCGGGCGGTGGAGTTGGGCTGGGATGTGGGTGGGTGCACCGCACTGGCTGCTGGCGAGCTGACGCTCTTGTTTCGTTGGGTGTCCCCCGCCGCATGGGGCTCCCGCAGGTGGGAGCGAGCAGCACCTGGCCCTCGCCGCCCCCCCCCAAAGGCCATCGTGTAACCGGGACTTATGCCGCCCCCCAAACGCCAGCCTATGCGCCGGCTACACTTCCCACGTCGAGTAACCGGTCATTTTTTGTGACCCCCCGAAACCCCCCCAAGACCCCCCAAAACCTCCCCACCCCCCCCCAAATCCCCCCCGAAACCCCCATCCCAACCCGCAGCGCCACGTCCCCGTCGCGGAGCCCTCCGGCTCCTCTTCTCTCGACCTCACCGCCGTGCCCTCCCGCCAGCCCTCCCGCTCCGGCGGCCTGTCCTCCGCCTCCCTGATGCTGGTGCACTCGCGGCTGGGGTCCTTCAAGAGCAGCTTCACGTTGCAAGGGGGCCGGAGCGGACGGAGGCAGAGCCCCGGAGCGGCACCGACCGGCCGGGTGAGGGGGCGGGAAGGGCGCAGCGCGGGAACGACGCATGGACACGAGGCAGGAGAGGAGGGGGAAATGACTTGGGAGGGGGAGGGGGGTAGGGGGTAGGCATCGGCAGGTGGTGGTTGGGGGAAGGTGGGAGGGTGAGCCGGCGGATGGGCGGGCCGGCTGGTGGGAGAGCGGGCAAGAGGAGGGTGCGGGATGTGAGGGTGGTGGGTTGTAGGGTTGAGCTGGGGGGGCGCGGTCCCGATAGAGGGGAGGCGCAGGGAAGGGGAAAGCTGTGTGGCTGTGGGTGTGGGGGTTCGTGACGGCCTTGTAGGGGTGCACCTGGGTAACAACGTATCCTCAGTACCACAGGCTTGTGTCAACTGTTAATAAACGACTAGTCACTGCCGTACACAGGTGTCGCAGCGTCTCCTGTCACAAGCATGCCATACACCTCTCACACTGACCATCCCCGCATCGCCCTATCTCCCAAACGTTTTTTCCTTCGTACACGGGTTTTCCTTGCAATCCCCCCAATTGTAACCTGGTCTACTCTCCCTCCCCACCCCCCAATTTGTGTCGCGCCGTACGACAGGCATGGAGCTGGATTTCTTCGACCGGGACTGGAACCGCGCCCAGGCCAAGCTGCGCTTCCGGCAGCTGGTGCACAGGAACTGCCCAGGTGGGAACTCCGGGGGCCCTCAAAGCAAACTAAGTCCGGCATCCCTCTTCCCCCCGGGTCTCCCGGGCGGGTCCGAGGTTCGACAAGCCCCGCTCTACCCTGCCCAGCCACCTCACCAAGTTCCCCATCATGCAAAGCAAGACGGGCCCATTCCTAGAAACGTTTCGCTACATCGCTCGGGGGTCTTGTTGGGTTTGGTTGGGGTTCGACCGAGCTACCGGTCGCTTCTCAAACCCCGGAACCCTCCCCCCGCCTGCCTCCGCCGCGGGGTCCTTGTTTCCGTTAGCCTAGGAGTCGCAGCCGCAATAGACATGGCCGCCGAAGGTCGACATACGGCCTCCGAGTTCTCGTTTCCTCAACCAAGTTCTCCAGCATGCATTTCCAAACGTATGTCCCAAACGGCGTTTCCTTCGTACACGAGTTTTCCTTTCAACCTCCCCCCTTCCCCCCTGCAGTGCTCACAACACTCCCTCCCTCCCTCCCCCGTTACTCAGGCGGCGCTCCCCAGGTCGACCAGCTGCGCGCCTTCCTGCGGGAGCACTACTGGTGGCTGCTGCTGGTGTTGGACCACTACTCGGCCACGTTTGCCGGCACCGCGGACCCCTTCAACATGCACCAGGCGGCGTGGACGGAGCTGACCAAGCAGACGGGCGTGGGAGGAGACCCGGCGGCAATGGCGGACGCGACGGCAGGCGCTGACGGCGGCATGGTGGTGCCTGGCGGCCGGTCCCTGGGGCCTGCCGAGCTGGCCCGCATCTTCCTGGCCGCCACCCTGGACGACAACAAGGCGGGCGACGAGGCCAGGGTGCGTCGCACTGCGCATCGCCGGGGATGACGTGTGGTCGCGGGTCAAGGGAGGGACTGGTCTGGCAGCCGAATCCTGAGGCGGGGAGGCTTGCTAGCAAGACCCGTGCACTGAGGCCACCGAGCAGCAACTGTAGCGCCGTACCGAGGCGGAGCGCTGTAGGGCTGCAGCGATGCGGTCGCGGGACGCGGGTGGTGCCAGCTCGTCAGGGTGGGCACCAGCCGCCACCAACCCCACCAAACACAATCGCGACTCCAAGCCCAGCCCGCCATGGCTACTCAGCACTTCCCCAGTTTCCCCCACCCCGCAAGTCGCAAGTGGTCCCCCCAACGCCACGGCCCCTTTCCCTTGCCCCCTGGTCCCTCTCTCTCCCGCCCCTCCCCTCCGCAGCCCACCCCCGGCACCTCGCTGATGCGCTCCCAGTGGGTCGAGCTCCTCCTGCGCACCGCCGCAGCAGAGTTCCTGCTGGGGCCCGCAGCGGGGGCCGCAGCGGGGACCACCGGCGGCGCCAGCAGCAGCCACAACAGCGCCAGCAGCAGGGCCCTCTCGGGCGAGCTGGGAAGGGTCGGTGTGCAGAGCAGGGGGCGGGCGGCCCGGGCCAAGGCCAGCGAGGCAGCCGCGGCAGCCGCAGCTGGTGGCGGCAAGAAGGCCGCGCCGGCTCGTGCTGTCCGGGTCGACGTCGCCGCCATCGAGCGAGACGCTGCGTCAGCCAACGGCAGCGACGGCGGCGGTGGTGGTGGTGGTGGTGGTGGTGGTGGTGGTGGTGGTGGCCGCAGCGGCGCTGTGCACCGGCTGGCCAGCGTCCCCTGGAAGATCCCCGACGACGACGATGCGGATGAGGACACGGAGGGGCCGGAGACCCCCAGGACTCCCAGGACGCCGACCGACCACGGAGGGGCGGTGGCGGCAGTGCCCAGCGGCTGGAAGCAGGACGCGGCCTCGGCTGACATGCTGTCTACCGTACGGCGACTGTCGTACGAATGCTTCATACCCAACGTGGCGCCCGGCGCACTGGTGGGTCTGGTCCAGGGAGGGGTTGGTTCCTGGAGGCAGGAGGAGGGGCGGCCCTTCGCTAGCGGTAGTCGGTGTGGAGAGTCCTGGAGGTGCGAGGTGGGGGGCGAGGGAGCAAGACGACAAAACATATATGACGCCCTGCGGCCCCCGTAACCGTACGGCGACCGTTGTTCGTTCGTTACGGCAGGTGGACACTAACAGCTTCCGCCAGACGCGGCTGTACGCGCCGGAGGTGGACCAGCTGTTCGAGCAGCAGGCGACCGTGCTCAAGGTGCGCGGGTGGGGGGGGAGGCGGGTGCAATGAAGAACCGTGTACGAAAGAAAACGGCGGGGGGGTGGGGCGGGGTTGGAAGAGAGGTACCTTTCCTCGGTAGTCCCCTGAGGGTTGTAAGCATGGGGAGTGTGGAAGGGCTGCTGGGCTAGCTGCCGCCCGCACTGGGCGCACCTGCAGCACGTGCGCCTTGCCGCTGCCATCGCCCTGTCCCTTCCCCGGGGCCCCCCGCCCCCCCTTGCCCCCCCTCCCGCCCACTCCCCAACGACACGGGGCTTCCCCAGCTGCCAGTGCTGATCCCCCATCGCTGGTGTAGCGCACTGGCATTGCTTTACTTCACACCCCACTCCCACCGCCAACCCCTTTGTCGGTTCAAGGTTTTGTCGTGCTCCGTACACCCACCCACCCGCCCGCCCACCCACCAAACGGTATTTCTCACGTACACGGGTCTTCCTTGCAACCCACCCACCCACCCACCCACCCGCGCCTCGCGCTGCCAGGCCATCTACGCCCACTACCGGAACCTGGGGGGCGGCCGCCCCGGCACTGCCACCGGCACCGGCAGCAGCAGTGGTGCTGCGGCCGCGGACCGCAAACGTCTGGAGCTGCCCGGCTGGCTGGAGCTGGCGGGGGAGGCGCGGCTGTTCGGTGCGCACTTCACCGTGCGGGAGGCCCGGCTGGCATTCATGGCCTCGAGGACCAGGTGGGGGGAGGGCTGGAGCAGGCGGAAGGTTTCGAGGAAGACCCGTGGAGGGAGGGCTGGAGAGGTGGAGGGAGGGCTGGAGATGTGTGGGGGGAGGGCTGGAGATGTGTGGGGGGAGGGCTGGAGCAGGGCGGTTGAGAGGAAACCCATGGAGCGGGGTGGGGGGCGGCGTGGCGAACCGAACTAGGGAGGAAAGGATCCGGGTGGGTGTGTAGCGCGGCTTAACGTCGCATGATGGTCGTGTGGGTCACCGTACCGGGTGGGTCGGGGGGTGAGGCAGGGAAGGTACGTGGCTCAGAGGGCGGGGACTGAATGGACGGACGGGGGGGTGAGGGCTGCGCTGGCGCTTCGCCGGTCGTGGTCGTTCGATCATCACCGTCCTCCGGCTGCCGCCATGTCCTCCCCCTCCCCCCTCCCCCCCCCCCACCTGCCGCAGGTACCAGGACGAGCTGTCCGGCGACAAGAGCGACGTGGCTCGCGGCAGGGCGCTCACCTACCCGGCGTTCCTGGAGGCGCTGGGGCGGGCGGCGGACCTCATCAGCCCGCCGCCGCCGGAGGACTTGGACAAGGTGGGGAGTGAGGGGTGGGGTTGCAGAAAAAAAGACCGGTATCTCGGCACGGGGCGGGGTAGGGGGGGGGCAACAGCCGGGCTGCTTGGTCTGCGTGGCGGGTGGTGCCGGTGCAGCTCTACGTCGAAACGCAAAAACCCCTAGTGCTGGTTTGCGAGCGCAGTGGGACTTTGGGTGGGTGGGTTGTAAAAACCGTTTTACACGTTGGTTGGGGGTTGTCGGGGAGGGTGTTGTGGACGCAGCGCCGCAGTCAGGGCCGAGTGGACGCGGGAGCGGAAGCGGAAGTGGGGAGTGGGCCCCTCCCTCGGGTTAGGCAGCCTAACTTCGGAGTAGCTTGAACGAGCAGGCCTAGCGGTTGCGGCAGTCCTCAGGCGCCGCCGCCCCGTGCAACAACCCCCTCCTGCTCCTGCTCTTCCTCCTCCTCCCCTCCTCCTCGTCCGCCGCCTCATCCCCACTCCCTCCCCTTGCAGCTGGGCTTCACCGGCGAGTACGGCGCCGCCGCCTACTACGACGCCACCCGCAAGGACCCCTCGCTGCTGCTGCCCCCCCGGGACAGCGCGCAGCTGCACACCGTCAAGACCAGGCCGCTGGCGGACAAGCTGGCGCAGGTGGGTGGGGCGGAGGGATGCGAGGGGGCGGGGGCAGGGGGGCGGGTGTGTGTGGAGGGGGAGGGAGGTTGCCGGGGGGCCGGGGGGCTTTCGGGACTCGGAAGGGACAGCTTGGGCCCAGGTCGGGCAGGGGTGTGTGTGGGGGGGTATCGTGGCACTGCACCGAGGAATGGGGCCGCGGGGTAGCTACCCATCCACGGCTGGCTCGCTGCCCGCCGCTGCCCGCCTCTGGACCCGCAGCTCTTGGTCCCCTTCGCAACCCGCACCCGCCCACGCGCGGCCAACGCTGCTGCCGTGCCACCGTACCTCCCCCTCCAACCCCCTCCCCCTCCCCCTCCCCCCGGTGACCCCCCGGCAGGTCCTGGCCATCTTGCTGCGCAACCTCATGGACTGCTTCGGCTGCAAGGCCAGCGAGCAGCTGGTGGCGCGACTCAAGCAGCCGCGATCGCGGGGCGTCAAGCTCAGGAGGGCGGGGTAGGAGGCCCAGGAGGCGGGGTTGTGGGGGTTGGGTGGGTGTCTGCTGGTGGTAGTTGTGGTTGCGTGTGGGGGGCTGATGGCCGCCTACGTGGCCGGAGCAGCAGCCTGGCCGCGTCCGCACAGCTGCGAGCAGGGTGGGCGGTAGAGAGCGATGTCAGCGTCAGAGAGCTGTCGAGCGGGGCTGACCGACAAAGGCGTGCACTGAGCGTTGACCGGGCTTGGGGGCATAGGGGTGCAGAGTGAGTACCAGAGTGGAGTGGGGAACGATGGGAGCAGGTAGGCTCGACGGCTTCCGCCGATGATGACGGGTCGGGTCAGGCAGGTAAGAGGGATAGCTGGGTCGGCTCGGCGGGGGGGAGATGGGCGGCGGGAGGGGGGCAGCCACGGACTCGCCGTGGAGGCGTGTGGGGTTGGAAACGTATTCGCTACGTCATATCTATATTGTGGACGCTCAGCTGGTTAGTGATGTATCGCGGGTGGTGAGGTGCCTCGGGGCAGCAGTAGGCATGACGGTGGTGCAGTGCCGGTGTGACTTGGTGCGCGCAACGTTTTTGGACCGATCGGCGGATGTACCGCAACATGGGCTGCTGCAGTGCTGCAGTCCTGGAGTCGCGGCATGTGGGGGGGTGCGACTGCGGCCGCTGCTGCCCTCCCTGCTGCTGCTGCCGCCGCTGCGGGTGTGCGGCGGCCACCCCCCTCGGTTAGCCGACAGTGCGCGGTGTGCGGCTCCTGCCGCGGGTGTTACTGTAGTTACATACAGGCCACGTGTACATGGTAAGTACTCGCCGCCGGGTGTCAGGCAAGGGCCCTCCTCCTGCATGCGCCATGACCAGGGGAGATGCCGAGGACGGACGATGATCCACCACCACATGCACGTTTGCACCTGCGGTCGCACAGCGGTGCTTGGGCGGAGGCACCGCTGAGGAGTGTGTGTGGTGGGGTGGCCCTGGCGCGTTGGTAACGGCGTTGATAGGGGCGGGGAAGAGATGGACTGCTTCGACGAGGGGGCGGGGAGGCTGAGCCGACCTGTGGGGTCCGGCGGGCTCACGATGTGGGGCTGGCCTGGCTATTGGCCTTTTGGGGCTGCAGTACCGGATACGGTACCCGGCACTCAATCAATAAACTCCACTCCCTCGGCCCTCGTTCCTTTCTTACGGTTTTTGAGGACCGCTTGATGCGCATATGGACGTGACCGCTTGCTGATGGATGGAATGGATAAGGAGGAATGTGTGGCCGCACGCACGTCGCAGCTGCTGCTCGCAACCGCTCGAATAATAATAGAATGCACCGAATGAGGGGGTAGAGCGGTAAACGGTCAGGCCACGACGTCCCGGCCCGATATTGAGCCGGAAATGCCTTCTGGCGCCTTGTAACGGTGGAACTTGGAACGCTCTGGCCGTATGCCGCGTTCGCAGTAACTCCCACCTCGTCAGGATCCAACCCAGCTGGCCCCGCCCTTAGGTGCGCCGTACATCCCTGGTGACGTGCCCCATGTCTCCACCGCCGACGCCACTGGTGCCGCCGCGCCTGCTGCATGCCAGCCCTTATACTGACGCTTGCTACGCAGCCTCCGCAGCTGTGCGTGAACAGCAAGCCGCACATAATGGCCCCATCGGCACGGGTGGCAAAAACAAAACCGGTGGCAGCGGCTGCGGCAACGATTCGTGCGGTTTCCCGGGATGGGTGTGGGCTTAGCGGCAAGCTGGGAGGGCACCCGCGGCGGGTGAGCCGGCGGCATGCACGCCGCTTGGCGTGAGTGTTGTTGTAATCGTTACAGTGTTGAGTGTTGCTGTGACAAACGGTCCCCGATCAGATTTGATCCAACACCCCGCGGACCAGTCCTGCGTGACATGCCCCGCCTGCCAGTCTCCCGAGTACCGCGAGGTTCCAGGCACTGCAACAAGACACGACAGCTACTCCCCTCCCCGCGGCTGGTCTCCGTTACCCATGCTGCGGGTTGTAGTTTAAATGTGCGGGTTGTTGGGGATGAGCTGGTTGATGTGTCGTGGTCCTGCCGCCGTCGAGGGTCTGATAAGTTTGCTTCTGGGCGGTCCATGCAAGGTATTTAGTTATTCCTCGACTTTGGTATCTGGCACTTTGAGTGTGGGTCTGCTTACGCAGGTTTATGCTGATGTGGGAGGATTCTGCCTTGCTTGTAGTGGCGCCGGTTGCGCTGCAGTTTAAACTTTGCCTGAGCTGCGGTTGGTATACTGGCTGCTTTCCCCTTAGTCCGGTCATTGCTGCTTTTTGGGCGGGGCCCCAGCGCGAACCGCCTCGGGGTCCCCCCTCGTTTTTGGTGGTTTATCGCATCTCAGACTGGTGCCTCCTTCAGTGTCAGGCAGTGTGCACGATGGTGTTCCTTTAGCAGCTACTACTAGTATGAGGCAATCCAAGGTTTATTTTGCATGTTGTGTTATGTAAAACTGGTATGTTGGCGTAGCTACGTTGCTTGAAGTACGACTCTCCTCTTAATGCCTAGAGTAGAAGGTCGCCCAAAGTATGATATCGAAGTGGGGGTGGATGTTTGGCTGCTGGCAGGCTGTTTAGCGCACTGACTGGCAGAATGGAGTACCTGCTACCACATGAGCCCCAATAATTGCTCAATGTCTCCACCCTGGACCGACTTCTTTTTAACTCGCCGCAACACGCTAGTTTGCCCCCCATTCGTACTGACCACAGCGTTAAGCCGTCGCCTCCTGATTTCGCGTTTTAGAGCTGACCCTAGCCGACGACGGCATTAAGCCGTCGCCCTTTTATTTCACAAATTAGGGCTGACGGCAGGATGACGCGTCTCCCCCACTTCCGGATGGAGCTCCTGACGGCATCGCGCTGTCCGGGCTGCCTACCTTGAGCCCCTAAACGATCTGATAGACAGCTACCGCACAGCTGCCAGCACGGCGCTACCGTCTTCCCTCTCAAACGGACCTGGCGCACCCCAAACGACAATCGCACAGACTAAGCCGCAATGACGCACGACCAAAATTGCATGTGCCGCCGGCGCCGGGTTTTGGAGGTCAAACTCAGCTCAGCCACCCAGTTCACAAGGACCCCCATAACCAAGGAAGGGAGGCACGGCATTGGGTCACGCACTGGCCGACACCGCAGCCACGGGCTCGCGGTCTAGGCGCAGGAAAAGAAGGGCCCACTGCAGTCCGGCAGAGCCAGGCCGAGCAAGCGCGAGCGCCTCACCTTGCCACGTGCCATATCACCCGTCGCTCCGGGCGCTGCTCCGAGCTGATCCAGCCGCACGGTATTTACCACCGGCCACGGGATCAACAACGCTGAGCCTGGCCTGCAGCCCCCAGCAGCCCGAAACCACTTGCCCCCCGCATCCCATACCCGTCCCCTAGCCCGACACACCGAAACACCCCTCACATGCCCCCACTCACACGAGCATGCCCCCTGACACGATTCCCTCCTCCGATTCACCCCCAGACCAGCGCACCACCAAGTGCCGCGGCCACGCCAGGGTCCCTGGGCGGGTAGCCCAACACCCCTTCCATCAGCAGAGCACCCCCGTGCCATTGCCTTTGCCCGCGCCCTGCTCAAAGCGCTGAACCTCTCGCCCATCTATCTAGTGCTGCCGCCTCCGCATCACGCTGCCGAGTCACCGCCCGTGGGAACAGCAGCTCGTCCGCAACTTCACGTTATGGCAAAGGGCCCTTCGATTCCCCCAGACCCAACTCCCCCTCCGGCTTCTTCGGCGGCTCCAGGCACGTCCATTGCCAGCCCGTGTTGCAGCCGACCACCGACGATGGGTCTGCTGCAGCAACTGGTTCTCCCAGTGCGTATCCTGCCGCATTCCAAACCTACAGTGACACCCTGCTGACCTACAGTGACACCCTGCTGCAACAGCGCCAGCGTGCGTCCGACGCCAGGATGTCCCAGCCGAGTGTAGACAGCCTCGACCAGCGCCTGGCGGGCCTCCGACGGTGGGCAGACCGCTCATTCCCATTGGCCGTCACCCGCAGCAGCTGCACGCCGACCCATCCAGTGACAGCTCGCCACCACGGAGGGGGCTTGAGGCGCCTCCCCACCCCATGCCACCAGCACGCAGAGCTACCAGCACGCAGAGCAGCCTTATGAGTTTGGAAAGGCAAAAGGCGCCGCTACCTAAAGCACACCGCCGTGTTGTTGACCATACGGAAGGCGCCGCCGCCTGAAGCACGCCGCCGCCACCTGAAGCACGCCGCCGCATTGTTGCCCAGAAGGAAGGCGTCGCCGCCTGAAGCACGCCACCGCAGTGTGGACAAGACGGAAGGCGCCGCTGCCTGAAGCACGCCACCGCATTGTAGACAAGACGGAAGGCGCCGCTGCCTGAAGCACGCCACCGCATTGTAGACAAGACGGAAGGCGCCGCCGCCTGAAGCACGCCACCGCATTGCTGACCAGACGGAAGGCGCCGCTGCCTGAAGCACGCCACCGCATTGTAGACAAGACGGAAGGCGCCGCTGCCTGAAGCACGCCACCGCATTGTAGACAAGACGGAAGGCGCCGCCGCCTGAAGCACGCCACCGCATTGCTGACCAGACGGAAGGCGCCGCTGCCTGAAGCACGCCACCGCATTGTAGACAAGACAGAAGGCGCCGCTGCCAAAGGCACGCCACCGTGTTGTTGACTAGGCGGAGGGCGCCGCCGCCTGAAGCGCGCCACCGTGTTGTTGACCAGATGGAAGGCGCCGCCGCCTGAAGCACGCCACCGCATTGTTGCCCAGACGGAGGGCGCCGCCACCTGAAGCACGCCGCCGCATTGTTGCCCAGAAGGAAGGCGGCGCCGCCTGAAGCACGCCACCGCATTGTTGCCCAGGCGGAAGGCGCCACTACCTGAGGCACGCCACCGCATTGCTGACCAGACGGAAGGCGCCGCCGCCTACAGCACGCCGCTGTGTTGTTGACCAGATGGAATGCGCCGCTGCCTGAAGCACGCCGCCGCCACCTGAAGCACGCCGCCGCCACCTGAAGCACGCCGCCGCATTGTTGCCCAGAAGGAAGGCGCCGCCGCCTGAAGCACGCCACCGCATTGTAGAGAAGACGGAAGGCGCCGCCGCCTGAAGCACGCCACCGCAGTGTTGCCCAGGCGGAAGGCGCCGCTGCCTGAGGCACGCCGCCGCATTGTGGACAAGACGGAAGGCGCCGCCGCCTGAAGCACGCCGCCGCCGCCTGAAGCACGCCGCCGCATTGTTGCCCAGAAGGAAGGCGCCGGCGCCTGAAGCACGCCACCGCATTGTAGACAAGACGGAAGGCGCCGCCGCCTGAAGCACGCCACCGCATTGTAGACAAGACAGAAGGCGCCGCTGCCAAAGGCACGCCACCGTGTCGTTGACCAGGCGGAAGGCACCGCCGCCTGAAGCACGCCGCTGTGTTGTTGCCCAGGCGGAGGGCGCCGCCGCCTGAAGTACGCCGCCGCATTGCTGACCAGACGGAAGGCGCCGCCGCTTGAAGCACGCCGCCGTATTGTTGCCCGGAAGGAAGGCGCCGCCGCCTGAAGCACGCACGCCGCCATGTTGTTGGCCAGATGGAAGGCGCCGCCGCCTGAAGCACTCCGCCGCCGCCTGAAGCACGCCGCCGCATTTCTGACCGAGTCGTCCGCTCCAGCCAGCCAGTTGCGGGTCTCGATCGTCTCATCAGTCCGGGGAGCAGCCGTACGTAGGGCTCGCGCAATGTAGGGCGCGAGGGCGGTCTCGGGCGATGAAGGACGACGTAGGGCAGAAGGGCGGGGGCGTGTGGCAGCAGTTACCGGCAGTGGCGGATTATCTGGGAGGCACTGGCAGCTGAGCTATCCACGACGCTCCAAACAGCATGTACTCAAAACATAGATAGCGAGGGTATGCCGGGACGACGGGCGGGGCAAGTAAGACACCTGCTGCACCGAAGGCTGGAAAGACTGAACGAGCTGCTGGCGACTGCTGATGAAGGCTGGCTGCAATAATTGGACGGCTGGCTGAACGCTGAGGGGCTGGCTGGACGGTGCGGCAGATACCTTGCCCCACCCGATCTATCCTTCACAGCAACCGCGAGTCCGCGCGCGCGCTGTGAACAGCCACACGTTTGCAACATGCATAACACCTACCGGCACGTGCCGGCGAAGTCGTCCGCCGCTCCAGCCAGCCAGTTGCGGGTCTCGATCGTCTCATCAGTCCGGGGAGCAGCCGTACGTAGGGCTCGCGCAATGTAGGGCGCGAGGGCGGTCTCGGGCGATGAAGGACGACGTAGGGCAGAAGGGCGGGGGCGTGTGGCAGCAGTTACCGGCAGTGGCGGATTATCTGGGAGGCACTGCTGGCAGCTGAGCTATCCACGACGCTCCAAACAGCATGAACTCAAAACATAGATAGCGAGGGTATGCCGGGACGACGGGCGGGGCAAGTAAGACACCTGCTGCACCGAAGGCTGGAAAGACTGAACGAGCTGCTGGCGACTGCTGATGAAGGCTGGCTGCAATAATTGGACGGCTGGCTGAACGCTGAGGGGCTGGCTGGACGGTGCGGCAGATACCTTGCCCCACCCGATCGATCCTTCACAGCAACCGCGAGTCCGCGCGCGCGCTGTGAACAACCACACGTTTGCAACATGCATAACACCTACCGGCACGTGCCGGCGAAGTCGTCCGCTCCAGCCAGCCAGTTGCGGGTCTCGATCGTCTCATCAGTCCGGGGAGCAGCCGTACGTAGGGCTCGCGCAATGTAGGGCGCGAGGGCGGTCTCGGGCGATGAAGGACGACGTAGGGCAGAAGGGCGGGGGCGTGTGGCAGCAGTTACCGGCAGTGGCGGATTATCTGGGAGGCACTGGCAGCTGAGCTATCCACGACGCTCCAAACAGCATGTACTCAAAACATAGATAGCGAGGGTATGCCGGGACGACGGGCGGGGCAAGTAAGACACCTGCTGCACCGAAGGCTGGAAAGACTGAACGAGCTGCTGGCGACTGCTGATGAAGGCTGGCTGCAATAATTGGACGGCTGGCTGAACGCTGAGGGGCTGGCTGGACGGTGCGGCAGATACCTTGCCCCACCCGATCGATCCTTCACAGCAACCGCGAGTCCGCGCGCGCGCTGTGAACAACCACACGTTTGCAACATGCATAACACCTACCGGCACGTGCCGGCGAAGTCGTCCGCTCCAGCCAGCCAGTTGCGGGTCTCGATCGTCTCATCAGTCCGGGGAGCAGCCGTACGTAGGGCTCGCGCAATGTAGGGCGCGAGGGCGGTCTCGGGCGATGAAGGACGACGTAGGGCAGAAGGGCGGGGGCGTGTATGTGGCAGCAGTTACCGGCAGTGGCGGATTATCTGGGAGGCACTGCTGGCAGCTGAGCTATCCACGACGCTCCAAACAGCATGTACTCAAAACATAGATAGCGAGGGTATGCCGGGACGACGGGCGGGGCAAGTAAGACACCTGCTGCACCGAAGGCTGGAAAGACTGAACGAGCTGCTGGCGACTGCTGATGAAGGCTGGCTGCAATAATTGGACGGCTGGCTGAACGCTGAGGGGCTGGCTGGACGGTGCGGCAGATACCTTGCCCCACCCGATCGATCCTTCACAGCAACCGCGAGTCCGCGCGCGCGCTGTGAACAGCCACACGTTTGCAACATGCATAACACCTACCGGCACGTGCCGGCGAAGTCGTCCGCTCCAGCCAGCCAGTTGCGGGTCTCGATCGTCTCATCAGTCCGGGGAGCAGCCGTACGTAGGGCTCGCGCAATGTAGGGCGCGAGGGCGGTCTCGGGCGATGAAGGACGACGTAGGGCAGAAGGGCGGGGGCGTGTGGCAGCAGTTACCGGCAGTGGCGGATTATCTGGGAGGCACTGCTGGCAGCTGAGCTATCCACGACGCTCCAAACAGCATGTACTCAAAACATAGATAGCGAGGGTATGCCGGGACGACGGGCGGGGCAAGTAAGACACCTGCTGCACCGAAGGCTGGAAAGACTGAACGAGCTGCTGGCGACTGCTGATGAAGGCTGGCTGCAATAATTGGACGGCTGGCTGAACGCTGAGGGGCTGGCTGGACGGTGCGGCAGATACCTTGCCCCACCCGATCGATCCTTCACAGCAACCGCGAGTCCGCGCGCGCGCTGTGAACAGCCACACGTTTGCAACATGCATAACACCTACCGGCACGTGCCGGCGAAGTCGTCCGCTCCAGCCAGCCAGTTGCGGGTCTCGATCGTCTCATCAGTCCGGGGAGCAGCCGTACGTAGGGCTCGCGCAATGTAGGGCGCGAGGGCGGTCTCGGGCGATGAAGGACGACGTAGGGCAGAAGGGCGGGGGCGTGTGGCAGCAGTTACCGGCAGTGGCGGATTATCTGGGAGGCACTGGCAGCTGAGCTATCCACGACGCTCCAAACAGCATGTACTCAAAACATAGATAGCGAGGGTATGCCGGGACGACGGGCGGGGCAAGTAAGACACCTGCTGCACCGAAGGCTGGAAAGACTGAACGAGCTGCTGGCGACTGCTGATGAAGGCTGGCTGCAATAATTGGACGGCTGGCTGAACGCTGAGGGGCTGGCTGGACGGTGCGGCAGATACCTTGCCCCACCCGATCGATCCTTCGTTCACAGCAACCGCGAGTCCGCGCGCGCGCTGTGAACAGCCACACGTTTGCAACATGCATAACACGTACGGCGGCAACATCCTGCTTGACACTCCCAAACCCGCCTGATGATGACGGATCGGCTGCCCTCGGTTCCCCACCCCGACCTCGCTTGTCGCTGACCTCACCTGCTGGCCTGCCATTACTCATCACGCGCACCTACCAAACTGCAAGTGATCACCAGGAGCAGTCCAGCAGGATGCTCATCCAGTCGATGGCGAGCGATGCAGGTGATGGAAGCGTAGGTGGCGGCGGGGAGGCCGGGAGGCATGAAGGAGGCGTAGGTGGTGGCGGGGAGGCCGGGAGGCATGAAGGAGGCGGAGGTGGCGGGGAGCGAGGCCGGGAGGCATGAAGGAGGCGGAAGTGTGGGCATGAAGGAGGCGGTGGGGGCGGGTAGCGGTGCTCGCATCGTTGACCAGCAGACGGATGGCGCCGCAGCCTGAAGAACGCCGAAGCATTGTTGCCCAGGCGGAAGGCGCCGCCGCCTTAAGCACGCCGTCCGTGTTGTTGCCCAGCAGGCGGAAGTAAGGCGCCGCCGCCTGAAGCACGCCGCTGTGTTGTTGCCCAGGCAGAGGGCGCCGTTGCCTGAACGATGCACGCCGCCGCATTGATGCCCAGACTGAAGGCGCCGCCGCCTGAAGCACGCCGCCGCATTGTTGCCCAGGCTGAAGGCGCCGCCGCCGCTTGATGACGGTTGAGCTCCGCATCATGAACGACGCTCCCGCCTACCTTCACGGGACCTGAGACCCAACCCACATACGCATGGATTCGCGGCTTATATGTTTGCCCCCAACACATGCATGCCACCCTGGTCCGTCCCCACGTGACGACGGCCCCGCCCCTGCCTTCCCAGCCCACCAATCAATCCCATCCGTGGACTTCATCGCGAAGCCGTACCATTCACTTTATTTCCAATGCCTGACGTCCCATGCCGGCCTTGACGGGAGCCTTGACTTGCTTGCGTCCAGCCATGCATGCATGTATCCGCGGCAGCAGCAGCGGCACATTTCGTCACACCGCTTAAGCTCCGCCACCTGCAACTTGACGGGGAGCATTGGTGCCTTACTTACTTCGTTATTTTACGTCGTGCGCGTAAACAAAACGGGCAGCGACAGCATGAAGCGCGCTCGCGGAAGTCCTGTTCACGTATCTCATATGTCCCAGAGGTAGGGACGGAGGCAATCCCGACAAGCAACAAAACCCTACGATGCGCCCGATGGCTCGCTCGCTCTACCTTCTGGTCCGGGGCTCACTGTAACGGTTACTATTAAAGCCCTACCAATCACGTACGTGTAACTCGCGAGGAACCCACCTGCCAACAGGGTCTTGTCCGACCAAAGTCTCCGGGATGACGTACGAATCGCCTCAGCTGCAGGAGGAAGGTCAGCAGTTGCCGTACACCATTCCTCCTTGATGATGCCGCTTGATGACGGTTGAGCTCCGCATCTTGAACGACGCTCCCGCCTACCTTCGCGAGACCTGAGACCCAACCCACATACACATCCCCCAACACATGCATGGATTCGCGGCTTATATGTTTACCCCCAACACATGCCACGCACCCTGGTCCCCACGTGACGACGGCCCCCTGCCTTCCCAGCCCACCAATCCCATCCGTGGACTTCATCGCGAAGCCGTACCATTCACTTTCCAATGCCTGACGTCCTATGCCGGCCTTGACGGGAGCCTTGACTTGCGGCCATCCGCGGCAGCAACAGCGGGCTGTCTCGCCACTGCCGCATCGCTAGCATCCTAATGAAGGTCCGCGACCCGTAACCTGCGGGAAGCATTGGTTCGTTAACATCGTGCCGTCTATAAAAGGGAGCAGCAGCATGACGCGCGCTCGCGCAAGTCCTGTTCACACACCCCGGATATCCGCGACACCGCGAGGGAGGCCTCAAGTCACTCGCTCTATATGCACGAGCCATAACCCTATTGCTCACCTATTGTTGTAGGAGTGCCTTAAGTTTCTGCCCAGTCTCTGGTGATGATGCAGCGCGCTGGCAGGATGTCCAGCAGGATGTCCTTCCACAAGTGGGACTCGTGAAGGACAAGCGAGCCGTCTTTCCCAGAGCAGATCCTGTGACGCCATGAGTGTCCTGTGAGATTAACCTGCAATAACAGGAGTGGGGACGGTAAGCTGTCGTCGCAGAGCTGCCTGGCAACCCGTTTTCGTTCCTTCCGAGTACATCGCCTCAGAACAGCGGCGTAACAGCGAGTTAGCATGAAATTCACATTTAGTCGGGATATCGCGAAGAAACATAGGAACAGTTCGGGAACAGGCCCAAAACTCAGCTACATCCTGCTTACGATATTCGCAGGGCCCCGGCCGGAAGACGTAAGCTCCTCTTTGGGGCTTAATTACTATGTTATAAGAGAAATAACTGAGAGAACCTGGATTACAGGCATAGGATCTCTGCATTACAGGCTGCGTCACAGATATTGGATCTTTGCATTTGCAAAAACGCCCTGGCATCAATCGCATATGTCAGAGGCCCAGCCCTGACGGCCCATTTAGAATTTCACATGTAAGGCCATGCTCCTATGAATAAGACATCGTTTGAAGCCCCTGCCCTTGTTACCGTACAGGAGGCTTGGGAAAGACAAGCGGCCTCGCGCCAGGATCGTGCTTGTAAAGAGGTACTGAGCCTAACATATGTTTTTGTGCCATTTTCAGCATTCCTTGAGGTAGCGGGCTGCAAGGATTACATGTTGTCCGCGACTCTCGCGCTCCATTCTTCTGACAATATGGGTGTTGGGCCCCGGAACGGGCCCGCACAGTTTGCCACGCTTTGGCCACAACTGTTTAATTGGCGCAACGTGTGTAACGAAGACACTTGCTCAGGCCACCGGTACATGCCGCTGAAATCCGGTAGGGCTCCTCCGTCGTGTTCCACACCCACGGCCTTATGGGCAAAGCTCTGGGGCTGGGCGGGGGGACTGAGCGGGGGCTGTCTCTACGGTCCATCCTGCGCGCCGGCCCCCTTGTCGCTATTACACTGGAACGCGGCACAGGACGCTTCCAGGCTCGCAACAGATACACTACATCCGTACCGCTCGGCCCCATGTCTTCCCGCCTTAGCTTGCGTACCAGGTGTCATTGCACACGCCCACTGCGCCTGCGCTCCAGCCGCACGTGGGTCTCGCGTACCCTGGAATGGTCCCCTATGACCTCGTGTTTCTCGCTATGACCTCGTGTTTCTCCACTCGTTCGATGGGCGCTGCGGCGCCACGTATTCCGGCACCGACGCCAGGTCTGTGCTATGCGCTCCTCCCCAACCTCTAACCCTGACTCCAACCCGGGCTTCTTCGTTCCCCAGAGGCGCCGCTCCCACCCGACACCAAGGAACCCACGCACCTGCACAAGTGCTTACGCCGGCGGGGGGATCTCGCTGACGTGCAGCTCGCTGCTGAGCGCATACCGAGCAGTAGCGGCGACTACCGCATTACATATCGTTTGGCCTGGAAGGACCTTCCACGACCATGGGCTCCGGTGGATGGCCCCGCAACTCCTTGCATATTCTCGCAAGGTTCTAAACTGCATGCCCACTCGTCCCGAGCCGTCGTGGAGGCTGCCCTGCCCTGGGCGCTCGACAGGTTTGTGCGAGCAGACTCAAGCGCATAAAATAACCTTAAATGGGTGCAGCTTGCTATATGTAAGGATTTGATTCTTCTTATAATGCAGCAAGGCTTGATGTGATCACCTGTCAAGAAGCATTGTTGCGGAATAGGAATAAGGAAGAAGCAGGCGTAAACCTGTTGAATATGCGACGGCTTTTGTTTTATGGCAACGGCTTTGGCAATGCAAACAGGTTAAGCCCTGGTCCATGCGGATGTGGGATCCAAACTCATCCAAACTCAAGGACCGGAGATGCTTGATGTTTGTTGCAACATGCATGGACGCACGCTTTCGGGATAAGACGAGGCCACCTAACCGCCTATAATGAGCACAACAGGGAATCCGATAACTTCGAAATCTACATGAATGGCCCATCTAGCCAGTTGGTGGACACAACAGCAACGTTGAGTTTCGCAGGCCGCATGAAAGACATGAGAGTTGAGTGTGTGTTTCAAAGCATTACAACATAATAGGCGCAGTCAACAAGAAGGGGCGCGCTGCCATCCTGCGTACAGGTACGAACCAAATTCCGCTGGTACATGGCATCATCGGCCACCTTTATGTTCCAGCAAGCGCTTGCAGTGAATTTGGTAATCAAGCCTTAAGACAGCGCCATCCCACGGACGCAAGGTTAGGTAGTAGCTCTGGGTAGCTGCGCGGCGCTGTGGTCCTGTTAGGACGAAAGGGGGGCCAAAAAGGGCCACAGCATGTGTGGGGGGGGAGACAAAAAGGGCCATAGCATGAGGGGTGGGACAAAAGGGGCCACAGCATGTGGAAACGCAACCGTACAGTGCTGCCACGGGCCTGGAAAACCCATTGTGAGCTATACACGTACAGGTTGCAGGGACAACGGGTACGTAGTAGTAAGTAGCAACATGCAGGTTGCAGGAACGTTGGAACTGGAGTGGTGAGCAGTGGATGGCTCGCGGACAGGTGCGGGCTCACAGCTTTTGGAACGAAGTGGCGCGGAGCACAAGGGTGGGCATGGCAGATGGCACGCTAGCACTCGTGGAGCACTTTTTGCTTGGGTAGGCGTAATTGGCCTTGTGACCAACCGCTGGCATGGGCCACGCACGCAGCTTTTGCGTGAATCGGTCCTTGCATGGTGCAGCATGGTGTTTCCTTGCACTGACAACAGTAGCTGTCGACAACAACAGAATCTGACCAGCTCGAGCGGATCGCAGCTTCGCGTGCCGATGATGCTCGCCGGTAGATGCGAGCGCTAGGACCGGAGGCGAATGTTTGGTTACAAACGTGAGTGTGCTGAAGGCAACCTCAGCGCACCGAGACGGGCTTGGTGCGCGGAGTTTTATGGCCCAGGTAAACCTACGGATGTGCGTACGGCACTGCAAGACATGTACGACACATTCTCTGTGTGTACACGCACACGACGCGAAGCGGCGCACGCAAAAGCTTCGAAAGTATGTATGTAACCACTTCTGTTTGGACCACAGCACTAGTTTCGCCCCACGCTGCGCAAGCAGCGATGCGAGCCTTCCACATGGACCTGGGTGGGAACAGCAGGTCAGAGTGGAGATCGAGCTTTATCATAAAACAAGCGGGGGTGATTCCAATACCTCCCCAAATCTGTCTAACGACTTCATAAACTACGTAAGCACGAGACGTCGCGTCGACCCTCACCTGGAGGCGCCCCCGTTATCAAATGGACACATCCGCCAAGTCTATTAAGCAAGACGCTATGACCGCACGCAATACAGACGGCTAACAGAGAAAATCCTCTGATCCGTAACAGGAAGTGAAAGCACGAAAGCTGCCTGTGCGAGTAATCCTCGCCGCCACATCAACGTCGTTCCTTGGTACGCTATCCCTTCCGTCGTACCAGGGCAAAGCCACGAAAGCACAAAGTCACATGTTGTCGCGTTGCATGATAACAGAGATCTACACAGTACATGGAAGGCCATATCCGTGATGGCGGATACTTGCCAGGCCTAATGTCATGATGTGCCCGGTGGTGCTGCGTTTTGGCCTGGAGCCCACTGTAATATACATGATTTATTCTTCTCTGCGTGGAGACACGCACAAGCATGTTAAATAAGCTGTTGGAAGCCACTACTGGCGGACCCGCCGCACACATAGCCGACGGCTTGAAAAAAGGGGCATGTCATCCTGCTAAGCAAACCCTAGCAAATCCACGACAAGATGTGCGAAACTAATACGCGGCTCGCTCCTTGCAACATGGGAGTGTAGGTTGCGGTGGGGCTACCCCATGGCCAGCTAGCTAGGCAAGTGCGGCAGCGCACCATCACATGCGCTATCCAGCTGGACAGGACGACGCGCCTTCAAAACATGTCACACCAAGCACTGCAACCACGCCCGCCCTTCACACTTACGAGAGGGCTGTTGCGGCCTGCCACAACAGCATTAGCCCTCCGCTTGCCCGGCAGCTACGCTTTGCGCTAGAGCTCTATTTCTCCAGCGAGCGACACATGCCCGCCGGCTCATCAGCACTGCTTGAACACCTCGTCCCCCTCCGACAGCCGCTCCGCCACCGCCGCCACCAGCTCCACCGGCGTCCCGTGCTCCGCGCACATGGCCTCCAGATCTGCTGGCGACAGCTGCTCGTCCACAAAGATCTTACGCACGGCGGCCTCGTCGGCGGCGCTGATCGGGCCGAAGTACTGTCGCATCATGGACAGCGCCTCACCCACGAGCAGGCGACCCATGAAGATCTGGTAGGGACGGAGGAGCAGGGGGTCGGAAGCAAAGAGCTGGTTTGAGGTTGGAGAGAGCCAAGCAACGGAAGAGACCATCCAGGAAAAACAAACGGCGGGCGCAGGGATAAACAGTGCGACACGGGTTTAGTTGCGCAGTAGGCGCACTCACCTTCTTGTTGATTCGGCCTGGTCGGATGAGGGCGGGGGGTCCAACTTGTCTGGGTGGTTGGTTGTCATAATGATGATGCGGTTGGGCGTGTCCACGACACCGTCCAGCACGTTAAGTAGCCCGGCAAGGTTAAGTTCATCGTCACCCTTGAACAGCCCCTTGCCGTTGCCGAACGCGGCCATGGGCAGCGACGGCCCGAACTCAACCCCCGTTTCCCAGCCAGTGGAGCCGGTGCTTGTGGTTGCAGCTGCGGCTCCACCACGCTGGCGGGTGCCCGATGACGAGCCGCTGCGACCAGGGGTGCCCTCCTCGTCCTTGTCCGCATCCTGGTCGGCAGACTCGTCCCCGTCCTTGCTGCTGGTCGTGTCGCGAGAAGCCGCGGAGCGCGAGGAGCGCGAGCAGGGCGTGGCGGCTTTGGCGGCAGCGAGCTTGGCGTTCGCAATCTGCTCAGCTAGCGCCAGCACCTCAGCTCGCGTCGCTGCCGCCGAAGCAGGGTTGTCTGGTGGGGGGGTGCGGCGCTTCACAACGCTGCTGGCGGCGTCGACATCCTCCATCACAAAGATGGTCTTGTCAAACGGCAGCGAAATTGCTTTGTCGGAGCTGTTTTGGATTGCCAGCTTGTTGTCAAAAACAATGTCCTGTGAATGGTAGGGAGAAAGGTGCGGGTTAGGCATGACCCGGCACCCTCGCAAATTCAAGTATGACACCAACAGTGTCAGGCGATGCGCCCGAGAGCCCGAACTTCTTGTCTGCGGCCCACTGTAACAAGTAAGTCATTACGACCAATAATCTCCCTTACCATCAGCTCCTGGTTTGTGGAGAACTTGGACAGCGGCACCGAGATGATCGATCGCTTGGTGTACTGCGCCAGCGCCTTGATGAGGCTGGTCTTGCCTGGTGGCACAAGAGCAGGTGCGGGCAAGTTCAGGACAGGGCCGCTTGCTTGGTGACGGCCAGAGACACTGATTCTATGAAATCCAAAACACAGCTAGACCAGGTGTAAGAATTATTGGCCAGCAACGCGTACACCGTCCAGCATGATCGCCCAGTCAGTCGTACCTGTGCCCGGGGGGCCATACAGTAGAAAACCCAGCTTCTGCGGGTAGCCCGGAATGGCAAACTTGCCGCCTTTGCTCATGAATTGGTCGACCTGCATATTCGGGAAATGTGTGCACACACATTGCGTCAGCACGGGCTCCCATCCGGTACATGTCCTTCGGCACTGTCCTTCAAGGCGTCATGCGCTTCCCGAGGGCTACAATAATCACGATTGGAACAGTATTATACCCATGTGCTATCGACCCACGCACCAGCCGCAAGATGGGGTCCTTGTCGGGATGGAAGAACGACGCAAAGGTCTTCTCCTCGCTGAGCTTGTAGCGCTTGTAGAGGGCAGAGGGTTTGGACTCCTCACCCTCGGCCGGCGGCTCGCCCCAGCCTGACAGCACGGGCATGTACAGGTAGCGCGAGGGGTCGACCCGGGCGGATTGTTGCTTGCGGTAAACCTGCGTGCGCTCGGACACGTGGGCGCGGGAGGACCGTCAGGCGCTGCTAGCAGGAGGGGGAACAGGTACCCGCTGGCAGGGCAGGGGCAGGAAAGGCGCACCTCCAGCGCGTCGGCAACGAATGCCGAGATGCGCTCGCTGCCGTCCTTGTGGCTGGACTCCAGTATGTAGGTGACCTTGGTGTTCTTCTGCTTATTCTCGTCCAGGCTCGCCTCCTCGCGCATAAACCTGGAAGGAGACGACAAGTAAGGGATACGGTCAGAGTGCGCATTTGGGACGCCTTCAGGCTACATGGTCAACTGGAGGCCAGGAAAGGCGGACGTTCACGGGGCTGCAATCGTGGTCCTTAAAGGCCGAAGCCTCGATCCGGAAGTGCCCTGGCACAGGAGTGCAGCAACTCTTTCACGAGAAACCAGCACGTATCAATCCTAGGATGCTTTATGTCCCCCAAACGTTGTCGCGGCTGCACCGCCAGGCCACGTCGGGTTGCTCAATTTGCCCGACGCCCACCTCGAAAAGCAGCCACGGGCAGTTCCTCCCACTCATGTCGAGCCTCCTCCTCTTCATAACATATATTCATTCTAACGATGCCGTCTAGCCGCTACCGGTCAAAATTTCCGAGATGCCGGAGGTGCATGGCCCCGACCCATCCCGCTTTGGGTTTCAATGTGCTAGAAATGAGGATTTATTATGGCAAAAGTTGATAATGGCTGCGCCCACGGGGCTCCGGAGACTATTTTTCGAGAATCAGGCCCCGAAACCATCGCCAACGGTCGAGTTGTGTAACCCCTCCCCATACGGTCAGGTTCTGGCTGATATGTGTCACGCCGCAGGACGATAGATCGAGGATAAGAGCGAGGCACGCCAGATAGACGAGGACTACGGCGAAACAAAGAGCCAAAATGTATTTTGACCCATTCGCTGATCGGGGGTACTAGGTTAAAGCTCTAGGCGTGCTCGTTGCCGCGGCCGTCGTCGCTCTTGCAGTCGTCCCCATCCTCATCGGCGCCAGCGGCCGGCTTCTTCTTCAGCACCAGATCGGCATCCTGCAGCTCGCTTAACGTCTGCACATGCGGCGGCAACGCCAACACTGCCGCCGCGGCGCTGCTGCTGGGTGGCGAGCCCGCCCGGCTGCGGGCCCTCAGCCGTATGATTGGCTCCATGCTGGCCAGCACGGAGGCGGAGCAGCAGCTGGTGGGGGCGCGGGCGGCGGCAGGTGAGCCTCTTGGTGCCTGGTCGAGCCGCACGTACCCCGTAACGCAGCAAGCAGCACCGCCACTGCTGGCTGGAGCCCGGCCTGGCACACAATTTCGTAGCTTACGTTGTTACGTGCGTGCCTCACTCGCTGGTCATGTCGCGTGCCGGTATCCCTCGCAAGACTTTCCGCCTAGCTCCCGCTTCTCGTCGCGTAGCGTGATGCCGTCACCACATGCCTCACATGTCTTGCCGCGCGCCCGACGCCACTGACGCCCCCCCCCTCAGGCCTGCTGTGCGAGGGCGACTCCGCCAAGGCCGTCTACCTGGCTGCCGGGGGGCTGGCGGCGCTGCTGGCGGTGGCGGCCAGGCCGCTGGTGCAGCCGGGGGTGCTGGCGGCGGTGTGCACGGCGCTGCTGAACCTGTCCAGCTACGTGCAGGCGCAGGTGCGGTGGCGTGTGGGGGGAGCTGCGCGCGGAAAATAGTGTGTCTGTGTGTGTGGGGGGGGGAGTCGGTGCACCGCTGCGGCACGAAGCTCAGCTCGAACTGATGTTAGATTGACCGGAGAACCCCTCTGCTCGTGTCCTCCCACCCCCCTCCGCGTCTCGCCCTGGCCCCCCCATGTAATTGTCGTGTACCCCCCCCCCCATGTATATATCGTGTAACCGGGTCTTTACGCGCCCGCCCTTCCCGCAGATCGACCTGTGTCAGCGCTGCGCCCGGCTGCTGCTGCACATCAACGCCAAGTTCAGCGGCTACCACGGCTACCTCATTGCGCAGAGGGGGCTGGCGGCGGCGGCGGAGGCAGGGGAGGCGGGGGAGGGACAGCCGTCCCCCCGCCGCAGCAGCGGGGGAGGGGGAGGCGGCTACAGCCCGGAGCGAGGGAGAGGCGGCGGCGGCAGCGGCGGCGGCCACCACCACCCCTCCGAGGCGTCCTTGCCGCCATCCATCAAGGTGGGTTTCGGAGCCAGGCGACTCCCCGGACGCCCCGCGCGACGCTCCTCGCCCGGGCTGCACTCAACTGGCCCCAACCCCCGCCGAGTTGCCAGCGCCGCGGCCCTTTGCGCACGCCGCCAACCGCCCTCCACTAACCGACGCTGCCTGACCGCCGCCAACCGCCGCAGCTGGAGGCCCTGAGCGCCGTTGAAGAGATCCTGTACAGCACCAGCGGCGCGCTGTACAACCTGTCCCGCCACCCTGGCAACCGCGACCAGCTGTACCGGTTGGAGCTGGAGGTCCGGACCCGTGGGGCGGTGGCGGAGATGGCGGCGGAGGTGGCGGCCAGGTGGGGCGGTATCAGGAGGGGGAGGGGCCCGGCCGTGCTGAGAGGGCCCCCCATCGACCCCCACCGCCTCCATCCCAACTTCCCAACGCTGTCCTTGCACGCCTACTCGTCTCTTACCACCGCACTGCCTGCCGCACACCCTGCCCCATGCCTCGTCCACGTTACCTAGACGCGTCCACACGTAGTGAACCCACCACTATCTAGATAACCTCCCCCCCCGTTAGTTAATCCGCGTTCACCCCTCCCTGCCGCTCTTGGCTCTTCCCCCCGTTTTTATGCCACCCCCGCTCCTCCCCCGGGTCTTCTCTCCACCCCCTCCTCCCTGCGCATGCAAACGACTGTACCAAGCGCTTCCCCTAACTGGTTTCATTCTTGAAGTGCCGGCCAACGGGATTCCTCTCACCCCCTCCTCCCCCTCCCTTTGCAGGCCCCCTCCGGTGCCCGGCCTCACCCGCCACCAGGCCGCCGCGGCGCTGCTGTCCGGTGAGCTACGTGCCGACATGCCGGTGTCGTCACCTCGCAGCCGCCGGGGGGGCTACCCGCAGCGACGAAACACCGGCCGCAGCGACTTCAACGATGACGACGGCGGCGACGACGACGGCGACGACGACGACGAGGACGGCGGCGGCGGCGGCGGGCCCGCCACCGCCGTGTGGTCCACCAGCAACACGCCCTTCGTGCCGTACCACATGCGCATCGCGGCCGCCAAGTACGTGCCGTACAGTTCGTACCTGCAGGAGATGCTGTCGCGGCCGCTGCACGCGCCGGCACGCGAGGGCGGCGGCAACATGGACGGCGGCGGCGGCTGGGGCGGCGGCGGCAACGACGAGACGCGGAGCCAGGCTAGCGCGCGGACGAGACGCGGAGCCAGCATGCAGTCGGTTTCGGGGGGTCTTGCGAGCCCTGGGGGGGGGGGACCGCAGGTGCGTGTACGTCAGCGGGGGCTTACAGAAAATAACCGGTTACTCGACATGGGAGGTGTAGCTGGTGCATAGTCGTCGGACACCTGGACGCGCGCGCATGCTACCGGGGGTTTCGAGGAAGACCCGTGGGGGGGGAGGCGTGCCGCAGATCCTGCAGAGGAAGCAGAAGGGCATATCGGCAGAAGCCAAGTGTCGTCGTTGGGGCAACGTAATGAGGCATGGCGTCCCACCCCGTATTGCGTGTGGCTAGCTAGGGCCCTGTTGCGGAGGGCTGAGGTAATGAGTTGTTGGACAGTTAGTTGCTGGTTAGGACTCGGGTGAGGGAACGGAGGCCATGAGGACCACGCCGGTACACCGGTCCAAACCCCTGCCCTGGGCGCCAGCTTCCCGACCCCCCCCCACCCCCGACCCCCCCTCCCTCTAACGACGCAGCGGCAGCGGCGAGGAGGGCGGCGACCCGGACTTGTACCGCACCGGCAGCGTGGCGGGGTCGGTGCACTGTCGGTGAACTGTTTGGGGGAGGGGGGCTCGGGCTTGTGAGCCGTACTTGCGTAGCAGCAGTGGGAAGGCACGAGGGCCCGGTACGGCAGGCTGGACCCATGGCGGTACGGCTGTACTTGTTTTTCGGGGCGGCAGGACAGCGACGGCAGCAGCAGTGGCGCTGCCGAAACCCCCGGCGAGGTGTTGCGGGTCTGACGGGGGCATGCAGCATAGGGCCCTCCACCCGCCCTCCAGCCCAGCACCTAAAACCTAAAACCTGGAACCTAGCACCTGGAACCTAGCACCTTGCGCCTTGCGCCTTGCTCTCGCCACCGCCCCCGGCGGACGCACAAGGTCCACACGTGACGCCTCCCCATCCCGCCTTTCCCGCCTCACCCCCCGTCACCCCCCCCTCACCTCCCCCCTCCCGCCTTCCCCCTCCTCCCCCTCTCTAACCCCCCCCCCCAGCACCACATGAGCCGCCCCCTGTCCAGCATGTGGGCGCCCCTGCTGGTGGACCGACACGACGGAGTGGCGGTGCCGCTGTTCGACCTGCGGGACGCCATGACGGGGGAGCGGCTGGACGGAGGCGGAGGGGCAGCAGCCGGGGGAGGGGGCGGAGGGCAAGGCTACGGAGCAGCTGCAGGTGGGGCGCGCGGGGCTGGGAGGCGCTCCCGACCTGACCACAACCCACCGCCAGTCCGCCAGTCCTCAAACATCGCGTTCGATTCAGTTCGCCCAGCTCTTGCCCTCTTTCTTTCAATTCTCCGGTTTCTTCGACCTCCCTTGTTGGAGGTTTTGGGTCTCGGAGCGGTGTCCTTACCTCGTGTTGCTCCGCCAGCTGCTGCTGAGCAACCTCCCGCCCCGATGCGCTGACTGGCTGCCACAACTCCGCACTGAGGAGCGAAACCCCCCCAACACACCCCTCTCCAGGATTCGCGAACTTATTTTATACCCCCTCCCCGCCCCCCCCACACACACCCTCTCCCGGTGCGCCGCCGCCGCCACCTCACCCCAGGAGCACCCGGTGCAGCAGCGCGGGGCGGGACTACGGCGGGAGGAAGCATCGTCGGCGCCGTCAGCGTCGGCGGCGGGTACGGCGGCGGCGGCGGCGCCGCCACCAGCATCCTCTCCACCGCCACCACCATCAGCCAGCTGCAGCCGCCGCACGACGTCACCCGCTGGTCGCCTGCCGTACGGCGGCTGCGGCCCGTGAGCCACAGCGAGGGCGGCTGCGGCCCGGACGACCCCGGCGGCATGGGGGCGCCGCCGCCGCCTGTGCCGATGCCTGAGCCCGAGGAGGGGGCGCTGCACGTGCGAGTGGACTTCGAGACCAGCGGGCCGCACCCCACATCCGCCGTCGTGCAGAACTATCGGCCCCTGACGGCGCAACGAAGAAGCAGCGGCGGCGGTGGCGGCGGCGGCGGCGGCAACCGTGCCCCTCCGTCGCCGAGCTCCCCGAGCTCGCCGAGCGCCGCCGCCGCCGCCAAGGCCTCCCGCAGCGGCTCCCTCACGCCCAAAGCTGCCGCTGCGGGCGCCGCCGGCCTGCCCACGCTCGGCGGACGCGGTAGCGGCGGCGGCGGTGCCGCCGCCGCCACCGCTCGCCGTCCCGCCGCCAACGCCCGGCCGGGCACCGCGCCGCCGCCTGGTCGCAGCCTCGCCGGCTCCTCCTCCTGCACCTCCGTCGCCTCACACCCTCGAACCGCCCGGGACGCCAAGACAGGCGGGCAGCAGCAGCAGCAGCGGCACGGCGCCGCCGACGGCGGCAGTAGCAACGGCGGCACCGCTGATTCGGATGCCGCTGCTACTGCCGCTGCGCCGCTGTCCATGGTGCAGCAGGTGGCGGGTCTGATAGGCGTCATAGACATCACCAAGGTGAGGCCAGGGGGTGAGGCCAGGGGGTGGGGGAAGGTAGCCAGGATGTGTGTATGTGTGTGTTTATGAATGAACAACTATCAGGAGGCGAGGGGGGGTGGGGTAGGAGAAACCGCTGAGGGGCAGGGGGGGGGGTGCGAGAGGAAACCCGTGGCTGGCTGGGTAGAGGAAACCCGTGGCTGGCTGGGTAGAGGAAACCCGTGGCTGGCTGGGTAGAGGAAACCCGTGGCTGGCTGGGTAGAGGAAACCCGTGGCTGGCTGGGTAGAGGAAACCCGTGGCTGGCTGGGTAGAGGAAACCCGTGGCTGGCTGGGTAGAGGAAACCCGTGGCTGGCTGGGTAGAGGAAACCCGTGGCTGGCTGGGTAGAGGAAACCCGTGGCTGGCTGGGTAGAGGAAACCCGTGGCTGGCTGGGTAGAGGAAACCCGTGGCTGGCTGGGTAGAGGAAACCCGTGGCTGGCTGGGTAGAGGAAACCCGTGGCTGGCTGGGTATGGTGTCGTACAGGACTATGCGAGCCATGTCAAGGCGCTGGGGGCGAGACGGGGCGACGATGACATTGGCACCAGGACTCGCACGCGTGCAGCCGCTCCCTCATCGGCCCGGTTGGGGTATCCCGCTTTGAGCCGCAAACCACAGCCCTCGTTGGATTCGCCCCACACCCGGTGTGTCCTCACTCCCCTCTTGCGTCCACCTTCCCACCCGCCTCCCTCTCTTCCTGCTCCCCCTCGTCATGAACCGCCGTCCCCGCAGCTCCCCTGCCTCAAACCTGTGTCTGGACCTTTCCTTTGGATACAGTAACTCCTTCCCCCCTTTGTCGGTTTACCGGTCCCTCTTCCCCCCCCCCAACACCTTATCAAACCCCCCCACCTTTGGTCCAGCGTGCGCCCACAACTAGGAGTCCGAATCCGATAATGCGCCAGCTATCCTACCCCTGTCGTGTAACCGGTGTGTATGCCACCCCGCCCCACCTTTGCTGCCTCAGGCTGACCGGCTCGGTCGTGACATGAGCAGCATCTCGCTGCCCTCCTCCATGATCGGCCGCTCCCGCTCCCGCACCGCCGGCATCGGGACCTTCGCCAGCAGCGGCAGCATGCTGCGGCAGTCCGTCATAGTGCGCAACGCCGCGGGCGCGGCGGGGCTGTCTTCTAAGAGCAAGAAGGGTGAGGGCGGGCGGGGGGGCGGGGGGGGACTGAGGGGGAGCTGGCGGGGGGGGGGGCTTGGGAGGCAGGCAAGTGCCCAGCAGGGTTTTGATATGGCGGGGGGCGGGAAGGTTGCGGGGGGAGGGGAGCGGGCTGGGCCGCTGGGGGCTGGATACTGCGCTTCGTGAGTGTTAGGGTCGGGAAGGGAGGGAGGTCTGCACTCCTAGCCAGCCGCCACGCCAGCCCAACCCGAGCCATCCCACCATGCGTTCCAAACGGATCTCCTGCGAGCCTTCCCAAGCCTCAAGTGTTGCTGCGCCTCGTGTGACACACACACGTCTCTACGCCCCCCCAACCCCCATTGGCAGCCCGTCCTGGAACATCCGCCGCGCCACCACCACCACCATCACCTCAACCTTCTCCCCCCCTGCCCCGCCCTTGCCCCCGTTCGCCCGCGCACTCCCGCCCAGACGTGGGCTCCACCTCCATCCGGAGCCGCCTCGGCAGCACCGCCTCGTTCTCCACCACCTCCTACTCCGTCACCACCACGTCCATGGTCTCCGCCTCGGCCGCCTCCGCGCACGCCTCCTCCGCCTTCGGCCTGGATGGCGATTTCGACGAGGGGGGCGACGGGGGCGCCGGCGGCGGCGAGCGCAGCGCCATCGGCGGCCTGTTCGGCTGGACCAGCCCCGACGGACAGCAGCAGCTGAAGGACTTTGAGGCGCCGCGGGTGGCCATGTGGGCTGCCGTACCAGGATCCAAGATCTCCGAAGAGCTGTACCCCACGTGAGTAGCGGCAGCCCGCCCGCCGTGTGATCGAGCGCGCAACGCACCCCGCCCCGCCCACCAATGCTGCAGGAGACGCCCCTTTGGGGTTTTTCCCCCACCCGCTGCGCTGCCCCTGAGTAACCACCATAACTAACCGCCAAATAACGATAGCAACCGACGACAGCCGCGTTGACAACTGACCGGCCGTTATGTGCTCGTCGCAGGTATCGCCTGGAGACCGGCGAGGTGGTCCGCATCCACCGGCGGCGTAAGGACCGAGTGGGCGAGCTGCGACCCGCGGGTCTGCCGCACACGTCGGTGCGTGACGTGTGTATCCTCACTGCGCCGCTGGTGCCGGTGTCAGCTGTCGCCCCCCCCTTACCCATCCCTGGAGCTCACAGCGGCCCCCTGCGGCCCCCCCCGCTTCCCGGATCCTCTCCTGCTCCCTTCCCACCCTCCGGTCAGCCACCCTTCCCCCCTCGACCCTCGCGCCCTACTACACTAGCCGCCGCCAACGATCCCTGGCAATGAGTCATTGTAGAGCGCCGGCAGTATTCGCCAGCAGCATGGCATGTAAAACCCCCGCCGTGTCGACCTCGCAAACCCAAGGCGACCCCCCCTCCCCGCCGACCGCGCCGGCCCCCCTTCCCCCAACTCCCCTCCCCGGCCCCTCAGGCCCCCGACGCCACCGCCGGCAGCTACGTGCGCGAGGAGACTGCCGCCCGCGACCTGCTGCAGAAGGGCGGCGAGCTGCCCCTGGAGCCGGAGCTGCCGGAGCTGCCGGAGCTGCCGGAGACGCCCGCCCCGCCGCGGCCCGACCAGACCGCACTGCGCGACCCGCGGGACATCCCCACGATTGTGGCCAAGATCACGTTCCGGCCGGTCAGGCTGACACACGGGGGGGGGGGGGGCGGTCTTGGTGTTCCGGGCCGGGGAGTTGGGCTAGGGTGGGTTCGAGGAAGACCCGTGGACCCGTGGGCTAGGGTGGGGGTGGGGAGGTGCACCGCACTGGCGGCTGGCGAGCTGACGCTCGTTGGGTGTTTCGTTGGGTGTCCCGTCGCATAGGGCTCCTGCAGCTGGGAGGGAGCAGCACCTTGCCCTCGCCGCCCCCCCTCCCGCCCCCTCCACCTCCTCGTACCACCTACGGAGGGTATGCGCCTCCCGGCTCTCGCACCCTCTCACCCCACCCCTGCTCGCTTCCTGCACCTCACCCAACACCCCATCGTTACTCGGGTCTTCTCCCCCCCCACACACACACCGCCCTCCCCTCCCCCGGACGCCATCGTGTAACCGGTCTCTATGTCACCCTCCAAACGCCAGCCTATGCGACAGCTACACTTCCCACGTCGAGTAACCGGTCCTTTTTTTGTAAACCCCCGATGTTGAGATTCTTAAGCTGTCAGCCATCCCGAGCGCTCGGGATGGCTGACAGCTTAAGAATCTCAACAAAAGAAGTGCTTTGAGGTCCCCTTCTCCCCAGCTGCGAGTTCAGCGGTCATTCCCTCGACATGACTCGCAGCCAGTCCCCCGCGCGCCGGCGACGCTGCCACAGCAATCTCCTCACACCCCAGCTGCGAGTTCAGAGGTCATTCCCTCGACATGACTCCAGCAAGTCGGGCCTCGAGCAAGGGACCTCCGACTACTTTTGTTGAGATTCTTAAGCTGTCAGCCATCCCGAGCGCTCGGGATGGCTGACAGCTTAAGAATCTCAACACCCGAAACCCCCCAAAACCTCCCCCCCCCCCGAAACCCCCATCCCACCCCGCAGCGCCACGTCCCAGTCGCGGAGCCCTCCGGCTCCTCTTCTCTCGACCTCACCGCCGTGCCCTCCCGCCAGCCCTCCCGCTCCGGCGGCCTGTCCTCCGCATCCCTGATGCTGGTGCACTCGCGGCTGGGGTCCTTCAAGAGCAGCTTCGCGCTGCAAGGGGGCCCGGAGCGGACGGAGGCGGAGCCCCGGAGCGGCACCGACCGGCCGGGTGAGGGGGCGGGAAGGGGGCAGCGCGGGAACAACGCATGGACACGAGGCAGGAGAAGGGGGGGGAATGACTGGGAAGGGGTGGTTTGAGGGGTTAGGCATCGGCGGAAGGTGGAGGGGGGAAGGTGGAGGGGGGAAGGTGGGTGGAGGGGGGAAGGTGGGCGGAGAGGGGGAAGGTGATCCGGCGGACGGACAGGACGGCTGGTGGGAAAGCGGCCAAGAGGAGGGTGCGGGATGTGAGGGCGGGGGGTTGTAGGGTTCAGCTGGGGGGCCGCGGTCCCGACAGAGGGAAGGGGAAGGGAAGGGGAATGCTGTGTGTGTGTGTGTGGCGGGGGGGTCGTGACGGCCTGGCAGGGGTGCGCCCGGGGATCCACGTGCCCACCGTGCCACAACCATGTGTCAAATGTCAATAACCGTCAACTGTCAACAACCTACCCCACCCCCCAATTTGTGTCGCGCCGTACGACAGGCATGGAGCTGGATTTCTTCGACCGGGACTGGAGCCGCGCCCAGGCCAAGCTGCGCTTCCGGCAGCTGGTGCGCAGGAACTGGCCAGGTGGGGCCTCTGGGGGCCCTCAAAGCAAAATAAGTCCTGCGTCCCTCTCCCACCGAAACCCCCGGGCGGGTCCGGGAGTCCACAAGCCTCCAATTCCGTCAAACAAGTTCTCAAGTGTGCTATCTCCAAACATATCTCCCAAACGGCTTTTCCTTCGTTCACGGGTTTTCCTTGCAACCTCCCCCTTCCCCCCTGTTGCCCTGTAGTGCGCACAACACTCCCGCCCTTACCTCCCCCCCCCCCGGTTTGATTGTAACCCCCCGGGTACTCAGGCGGCGCTCCCCAGGTGGACCAGCTGCGCGCGTTCCTGCGGGAGCACTACTGGTGGCTGCTGCTGGTGTTGGACCACTACTCGGCCACGTTTGCCGGCACCGCGGACCCCTTCAACATTCATCAGGCGGCGTGGACGGAGCTGACCAAGCAGACGGGCGTGGGAGGAGACCCGGCGGCAATGGCGGACGCGACGGCAGGCGCTGCCGGCGGCATGGTGGTGCCTGGCGGCCGGTCCCTGGGGCCTGCCGAGCTGGCCCGCATCTTCCTGGCCGCCACCCTGGACGACAACAAGGCGGGCGACGAGGCCAGGGTGCGTCGCACTGCGCATCGCCGGGGATGACGTGTGGTCGTGGGTCAAGGGAGGGACTGGTCTGGCAGCCGCGTCCGGAGGGGAGGCTTGCAAGCGAAACATTAACCCGTGCACTGAGGCCACCGAGCAGCAGCTGTAGTGCCGTACCGAGGCGGAGCGCTGTAGTGCTGCAGCGATGCGGTCGCGTGACGCGGGTGGTGCCAGCTCGTCAGGGTGGGCACCAGCCGCCACGAACCCAAAAAACACAATCGCGACCCCCAGCCCAGCCCGCCATGGCTACTCAGCACTTCCCCAGTCGCGTTACCGGTTATTTTATCGTAACCCCCCTCAAGCCAACTATCCTGTCTTTTTCGCGTCAACGGCTTTTACGCCACCCCCGCAAGTCGCAAGTGGTCCCCCCAACGCCACGGCCCCTTTCCCTTCCCCCCTTGCCCCCTGGTCCCTCCCGCTCCCGCCCCTCCCCTCCGCAGCCCACCCCCGGCACCTCGCTGATGCGCTCCCAGTGGGTCGAGCTCCTCCTGCGCACCGCCGCAGCCGAGTTCCTGCTGGGGCCCGCAGCGGGGGCCGCAGCGGGGGCCGCAGCGGGGACCACCGGCGGCGCCAGCAGCAGCCACAACAGCGCCAGCAGCAGCCACAACAGCGCCAGCAGCACCAGCAGCAGGGCCCTCTCGGGCGAGCTGGGAAGGGTCGGTGTGCAGAGCAGGGGGCGGGCGGCGGGGTCCAAGGCCACCGAGACAGCCGCGGCAGCCGCAGCTGGTGGCGGCAAGAAGGCGCTGCGGTGCCAGCTCGTGCTGTCCGGGTCGACGTCGCCGCCATCGAGCGAGACGCCGCGTCAGCCAACGGCAGCGACGGCGGCGGCGGTGGTGGTGGTGGTGGTGGTGGTGGTGGTGGTGGTGGTGGTGGTGGTGGTGGTGGTGGTGGTGGTGGTGGCCGCGGCGGCGCTGTGCACCGGCTGGCCAGCGTCCCCTGGAAGATCCCCGACGATCGACGACGATGCGGATGAGGACACGGAGGGGCCGGAGACCCCCAGGACTCCCAGGACGCCGATCGACCACGGAGGGGCGGTGGCGGCAGTGCCCAGCGGCTGGAAGCAGGACGCGGCCTCGGCGGACATGTTGTCTACCGTACGGCGACTGTTGTACGAATGCTTCATACCCAACGTGGCGCCCGGCGCACTGGTGGGTCTGGTCCAGGGAGGGGTTGGTTCCTGGAGGCAGGAGGAGGGGCGGCCCTTCGCTAGCGGTAGTCGGTGTGGAGAGTCCTGGAGGTGCGAGGTGGGGAACCGGTAACTCGACATGGGGTGGTGTGTGTGTGGGGAGGGGCAACAGCCGGGCTGCTCGGTCTGCGTTGCGGGTGGTGCCGGTGCAGCTCTACATCCAAACGCAAAAGCGCTGGTGCTGGTTTGCGAGCGCATCGGGACTTCGGGGGGGCTCGGGGAGGGGGTCATGGACGCAGCGCCGCAGTCAGAGCCGAGTGGACGCGGGAGCGGGAGTGGGGAGCGGAGCCCTCGGGTTAGGTTGGTGTGGCTTGAACGAGCAGGCCTAGCGGTTGCGGTAGTCCTCAGGCTCCGCCGCCCCGTGCAGCAACCCCCTCCTGCTCCTCCTCCTTCCCCCCCTCCTCCCGGCCTCCTGCTGCTCCCCTTGCAGCTGGGCTTCACCGGCGAGTACGGCGCCGCCGCCTACTACGACGCCACCCGCAAGGACCCCTGCTCCCCGGGAGAGCCGCGCAGCTGCACACCATGAGGACAGGCCGCTGGCGGACAAGCTGGCGCAGGTGGGTGGGGCGGAGGGATGCGAGGGGGCGGGGGCAGGGGGGCGGGTGTGTGTGGAGGGGGAGGGAGGTTGCCGGGGGGCCGGGGGGCTTTCGGGACTCGGAATGGGCAGCTTGGGCCCAGGTCGGGCAGTGTGTGTGGGGGGGTGTCGTGGCACTGCACCGAGGAATGGGGCCGCGGGGTAGCTACCCATCCACGGCTGGCTCGCTGCCCACTACTGCTGCCCGCCTCTTGACTCGCAGCTGTTGGTCCCCTCCGCAACCCGCACCCGCCCACGCGCGGCCAACACCGCTGCCGTGCCGCCGTGCCTCGCCCTCCACCCCCACCCCCCTCCCCCTCCAACCCCTCCCCCTTCGACCCCTCCAACCCCCTCCCCCTGCCTCCATCTCTTTCGCCGCGCCGCTGGGGCTGCTTCGTTGCTTTGACCCCTGTCCGTCCGCTCCGCGCCTGGATGTTGTTCCTGACGCCCCCTGGTGCCCCCTGCCCGCATGCTTCGCGTCGACCGCCATCGCCACCCGCTCTGGGCCCTGGCCAGGTGAGTTCCGCCGCCGGGCTGGGCACCTGTTTTTGCTAGTCGTTGCACTCTTGTCTGCGGGCGTCGGGACCTGCTTCTAGGCTTTCGGACCTCCTCTGGTAAATTCCGGCTTCCTCACGACATCCGCAACTCTATGGTCGGTATTCGGGCGGGTCGGGACCGTGCCGCGCTGTCCGCTCTCCCATCGCTCACCGCCTCCCCGAGTTCTCCAGCTAGCGCCCAAAACCGGTTCCGTGAAACGTTTCCTTTCGTCGCGCGGGGTCCTCACTCCCCTTCGTCTCGCCGCCGCCGATTTAGGTTAGCCGCCGAAGGTCGACCTACGGCCTTCGTCTTTCATATCCCCAACCCAGTTCTCCAGCATGCATCTCAAGACGTCTGTTCTAGAGGGGTTTTTCTGGCATCCACGGGTCTGCCTCGAAATCTCCCCCTCCAACCCCTTCCCCCTCACCCCCTCCCCCTCCAACCCCCTCACCCTCCAACCCCCTCAACCTTCAACCCCCTCACCCTCAAACCCCCTCCCCCTCCAACCCCCTCACCCTCCACCCCCTCCCCTTTCAACCCCCTCACCCTCCAACCCCCTCACCCTCAAACCCCCTCACCCTTCAACCCCTCCCCTTTCAACCCCCTCACCCTCAAACCCCCTCCCCCTCCAACCCCTTCCCCCTCACCCCCTCACCCTCCAACCCCCTCACCCTGCGACCCCTCCAACCCCCTCACCCCGGTCACATTTCGCCGGCAGGTCTGTGACCTGTACACCTGGTGATGCTATTGCTTGGGTGACCCATTCTCAACTTAGAAGGGAATCTCGACAGGTTATGAGCCCCGAGTAACGCGATGGTGTTAGCTCGAACACTAGTTGCGGATAGGATGCTTTGACGACTAGGAGCCGCAATAGCTGGAGTCCTCAAGGCTAGCGATGTCCCCGAGCTACTAGGCGCAGTGAACTTTGCAGAGTGGAAATCTTCACTGTTCCGTTTCCTAGACTCGAGTGGCTGGAAGCATGTGGCCTAGCCTGGCGTCACCATACATGATGGCGGCGTTGAGGACGCGATGGACTTGGCCATCGACAATCGCTACAAGGCCAGCCCCCTGACGCAAGCTCTGATGAAGATGACGACTGCCCGCTGGCGTAGGCGGCGGGCGTGGAAGGTCCGCCGCGCGGGCAGGCGGGTCAGGCGGGTGGCGGAGCGCAGCAGCAAGGCGCAGCGGGGCCGCGTCAGGTGGACCAAGCAGCGCAGGTGCTGGGCACGCAGCAGCCGCCAGAGCCTGGCATGCAGAATGCTGCAGGACCGGCGGGAGCCGCAGGGCAGCCACATGCAGCTGCAACCGCCGGTAGTGTCGCAGGGGTGGAAACGGGTGGAGGAGCCGTAGCTGAGGGGTGGATGCGTTGGCTCATGATGGCGGCGGCGGCGCTGTCGCCGCAACGGACCAGCCGCCACCACCTCGGCGCTCGAGTCGTGAGACTCGGGCACCGCTGCGCCTGACCTACTCTGCTATGCTAACGTGTGTCAAACGGTCACTGGCTTCACTGGCGGCGGCAATGCTGCCAACAGGGCCAACAGGGGTGGCTGAGCCCGGCGGCGATGAGCCAACTTATGAGCAGGCACGCTGCCGCCGGGGCTGGTCTCTCTGGATGGCGGCAATGCTGGAGGAGATCGAGGCGCTGCAAGCGCTGCCCGTGTTTGAGCTGGCGCGCCCGCCACCGGGCGCGAAGCCGCTGGGAGTGCGCTGGGTGCCTCAAGGTCAAGCGGGACTCGGAGGGAAAGGCGGTGCGGTGGAAGGCGCGTCTGGTGGTCAAGGGCTATCAGCAGGTACCGGGGAGGGACTTGGTGGAGACGTGTTCGCACCAACTGGGCGGCTGTCGACCCTACTCGTGCTGTTGGCGATAACAGCGGCGCGGGATCTGGGACTGCACCAGCTTGACGTCAAGACGGCGTGCCTACACGGTGAGCTGGAGCCGGGCTCGAGCATCTACGCCGACCAACCGCCTGGCGTCCAGCTGGGCTCGCCGGACCTCGCAATGCTACTGCGGCGCTCGCTGTACGGGCTGCGGCAAGCGTCGCGGGCCTGGTACGGCAAGCTCAAAGACACGCTGTCGCAGCTGGGGTTTTGAGGAGTCGCAGTCGGATACGGGACTGTTTATGCTGCGGTTCGCAGCGGGTGAGATCTTCGTGTTGATCCATGTCGATGACATGCTGCTGGCGACGGCAGAGCTGGCGCTAATGGACTCGGTTAAGGAGTCGCTGCGCGGTCAGTTCAGCATCACGGACCTGGGCGAGGCGCAGTTCTACCTGGGCGTGCAGATCATGAGCGACCGTGCAGCGGGGACGATCAAGTTGGCTCAGAAGCAGTACACGGAGGATCTGCTGGAGCCAGTACGGCATGTCGGACGCGCAGCCCAAGGACACGCCCATGGCCGTGGGCGCGCCGCTGCTGAGAGCGGATAAGGGCGGCGGCGAGCGACTGGGGCAGGCGGAGGCGTCGCGGTACCGGGCGTTGACAGGGAGCCTAATGTACCTGGCTAACTGCACGCGCCCGGACATTGCATTGTCGGTTGGCACTCTGGCTCGCTTTATGTCGGACCCGACGGCGGAGCACATGGCGGTAGCAAAGCGCGTGCTGCGCTACCTCCGGGGCACCACGGCACAGGGGCTGGTGTACGGCGGCAAGGGCTTGGTGCTGGCGGGCTATGCAGAGAAGGCAGCTGGAACTGGTGGGGGTTGCGGATGCGGACTTTGCGGGCGACCTTAGGACGAGACGCTCGATTACCGGCTTTGTGTACAACACGCTCAATGACGCGGCAATCAGCTGGTAGTCGCGTCTGCAGCCGACACCGGCGGCGTAGACTGTGGAGGCGGAGTACATGGCGGCGGCGTCAGCCGCGCGCGAGGGGCTGTAGCTTCGCAAGGGGATGGTGGACTTCAGTGTGCTGGGTGCGGGGCCGACGGTGCTGCTGGGTGACAACCATCGCTGATGCGCAACCCAGTGCACTCGGCGCAGTCCAAGCACATCAACGTGCTGTACCACTTCATGCGGGAGCGCGTGGCGCTGGGAGACCTGGCGGTGTCGTTCGTGCCAACGGACAAGATGATCGCGGACGTACTGACCAAGCCGCTTGCGGCGCCCAAGCTTGAGTCGTTCCGCAAGGAGCTGGGCGTGCGGTAAACGGAGGAAGCGGGGGAGCTAGGGGGAAGAGGGAGGCGACTTGGAAGGACAAGTGGGATGTACTACAGTGAAGACTGCAGTACAACTGGTGTTGATGTGTGGCTGACTATCATTCATTTGACGGACTTGCGGATCTGTGCATGTGTGTGCGGACGCGTGCGCAGCATGTTTGGTTTATAACCGTTGGTCCTTCGCGTGTGTGCTGGAGTACATGCGACGCGTCAGAACAGGCAGGTGTTGCGGTTGAGAGCGTTGCGCGCAGGTGTGTGTGAGAGTGCTAATTCTTGGGCGCTGGCTTTGCGCGCCTTTCTTGGCCGGAGGTTTTCGGCTGGCTATTGCAATGTGTTTGGCTGGTTTGAGCTGAGTTTTGCTTGCGCGTTTTTGTTGACTGCCTAGGTCGGCGGTGCCCAAACAGAGGCACACGGGATTATGCGTGTGACGATGGTTAAGTAACGTGCGGGATGCTTGATCAGCGGGATGCATATCGTGTGAAACGCGGGATGCTTGGTCAGCGGGATGCATGTCCTATTATACAGTTGTGTGCGAGCGGGTTTTGTTCGCTGTGAGCTGTTTGCGGTGTGATTTTCTGGTTGGTGGCTCCGGATGGCGTGTTCCGTGAGTTGTGTTGCCAATGGCGTTGCGATTTGACGGAAATTTGTAAATTGCAATCTTGTGCTGTAGGTTGCTGGGAGTGGGCAGCCCGCGGGGAAATGTCGCGATTCAGGGATGAGGGGAATAGTTCGGTCTGCCCCTTCCCCATGCGTGTCTGTACGACTGAGCCCCTGCTAGCTTAAGAGTCCAGAACAGAGCTTTCTAGACTAAGTCACGTCATAAGCAACTAAGCACTAAGTGGCTCGGTCCTGGTTCTGTGACCTGTAAACCTGGTGATGCTATTGCTTGCAGTTGCTTGTGTGACCCATTCTCGACTTAGGACGGAATCTTGACACTAAGCGTTGACCGGGCTTGGGGATATAGGGGTGCCGAGTGAGTACCAGAGTGATCGCTGGGTCGGCTCGGCGGGGGGCCTGGGCGGGGGGGAGGGGTCAGCCACGGACTCACCGTGAAGGCGTGTGGGGTTGGAACGTATTCGCTACGTCATTATCTTTTTGTGGATGCTCAGCTGATCTATAATGTATTGCGGGTGGTGATGTGCCTCGGGGCAGCAGTGGGCATGACGGTGGTGCAGTGCCGCCGTCGTGACTTGGTGCGCGCAACGTTTTCCGACCGATCGGAGGTTATCTTAATGCATGGGCTTCTGCGGTGCTGCAGTCCTGGAGTTGCAGCAGGGGGGTTACAATAAAAGAACCGGGGGGGAATGCTACTGCTGCCATCCCTGCTGCTGCTGCCGCTGCGGGCGTGTGGCGGCCACTCCGCTCTGTCAGCCGAGTGCGCGGTTCCTGCCGCGGGTGTTACTGTAGTGCTGTAGTTACAGACAGGCCACGTGTACATGGTAAGTACTCGCCACCGGGCGTCGGGCAAGGGCCCTCCTCCTGCATGAGTCATGACCAGGGGAGATGCCGAGGGCGGACGATGATCCACCATCACATGCACGTTTGCACCTGCGGTCGCACAGCGGTACATGGGGCAGAGGCACCGCTGACGAGTGTGTGTGGGTTTATGCTGATGCGGGAGGTGACTGCCTTGCTAGTAGTGGCACTCTCCAATTTTTACCGGTTGCGCTGCCGTTGAAACTTTGCCTGGGCTGCAGTTCGTGTGCTGCTTATAGGGAATCCATGAAAGCTGCTTCTCCCTGGGTGGTTGCTCATTGTCGCTGTTTGTCCTCTCTCTGGTCTGGGTTGGAAGGTTTTGGTGATTTATCGCATTTCAGGCTGGTGGGTCCTTTTTCCTTTGCCGCCTTCAGTGTCAGGCGGTGAGCACGATGGTTTTCCTTCAGCAGCTACTACTAGTATGCGGGAATCCATGGTTTATTTTGCATGTTGCGTTATGTAAAAGTCGTATGTTGGTAAATAAAGTTGCTATCAGTACGACCCTCGTCTTAATGCCTAGGGTAGGCGGTGGTCGCCAAAAATATGACATCGAGTTTAAGCTGGGCCCTATCGCCATGCGACCCCAGTCCAACTCCTTATAGGTGGGTATGGCTGTTTGGCTGCTGGCCGGCTGTTTGGCTGACCGACTGGCAGACTGAAGTGCCCCCTCATGGATTCAGTACCTGCTACATGAGCGCCACTAATCGCTCAATGTCATGTGTTATAACTCGCCGCAACACGCTTGTTTGTCTCCCATTGGTACCTGACCACGGCGTAAAGCCGTCGCCTCCTGATTTCCCGTTTGGAGCTGACCCTAGCTAACGACGGCATTAAGCCGTCGCCCTTCAATTTCACAAATGAGAGCTGACGGCAGGATCAAGCGTCTCCTCCCCACTTCCGGATGGAGCTCACGATGGCATCGAGCTGTCCGGGCTGCCTACCTTGAGTCCCTGGGTCCAGAACGACCTGATAGACAGCTGCCGCACAGCTGCCAGCACAGCGCTACCGTCTTCCCTCTCCAAGGGGCCTGACGCAACCCGATCGACAATCGCACAGACTAAGCCGCAATGACGCATGACCGAAAACTGCACGCGCCGCCGGCGATGGGTTTCGGAGGCCAAACTCAGCTCAGCCACCCGCACGCGTTTGGTCACGCACTGGCCGCCACACGCAGCCACAAGCTCGCGGTCCAGGCACAGGTTAGGAATGGCCCACTGCAGTCCGGCAGAGCCAGACCGAGCAAGCGCGAGCGCCTCGCCTTGCCACGTGCCATAGCACCCGCCGCTCCGGGAGCTGCTCCGAGCTGTTTCCAGTCGTGGCCGGTATTTGAAACCGGCCACGGAATCAACAACGCTGTGCCTGACCCGCAGCCCCCATTCACACAAAACCACTTGCCCCACCGTACCCCATCGCAAGGCGCCTACTGGTCCCCCGGCCCGACACCGAAACACCCCTCGGGACTTCGGTACAGCAATACCTCCGAGTGCCGTCGCGGCCGATCACGAAGCACGCTGCCGCATTGTTGCCCAGGCGGAAGGCGCCGCCGCCTGAAGCACGTCGCCGCATTGTTGCCCAGGCGGCGAAAGGCGCCGCCGCCTGAAGCACGCTGCCGCATTGTTGCCCAGGTGAAAGGCGCCGCCGCCTGACGCACGCCGCCGCATGGTTGCCCAGGCGGAGAAAGGCGCCGCCGCCTGACGCACGCTGCCGCATTGTTGTCCAGGTGAAAGGCGCCGCCGCCTGAAGCACGCTGCCGCATTATTGCCCAGGTGAAAGGCGCCGCCGCCTGAAGCACGCTGCCGCATTGTTGCCCAGGTGAAAGGCCCCGCCGCCTGAAGCACGCCGCCGCATGGTTGCCCAGGCGACGAAAGGCGCCGCCGCCTGAAGCACGCTGCCGCATTGTTGCCCAGGCGGCGAAAGGCGCCGCCGCCTGAAGCACGCCGCCGCATTGTTGCCCAGGTGAAAGGCGCCGCCGCCTGAAGCACGCCGCCGCATTGTTGCCCAGGTGGCGAAAGGCGCCGCCGCCTGAAGCACGCTGCCGCATTGTTGCCCAGGCGGCGAAAGGCGCCGCCGCCTGAAGCACGCCGCCGCATTGTTGCCCAGGCGGCGAAAGGCGCCGCCGCCTTAAGCACGCCGCCGCATTGTTGCCCAGGTGGCGAAAGGCGCCGCCGCCTGAAGCACGCCGCCGCATTGTTGCCCAGGCGGCGAAAGGCGCCGCCGCCTGAAGCACGCTGCCGCATTGTTGCCCAGGCGGCTAAAGGCGCCGCCGCCTGAAGCACGCCGCCGCATTGTTGCCCAGGTGAAAGGCGCCGCCGCCTGACGCACGCTGCCGCATTGTTGCCCAGGTGAAAGGCGCCGCCGCCTGAAGCACGCCGCCGCATTGTTGCCCAGGCGGCGAAAGGCGCCGCCGCCTGAAGCACGCCGCCGCATTGTAGCCCAGGTGAACGGCGCCGCCGCCTGACGCACGCTGCCGCATTGTTACCCAGGTGAAAGGCGCCGCCGCCTGAAGCACGCCGCCGCATTGTTGCCCAGGTGAAAGGCGCCGCCGCCTGAAGCACGCTGCCGCATTGTTGCCCAGGTGAAAGGCGCCGCCGCCTGACGCACGCTGCCGCATTGTTGCCTAGGTGAAAGGCCCCGCGGCCTGAAGCACGCCGCCGCATTGTTGCCCAGGTGGCGAAAGGCGCCGCCGCCTGAAGCACGCCGCCGCATTGTTGCCCAGGCGGCGAAAGGCGCCGCCGCCTGAAGCACGCCGCCGCATTGTTGCCCAGGCGACGAAAGGCGCCGCCGCCTGAAGCACGCTGCCGCATTGTAACCCAGGCGGAAGGCCACGCCGCCTGAAGCACGCCGCCGCATTGTTGCCCAGGTGAACGGCGCCGCCGCCTGACGCACGCTGCCGCATTGTTGCCCAGGTGAAAGGCGCCGCCGCCTGACGCACGCTGCCGCATTGTTGCCTAGGTGAAAGGCCCCGCGGCCTGAAGCATGCCGCCGCATTGTTGCCCAGGCGGCGAAAGGCGCCGCCGCCTGAAGCACGCTGCCGCATTGTTGCCCAGACGGCGAAAGGCGCCGCCGCCTGAAGCACGCCGCCGCATTGTTGCCCAGGTGGCGAAAGGCGCCGCCGCCTGAAGCACGCCGCCGCATTGTTGCCTAGGTGAAAGGCCCCGCGGCCTGAAGCATGCCGCCGCATTGTTGCCCAGGCGGCGAAAGGCGCCGCCGCCTGAAGCACGCCGCCGCATTGTTGCCCAGGCGGAAGGCGCCGCCGCATGAAGCACGCCGCCGCATTGTTGCCCAGGCGACGAAAGGCGCCGCCGCCTGAAGCACGCTGCCGCATTGTTGCCCAGGCGGCGAAAGGCGCCGCCGCCTGAAGCACGCCGCCGCATTGTTGCCCAGGTGGCGAAAGGCGCCGCCGCCTGAAGCACGCCGCCGCATTGTTGCCCAGGCGGCGAAAGGCGCCGCCGCCTGAAGCACGCTGCCGCCTTGTTGCCCAAGCGGAAGGCGCCGCCGCCTGAAGCACGCTGCCGCATTGTTGCCCAGGCGGCTAAAGGCGCCGCCGCCTGAAGCACGCCGCCGCATTGTTGCCCAGGCGGCGAAAGGCCCCGCGGCCTGAAGCATGCCGCCGCATTGTTGCCCAGGCGGCGAAAGGCGCCGCCGCCTGAAGCACGCCGCCGCATTGTTGCCCAGGCGGAAGGCGCCGCCGCCTGAAGCACGCTGCCGCATTGTTGCCCAGGTGGCGAAAGGCGCCGCCGCCTGAAGCACGCCGCCGCATTGTTGCCCAGGCGGCGAAAGGCGCCGCCGCCTGAAGCACGCTGCCGCATTGTTGCCCAGGCGGCGAAAGGCGCCGCCGCCTGAAGCACGCCGCCGCATTGTTGCCCAGGCGGCGAAAGGCGCCGCCGCCTGAAGCACGCTGCCGCATTGTTGCCCAGGTGAAAGGCGCCGCCGCCTGACGCACGCTGCCGCATTGTTGCCCAGGTGAAAGGCGCCGCCGCCTGAAGCACGCCGCCGCATTGTTGCCCAGGCGGCGAAAGGCGCCGCCGCCTGAAGCACGCCGCCGCATTGTAGCCCAGGTGAACGGCGCCGCCGCCTGACGCACGCTGCCGCATTGTTACCCAGGTGAAAGGCGCCGCCGCCTGAAGCACGCCGCCGCATTGTTGCCCAGGTGAAAGGCGCCGCCGCCTGAAGCACGCTGCCGCATTGTTGCCCAGGTGAAAGGCGCCGCCGCCTGACGCACGCTGCCGCATTGTTGCCTAGGTGAAAGGCCCCGCGGCCTGAAGCACGCCGCCGCATTGTTGCCCAGGTGGCGAAAGGCGCCGCCGCCTGAAGCACGCCGCCGCATTGTTGCCCAGGCGGCGAAAGGCGCCGCCGCCTGAAGCACGCCGCCGCATTGTTGCCCAGGCGACGAAAGGCGCCGCCGCCTGAAGCACGCTGCCGCATTGTAACCCAGGCGGAAGGCCACGCCGCCTGAAGCACGCCGCCGCATTGTTGCCCAGGTGAACGGCGCCGCCGCCTGACGCACGCTGCCGCATTGTTGCCCAGGTGAAAGGCGCCGCCGCCTGACGCACGCTGCCGCATTGTTGCCTAGGTGAAAGGCCCCGCGGCCTGAAGCATGCCGCCGCATTGTTGCCCAGGCGGCGAAAGGCGCCGCCGCCTGAAGCACGCTGCCGCATTGTTGCCCAGACGGCGAAAGGCGCCGCCGCCTGAAGCACGCCGCCGCATTGTTGCCCAGGTGGCGAAAGGCGCCGCCGCCTGAAGCACGCCGCCGCATTGTTGCCTAGGTGAAAGGCCCCGCGGCCTGAAGCATGCCGCCGCATTGTTGCCCAGGCGGCGAAAGGCGCCGCCGCCTGAAGCACGCCGCCGCATTGTTGCCCAGGCGGAAGGCGCCGCCGCATGAAGCACGCCGCCGCATTGTTGCCCAGGCGACGAAAGGCGCCGCCGCCTGAAGAACGCTGCCGCATTGTTGCCCAGGCGGCGAAAGGCGCCGCCGCCTGAAGCACGCCGCCGCATTGTTGCCCAGGTGGCGAAAGGCGCCGCCGCCTGAAGCACGCCGCCGCATTGTTGCCCAGGCGGCGAAAGGCGCCGCCGCCTGAAGCACGCTGCCGCCTTGTTGCCCAAGCGGAAGGCGCCGCCGCCTGAAGCACGCTGCCGCATTGTTGCCCAGGCGGCTAAAGGCGCCGCCGCCTGAAGCACGCCGCCGCATTGTTGCCCAGGCGGCGAAAGGCCCCGCCGGCCTGAAGCATGCCGCCGCATTGTTGCCCAGGCGGCGAAAGGCGCCGCCGCCTGAAGCACGCGCCGCATTGTTGCCCAGGCGGAAGGCGCCGGCTGAAGACTGCCCATTGTTGCCCCAGGCGGCAAAGGCGCCGCCG